>CM057345.1:218300815-218929332 GCA_030015575.1 Agapanthus africanus | reverse complement strand
TGTATCATACTGGTTTGTATATTACTTAATGGATGCTTGGGATATTCACCTTGTATATACAATCTTGCTCAAAATAGTAGTATGCTACTTGGTTTGTTTCTACTTCAATGTGTACATGTGTTTATTTTTGTATATCGCCTATACACATTAGTAGAGCCCTTAGGATCTTTGCTTGATTACCAGCGATGTGATGGCCGTCACACTAGTGGGGCTGGGTAATCTATAAGCACATCCTTATGCAGGTCCCTGGTCGCAGGACTATCGAGACAGGGCATCGATACTCCGGAGTAGACCAGCGCATGCGCTTCTCATCCCAGTGTGGGAGACGGTCTGTCCCACAGCCGTCAGTACGTCGTACTTGAGATAGTATGCGGGTGCTCGTTAGGTTACGGGTACACTGGACAGGACTCGTCGGGAACTGACTAGTTGGTATTATACCTATCGTCAGTTATCAGTTCCCAGGTGACATGAGTACAGCTTAGTCCGCTGACTTTACACTGTCACTTCGCCTCGAGTGTGTTCCCACTGTACTTTGATCACTACCCTACCACGGCTAAAAGGAGTCGTGCAAACAGGTAGTGGTTGGGTGCAGTCCCGAAGCACTTGGAGGCAGTGACGGTTAGACAGGATTCGTCTCTCCCGGTATTGGGGGTTGACATCGCGCTGTGTCTAGGAGAGCCATTACACGAGTAGTCCCTGGCCAGGGAAAACGAGATATACTGGTAGGTTTCCAGTGTTATCTCAGGGTGTTTTGGGCTTCGCTCCGGCACGACTTGTACCGCTATTGGGGGACTGACGTTTACCACCCCCTAGGCCCGCCATGCGATGTATCAGACGAACAGACCGGACTGTACGGAGAATGTCACACTCAGGCTCAGTAGGTGTTCAGATGGGTTTCGCCTCGTCGGTCTTCTTGTCGGCATTACCTGGGGACCGTTACGCACAGCTAGTGCCGCTTGCGGTCTGTGGTTAAACCCACTGCCAGCGTAGTGTCGAGTCTTTAGAGTCCCACACAGAAAGCTTTTCGCCTTTAGGCAAAAGAGTAGAGGTCGCATGGTATTGCGACAGGTCGCATGGTTTTGCGACAGGGTTCGGTCACAACCGTGCACTTGTGCACGTACAGTGTCCGGACAGTTTACACTAGCGGGCTTTGGTTTAAGCCAGATCCTAGTGTACCTTATGGGATTGGATTTATCCAGTGTGCATTCGTGTTCCTCGGAACGCGGGTGCAGGTGCGTATGCACAGTTGACAGGGAGACAGATGCAGCGGATTCTCATTAGGGTTGTTGACAGTTGACCGTTGACTATTTGACTTTTTGCTCAACCCTAATGAGAATATGATATGTGATTAACTATTATATTAATTAAGTATTATGGTGATATGGTTGTTGACTTGTTGACTTTTGTTGACTTGTTGACTTTGTTGACTTGTTGACTTTTGTTGACTTGTTGACCGGTTGACTAGGCTTGACTAGTTGACTATCATGATAACCATAGCCATCATTTCATGGCAAAGACTTTTGTTTACTTGCTCATTTGTGTAAAATGAGTGCATGAAATGATATGGTTATGGTTGCTTCAAACCATCACATAAGACTTTTTTGATATGATGAGTTATGATCACTTTGGATTATGAGAGGGTGAAAGACAAAAGAGAGCCTCATTCTTTCTTGCTCACTCTCTCTCTTGTTCTTGAGCTCTCCTCTTGCTCTCACCCTCAACCTCTTCCTCCCTCTCTTGATTCTATGGTTCTCTTGTCTCATGAGTTGAGAATCAAGAACAATAGATAAAATCCCATTCTATTTCCTCTCTACTCATTCTAGTTCACTAGGTTTAGCAAACCAAGTGAACTAGTTTCTTCAAAGAACGAAGAAGGAGCTAAAGGTTGGAGCTTTCAGGTGGATCTATCTTCGGCGTACGGAGACGACGAGAAGAAGCCATCGGACCACCATCGGAGCTTTGAAGACGAAGGAGTTCAAGACAAGCAAGGTATAACCCCCTAACCGAGTAGCTAGAAACTCATAGTTAGGTGTTAGATAGATGTTTAACCAAGATCCGGGTTATAGGTCCATGTTACCACCTCCGAAAAAAATTGTTTTTTACCAAATTCCGCTTTCCCGAAAGTACCGAGAGAGGTAGCATGGACTTACAGTGGTATCAGAGCCTAGTTAAACTCTATCTAGCATGTTAGCAAGTAACTAGAAGATCGATCAACGAAAAAGTCCCGAAACAAACCCCAAAATATTTGCAGTTTCTGTCGATTTTTCCACTGTTCAAAAGTTGATTATTTTAACACCTAAAATCGGCTCAGGCTTTTCTGTGACCACCTACCAAAAATTGTCCAACGTTCGAGTCAAAGGGCCGCGGAAACGCGGCGGGAGCACGCTCCCGCCGCGGATTCGCGGCCGAGTCGACTCGGCCGAGGTAAATTTTTGGTGCAGTGTTTTTATGGGGGTATTTTGGGATTTTTAGCATATATATTTTCAACCCAGATTTTCCAGAACGAAAATTTTATTTTGGGGTCCCGAAAATCCGTATTTTGGATCGAACTTCTAAAAGACTTGAGCTAACGGGTTTTTCTATAATGTGATATTTGTATTGAACGTCTACTAATCGCTATATGTCGATTAGTGGGGGTTATACAAATCTGTGATCTGTAATGTGCTGGAATGTGTATATGAATATGTTGGATTGTCGCGGGTGAATAGCCGGGGGTTGTGAGACGAGAGTTTTCTTTTCTTTCAATTCATGTAAATTTGTAAATTGATGTAATAATTATTTGTATGGCCGCACAACCGGGTCGGGGTTGTAGCCGTCATTGTATAATTTCTTTTTACTGTTTTTGCTCCTAGGATAGACCCATGGAGGGGGTGCACAAACTACCGGGTATGCCGAAGTGTCGAGTGGCCTACTCATAGGAGATGAGGGAGGTTACTACGCTTCGGGTACTTGGCGGGTAGTTTGCCGCACCCGTAGGGGTCTTGGGTGGGGTATTTGGCTATTCACCGCGACCGTGTAATCTGTCTTTTGTTACAGGCTCGTACAAATTACAGATTCCTAGTATATCCAATGTATTCATCTGTGATCTGAAATGTTTATCATTGCAGTATATCTATATATGATATTATTTAGGTGTTGCTTATGTTTTACAGACGCGCTAGCCCAGCCCCCGCTCTGTCGTTAGTTAAGTAACCTAACGGGTAATGACGGGGCCCCGTGGCGAATGCGAATGGCATAAGCGTACGTCATATTTTGGTTGTTTTCTGCAATGGTAGGATTAATTGATGGGACGCATTAAAAGAACTAATGCAAGAATATCACGCATTAAAAGAACTAATGCGAGATAATAAACCAAGTTAAAGTCGTTGGAACACTTTCGAAAAACCACTCGGTTCTTTTCAAAAACAACTTTTAAATGCGGAGCTTGAGCCACTCCTTTTAAAAGCTATCTCGTTCCATCGACCAAATCAAGTTCACTACGTTCACGGTTTTGCCAAAACCATCCGTAGCCCTCCATCATTTCAGTTAAATATTCGGTAGTATTCAAGCTATGTATTTTGACCTCACGCCAAGGCATAGTGATTGGTAGCTGCCGGATATTTATCTGTTGCATAGATAGAATGCGTTGGTTTGAGACAGTCGTACTACCATTTTGGCCTACGTCAAGGGTATATACGGGTGGATTCAAATTAACCTGGATAATGATGGGACGAACTTGACATGTGACTTATGACATTTTGACCTCACGCCAAGGTCATAAGAGCTTGGGGAAAAAATCCACATCGGGAGTTTCATAAGTACTGAAACTTGATAGATTTGCATACCATTTGGAGTGTGATGATTCTGGTAGGATTCCTTCAGTTTCGTCACGCGATGATATTTGGATCCCGATCCTACTGTGAGTATATGCTACTCCTCGGGAAATTTCTCACTAAACGATCAATGCTATAAACCTAGTAGGTGCCTAGAAAGGTGTTAGCGGGGCTACGCCCCCAGGGAAAAGAGGTCCTTTAATTAAGGAACTTCGCGAAAGCGTTGGAAAACCTCCCTCGAAGTACCGACACCGGCCTGGCTGAACGGTTAAGCAAGTATTGTGCGGTGGGATTGATCCCGGCTAATTCTTCCTTTATGGTTTGAGGAGGGATTCGAGAAACAGTGGGAGCCATCCTGTTTAGACAAACTAAAAACCACTCTAAACTTGCAAGAGCATCATGCTGAGTGTTTCTTCTTCTCTCTCCTAATTGCAGCGACCAAATCGACATGACTGGACTTAAGTTACTCCTAGATAAAAACAAACTGACAGGGCCAAACTACAAAGATTGGCTCAGGAATGTCAAGATTGCAATCACTTACGACAAGCTGGGGTATCTTCTTACCACCAAAGCTCCCCCTGTCCCTGGTCCAACTTCCAGTGTCGCGGATAAGGAAATCCGCAAGACTTGGGAGATTGATAGCGCGAAGGCCAAATGCCTCCTGCTTGCCTCGATGGACAACGAACATCAGAGGAGGCATGAGAATATGGACATGGAATCCATATTGCTTCATACAAAAGAACTGTATGGAGAGCAATCACGTATCGCAAGATACGAAGCATCGAAAAAGTTATTTTCGACAAGAATGGCCGTCGGATCATCAGTAGCCGAGCACGTGCTAAAGATGATCGGCTACATTGAGGAGCTCGCTGACCTAGGGATCACATTGGAGAGTGAGCTATCTACGGATATAGTTCTCCAGTCCCTTCCTTCCACTTACGCCCAGTTTATACTGAACTTCAACTTACAAGAAAAAGAGGTTGAACTTTCAGAGCTCCTCAACATGCTGAGGAGCGCAGAGGGCACCCTACAGAAAGGTAGGGAAACATCCACTTTGTTTGTAGGAGGATCATCTTCTTCTAGGTCCAAGGCGAAAGCCAAGGGAAAGAAGAAGAAGGCCCCCGCCAAACCAAGGGGCGGTGTTGGTAAAGTGGATACGAAGGGAAAAGGTAAAGCAACAAAGATAGCGGGGAAGCTTGTGGATAAGGAAGAATGCTTCTATTGTCATAAGAAAGGACACTGGAAGAATGATTGCAGGGCCTGGAAGGCCAGAACACAGGAATTGAAGCAGGTTGCAGCTTCAGCTTCAGGTGTGTATGTTATTGAAAACTGTCTTTCAATAAACTCTACTTCCTGGGTATTGGATACCGGATCAGGATCTCATATCTGTAATTCTTTGAAGGCGTTGAGAAACCGTAGGGTTTTGAAGGCAGGTGACATGACCCTCAGAGTTGCGAACGGAGCTAGCATGGATGCTAAAGCCGTGGGGGACTATCACCTGGGAATGTCAGATGGACATGTTTTGGTTTTGCGTAATTGCTTTTTTGTACCCAACGCAACTTGTAATATCATTTCTGTATCTTTAGTTTCTAAAGAAGGTTATGAATTTGCGTTTGTAAGTAATGTTGTAAACATTCACCTTAATCAAGTTTTGATTGGGTCAGGTCTATTGAGTAATGGTATATACGTGTTAAACCAACCACAGATTTTCAACGTCCAGAGTACACACAAAAGAAAGTCTCCAGAAATAAATCAGACTTTCTTATGGCATTGTAGATTGGGTCATATCAATGAGAGAAGGTTGACTAAGTTACATGCAGAAGGATATTTGAATGCGTTCGAATATCAATCGTATGCCACTTGTCAATCTTGTCTCAAAGGAAAGATGACAAAGACTCCGTTTACTGGACAAGGAGTAAGAGCGAGCGAGCTCTTGGGACTCGTACAAAGTGACGTGTGCGGTCCAATGTCTACACATGCCCGAAGCGGACATTCTTACTTCATTACTTTTACGGATGACTTCTCAAGGTATGGCTATGTCTTCTTAATGAAACATAAGTCCGAGGCCTTTGGAAAATTCCAGGAGTATAAGAATGAAGTAGAGAAACAGACCGGCAAAAGTATTAAGATTCTAAGATCGGATCGAGATGGAGAATACTTAAGTGCCGAGTTCCTGGACTATTTAAAAGAGAACGGAATTCTCTCTCAGCTTACTCCTCCATACACCCCGCAACATAACGGTGTATCGGAGAGACGGAACCGCACCCTATTGGATATGGTGCGGTCCATGATGAGTAACGCTGAGTTGCCGCGATCATTCTGGGGATATGCGCTAGAATCAGCCGCATATCTTTTGAACCGAGTTCCAACTAAGACTGTGCCTACCACACCATATGAAATGTGGAGTGGGAAGAAACCCTATCTTCAATATCTGAAGATCTGGGGATGTCCGGCTTTTGTCAAAAAGCAGCATGCGGACAAACTCGAGGCACGCTCAGTACTGTGCAAGTTTCTGGGATACCCAAAGAACACCAGGGGTATCTTTTCTACTACGCAGAGGAACAAAAAGTCCTTGTTTCTCGTAATGCCCACTTTCTAGAACACCAGTTCTTGGAAAAGGAAATTAGTGGGAGCGCAGTAGAACTGGAAGAAATTCCATAACCACAGACTATTACTGAAAGGTTAGTGGAACCAGAGGGTTCAACAGAACAGGACATTCCTACGCCGCTCCGCAGGAGTAGTAGGCAGTCTCATCCGCCCGAGAGATACTGCGGTTTTCTCATAGACGGGGATAGAGAGGATTGCATCATAGAATATGATGAGCCTACTAGCTTCCAGCAGGCCGTTCAGAGCGTTGACTCAGTGAAATGGCTGGATGCAATGCGGACCGAGATGGAGTCCATATACACCAACAAGGTATGGACGTTGGACATTGCTCCAGACGGGGTAAAACCCGTAGGATGCAAGTGGATCTTCAAAAGGAAGATTGGTGTAGATGGACAGGTTGAGACCTATAAAGCTAGGCTGGTAGCAAAGGGTTTTCGTCAAAGACCTGGCTTGGACTATGACGAAACCTTTTCTCCAGTAGCCATGCTGAAATCCATTCGGATCCTTCTTGCCATTGCTGCCTTCCACGATTATGAGATCTGGCAAATGGACGTAAAGACAGCTTTTCTAAATGGAAATTTAGAGGAGTGTGTCTATATGGACCAACCAGAAGGTTTCATTCAGAGTGGGAGCAGCGGAAAGGTGTGCAAGTTGCTTAAGTCCATCTATGGGCTAAAGCAGGCATCGCGGAGTTGGAACATCTGCTTTGATGAGACGGTCAAAGAATTTGGCTTTATCAAAAATCCAGATGAACCATGCATCTATAGTAGATTTGTAGCGAGAACTGTAGTATTCCTCGTTTTATACGTGGATGACATTCTCTTAATAGGAAATGACATTCCTATGCTACAATCTGTCAAGGGGTTCTTGTCACACAGGTTCTCCATGAAAGACCTGGGTGATGCCTCGTACATTCTGGGTATCCGGATCTACCGTGACAGATCCAAGAGGATATTAGGACTGTCACAGTCCAGGTACATCGACACCATACTGAAGAGATTCAGTATGGAAGATTCCAAGCGCGGTAACCTACCGGCTTGTCACGGGATCACCCTCTCTAAAGAGATGTCTCCCAAGACTGATTTGGAGAGGGATCGCATGTCTATTATACCCTACGCTTCTGCGGTAGGCTCTATAATGTATGCGATGTTGTGTACCAGACCAGATGTAGCTTATGCACTGAGTGTGGTAAGCCGGTATCAGTCAAACCCTGGGGAGAAACACTGGATAGCGGTAAAGAACATTCTCAAGTACCTGAGAAGGACTAAGGAGATGTTCTTGGTGTATGGCGGAAAAGACCTCCAGATCGAGGCCTTTGCTGACTCCAGCTTCCAGAGTGACAAGGATGATTCCAAGTCCATTTCGGGTTTTGTCTTTACCCTCAATGGAGGGGCGGTGTGTTGGAAGAGTTCCAAACAAGAAACCGTTGCAGACTCGACGATGGAAGCGGAATACATCGCTGCAACTGATGCCGCAAAAGAAGCTGTCTGGATGAGGAAGTTCTTGAAAGAACTTCAGGTGGTTCCGTCCATTGTTGATCCAATACCTCTGTATTGCGACAACAACGGGGCTATAGCTTTAGCGAAGGAACCCAGGTCCCATCAGAAATCCAGGCACATCTTAAGGCGGTATCACCTGATCAGGGAGATCGTGGATCGCCAGGAGATCGAGGTTCGGAGAGTCGCTTCAGAAGATAACACTGCAGATCCATTCACCAAGGCCTTGCCCCAGACTCAGTTCGAGCGGCTGATCGAGATGATAGGTCTTCGATACGCCAGTACATGGCCTTAGTGCAAGTGGGAGATTGTTAGTGTATATGCCCTAGAGGCCATTACTGTATCATACTGGTTTGTATATTACTTAATGGATGCTTGGGATATTCACCTTGTATATACAATCTTGCTCAAAATAGTAGTATGCTACTTGGTTTGTTTCTACTTCAATGTGTACATGTGTTTATTTTTGTATATCGCCTATACACATTAGTAGAGCCCTTAGGATCTTTGCTTGATTACCAGCGATGTGATGGCCGTCACACTAGTGGGGCTGGGTAATCTATAAGCACATCCTTATGCAGGTCCCTGGTCGCAGGACTATCGAGACAGGGCATCGATACTCCGGAGTAAACCAGCGCATGCGCTTCTCATCCCAGTGTGGGAGACGGTCTGTCCCACAGCAGTCAGTACGTCGTACTTGAGATAGTATGCGGGTGCTCGTTAGGTTACGGGTACACTGGACAGGACTCGTCGGGAACTGACTAGTTGGTATTATACCTATCGTCAGTTATCAGTTCCCAGGTGACATGAGTACAGCTTAGTCCGCTGACTTGACACTGTCACTTCGCCTCGAGTGTGTTCCCACTGTACTTTGATCACTACCCTACCACGGCTAAAAGGAGTCGTGCAAACAGGTAGTGGTTGGGTGCAGTCCCGAAGCACTTAGAGGCAGTGACGGTTAGACAGGATTCGTCTCTTCCGGTATTGGGGGTTGACATCGCGCTGTGTCTAGGAGAGCCATTACACGAGTAGTCCCTGGCCAGGGAAAACGAGATATACTGGTAGGTTTCCAGTGTTATCTCAGGGTGTTTTGGGCTTCGCTCCGGCACGACTTGTACCGCTATTGGGGGACTGACGTTTACCACCCCCTAGGCCCGCCATGCGATGTATCAGACGAACAGACCGGACTGTACGGAGAATGTCACACTCAGGCTCAGTAGGAGTTCAGATGGGTTTCGCCTAGTCGGTCTTCTTGTCGGCATTACCTGGGGACCGTTACGCACAGCTAGTGCCGCTTGCGGTCTGTGGTTAAACCCACTGCCAGCGTAGTGTCGAGTCTTTAGAGTCCCACACAGAAAGCTTTTCGCCTTTAGGCAAAAGAGTAGAGGTCGTATGGTATTGCGACAGGTCGCATGGTTTTGCGACAGGGTTCGGTCACAACCGTGCACTTGTGCACGTACAGTGTCCGGACAGTTTACACTAGTGGGCTTTGGTTTAAGCCAGATCCTAGTGTACCTTATGGGATTGGATTTATCCAGTGTGCATTCGTGTTCCTCGGAACGCGGGTGCAGGTGCGTATGCACAGTTGACAGGGAGACAGAGGCAGCGGATTCTCATTAGGGTTGTTGACAGTTGACCGTTGACTATTTGACTTTTTGCTCAACCCTAATGAGAATATGATATGTGATTAACTATTATATTAATTAAGTATTATGGTGATATGGTTGTTGACTTGTTGACTTTTGTTGACTTGTTGACTTTGTTGACTTGTTGACTTTTGTTGACTTGTTGACCGGTTGACTAGGCTTGACTAGTTGACTATCATGATAACCATAGCCATCATTTCATGGCAAAGACTTTTGTTTACTTGCTCATTTGTGTAAAATGAGTGCATGAAATGATATGGTTATGGTTGCTTCAAACCATCACATAAGACTTTTTTGATATGATGAGTTATGATCACTTTGGATTATGAGAGGGTGAAAGACAAAAGAGAGCCTCATTCTTTCTTGCTCACTCTCTCTCTTGTTCTTGAGCTCTCCTCTTGCTCTCACCCTCAACCTCTTCCTCCCTCTCTTGATTCTATGGTTCTCTTGTCTCATGAGTTGAGAATCAAGAACCATAGATAAAATCCCATTCTATTTCCTCTCTACTCATTCTAGTTCACTAGGTGTAGCAAACCAAGTGAACTAGTTTCTTCAAAGAACGAAGAAGGAGCTAAAGGTTGGAGCTTTCAGGTGGATCTATCTTCGGCGTACGGAGACGACGAGAAGAAGCCATCGGACCACCATCGGAGCTTTGAAGACGAAGGAGTTCAAGACAAGCAAGGTATAACCCCCTAACCGAGTAGCTAGAAACTGATAGTTAGGTGTTAGATAGATGTTTAACCAAGATCCGGGTTATAGGTCCATGTTACCACCTCCGAAAAAAATTGTTTTTTACCAAATTCCGCTTTCCCGAAAGTACCGGGAGAGGTAGCATGGACTTACATGATCCAATCCTGGAGAAACAGTCGGAAGCAGTTTTAGAACAAAAGTGGATGTCCTAGGGATATGATAACGACAGCCTCATTCGGGAGACAGTTATCATTCCAGGCTTCTAAGGTGACTTGGACGACAGGGAGGTTGTCAGAGTTATAGATTTCCTTCTAACGAGGGGCAGTATTTTGGACAGGTGGTCCAAGGCAATACTGAGGGAGGCATAGCGCAGAATACTGATTAAGTTCAGTTGACGATACAGTCTAAGAAGTTTGGATTTGGAGTTCATTTATGAGCTAGGTCCCATCAGACATCCAGACACATTCTAAGACATGTATTGCTCATTTCAGGAGATGGCTTTCTCCGCGAACTTGAGATATAGAGAGACATAGAAAGAAACATCAAAGCGGTTCCACTCACTGAGGCTATTCCTCGAACGCAATAGTTTCACAAACGAGCTTTGTGAGACTGACTAGTAGAGGAGTTGGGTGTTCGGTATCACACGGGCTGTGAGTATGCGACATCGCAATAATTATCCTTGAGTGTAAGTGGGAGATTGTTGGAGGTAGTGCCCTCAGAGTCAATTATTGGATCACAGGCACGTGATTGCAATGGTTGAGGGAGGACCTATCCCGGTAGGACAGTCTTACTCAAGATGATAGTATGCTATCTGGTTTATCTTTATCATCGTGTACTGCTTTAGGTGACCTGATAGGTCGCTATTACACGTTGATAGAGCCCCTAGGATTCATGCTTGACTGCCAGCAGTATGAGGGCGATCATATATGTGGGAGCTGGTAGTCTATAAGCACATCCTTAAATGGTCCCTAGTCATGCGAGTTTTGAGACAGGGCATCGATACTCCAGAGTATAGTAGTGTATACAGTCGAAACCCCGACGAGGGGCGGTGGCCGGTCTCACAAGCCACTGGTGTCAGTTGGTTCACCTAAGATGTATACAGGTGCTCATTTGGTTATGAGTACACCGGATAGGACTCGCCGAGAACATGCTAGTTGGTCTTATACCTGACGTCAGATAGCAGTTCCCTGGTGACATGTGTATAGGTTAGTTCATCGACCTGAGGATCGTCATTTGTCTCGTGTGAGTTCTCACTGTACTTTGATTACTACCCTACCACGCTCAAAGGAGACGTGCAAACAGGTTTTAGTTGGGTACAGTCCTGAGCCACATGGAGGCAGTGAGCGGATCTTCAGGGGTTCGTCTCTCCCGGTATTGGGGGTGAGGTCGCGCTGTGTCTAGGAGAGCCAGTACATGAAAAGTCCTTGGCCAAGGCAGGAGATTTGCTGGTAGGTATTCCAGTAGTATCTCAGTGTGTTCTGGATTACTCTCTGACACGACTTGTACCGCTTTTAGGGGTCTGACTTTTATCAACCCCCTAGGCCCGCCATGCGATGCTCATAGACGAACGGACCGGACTGTACGGATATTGTCACTGATGTAAGTCCACGTTGCGATCCCCGGTGCTTACGGGGAGACGGAAACGGTATAAAAACAAATTTTTATCGCAAGAGGCAACATGGACTAAACAAGGTCGGGATCGTGTCTAAACTAAACTAGCAAACATACAAAGGAGCGTTAGCTACTCGGATGAAGAGTTATACCTAAACTTGAACTCCTTCTTCTTTAAACTTTGTAGAGGTTGATGGTTCTCTTCTCGTCGCCTTCTTCCGTCGAAGATGGATCCACCTGAGGGTTCAACCTTCGGGCTCTTTCTCGAACTTGGAGAGAACTAGAATCTCCGGCTTGCTAATCCTTTGATCCTAGAGTGAGTAGAGAGTGACTAGGGGTTGTTTTCTTTTCAAGGTGAGGGATTCTCAACACATGAGAAGGAATCACCTTGAGCTTGAGGAAGAAGAAGATGAAGTGAGGAGAGAGAATGATTATGATAGAATGAGCTATCTTTTTCTTTTTGCAACCATATCAAAAGAAAAAGAATTATCTAAATAATAATAATTCAAAATGAGAATAGTTGATGGTAGTTTTGGAATGACCACTATCATGCTTCATTAAATGAATGTAAGCATGAATCAAGGAGTATCTTCGCAAAGCATGATGGTGGTCAACATTCAACCATGGTCAACAAGTCAACCATGGTCAACAAGTCAACAAAATCAACCATAACAAAATTCTCATTTAATTACTATTATTAATTGATAATCCATAAATCCATTAGGGTTTGGAAAATGATGATTGTCAACTGTGCATACGCACCCGTTCCGAAACCCTAATGAAATACCTCATCCTCCGCCTCAAGCAACTGTGCATACACACCTGCATTCTCGTTCCGAGGAACAAGAATACCGAGATATAAAAGCAACCCCAAAACATATACCAGTATCTGGCTCAAACCAGAGCCTGCCAGTATAATCCGTCCGGACTCCAAACGTGCACAAGTGCGCGGAAGAGAACGAACCCTGCCGCAAAACCATGCGACCTCTACTCTGGTTTGCCCAGAGGCGAATACCCTCTGTGTGGGACTCTAAAGACTCGACACTATGCTGGCAGTGGGTTTAACCACAGACCGCAAGCGGCACTAGCTGTGCGTAACGGTCCCCAGGTAGATGCCGACAAGAAGGCTGACAAGGTGAACCCCATCTGAACTCCTACTGAGTCTGAATGTGACATTCTCCGTACAGTCCGGTCTGTTCGTCTGATACATCGCATGTCGGGCCTAGGGGGCGGTAGAACGTCAGTCCCCCAATAGCGGTACAAGTCGTGTCGGAGTGAAGCCCAAAACACCCTGAGATAACACTGGAAGCCTACCAGTATATCTCGCTTGCCCTGGCCAGGGACTACTCGTGTAATGGCTCTCCTAGACACAGCGCGATGTCAACCCTCAATACCGGGAGAGACGAATCCTGTCTAACCGTCACTGCCTCCAAGTGCTTCGGGACTGCACCTAACCACTACCTGTTTGCACGACTCTTTTGAGCCGTGGTAGGGTAGTGATCAAAGTGCAGTGGGAACACACTTGAGGCGAAGTGCCAGTGTCAAGTCAGCGGACTAAGCTGTACTCATGTCACCTGGGAACTGACAACTGACGATAGGTATAATACCAACCTTTCAGTTCCCGACGAGTCCTGTCCAGTGTACCCGTAACCTAACGAGCACCCGTATACTATCTCCAGTACGACGTACTGATGGCTGTGGGACAGACCATCTCCCACACTGGGATGAGAAGCGCATACGCTAGTTTACTTCGGAGTATCGATGCCCTGTCTCGATAGTCCTGCGACTAGGGACCTGTATAAGGATGTGCTTATAGATTACCCAGCCCCCACTAGTGTGACTGCCATCACAACGCTGGTAATCAAGCAAAGATCCTAAGGGCTCCACTAATGCGTATAGGTGATATCGCAAAATAAACACATGTACATATTGAAGTAGAAACAAACCAAGTAGCATACTACTATATTGAGCAAGATTGTTTATACAAGGTGAATATCCCAAGCTTCCATTAAGTAATATACAAACTAGTATGATACAGTAATGGCCTCTAGGGCATATACACTAACAACTGACAGGCTCAGTAGGGTGTCTGGCAGAGTTCGCTCACAGACGTCCTTTTTGGTCAATAGCTGGTAGCCCGTCACGTATGGCTAATACTTCTGACGTGCTAGTGGTTAAATCCACAGCCATAGTATTGACGAGTCTTTAGAGTCCCCCACATTTAGTTACTCAAGTTTTCGGGCGAAACGCTGTAGAGGCCGTATGGAGATATGGCAGGGTTCGATCAGATACGTGCGGTATTGCACGGATCATGATCGGACGGTTAATACTAGCGGGCTTTGGTTTAAGCCGGATCCTAGTATAGTATAGTGTAGATTTTGTCTCATTGCATTTGTATTTCGGTCGGAATACAAATGCGGGTGTGTATACACAGTAGCGTGGTTTTTCCTGTAATTTATTATGGGATCAGTTTTCTGGAGTTGCCAGTTTGTTTTCCGTTTCGGCCATATTTCCTTGTATCTTTCATTGGCCGAAGATTGGTGGAGGAGGGCTTATTTGCATTTGTGCAAATAAGCAATTTGGAGGGTGTTATTTGCATATATTTGTATCATGATGGTTCTTACTTCCTTGACTTTCTTGCTTCATGATTATGCTTCATGATTGCTTGACTTTTTGACTTGATGATGGGAGATGGTTGTGGAGTGTAGGTTTGGTTTTGTAATCATTTTCTTTTCATGATATCATTTTTGACCTCTCTCTTGCATTATGTACACACTCCTCTCTCTTCTTCTCCTCTAGAGTTGGCCGGCCAAAGATGAGGTGGGGCTGTCCCAAAAGTTTGGTGTGGGATTTTTGTTCTTCTAGCTTTGTAAAATCCCACAAGTTCAATCTCCACAAGCTCACTTCATTTCCTCCACCAAATGGCAACCTCCATGAACCCCATGAGACACATAGTTCTCTACACGATTCTACAGCAAACCTTGGGTACGTCGACTGGCCAACTTCGTGCCCGAGTTGCCTCGGTATAGAGGTGGGAGCCCGTAAAAGAAGCCGGCGACATGGTGCCCTTCCGGCGAGGAGGTGGAGACCGGACATTCCGCGGGAGATCGGGACGACGATGAGAAGACCGAAGGACACGGATCGCTCGGTTTATCTCTCTTCCCATCTTGTACTTAGCTAGGACTAGATTAATGGCACGATCCGGGTTTTTCGTGCACGGTGGTGCCGGTTCAAAAAGTTTAAAGAAAAGTATCGCTTCCGCATTCCGGCGTCGGATTGACGGCCGGGGCGCCGCCGTGCACTTACAAAGACTAGGAACACAAAAGTTTGTCGTACAATCTTCTTATAAACACAAGGTTCATCTTCTTTCTTGATGAAATCAAATTCCTTGATTGCTTCATCAAAACAGATGTTCCAGCTCCGCGATGCCTGCTTTAATCCATAAATGGATTTAAGCAACTTTCACACCTTCCCGCTACTCCCACTATCTACGAAACCTTTTGGCTGATCTATGTAAACGCACTCTTCCTAACAACCATTTAGAAAAGCCGTTTTTACGTCCATCTGCCAGATTTCATAGTCATGGAAGGCAGCAATGGCAAGTAGGATCCGAATGGATTTGAGCATAGCCACTCGAGAAAAAGTTTCGTCATAGTCCACACCAGGTCTTTGACGAAAACCTTTTGCAACGAGTCTAGCCTTATAGGTTTCCACCTGCCCATCTACACAAAGTTTCCTTTTGTAGATCGATTTGCATCCAACGGGTTTTACCCCAGGTGGAGCAATATCTAAGGTCCACACTTTATTGGTGTACATGGACTCCATTTCAGATTGCATAGCATCCAGCCACTTATTAGAGTCCCTACTTATAATGGCTTGCCTGAGACTGGTAGGGTCATATTCTTCCAAGATG
Source organism: Agapanthus africanus (assembly GCA_030015575.1). NCBI lineage: Eukaryota > Viridiplantae > Streptophyta > Magnoliopsida > Asparagales > Amaryllidaceae > Agapanthus > Agapanthus africanus. The sequence continues at coordinate 218,913,557 of CM057345.1, read as the reverse complement.
CAATCCTCTCGATCTCCGTTTATGAGAAAACCGTAGTATCTCTCGGACGGATGAGAAATCCTACCAGATCTGCGGAGTGGCTGAGGTTCGTCTGGGGTTATTAAATCCTGAGGTTCTGTCGAATCTTCAGTTTCAGTTTGTGGTCGCTGAATTTCTTCCAATTCTACCGTGCTCCCACTAATTTCTTTTGCAAGAAACTCCGTTTTTTAAGAAAACGGCATGCTGAGCAACAAACACCTTCTGTTCCTCGGTGTGGTAGAACAGATATCCATAACCATTCTTTGGATATCCCACAAACTTACATAAAACTGACCGTGCCTCTAGCTTATCTGGTTTATGCTTTTTAACATAAGCCGGACAACCCCATATCTTAAATCTTTTAAGATATGGCCTTTTTCCATTCCATATCTCAAATGGAGTCTTAGGCACCGATTTAAACGGAACATCATTCAATAGATATGCTGCTGTTAAAAGCGCATGTCTCCAAAATGAAAGAGGCAACTCGGCACTACTCATCATGGAGCGAACTATATCCAATAAGGTACGATTCCTTCGCTCTGATACACCGTTATGCTGTGGTGTATAAGGTGGAGTAAGCTGAGAGAGAATTCCATTCTTTTTTAAGTAATCTAGGAATTCCGTGCTTATGTACTCCCCTCCCCTATCCGATCGGAGGATCTTGATACTTTTGCCAGTCTGGTTCTCTACTTCGTTTCTGAATTCCTTGAATTTCTCAAAAGCTTCAGATTTGTGTTTTATCAGATACACATATCCGAACCTAGAGAGATCGTCAGTGAATGTGATGAAGTACGAGAACCCACCCCTTGCATGTATAGACATCGGACCGCATACATCACTGTGTATGAGTCCCAAGAGCTCTGTTGCTCTTTCTCTATGTCCGGTGAACGGAGATTTGGTCATCTTTCCTTTGAGACAAGACTGACAAGTTTCGTAAGATGAAAACTCGAACGTATTCAAGAGTCCATCTTTATGCTACTTACTTAGCCTGTTCTCTCCGATATGACCAAGTCTACAATGCCACAAGTTGTAAGTCCACGTTACCTCTCCCGGTTATTTCGGGCTTGCGGAAAAGATGAAGAACGATTTTTCTTTTGGTGGTAACATGGACTCAAAATACGGATTTTTGTTAAACAACTATCTAACAACCTAACTAGGAGTTTTACCAACTCGGTTAGGGGTTATACCTTAACTTGAACTCCTTCTCTTGGACTCCTTGTGGTGGTCGGATGGTTCTCTCCTCGTCGTCTCTTTGTGCCGAAGATGGATCCACCTGAAAGCTTCTACCTTTGGCTTCAACCTCGATCTTGAAGAAACTAGAACACTTGGTTTGCTAAACCTTGTATACAAGGATGAGTAGAGAAGTGTGGTGGGCTTTATCTCAATGGTTCTTACTTCTCAACACATGAGACAAATAGAACCATGAACTAGAGAGAGAGGAAGAGGAAGAGGGAGAGCTTGAGGATGAAAGAGAATGAGAATGATAGAATGAGCAAGACTTTTCTCACCCTTACTCTCATAATCCAAAATAATCATAACTCATAATAATAATTGAGTATTATGTGATGGTTGTTATCATATCAAATGGCCATATCATTTCATGCATTAAATGCAATTTGTAAACAAACAAGCAAGTCAAGGTCAATGCCAAGAAATGATAGCCATTGTCATGATGATGGTCAACAAGTCCAACCTAGTCAACCGGTTAACTAAGTGAACAAGTCAACTAAGTCAACCTTTCAACCCAACCATGGCACAATAATACTTAATTAACATTATCATTAATCATATTTCTTATTCTCATTAGGGTTTAGCAAAAGTCAACAGTCAACAACCCTAATGAGAATCCTCTGCCTCTGTCTCTGTCCACCGTGCATACACACCCGCATCCGCGTTCCGAGGAACACGTATAAAAACGAGATAAAACCAATCCCAAAACGTACACTATGATCTGGCTTAAACGAAAGCCCGCTAGTGATAACTACCCAGACACTAAACGTGCACAAGTGCACGGATGTGACCGAACCCTGTCGCAAAACCATGCGACCTCTACTCTTTTGCCTATAGACGAATAGCTCTCTGTGTGGGACTCTAAAGACTCGACACTACGCTGGCAGTGGGTTTAACCACAGACCACAAGCGGCACTAGCTGTGCGTAACGGCCCCTAGGTAGATGTCGATAAGAAGACGGACGAGGTGAAACCCATCTGAACTCCTACTGAGCCTGAATGTGACAATCTGCGTACAGTCCAGTCTGTTCGTCTGATAATATCGCATGGCGAGCTAGGGGGGCGGTAAACGTCAGTCCCCTAATAGCGGTACAAGTCGTGTCGGAGTGTAGCCCAGAACACCCTGAGATAACACTGGAAACCTACCAGTATATCTCGCTTGCCCTGGCCAGGGACTTTGTGTAATGGCTCTCCTAGACACAGCGCGATATCAACCCCCAATACCGGGAGAGACGAATCCTGTCTAACCGTCACTGCCTCCAAGTGCTTCGGGACTGCACCCAACTACTACCTGTTTGCACGACTCCTTTGAGCCGTGGTAGGGTAGTAATCATAGTACAGTGGTAACACACTCGAGGCGAAATGACAGTGTCAAGTCAGCGGACTAAGCTGTACTCATGTCACCTGGGAACTTATAACTGACGATAGGTATAGTACCAACCAACAGTTCCCGATGAGTCCTGTCTAGTGTACTCGTAACCTAACGAGCACCCGCATACCATCTCAAGTATGACGTACTGACGGCTGTGGGACAGACCGTCTCCCATGCTGGGATGAGAAGCGCATATGCTAATCTACACCGGAGTATCGATGCCCTGTCTCGATAGTCCTACGACTAGGGACCTGTATAAGGATGTGCTGATGGATAACCCAGCCTCTACGAGTGTGACTGCCATCACAACGCTGGTAATCATGCAAAGATCCTAAGGGCTCCAGTATGGGTGATATTCTAAAAGAAACACATGTACACATTAAAGTAGAAACAAACCAAGTAGCATACTACTATTTTGAGCAAGATTGTCTATACAACTGTGAATATCCCAAGCTTCCATTAAGTATTATACAAACTAGTATGATACAGTAATGGCCTCTAGGGCATATACACTAACAATCTCCCACTTGCACTAAGGTCGTGTACTGGAGTATCGAAGACCTGTCATCTCGATTAGCCGCTCGAACTGAGTCTGGGGTAAGGCCTTCGTGAGTGGATCAGCAGTGTTATCTTTCGTATTTACTCTCTTCACCTCGATCTCCCGGCGATCTACGATCTCCCTGATCAGGTGGTACCGCCTCAAAATGTGCCTGGACTTCTGATGGGACATGGGTTCCTTCACTAATGCTATAGCGCCGTTGCTGTCACAATACAGCGGTATTGGATCAACACTGGTAGGAACCACCTGAAGCTCCGTGAGGAACTTCATCATCCAGACAGCTTCCTTTGCGGCATCGCAAGCAGCTATGTACTCCGCTTCCATAGTTGAGTCAGCAACGGTTTCCTCCTTGGAGCTCTTCCAGCAAACCGCCCCTCCATTGAGGGTAAAGACATATCCCGACATGGACTTGGAGTCATCCTTGTCACTCTGGAAGCTGGAGTCAGCAAAGGCCTCGATCCGGAGGTCTTTTCCGCCATACACCAAGAACATCTCCTTAGTCCTTCTCAGGTACTTGAGAATGTTCTTTACTGCTATCCAGTGTTTCTCTCCTGGGTCCGACTGATACCGGCTTACAACACTCAATGCGTATGCTACATCTGGTCTGGTACACAGCATCGCATAGATAATAGAGCCTACCGCAGATGCGTAAGGTATTGATGACGTGCGAGCCCTTTCCAAATCAGTCTTGGGAGACATCTCTTTGGAGAAGGTGATTCCGTGACAATCCGGTAGATTACCGTGCTTGTAATCTTCCATACTGAATCGTTTCAGTATGGTGTCGATGTACCTGGACTGTGAAAGTCCCAACATCCTTTTAGATCTATCACGATAGATCTGGATCCCCAGAATGTAGTTGGCGTCGCCCAGGTCCTTCATGGAGAACCTCTGTGACAAGAATCGTTTAACTGACTGTAACATAGGAATATCATTTCCTATTAGGAGAATGTCATCGACGTAGAAGACGAGGAATACCACATTTCTCCCTACAATCTTACTGTAAATGCATGGTTCATCAGGGTTTTTGACAAAGTCGAATTCTTTGACAATATCATCAAAGCAGATGTTCCAACTCCGCGATGCCTACTTCAGTCCATAGATGGACTTGAGCAACTTGCACACTTTACAGCTGCTCCCACTCTGATTGAATCCCTCTGGCTGATCCATATAGACGCACTCTTCCAAATTTCCATTTAGGAAAGCCGTCTTTATGTCCATCTGCCAGATCTCATAATCGTGGAAGGCAGCAATGGCAAGAAGGATCTGAATGGATTTTGGCATAGCTACTGGAGAAAAGGTCTCGTCATAGTCCTGATTGTTTTGAATTTGAGTTTACCGCAATCAAGACGGTGTCGCTATGCAGCTAGCCGGTTGAGCACGGGTCGGTCCGCAGGGAGATGGTGGTATTTTACCTTCTTGTTTTAGACGAGTCAATAAAGAATTTGTCTATGTTCGAGACTATCCTATGTGTAATATTTGCAAGTATAAAGTTGTTAAGAAAAAGATACGAGATTATAAGCTACAGAAATCCGTACTCAAAACCTTTGAGCCGAATCTTGACCAATTGAAGCTAAGCAATCGGCAACAACGTGGATTAGGGGATTTAAGCGCGGTATTCATGGAATACGGCTTATTTACCCTTGTCCTTCTGTTCTTGTCTCTTGCTTTCGCCTCCGACCAAACCGAACGCAACCGGTCGCGGTTAGGAATCACCGTTACCTTGTCAGGGTACGGTGCCTAACGGAGCACTTGCGTATGGTTTGGGCGGAGTTCAATGGAAAATACGGGAAAAGGAAATGGGCAAAGAAACATTAACTTAGAATACCGTATTTTTCTCTTAACAAAGATAATTACATTCGTTCACAAGAAAGAACCAAAAAGAGAGAACAAAAAGAAAAGAACAAAGAAAAGAAAAGATTACAAACAAGTAATTAAAGTGTATGAATATAAATTGCAAGAAAGTAAAGCAAGGTAATAAAAAGCAAGTAATAAATAAGCAAATAAAAAGAACAAGAAACTAGAACTCAAGACAAGCATGTGATCAATAGCCAACCCTTAAACTTGCAAGCTCAATCAAGAGGTTGCAAGATCAAGGGAAGGGTAGAGAACGCATGTGAAATGAAGTGCTAATTCCATGAAAGAATACGACCCTCGAGATCAATAACTAACCCTTAACCATTCAAGCTCAATGAAGAGGTTGAATGATCAAGAGAAAGCAAGAATCTCAGGGGGAAGAAGAAACACAAGAGAATGATACAAAAACCTCATCTTCATTAATCTCCCACTCAAAAAGCTCTCACTACAATTTTCATGGAAAAAGAATGAAGAAGAAGAAGAAAAAGAACTAAAACTACAAAAGAATGGAGAACAAAGAATGACCCCTTGGCTTGGCTCAGATCTGCTGTATTTATAGGCAGAGGGTTGAAGATCTAGGGCAAGAATCTGCCACTATATGAAGTCCTCAAAATACCCCCAAAACACGACAAAGTGAGGACCCCACATGGCCGTGGATCCGCCGCCAATACCCCCTATTGGCCACGGATCCGCGGCCCTATGATGGAGTCAGGGCATCGTACTTGGTGGCTTTCCCTGGTTCTGTGTGTCCTTCAGTGTGGCATATGTGTTTTCTGAAAATACCTCCACATTTCTTCCAGAATTTCTGTTGAGGAAAGGTGGACTTTTGTGGATGCTTTTGTCATGATTGCCTCGAGCTCCGCGTAGATTTCTTGGAACTTGTTGTTGCCATTGAGCCTTGTGCATGAAGGTGACATTGATTTGACATTTTTTCTTCCTAAACTGGTATCTGGCAACATACGGATGACGAGCGGAGACCGTGTTTTCTCAGTGGTTGGCAGGAACCCGGATTTTGTCGTGTTTTCCATGAATTTCACCGTTTTAGAACCGAGAACCTGTATCCTGCAAATATGTAACAAACACGGATTAAAAGCACCTACCTATAAACAACCGAGCGTAAGAATGGGCGGTATAAAATGCAGTATTCTGTGATGAACAAATACCCCCAAACTTAACTTTTGCTCGTCCCGAGCAAAACCAATTATTCACAAAAATAAAATCCTAACCGTACTTTCGCAGGGAACGCGATTGCACTGAGCGCGTGCAACAAGCCGTTAAACCTCTAGGTGTCCCTAGTAGGAGGAGTGTTGTCTCCTGAGGGTTTTCAGCGGATACTACCCACAAAATCCGGTCAAGTTGGTTTTGTACAATAACTAAGATTCAAACCCTAAAGTTTTTGTTTCAGAAAATAACAATTCTATAATCCTATGTCTAGACTATCGAACCTTTATTTTTCACACCTCGCTTCTTATTTAACTACAGATTTTATATGTCTTTACGTGCAGTGCAATTAGTGTCGTTAAGTTCCAGAAGGATCGATTAAAGTCATCATGTCGCACAATAAAGCCCAGATAACAATTTTAAAAGGATCACATAAGTTTTATAAAGAGTTAAGCATTTTTCAAGTTTCGTTTTCCAGTAAGGTTTCAACTTCAGAATTTCTATCTTCCTTAACAGGAAACTAAGTCGTATTTTTCACTCCACCTTTTTCTTGTTTTCATTTCATACACACCTCTGTGAACGTGCAATAGTCTTTATCATAGAATAAAACCTTCATATCTCCGTTAATTTTTTTTTATAAAAGCCTGTCTTTTATCAAGATTATTCTCACACAAAGAACCGTTAGGAATTTTAACTCGGAGAGAACACTTGCTTGACTTTGTTTTAAACTGGACTTTCTAGGCTTCTTAGCGAGCTTTGGGCCAATGCACCCAAACCAGTTGGTTTTAGGGCATTAGGTGTAGAAACACCCCAGCGGACTTAATTACTCAAGTTACCTAGGTCCAAAAACAAAAGACAGTTTGACGTGAAAATCAGATGATTTAATACGAACGGAGATATAACCGGCAGTTCAATTATTTTTTGGATAAAAGACGTGTTTAGTGGGTTTGGTGTGTAATCATTCCAATCAAGTTTCCGATGGGTTATTTTTCAGACTTAGCTCCAATTACGGCATCAATAACATTCCTTCATATTCGCTTTACTTCATAAACTATTCTTGACATTACTTATTTCAGAACAAACCTATTTGATCCTCAGAAAATCATTTATCTGTTTAAAAGTTTAAACATGAATGACTTGTCATCTAATTCCCAAAATTCACGACACGTGTAGTGTGATGTAAAGACGTATATCAGCTATAGTTAACTTCAAAGGAGAGTTATCTTTCAGGTTTTCAAAATCTAAACATAAGATTTAGTTATTCCTATTTTTTCAAACAAAAACCGTCGAATGTTGAATCAGAGTTCTTCCACAATCTAACTTGACAAAAAAGTTTTTATATTTTTAGAAAATTTTCAGATTTTTATGGATTTTATGGATTTAATATGCAGATGCAAAATATACATATGAATGTGAAGGAAGAAAGCTTACCGAGCACACCCCCAAACTTAAACTTGACAGTGCCCTCACTGTCAGGCTATACCAAGAGGGTAAAAAATTGCCGGCGCTCCCTAGAAACAAATTATATACAAAACAAAAAGGAAAAAAAAAATATATACAAAAAAGTGTCCCTCCCAAACTTAAGTAAAACAGTGTTTCCACTGTTACGCGTTGAAATTCAGGATTTAGGGGGGAAAGAACAGTATCAAGCTATACAAGGCCTTACACAGGCCAAAAGTGAGCACCAACCATTCAAAGATTTTATCGCTATAATGTACCGGTTGGTGGAAGAAGGCGTAGAGGAAAGAGATGGAGAATACGCGAGACCATATGCGGAGAGAAGCGGGATATGGTCTCGGTATATGAGAGGAAGAAGAATGGCGGACGGGAAAAAGAAGTGGAATACGAACTTGAGGGTGCAAGTAGAGTAAATAGATTAGCACAATTTGGGATGACCGATGTGTGAAAAGCGATTGTGCTAATATATTTACTCGTCGAGAAATGGGGTCAAATCCCTCAAGATTCGTGAGAAACCATGGGTACGCCGAACTTGGTAAACCAGACATATGAAATGTAAGTGATACGGGTTCTTGCAAGGTCGGAACGACGGACATGATGGAGGGAAGTGGTTGAGGAAGGGTATCGGTTAAAGTTTCGGGAGGGTGTACACAGTCAATGAAAGGAACAGGATGAATTGGGAAATCCGACTCATCATCTAGAACTGTTTCATCCTCAAAAATATCCTCAAAATTCTCCTCAAAATTTATCTCATCCATGCATTTTTCTTCAAAATGTAGACGCATATGGGGTTCGGGAAAAACAGTTAATGACCCGGGATGATGATTTGAAAAGAAAAACTCAGTCAAATCTATGGGTTAATCATCCAAATTATTCCCAGCTTCAATATCCTCAATCAAGTGAAAATTTATATTCTCAGACACCTCATCAAAAGCATGGATATTAATCGATTCTGGTTCTAAGATGGAGGTGTAGAGGTCAAAAGGATTGGGATTGGTTTCACTTGGAATGGATCCTTCACAATTAGGTAAATCAAATACCACAAAGTCGCACAACTCATTAATCATTCTATCTTCAACTGGTGAATCGTTTGGAACACTAGATAGACTTTCAATATAGGAGTTGTGGGATTCAATTTCAGACGGGTAGGTTTGATTCGGAAGGGGGTACATCTCACTCTCTCCACTCAAATTCACAGCCTGTCCGGCCACCTCATCATACATTGAAAAAGTTGGAGCTTGTTGAAAACTAGCTACCGGGTCACTAGGTTGCATGAGGGCGGCCAAGGACGCATTCAAATTCATCATCTGTTGGCTTGACGCGACCCTAAAATCTTCTAACGAATGTTCCAGACTAGACATAGGTTGTGATGGGGTCTCAGTAAAAGATTCGAAGTCGTTTGGATACTGGAAACCTCCAAATGGCTGTGTAGAAGCAATGTCTAGGGAAGGTGCAAAAGTAGGGTAGGTTTGGTAGGAATTGAATGGCTGGACAGGAGTGGGATCAACATTGGGATAAGAAAGTGAATTGAATTGTTGATCCCAAGAATTTGTAGTGGTGAAAGGAGTGAAAGATCGGCTACGGGATTGTTCGATATGTTCAGCAATAGACATAGGTCTTGGAGTGGCAACATGACTCGAAGAAGGGATATCAACATAAGAAGGGGTGACTGTTTGAAATGGTTGATACGAAGTGAATTGCGGAGTCAAATTGTTTGTCCTAGACGCGTCTATCCGATCTCTCAATGAAATTTTTGGCATGGAGGGGTCGTTCGATGTTCGGCCAAAACAAGAACCGTATGAAGTAATGTCTGGTTGTGGGTACCAAAGTTCGGCAAGAGTTTTGGGAGGTGGGGTACCCATGATATGAAGAGAGAAAAAGAAAGGTAGAGAAAAGGGAGGGGGAAAAGAATGTGATTTTTTTTTTTTTAGTTAGTTGTTAACAAAAGAATGAAATATACACAAAAAAGAATATGGACAAAAATAATCACGACACAAAAATACCACACACCTAATCGTTCTAGGGTTCACCTAGGTCAACTAGACCTGCTCAAGAACTTGATTGTCGAAGTGAAACTGTGTCGAGAAACAGACTCAAGATACACTGATCACGAGGCCAAGTAAGTGCAGAGATAAGGGGAGGTTTTCCAACGCTTTCGCGAAGTTCTTTAATTAAATAACCCTTTCTCTTTTGGCGGTTTCGCCGTTAACACTTTCTTAGACACCCCGTAAACAATATACCGTTAAGCAAGGTTCTAAACACAGTTAACTTCTCCTAGTGAGCGCGAAGTCCTTAAGGCTTAAAGTCTAGTTTCTTTTAAATTTTGTGCGGGTAAACGTTATGCTCAAGTTCGTGATTTGTGGGCCACGGAAAAGGTGATGAGATCCTTTACCGTATGTTGTGGGGTTCGCTTGCCCTTTAGTCCGTATTAATGTATGCAATGCGCAATTCAAAAATTCTATAAAGAATCAAACAATCGTTTTTTTAGTTTAAGCGCGGCGCTGCAACAAATACGGGTTAGTCAATTTTTTTAGCGTTTGCTAGCGAACTTGCAAAGAATCCTACAAAGAATAGTATATTGGAAGCGTCGGATTTGAGAAGAAGGTGTTAGTAAAGTACGTACCGTTAAGTTTTGGGTTAGGAAACCCCCGTTGAATCAAATCCGGTAAGCTTGAAAGGTTCGCTTGCGCGGGTCAAACTACCCGGATCTTTGGCACTGTACTTCGTAATCACCTTTGCCTTGAATGCACACTTTGCTCCCCACAATCGCAGTTTGCAAATACGAAAAAATCTGCAAACTTGCCTACAAAAATGATCAAAAACAACAAAAAGAATATTTTTTTTTTATTTTTAAATATATACAAAAAGAATATTAACCCGAATAACAAGAAAGAAAATACGCTACCGTCTCCCCGGCAACGGCGCCATTTGATTGTTTTGAATTTGAGTTTACCGCAATCAAGACGGTGTCGCTATGCAGCTAGCCGGTTGAGCACGGGTCGGTCCACAGGGAGATGGTGGTATTTTACCTTCTTGTTTTAGACGAGTCAATAAAGAATTTGTGTATGTTCGAGTCTATCCTATGTGTAATATTTGCAAGTATAAAGTTGTTAAGAAAAAGATACGAGATTATAAGCTACAGAAATCCGTACTCAAAACCTTTGAGCCGAATCTTGACCAATTGAAGCTAAGCAATCGGCAACAACGTGGATTAGGGGATTTAACGCGGTATTCGTGGAATACGGCTTATTTACCCTTGTCCTTCTGTTCTTATCTCTTGCTTTCGCCTCCGACCAAACTGATCGCAACCGGTCGCGGTTAGGAATCACCGTTACCTTGTCAGGGTACGGTGCCTAACGGAGCGCTTGCGTATGGTTTGGGCGGAGTTCAATGGAAAATACGGGAAAAGGAAATGGGCAAAGAAACATTAACTTAGAATACCGTATTTTTCTCTTAACAAAGATAATTACATTCGTTCACAAGAAAGAACCAAAAAGAGAGAACAAAAAGAAAAGAACAAAGAAAAGAAAAGATTACAAACAAGTAATTAAAGTGCATGAATATGAATTGCAAGAAAGTAAAGCAAGGTAATAAAAAGCAAGTAATAAATAAGCAAATAAAAAGAACAAGAAACTAGAACTCAAGACAAGCATGTGATCAATAGCCAACCCTTAAACTTGCAAGCTCAATCAAGAGGTTGCAAGATCAAGGGAAGGGTAGAGAACGCATGTGAAATGAAGTGCAAATTCCATGAAAGAATACGACCCTAGAGATCAATAACTAACCCTTAACCATTCAAGCTCAATGAAGAGGTTGAATGATCAAGAGAAAGCAAGAATCTCAAGGGGAAGAAGAAACACAAGAGAATGATACAAAAACCTCATCTTCATTAATCTCCCACTCAAAAAGCTCTCACTACAATTTTCATGGAAAAAGAATGAAGAAGAAGAAGAAAAAGAACTAAAACTACAAAAGAATGGAGAACAAAGAATGACCCCTTGGCTTGGCTCAGATCTGCTGTATTTATAGGCAGAGGGTTGAAGATCTAGGGCAAGAATCTGCCACTATATGAAGTCCTCAAAATACCCCCAAAACACGACAAAGTGAGGACCCCACATGGCCGCGGATCCGCCGCCAATACCCCCTATTGGTCGCGGATCCGCGGCCCTATGATGGAGTCAGGGCATCGTACTTGGTGGCTTTCCCTGGTTCTGTGTGTCCTTCAGTGTGGCATATGTGTTTTCTGAAAATACCTCCACATTTCTTCCAGAATTTCTGTTGAGGAAAGGTGGACTTTTGTGGATGCTTTTGTCATGATTGCCTCGAGCTCCGCGTAGATTTCTTGGAACTTGTTGTTGCCATTGAGCCTTGTGCATGAAGGTGACATTGATTTGACATTTTGTCTTCCTAAACTGGTATCTGGCAACATACGGATGACGAGCGGAGACCGTGTTTTCTCAGTGGTTGGCAGGAACCCGGATTTTGTCGTGTTTTCCATGAATTTCACCGTTTTAGAACCGAGAACCTGTATCCTGCAAATATGTAACAAACACGGATTAAAAGCACCTACCTATAAACAACCGAGCGTAAGAATGGGCAGTATAAAATGCAGTATTCTGTGATGAACAAGTCCAAACCAGGTCTTTGACGAAAACCCTTTGCAACAAGTCTAGCCTTATAGGTCTCAACCTGTCCATCTACACCAATCTTCCTTTTGAAGATCCACTTGCATCCTACGGGTTTTACCCCATCTGGAGCAACGTCCAACGTCCATAATTTGTTGGTGTACATGGACTCCATTTCGGTCCGCATTGCATCCAGCCATTTTACCGAGTCAACGCCCTGAATGGCCTGCTGGAAGCTAGTCAGCTCATCATAATCAATGATGCAATCCTCTCTATCCCCGTCTATGAGAAAACCGTAGTATCTCTCGGGCGGATGAGACTGCCTACTACTCCTGCGGAGCGGCGCAGTAATGTCCGGTTCCCCTGAACCTTCTGGTTCTATTAAGGTTTCAGTAACAGCTTGTGGTTCTGGAATTTCTTCCAGTTCTATTGCGCTTCCACTTATCTGATTTTCTAAAAACTCAGTTTCCAAGAAGCGGGCATGACGAGAAACAAAGAATTTTTGCTCCTTTGCATAATAGAAAAGATACCCCTTGGAGTTCTTTGGGTATCCCACAAACTTGCACTGTACTGAGCGTGCCTCGAGCTTGTCCGCATGCTGCTTTTTGACAAAAGCTGGACATCCCCATGTCTTAAAGGGTTTAAGAAAGGGTTTCTTCCCACTCCACATTTGATTTGGTGTGGTAGGCACTGTCTTAGTAGGAACTTGGTTCAAGAGATATGCAGCTGTTTCTAGAGCATAACCACAGAAAGATCGCGGTAACTCAGCCTTACTCATCATGGAACGAACAATATCCAATAGGGTTCGATTCCGCCTTTCAGATACACTGTTGTGTTGTGGTGTGTATGGAGGTGTCACGACCCGAAAGTACGGAACATGACCGGCACTTAGACTAAGAACGTCTCAAGGCGTACGTAAGCTAAGTAAGCCGAACCCAGAAATCCAAACCAAGAGAAGTAGTAGAGTGTAGGAAGAACCATATCAAAACAAGCTGTATGCAACATAATATACAATGCATAAAGGCGAGGATCACAACAGAAATGAAACTCAACCAGCAAGAACCCATGGAAATATAACACGCGACTCTAAGGTCGAAAGATTAACATCACTAGTCTCTATCTCAAAAATAAAATACATGTTTGGTTGATGGAACTTCTAGATACAACTGAATATAATATACAATGTATAATGATGGGTATGATGCAAATAACCCACCTACTCGCAAGTCACCTGAAAGAAGCTGTGCCCGCAAAGCCGTAACAAAACCCGTACGGCAACACCTGCAAGAAACTGGGGCACAACGGGGGTGAGTTGCCAACTCGTGAGTAGAAAAAGATCTACGAACAGAAATCGCATGTATGACGCAATCCTAAGTCATACGATCAAAATATATAATCCTCAAATATATAACCAGCAATCTCTAACCATGTCTAGGGTAAATATCTAACCCAGTGTAAACCCATGTGCCTGCGTCAGTGCATCAGGTGGCAATATATCATATGAATGATGTATGAATGCATGAAACAGAATGCATGTACTGAAGAAAACTGCTTTCATAAATTTATGAGATTCCTGTATTTTAAAATGAGGTATCATAATGAAATCAGCATAAAACAGTGCCTAGCATCGGCATAAAACATAAATCTCAATATCTCGATATCTCTGTATCACAAACTCTGTACCTCAATATCTCAAATCTCAATGTCTTAATCATAATATCCAGGGCGCCGTCAGTCTAGATCGGCCCCTACCATCCATATCATGACTACGACGGTATCCTCCGGATATCCGACGCGTCGGGTAAAATCACCGGTCGGTCGTGCTCCCCTGCCAGGCTCAACGCCACCTCCTGCGATCTTCTTGCCCCTGGGTACTGCACCGGTCCCACCATGTACTCGAAACGGTTCATCCGCCTCCTCGAATCAGGTCTCGAAATCCATCAACAAAACTCATGGTGGACGACTCATACATTATGGAAAAACCGCATTTTTATAAAAGAAGAGTGAAAGCAGTTATATATGTTTTGCGGTTTTTCCTCCAAATCCAGGAAACATCATGGAAATCCGAATCCAAATCATCAGCATGTAAAATTATGAACATAAGCACGAGAATCCATGAATGCGGCATATAATGAACAACAGTATGCATGAAGTGACAAGTGATAGCTACAATGTAACATATAAGGCAAGCATACTAATATCATGTCACTACTAGCTAGCAAGCTGAATCAAGCAATAATATTTTCTAAGTGTTTGTGACATGGAAATTACCGATGAAGATGTGTGTGAGCCGTCAAATAAGTGTACGTGGTACATACGCATCATCGGTAATGGTGTGGTATCCTAACAGCAGGATATCAATAATGAAATATGAATCATTACAGTATGCGATGCAGAGCAACAATGATAAAGTGCGGGAGCTGAATACTAACACAATGGCGGCTGAACTGCATCTAATGTCATAAAAGTCATATAGCTACACCAACTAAAAGCTGAGCTAAAGCTAACAGTAGGTAAGGGAAACCGCCTAACCTCTGAGTCGATACATATATATACATATATATATATATAGTCGGTGATCCGCCTAGATAATATCACATCCGATACCATATCCCTATAATCGGTTATCCACAAGTCAAGAGGGCGGATCAAACATCAATTTATAGCTCGTACGTAAATCCGTCGGACGGCATCCCCAAATCTGAGTACGGGTCAATATCACATTTGTCATATTATTCATCAAGTATTCTCGTATCAAATATCATAATCTGGGTACTGACCTATGTCTAGTACCATGATAACATCATCACTATAATCAAGATCTGATCACTGATCGACAATCTTCTATAAATCAATATCATCATCATATGTCGTCAATATAATCATAATCCAGCTTCTGATTTACAGCCTTTAGCAAAAACGATATCATCAGCCCAAACATCTCAAGGAGTATACATCACCCAAGGCGGCCTATCACAAATATCCTGTCATATCATATCCTATCACATCCTATCTCGTATCATAATTACATGTCGATCATCTAAAAAATATGTATCACTATTCCTATGGCATCATCATCCCAAAATCCGCTAAAGCATCAAGACGTAACCCAAATACGAATTTTACCATATCACCGATATCATAATCTTGGATCAAAAATCATCGACTCAACTCTATCCCATGTCTCATCCCCAAATCTGTATGTGAACACGTAGTCCCATACCTATGTGAACACATATCTATATAGAATCCCATAACCACATATGAACAAGGAGGTATGCAAGTATGTATGTGTGTATATGTATGTGTAGTGCACCCACTACCTAGGGTTCGCGACACTAAATCATCCAACACTCCAATTATCCATCCTAAACATCAAATAATTTTCCAAAAAACATATAATAAATTGTAGGTGTGTATACGCATCCGAATCCATCACCTCGGACTGCGGGGGTGCTATACGCCATCCACTCGACTTCTCCCCGTAGATATAAATCTACTCATCTAGTTATGTGTGCCGGTGCCGATGTCGCCGTTTGCATCTCCAACGCCTCGACGCCACGTGGGGTACCTACAAAGATATCACACGCTAAAACACATGAAAACCATGTCGGAAACCAAAATGGTGCACGCTACGCCCATAGGTAAAAACCTGTGACCTTGTGTGCAAACACAGCCAACAACCCGCTGCCGTTGGCGTTCAAACGCCACCCGACAGTCACGAATCACCAAGTAACAAAAATCCATGCTAAACAAGTCGTAAATCATACGCCGATTCATGAAAATCAACTCAGATTCTATCCAAACTGGAATCAGTCAAAACTAGACAAACAGGGGGTCAAATCTACATGAAATAGGGCTGTACACGCAAAACGAGGGGGTTCTCCCCTGCTCTGGCCGCAAATTGCGGCCAGGGGGAATTTATCTGCGGCCAGGGTTAGGTGGTTGGGGTTAGGGTTTTGTGTCCTATCTACCTGCACGTCTCACTGCCAAGTCAATTTTATTTTAGGGGGTCCGGGTTGATAGCAGTTTCCAGAAAGGTCCAGAAGTCGACAAAATCGCTAAATTACGCCAAGTATAACAAATCTGGTATCTAACTAGAAATCTGGGGTTTCTTGGTTAAACTGGCCTCCTACACTCCTAATAAGACTATACTAACGTTCAAAACCATCTCTTGGCCAAATCTCACTCAAAATCCCTAAACTAGCACTAGATTATAGATATAACAGTTAATTTCAGCTAAACAACTCTAACTTAACAAGATAGGAGTTGGTTGTGAGATTATACCTCAAGAAACTCCTAGAATGCAGGAGAAAAGAGGATGAAGGAAAGAGGAGGGGTGGTTGCTACTGTGGAGCTGCTCCTTGTGCTCCAGAAGATGCTGCAGTAGCTGATACTGATGTTGTTTGTGTTGCTGGAGCTGTTGCTACAGTTGGGATGTTGTGTGGGGCTGAAGTGAAGTGTGAGGTTGCAGTATATGAGGGTGTTGTGTTGTTTGAATGGAGCTGTTTTCAACAGCAGTTTGTTGCTGTTGCTGAGAATTTTGTAATGCTGGAATTGTTGTGGCTGTTGTTGTTGTTGCTTAAGTGATGTGGGAATGGTTGTGGTTGTGTGGTGGTGTTGTTTCAAATGATGTTGCTGCTGGGGCTGCAGATGCTGAAGCTGATGGTGTAATATTGGGGCTGAAGTTTTTTGTTGCTGCATAAGGGGCTGATGTAGCTGCTGAAATGGCTGTTTCAGCAGCTGGTTTTTTTGATATGGGGGTGTATAGTTGTGGGGCTAGTGGCTGCAGCTGCTGTAGCTGTTGTAGAGGCTGGTGTGAGTGTATAGGTGGCTGATGTTACAGCTTGTAGCAGCAGCTAGGGGGCTGATAGATTTGTTTCAGCTGGATTCAGGGCTGATGTGCTGATGGTGGCTGAAGTGATGATATGGGGCTGATGTGAATGTATAGGTATTGGGCTAAGGGGTTTAGGAGCTGGTGTAGGGTAGCTAGTGGGGTGTTGATGGCTGATGGTATTGTTTTCAGCTGAATTTTAGAGCTGTTTTGTGGTTGATATGCTGGCAGAAAATGGGGCAGAATTTGTGTATTAGTAGCTGATGTTTTCTTCAGCTGTTGCTGAAGTTGTGGCTGATGTGTGAGAAGGAGTAAAGAGCACAAGGGGTTATAGAATGGAATGGATCATGGCTCACCTTAACCTCCTCTCTCTCTCTCACCTACCTATAAGTCAACCTTTACCCTAATCAGCTTTAAACCAAACCAAACTCTTAGTTAACCCGCTTACTTAATCCAAATGGTTCAACCCACCATGGTCATCTACACATGGTCCAACCCTAGGCTACCATTACCAAAACAAGAAACAAGTGTAACAAGTGTAGAAAATGTCATGTGCACATTTTGCACAAAAGTCCAAAAATATAAATTAGCGATTTTTAATCGCGGTTAACACCAAAATAGCATTTACTTAACCATAAAAGCTTAAAAATGACATTTTTCTACAAAATACCCTATTTTAGAATTTTCCAAAATTTTCTCCGGAATTTTCACCATTTATCGGTATTTAATTATACCGACTATTAAAATATTCATTAAAAATTAATATTAAATTATGAAAATTCCCAAAAATAATATTTTATTTTTTGAAATGTTACAGTCTTCCCCCGTTAAAGAAATTCGGTCCCCGAATTTAAATTTAAACCCCCAAATTCCAAAACATTTTAATAAAATGACCAAGTCAAGGGGCTCCGAAATCATCAATAAATAAAAGGCATCATAACGCAATACATGCGCATGAGCAACGAGCAGATAACTCGAAAACAAAACTCCGTCAAGCATTTCGCAATCATCGGAGTCAAGGTGAAAAAAACGAATGCCAAATCCAAGGTAAAACCGATATGCTAGAAATCGGAACTATACATGTAGATATATGAAGGAAATGCATGCCAAATTCTTTAAAATCGCTGTGCAATACACATAACACTGCACAGTGGCGGACGTCTCTATAAGAAAATAGCCATATACGTATATATATTTTTGTTTAGTATGTACGATCCGCCGTTTTGAAAATAATTTAGAAGGGTTTCCTTGTTTTAAGCATTTCGTGTCGTATCGGACATGTATGTAAATAATGAGACTATAGCTCGCTTTTGGAAATCCCTTTGAAATCTACCAATGCATGCAAAATATACTCAGGCACTGTCCTCTGACTAGTCCTGCTCAGTACGAAAACACATAGCAAATATCATCAAAACGTACTGCTCCATAGAAATCAATCCAAAAGTGCATATGAAAACCCTGTGCGTCCGGTGCACACGGAAATCAAAATCCATACATGTGCACAAACAACATCAAGGTGCAACGGTTGTGCACGCAACATCGGTCATAGGCAACGTGTGTGCCTGACCGCAAAATCAGGTGCATCTGATATGCACGAATAATCTCGATTTCGTGCATCTGGTATGCACCAAATCGCATCTCATAACCTGTGCCCAACATGCGCTACAAATCCAAATCCGGTGCATCCATTATGCATGAAACCATGAATCCAATATCAGGTGTCGAACACGTGCCAAATCCAGTCAGTGCATAAAGTGCACAAAACAAATATCGAGCATCACCATCGAATCGAAATCCAGTGCATCCAAGTGCACAAAATACATGTCACTGCACTGCAAGCATATGTGAACTATACCGAGTGCAAAAACCAAATCGTGTGCGTGCGTACACACAAAATCAACTCAAATGTCTAAACCCCATAAAATCACAAACATGTGAAACCAAGGCACGAAACGATATCAAGTGCAACAACTGTGCAAAAATCGTAAATCCTCAATCATCAAAATCAAGTCATGCGAATAAATCGCCAAAATACCGAAATCAAGTATGGCGGAATAGTTCCGCTCAAGCGCATCCTCCACGAATCTCTGGCCAACTGTCGTGCTCACTCATAGCATGTCTCGTCGACGATCCTGAACTCTGGCCTGCTGGTGTGCGTAACATGACCACTTCTGGGTCTAAGTCTTCTCGTAATTCATTCCAGAAAGGTCCTCGTCTTCCCTGTAGGTTATCAATCTCACGATCCATCGGCTCATCGCCCCTTTCAGGTGTGCTAACGGGGGCGATTCCGTTTTGGCACTTCTCTAGTCATCTCTCGGTCAATCATCGCGACCACTCGTAAGGCAGCATGTCACCGACGTCGGCCTATGGCTCTCTGAATGCACGTGACACATCTGACCCTGGGTGCAAGTATCATTGCAGCAGTGTCCTGGAAGGAATCCTGCTCAAGGTCTCTTCCAAGTCTCATCTCTGCCAACTGTCCGGAAGTCATCGTCCTTTACCATATTTGCTTCTTACTTCGAAACAGCTGCATACTCATCGCGACTCCTTCTGGAAGGTATATCAAGTACTCTGCCTCGGCATGCGCATCGCATCTCTGATGTCGGCGAAGTGGAACGTCATCATATCCAGATTTTGTACGAACCTCTTACTCCACTTTTCTCTAATGTCGACTGCTTCGGACTCGTCTCGTCGTGGTTGCATGGACTGAGCTCCAACGGCTATCCCCGTATCTGAAGTCTCCCAAGAAATGCATCTCACTACCTAGCATCCGAATTAAGTCGAGCCATCAGATCGAGTCGTCAAAACCTCGTAATCCCCCAAGAGCTCAATAACTTGGGTAAAGTATAATAGTATCGAGTATATACCGCAGCATCGGTGGTCCAGCCCTAGAAGGGCAAACCCAAGCCTCACTAATGGCGCCGTAGAACTACCGCAAACCCTAAGGTTCAATGGCTTTCATACGGTCATTAAGTCGAGTTAGGGTTTCATTCTTCTAGAGGGACCATAGAATTGCCTTCATGTCTTTCCGAATACTTTAAACTTGGAATACTAGGCTTCTGACATTCGATCGTCTCTGTCGACTCTCAACGTCTCTGCGTAAAGCCGTCTCTAGCTGGAATCAATCTACCTGATGACCTCGCATCGGGTAGCGAACGATACACATGTCCTAGTTATTCATCCTCGTTGACTAGCGACCTTCTATAATCTCGTAGTACAATCTCGTACTGCAATAGCTCCAACATCTAGGGCGATATCCCGTCGTTCTCAGCAATAACTGGCTCACTCGTCTGCACGCTGAACCGTGCCTCAATCATCATGAACAAGCAATACATCAACGATCATCAAAATCTGGCTGGCCTTTGTCAGTGTCTCAGTCCTCTGGTGCTGATCTGCACGTCCGAGTAATCTCATACAGCGATCCATCCAACGCTCGTGGTGCGGAAACACAATCAAGACACATCTCTGCAATTGTGTGTCGCCGGTATCATGCCCTAGTCAGTCCTCGTTCGTAACGAGCTCATGCTGACCGCAACTCTTAGCCGTAGCTCTCCCTGCCCGTAATCGTGGTAGCAAAACCATAACTGGTACCGATGAAGCTAGATCAGGAAGGAATATGATACTGGACAAGAAAATGTACATCCTAAGGCTTCTTAAGTGGAGTGGCGTATCGTAAATATGCCGCGGACATACCACGGTACGTCACTCTACTTTAGTCACCTATTCCATCAACCAAGGGCCATCCTATACTCCGAAGGTAAAACCTAACGCTTTGATACCAACTTTGTCATGACCCGAAAGTACGGAACATGACCGGCACTTAGACTACGAACGTCTCAAGGCGTACGTAAGCTAAGTAAGCCGAACCCAGAAATCCAAACCAAGAGAAGTAGTAGAGTGTAGGAAGAACCATATCAAAACAAGCTGTATGCAACATAATATACAACGCCTAAAGGCGAGGATCACAACAGAAATGAAACTCAACCAGCATGAACCCATGGAAATATAACACGCGACTCTAAGGTCGAAAGATTAACATCACTAGTCTCTATCTCAAAAATAAAATACATGTTTGGTTGATGGAACTTCTAGATACAACTGAATATAATATACAATGTATAATGATGAATATGATGCAAATTGTAAGTCCATGCTACCTCTCCCGGTACTTTCGGGAATGCGGAATTTGGTAGAAAACGATTTTCTTAAAGATGGTAACATGGACCTAAAACCCGGATCTTGGTTAAACATCTATCTAACAACCTAACTATGAGTTTTAGCTACTCGGTTAGGGGGTTATACCTTGCTTGTCTTGAACTCCTTCGTCTTCAAAGCTCCGATGGTGGTCCGATGGCTTCTTCTCGTCGTCTCCGTACGCCGAAGATAGATCCACCTGAAAACTCCAACCTTTAGCTCCTTCTTCGTTCTTTGAAGAAACTAGTTCACTTGGTTTGCCAAACCTAGTGAACTAGAATGAGTAGAGAAGAAATAAAATGGGATTTTATCTATGGTTCTTGATTCTCAACTCATGAGACAAGAGAACCATAGATCAAGAGAGGGAGCAAGAGGTTGAGGGTGAGAGCAAGAGGAGAGCTCAAGAACAAGAGAGAGAATGAGCAAGAAAGAATGAGCAAGTATTTTGTCTCTCACCCTCTCATAATCCAAAGCAATGATAACTCATCATATTAATAAAAGTCTTATGTGATGGTTAGAAGCAACCACAACCATATCATTTCATGCACTCATTTTACACAAATGAGCAAGTAAACAAAAGTCTTTGCCATGAAATGATGGCTATGGTTATCATGATGGTCAACTAGTCAAGCCTAGTCAACCGGTCAACAAGTCAACAAAAGTCAACAAGTCAACAACCATATCACCATAATACTTAATAAATATAATAGTTAATCACATATCATATTCTCATTAGGGTTGAGCATAAAGTCAAATAGTCAACGGTCAACTGTCAACAACCCTAATGAGAATCCGCTGCCTCTGCCTCCCTGTCAACTGTGCATACACACCCGCATCCGCGTTCCGAGGAACACGAATGCAAACTGGATAAATCCAATCCCATAAGGTACACTAGGATCTGGCTTAAACCAAAGCCCGCTAGTGTAAACTGTCCGGACACTGTACGTGCACAAGTGCACGGATGTGACCGAACCCTGTCGCAAAACCATGCGACCTGTCGCAATACCATGCGACCTCTACTCTTTTGCCTAAAGGCGAAAAGCTTTCTGTGTGGGACTCTAAAGACTCGACACTACGCTTGCAGTGGGTTTAACCACAGACCGCAAGCGGCACTAGCTGTGCGTAACGGTCCCCAGGTAATGCCGACAAGAAGACGGACGAGGCGAAACCCATCTGAACTCCTACTGAGCCTGAGTGTGACATTCTCCGTACAGTCCGGTCTGTTCGTCTGATACATCGCATGGCGGGCCTAGGGGGCGGTAAACGTCAGTCCCCCAATAGCGGTACAAGTCGTGCCGGAGTGAAGCCCAATACACCCTGAGATAACACTGGAAACCTACCAGTATATCTCGTTTGCCCTGGCCAGGGACTACTCGTGTAATGGCTCTCCTAGACACAGCGCGATGTCAACCCCCAATACCGGGAGAGACGAATCCTGTCTAACCGTCACTGCCTCCAAGTGCTTCGGGACTGCACCCAACCACCACCTGTTTGCACGACTCCTTTGAGCCGTGGTAGGGTAGTGATCAAAGTACAGTGGGAACACACTCGAGGCGGAGTGACAGTGTCAAGTCAGCGGACTAAGCTGTACTCATGTCACCTGGGAACTGATAACTGACGATAGGTATAATACCAACTAGTCAGTTCCCGACGAGTCCTGTCCAGTGTACCCGTAACCTAACGAGCACCCGCATACTATCTCAAGTACGACGTACTGACGGCTGTGGGACAGACCGTCTCCCACACTGGGATGAGAAGCGCATGCGCTGGTCTACTCCGGAGTATCGATGCCCTGTCTCGATAGTCCTGCGACCAGGGACCTGAATAAGGATGTGCTTATAGATTACCCAGCCCCCACTAGTGTGACTGCCATCACAACGCTGGTAATCAAGCAAAGATCCTAAGGGCTCCACTAATGCGTATAAGTGATATACTGAAATAAACACAAGTACACATTGAAGTAGAAACAAACCAAGTAGCATACTACTATTTTGAGCAAGATTGTATATACAAGGTGAATATCCCAAGCATCCATTAAGTAATATACAAACTAGTATGATACAGTAATGGCCTCTAGGGCATATACACTAACAATCTCCCACTTGCACTAAGGCCATGTACTGGCGTATCGAAGACCTATCATCTCGATCAGCCGCTCGAACTGAGTCTGGGGCAGGGCCTTGGTGAATGGATCAGCAGTGTTATCTTCTGAAGCGACTCTCCGAACCTCGATCTCCTGGCGATCTACGATCTCCCTGATCAGGTGATACCGCCTCAAGATGTGCCTGGATCTCTGATGGGACCTGGGTTCCTTCGCTAAAGCTATAGCCCCATTGTTGTCGCAATACAGAGGTATTGGATCAACAATGGACGGAACCACCTGAAGTTCTTTCAAGAACTTCCTCATCCAGACAGCTTCTTTTGCGGCATCAGATGCAGCGATGTATTCCGCTTCCATCGTCGAGTCTGCAACGGTTTCTTGTTTGGAACTCTTCCAACACACCGCCCCTCCATTGAGGGTAAAGACAAAACCCGACATGGACTTGGAATCATCCTTGTCACTCTGGAAGCTGGAGTCAGCAAAGGCCTCGATCTGGAGGTCTTTTCCGCCATACACCAAGAACATCTCCTTAGTCCTTCTCAGGTACTTGAGAATGTTCTTTACCGCTATCCAGTGTTTCTCCCCAGGGTTTGACTGATACCGGCTTACCACACTCAGTGCATAAGCTACATCCGGTCTGGTACACAACATCGCATACATTATAGAGCCTACCGCAGAAGCGTAGGGTATAATAGACATGCGATCCCTCTCTAAATCAGTCTTGGGAGACATCTCTTTGGAGAGGGTGATCCCGTGACAAGCCGGTAGGTTACCGCGCTTGGAATCTTCCATACTGAACCTCTTCAGTTTGGTGTCGATGTACCTGGACTGCGAAAGTCCTAATATCCTCTTGGATCTGTCACGGTAGATCCGGATACCCAGAATGTACGAGGCATCACCCAGGTCTTTCATGGAGAACCTGTGTGACAAGAACCCCTTGACAGATTGTAGCATAGGAATGTCATTTCCTATTAAGAGAATGTCATCCACGTATAAAACGAGGAATACTACAGTTCTCGCTACAAATCTACTATAGATGCATGGTTCATCTGGATTTTTGATAAAGCCAAATTCTTTGACCGTCTCATCAAAGCAGATGTTCCAACTCCGCGATGCCTGCTTTAGTCCATAGATGGACTTAAGCAACTTGCACACCTTTCCGCTGCTCCCACTCTGAATGAAACCCTCTGGCTGGTCCATATAGACACACTCCTCTAAATTTCCATTTAGAAAAGCTGTCTTTACGTCCATTTGCCAGATCTCATAATCGTGGAAGGCAGCAATGGCAAGAAGGATCCGAATGGATTTCAGCATGGCTACTGGAGAAAAGGTTTCGTCGTAGTCCAAGCCAGGTCTTTGACGAAAACCCTTTGCTACCAGCCTAGCTTTATAGGTCTCAACCTGTCCATCTACACCAATCTTCCTTTTGAAGATCCACTTGCATCCTACGGGTTTTACCCCGTCTGGAGCAATGTCCAACGTCCATACCTTGTTGGTGTACATGGACTCCATTTCGGTCCGCATTGCATCCAGCCATTTCACTGAGTCAACGCTCTGAACGGCCTGCTGGAAGCTAGTAGGCTCATCATAATCTATGATGCAATCCTCTCTATCCCCGTCTACGAGAAAACCGTAGTATCTCTCGGGCGGATGAGTCTGCCTACTACTCCTGCGGAGCGGCGTAGGAATGTCCTGTTCTTCCGAACCCTCTGGTTCCACTAAACTTTCAGTAATAGTCCGTGGTTATGGAATTTCTTCCAGTTCTACTGCGCTCCCACTTATTTCTTTTTCTATGAACTGGTGTTCTAGAAAGTGGGCATGACGAGAAACAAGAACTTTTTGTTCCTCTTCACAGTAGAAGAAATATCCCTTGGAATTCTTTGGATATCCCACAAACTTGCACAGTACTGAGCGTGCCTCAAGCTTGTCCGCATGCTGCTTTTTGACAAAAGCTGGACTTCCCCATATCTTAATGTGATTAAGATGGGGTCTCTTCCCACACCACATCTCAAATGGCGTAGTAGGCACAGTCTTAGTGGGAACACGGTTCAAAAGGTATGCGGCTGATTCTAGCGCATATCCCCAGAATGATCGCGGCAACTCAGCGTTACTCATCATGGACCGCACCATATCCAATAGGGTGCGGTTCCGTCTCTCCGATACACCGTTATGTTGCGGGGTGTATGGAGGAGTAAGCTGAGAGAGAATTCCATTCTCTTTTAAATAGTCCAGGAACTCGGCACTTAAGTATTCTCCACCTCGATCCGATCTTAGAATCTTAATACTTTTGCCGGTCTGTTTCTCCACTTCATTCTTATACTCCTGGAATTTTCCAAAGGCCTCGGACTTATGTTTCATTAAGAAGACATAACCGTACCTTGAGAAGTCATCCGTAAAAGTAATGAAGTAAGAATGTCCGCTTCGGGCATGTGTAGACATTGGACCGCACACGTCACTGTGTACGAGTCCTAAGAGCTCGCTCGCTCTTACTCCATGTCCAGTAAACGGAGTCTTTGTCATCTTTCCTTTGAGACAGGATTGACAAGTGGCATACGACTGATATTCGAACGCATTCAAATACCCTTCTGTATGTAACTTCGTCAACCTTCTCTCATTGATGTGACCCAATCTACAATGCCATAAGAAAGTCTGATTTATTTCTGGAGACTTTCTTTTGTGTGTATTCTGGACATTAAAAATCTGTGGTTGGTTTAACACGTATATACCATTACTCAAAATACCTGACCCAATCAAAACTTGATTAAGGTGAATGTTTACAACATTGCTTACAAACGCAAATTCATAACCTTCTTTAGAAACTAAAGATACAGAAATGATATTACAAGTTGCGTTGGGTACAAAAAAGCAATTACGCAAAACCAAAACATGTCCATCTGACATTCCCAGGTGATAGTCCCCCACGGCTTTAGCATCCATGCTAGCTCCGTTCGCAACTCTGAGGGTCATATCACCTGCCTTCAAAACCCTACGGTTTCTCAACGCCTGCAAAGAATTACAGATATGAGATCCTGATCCGGTATCCAATACCCAGGAAGTAGAGTTTATTGAAAGACAGTTTTCAATAACATACACACCTGAAGCTGAAGTTGCAACCTGCTTCAATTCCTATGTTCTGGCCTTCCAGGCCCTGCAATCATTCTTCCAGTGTCCTCTCTTATGACAATAGAAGCATTCTTCCTTATCCACAAGCTTCCCCGCTATCTTTGTTGCTTTACCTTTTCCCTTCGTATCCACTTTACTAACACCGCCCCTTGGTTTGGCGGGGGCCTTCTTCTTCTTTCCCTTGGCTTTCGCCTTGGACCTAGAAGAAGATGATCCTCCTACAAACAAAGTGGATGTTTCCCTACCTTTCTGTAGGGTGCCCTCTGCGCTCCTCAGCATGTTGAGGAGCTCTGATAGTTCAACCTCTTTTTCTTGTAGGTTGAAGTTCAGTATAAACTGGGCGTAAGTGGAGGGAAGGGACTGGAGAACTATATCCGTATATAGCTCACTCTCCAATGTGATCCCTAGGTCAGCGAGCTCCTCAATGTAGCCGATCATCTTTAGCACGTGCTCGGCTACTGATGATCCGACGGCCATTCTTGTCGAAAATAACTTTTTCGACGCTTCGTATCTTCCGATACGTGATTGCTCTCCATACAGTTCTTTTGTATGGAGCAATATGGACTCCATGTCCATATTCTCATGCCTCCTCTGATGTTCGTTGTCCATCGAGGCAAGCAGGAGGCATTTGGCCTTCGCGCTATCAATCTCCCAAGTCTTACGGATTTCCTTATCCGCGACGCTGGAAGTTGGACCAGGGACAGGGGGAGCTTTGGTGGTAAGAAGATACCCCAGCTTGTCATAAGTGATTGCTATCTTGACATTCCTGAGCCAATCTTTGTAGTTTGGCCCTGTCAGTTTGTTTTTATCTAGGAGTAACTTAAGTCCAGTCATGTTGATTGGTCACTGCAATTAGGAGAGAGAAGAAGAAACACTCAGCATGATGCTCTTGCAAGTTTAGAGTGGTTTTTAGTTTGTCTAAACAGGATGGCTCCCACTGTTTCTCGAATCCCTCCTCAAACCATAAAGGAAGAATTAGTCAGGATCAATCCCACCGTACAATACTTGCTTAACCGTTCAGCCAGGCCGGTGTCGGTACTTCGAGGGAGGTTTTCCAACGCTTTTGCGAAGTTCCTTAATTAAAGAACCTCTTTTCCCTGGGGGCGTAGCCCCGCTAACACCTTTCTAGGCACCTACTAGGTTTATAGCATTGATCGTTAAGTGAGAAATTTCCCGAGGAGTAGCATATACTCACAGTAGGATCGGGATCCAAATATCATTGCGTGACGAAACTGAAGGAATCCTACCAGAATCATCACACTCCAAATGGTATGCAAATCTAGCAAGTTTCAGTACTTATGAAACTCCCGATGTGGATTTTTTGCCCCATGCTCTTATGACCTTGACTTTGGCCAAAATATCATAAGTCACATGTCAAGTTCTACCCGTCATTATCCAGGTTAATTTGGATCCATCCGTACCTACCCTTGACTTTGGCCAAAATGGCAGTACGACTGTCCCAAACCAACGCATCTATCTATGCTACACATGAACACCCAATAGCTACCAATCACTGTGCCTTGACTTTGGCCAACATACACAGCTTGAATACTATTGACTATTCATGCGAAACGACGGAGGGCTACGGATGGTTTTGGCAAAACCGTGAACGTAGTGAACTTGATTTGGTCGATGGAACGAGATAGCTTTTAAAAGGAGTGGCTCAAGCTCCGCATTTAAAAGTTGTTTTTGAAAAGAACCGAGTGGTTTTTCGAAAGTGTTCCAACGACTTTAACTTGGTTTATTATCTTGCATTAGTTCTTTTAATGCGTGATATTCTTGCATTAGTTCTTTTAATGCGTCCCATCATTTAATCCTACCATTGCAGAAAACAACCAAAATATGACGTACGCTTATGCCATTCGCATTCGCCACGGGGCCCCGTCATTACCCGTTAGGTTACTTAACTAACGACAGAGCGGGGGCTGGGCTAGCGCGTCTGTAAAACATAAGCAACGCCTAAATAATATCATATATAGATATACTGCAATGATAAACATTTCAGATCACAGATAAATACATTGGATATACTAGCAATCTGTAATTTGTACGAGCCTGTAACAAAAAACAGATAACACGGTCGCGGTGAATAGCCAAAACCCCACCCAAGACCCCTACGGGTGCGGCAAACTACCCGCCAAGTACCCGAAGCGTAGCAACCTCCCTCATCTCCATGAGTAGGCCACTCGACACTTCGGCATACCCGGTAGTTTGTGTACCCCCTCCATGGGTCTATCCTAGGAGCAAAAACAGTAAAAAGAAATTATACAATGACGGCTACAACCCCTTCCCGGTTGTGCGGCCATACAAATAATTATTACATCAATTTACAAATTTACATGAATTGCAAGAAAAGAAAACTCTCGTCTCACAACCCCCGGCTATTCACCCGCGACAATCCAACATATTTATATACATATTCCAGCACATTACAGATCACAGATTTGTATAACCCCAACTAATCGACATATAGCGATTAGTAGACGTTCAATACAAATATCACATTACATAAAAACCCGTTAGCTCAAGTCTTTTAGAAGTTCGATCAAAAATACGGATTTTCGGGACCCCAAAATAAAATTTTCGTTCTGGAAAATCTGGGTTGAAAATACATATACTAAAAATCCCAAAATACCCCAATTAGCAAACTGCAAAAAATAAAACCCATGACCGAGTCAACTCGGCCGCGGTTCCGCGGCGGGAGCGTGCTCCCGCCGCGTAACCGCGGCGCTTTGATCGAGTCATGGGCCCAAATTTTTGCAGTTTCTTTAAAAAAGCCTGAGTCGATTTTTGGTGTATATTAAAAAAGTTTTCCAGCACTTTTAAAATCGACAGAAAGTTTAAAATTCCGGGGTTCGTTTCGGGACTTTTTCGTTGATCGATCTTCTAGTTACTTGCTAACATGTTAGATAGAGTTTAACTAGGCTCTGATACCACTGTAAGTCCATGCTACCTCTCCCGGTACTTTCGGGAATGCGGAATTTGGTAGAAAACGATTTTCTTAAAGATGGTAACATGGACCTAAAACCCGGATCTTGGTTAAACATCTATCTAACAACCTAACTATGAGTTTTAGCTACTCGGTTAGGGGGTTATACCTTGCTTGTCTTGAACTCCTTCGTCTTCAAAGCTCCGATGGTGGTCCGATGGCTTCTTCTCGTCGTCTCCGTACGCCGAAGATAGATCCACCTGAAAACTCCAACCTTTAGCTCCTTCTTCGTTCTTTGAAGAAACTAGTTCACTTGGTTTGCCAAACCTAGTGAACTAGAATGAGTAGAGAAGAAATAGAATGGGATTTTATCTATGGTTCTTGATTTTCAACTCATGAGACAAGAGAACCATAGATCAAGAGAGGGAGGAAGAGGTTGAGGGTGAGAGCAAGAGGAGAGCTCAAGAACAAGAGAGAGAATGAGCAAGAAAGAATGAGCAAGTATTTTGTCTCTCACCCTCTCATAATCCAAAGCAATGATAACTCATCATATTAACAAAAGTCTTATGTGATGGTTAGAAGCAACCACAACCATATCATTTCATGCACTCATTTTACACAAATGAGCAAGTAAACAAAAGTCTTTGCCATGAAATGATGGCTATGGTTATCATGATGGTCAACTAGTCAAGCCTAGTCAACCGGTCAACAAGTCAACAAAAGTCAACAAGTCAACAACCATATCACCATAATACTTAATTAATATAATAGTTAATCACATATCATATTCTCATTAGGGTTGAGCATAAAGTCAAATAGTCAACGGTCAACTGTCAACAACCCTAATGAGAATCCGCTGCCTCTGCCTCCCTGTCACTGTGCATACACACCCGCATCCGCGTTCCGAGGAACACGAATGCAAACTGGATAAATCCAATCCCATAAGGTACACTAGGATCTGGCTTAAACCAAAGCCCGCTAGTGTAAACTGTCCGGACACTGTACGTGCACAAGTGCACGGATGTGACCGAACCCTGTCGCAAAACCATGCGACCTGTCGCAATACCATGCGACCTCTACTCTTTTGCCTAAAGGCGAAAAGCTTTCTGTGTGGGACTCTAAAGACTCGACACTACGCTGGCAGTGGGTTTAACCACAGACCGCAAGCGGCACTAGCTGTGCGTAACGGTCCCCAGGTAATGCCGACAAGAAGACGGACGAGGCGAAACCCATCTGAACTCCTACTGAGCCTGAGTGTGACATTCTCCGTACAGTCCGGTCTGTTCGTCTGATACATCGCATGGCGGGCCTAGGGGGCAGTAAACGTCAGTCCCCCAATAGCGGTACAAGTCGTGCCGGAGTGAAGCCCAATACACCCTGAGATAACACTGGAAACCTACCAGTATATCTCGTTTGCCCTGGCCAGGGACTACTCGTGTAATGGCTCTCCTAGACACAGCGCGATGTCAACCCCCAATACCGGGAGAGACGAATCCTGTCTAACCGTCACTGCCTCCAAGTGCTTCGGGACTGCACCCAACCACCACCTGTTTGCACGACTCCTTTGAGCCGTGGTAGGGTAGTGATCAAAGTACAGTGGGAACACACTCGAGGCGGAGTGACAGTGTCAAGTCAGCGGACTAAGCTGTACTCATGTCACCTGGGAACTGATAACTGACGATAGGTATAATACCAACTAGTCAGTTCCCGACGAGTCCTGTCCAGTGTACCCGTAACCTAACGAGCACCCGCATACTATCTCAAGTACGACGTACTGACGGCTGTAGGACAGACCGTCTCCCACACTGGGATGAGAAGCGCATGCGCTGGTCTACTCCGGAGTATCGATGCCCTGTCTCGATAGTCCTGCGACCAGGGACCTGAATAAGGATGTGCTTATAGATTACCCAGCCCCCACTAGTGTGACTGCCATCACAACGCTGGTAATCAAGCAAAGATCCTAAGGGCTCCACTAATGCGTATAAGTGATATACTGAAATAAACACAAGTACACATTGAAGTAGAAACAAACCAAGTAGCATACTACTATTTTGAGCAAGATTGTATATACAAGGTGAATATCCCAAGCATCCATTAAGTAATATACAAACTAGTATGATACAGTAATGGCCTCTAGGGCATATACACTAACACAAATAACCCACCTTCTAGCAAGTCACCTGAAAGAAGCTGTGCCCGCAAAGCCGTAACAAAACCCGTATGGCAACACCTGCAAGAAACTGGGGCACAACGGGGGTGAGTTGCCAACTCGTGAGTAGAAAAAGATCTATGAACAGAAATCGCATGTATGACGCAATCCTAAGTCATACGATCAAAATATATAATCCTCAAATATATAACCAGTAATCTCTAACCATGTCTAGGGTAAATATCTAACCCAGTGTAAACCCATGTGCCTGCGTCAGTGCATCAGGTGGCAATATATCATATGAATGATGTATGAATGCATGAAACAGAATGCATAACCTGAAGAAAACTGCTTTCATAAATTTGTGAGATTCCTGTATTTTAAAATGAGGTATCATAATGAAATCAGCATAAAACAGTGCCTAGCATCGGCACAAAACATAAATCTCAATATCTCGATATCTCTGTATCACAAACTCTGTACCTCAATATCTCAAATCTCAATGTCTCAATCATAATATCCAGGGCGCCGTCAGTCCAGATCGGCCCCTACCATCCATCTCATGACTACGGCGGTATCCTCCGGATATCCGACGTGTCGGGTAAAATCACCGGTCGGTCGTGCTCCCCTGCCAGGCTCAACTCCACCTCCTGCGATCTTCTTGCCCCGAGGTACCGCACCGGGCCCACCATGTACCCGAAACGGTTCATCCGCCTCCTCGAATCGGGTCTCGAAATCCATCAGCAAAACTCATGGTGGACGACTCATACATCATGGAAAAACCGCATTTTTATAAAAGAAGAGTGAAAGCAGTTATATATGTTTTACGGTTTTTTCTCCAAATCCAAGAAACATCATGGAAATCCGAATCCAAATCATCAGCATGTAAAATCATGAACATAAGCATGAGAATCCATGAATGCGGCATATAATGAACAACAGTATGCATGAAGTGACAAGTGATAGCTACAATGTCAAGCTAACATATAAGGCAAGCATACTAATATCATGTCACTACTAGCTAGCAAGCTGAAACAAGCAATAATATTTTCTAAGTGTTTGTGACATGGCAATTACCGATGAAGATGTGTGTGAGCCGTCAAATAAGTGTACGTGGTACATACGCATCATCGGTAATGGTGCTGGTGTCCTAACAGCAGGATATCAATAATGAAATATGAATCATAACAGTATGCGATGCAGAGCAACAATGATAAAGTGCGGGAGCTGAATATTAACACAATGGTGGCTGAACTGCATCTAATGTCATAAAAGTCATATAGCTACACCAACTAAAGGCTGAGCTAAAGCTAACAGTAGGTAAGGGAAACCACCTAACCTCTGAGTCGATACATATATATACATATATATATATAGTCGGTGATCCGCCTTGATAATATCACATCCGATACCATATCCCTATAATCGGTTATCCACAAGTCAAGAGGGCGGATCAAACATCAATTTATAGCTCGTACGTAAATCCGTCGTACGGCATCCCCAAATCTGAGTACGGGTCAATATCACATTTGTTATATTATTCATCAAGTATTCTCGTATCAAATATCATAATCTGGGTACTGACCTATGTCTAGTACCATGATAACATCATCACTATAATCCAGATCTGATCACTGATCGACAGTCTCCTATAAATTAATATCATCATCATATGTCGTCAATATAATCATAATCCAGCTTCTGATTTACAGCCTCTAGCAAAAACGATATCATCAGCCCAAATCATCTCAAAGAGTATACATCGCCCAAGGCGGCCTATCACAAATGTCATGTCATATCATATCCTATCACATCCTATCTCGTATCATAATCACATGTCGATCATCTAAAAAATATGTATCACTTTCCTATGGCATCATCATCCTAAAATCCGCTAAAGCATCAAGACGTATCCCAAATACGAATTTTACCATATCATCGATATCATAATCTTGTATAAAAAATCATCGACTCAACTCAATCCCATGTCTCATCCCCAAATCTGTATGTGAACACGTAGTCCCATACCTATGTGAACACATATCTATATAGAATCCCATAACCACATATGAACAAGGAGGTATGCAAGTATGTATGTGTGTATATGTATGTGTAGTGCACCCACTACCTAGGGTTCACGACATTAAATCATCCAACACTCCAATTATCTATCCTAAACATCAAATAATTTCCCAAACAACATATAATAAATTGTAGGTGTGTATACGCATCCGTATCCATCACCTCGGACTGCGGGGGTGATATACGCCATCCACCCGACTTCTCCCCGTAGATATAAATCTACTCAGCTAGTTATGTGTGCCGGTGCCGATGTCGCCGTTTGCATCTCCAACGCCTCGACGCCATGTGGGGTACCTACAAAGATATCACACGCTAAAACACATGAAAACCATGTCGGAAACCAAAATGGTGCACGCCATGCTCATAGGTAAAAACCTGTGACCTTGTGTGCAAACACAGCCAACAACCCGCTGCCGTTGGCGTTCAAACACCACCCGACAGTCACGAATCACCAAGTAACAAAAATCCATGCTAAACAAGTCGTAAATCATACGCCGACTCATGAAAATCAACTCAGATTCTATCCAAACTGGAATCAGTCAAAACTAGACATACAGGGGGTCAAATCTACATGAAATAGGGCTGTGCACGCAAAACGAGGGGGTTCTCCCCTGTTCTGGCCGCAAATTGCGGCCAGGGGGAATTTATCTGCGGCCGGGGTTAGGTCGTTGGGGCTAGGGTTTTGTGTGTTGGTTCCTATCTACCTGCACGTCTCACTGCCAAGTCAATTTTATTTTAGGAGGTCCGGGTTGATAGCAATTTCCAGAAAGGTCCAGAAGTCGACAAAATCGCTAAATTACGCCAAGTATAACAAATCTGGTATCTAACTAGAAATCTGAGGTTTCATGGTTAACTGGCCTCACACACTCCTAATAAGACTATACTAACGTTCAAAACCATCTCTTGGCCAAATCTCACTCAAAATCCCTAAACTAGCACTAGATTATAGATATAACAGTAAATTTCAGCTAAACAACTCTAACTTAACAAGATAGGAGTTGGTTGTGAGATTATACCTCAAGAAACTCCTAGAATGCAGGAGAAAAGAGGATGAAGGAAAGAGGAGGGGTGGTTGCTGCTGCGGAGCTACTCCTTGTGCTCCAGAAGATGCTGCAGTAGCTGATACTGATGCTGTTTGTGTTGCTGGAGCTGTTGCTACAGTTGGGATGTTGTGTGGGGCTGAAGTGAAGTGTGAGGTTACAGTATATGAGGGTGTGGTGTTGTTTGAATGGAGCTGTTTTCAACAGCAGTTTGTTGCTGTTGCTGAGAATTTTGTGATGCTGGAATTGTTGTGGCTATTGTTGTTGTTGCTTAGGTGATGTAGGAATGGTTGAGGTGGTGTGGTGGTGTTGTTTCAAATGATGTTGCTGCTGGGGCTGCAGATGCTGCAGCTGATGGTGTAATATTGGGGCTGAAGTTTTTTGTTGCTGCATAAGGGGGTGATATAGCTGCTGAAATGGCTGTTTCAGCAGCTGATTTGTTGATATGATGGTGTATAGTTGTGGGGCTAGTGGCTGCAGCTGCTGTAGCTGTTGTAGGGGCTGGTGTGAGTGTATAGGTGGCTGATGTTACAGCTTGTAGCAGCAGCTACGGGGCTGATAGATTTGTTTCAGCTGGATTCAGGGTTGATGTGCTGGTGGTGGCTGAAGTGATGATATGGGGCTGATGTGAATGTATAGGTATTGGGCTAAGGGGTTTAGGAGCTGGTGTAGGGTAGCTAGTGGGGTGTTGATGGCTGATGGTATTGTTTTCAGCTGAATTTTGGGGTTGTTTTGTGGCTGATATGCTGGCAGAAAATGGGGCTGAATTTGTGTCTTAGCAGCTGATGTTTTCTTCAGCTGTTGCTGAAGTTGTGGCTGATGTGTGAGAAGGAGTAAAGAGCACAAGGGGTTATAGAATGGAATGGATCATGGCTCACCTTAACCTCCTCTCTCTCTCTCTCACCTACCTATAAGTCAACCTTTACCCTAATCAACTTTAAACCAAACCAAACCCTTAGTTAACCCACTTACTTAATCCAAATGGTTCAACCCACCATGGTCATCTACACATGGTCCAACCCTAGGCTACCATGACCAAAACAAGAAACAAGTGTAACAAGTGTAGAAAATGTCATGTGCACATTTTGCACAAAAGTCTAAAAATACAAATTAGCGATTTTTAATCGCGGCTAACACCAAAATAGCATTTACGTAACCATAAAAGCTTAAAAATGACATATTTCCACAAAATACCCTATTTTAGAATTTTCCAAAATTTTCTACGGAATTTTCACCATTTATCGGTATTTAATTATACCGACTATTAAAATATTCATTAAAAATTAATATTAAATTATGAAAATTCCTAAAAATAATATTTTATTTTTTGAAATGTTACAGGAGGAGTACGCTGAGAGAGAATTCCATTCTCTTTTAAGTAGTCCAGAAACTCGGCACTCAAGTATTCACCACCTCGATCAGATCTCAGTGTCTTTATACTTTTGCCTGTTTGTTTTTCAACTTCATTCTTGTATTCCCGAAATTTCTCAAAGGCCTCGGATTTGTTCTTCATTAAGAAGACATGTCCATACCTAGAGAAATCATCTGTGAAAGTAATGGGGTATGAATAACCACTTCGCGCATGTGTAGACATTGGACCACACACATCACTCTGTATGAGTCCCAAAAGCTCGCTCGCCCTTACTCCGTATCCAGTGAATGGAGTCTTTGTCATCTTTCCCATAAGACATGATTTATAAGTGGCATAAGACTGATACTCGAACGGATTCAAGTATCCCTCTTTATGTAACTTAGTTAATCGTGTCTCATTAATGTGACCCAGTCTACAATACCATAAGAAAGCCTGATTTGTTTCCGGAGACTTTCTTTTAAGTGTGTTCTGGACACTGAAAATCTGAGCTTGATTCAATACGTATATCCCGTTATTTAATGTACCTGACCCAATCAGAACTTGATTTAGGTGGATGCGGACCACATCGCTTACAAAAGTAAAATCATATCCTTCCTTAAAAAGTAAGGATACAGATATGATATTACAAGTCGCACCTGGTACATACAAACAGTTACGCAGAACCAATATCTGCCCAGTTGTCAGCCCAAGATGATATTCCCCCACGGATTCAGCATCCATGCTCATTCCGTTAGCAACCCTGAGAGTTATATCACCTTTCATCATAACCCTACGGTTTCTCAGAACCTGTAATGAATTACAGATGTGAGATTCTGATCCGGTATCCAATACCCAGGAAGTAGGGTTAACTGACATACAGTTCTCTATTACAAACACACCCGAAGCCGAAGCCACAACATGCTTCGAATTCTGGCTACTGGCTTTGCTGGCCCTGCAATCCTTTTGCCAATGTTCATTCCCGTAACAATAGGAACGTCCCTCTTTTACTACATCCAGTCCCGAAACTTTTGCCCTTCCCTTTCCTTCTTCTTCCCTGGTTTCCTTCAGGGTATAAGCAGAGGGCAGGGACTGTAGAATCAAGTCACTATTTGACCGGTTTTCCAACATGGTCTTCAGGTCCGTGAGCTCAAAATAGCTGGTCTCTGTAAGGACGTTGCCCCTTACAGATGACCCGGCAGCCAACCTCGCTTGAAGCAATTCGTTCGAGGTCTCATATATTGCGATGCGAGATTGCTCTCCATATAAATCTATGTTATGGAGGAAGATAGAAACTGAGTCCATCTTCTCGTGCTGCCTCTGGTTTGCACCATTAACTGAGGCTAACACGAGGCACTTGGATTTCGCATAGTCTTTTTTCGATGCCATACGGATGTCAATGTCCGTGACAGGGGAAACTGGTCCTGAGACGGCAGGGGTTTGATTAGTTAAGAGGTGTCCCAGCTTGTCATGGGTAATGGACATCTGGACAGACCTTTGCCAATCATAACAGTCAGGTTCAGTCATTTTATTATCTAGATGTAACCTATGTGTGGTCACTAGGTCGCTGCAATTAAGAGAGAGAGAAGAAAACACTCACCATGATGCACTTGCAAGTTTAGATTGGTTTTTAATTTATCTAAACAGGATGGCTCCCACTGTCTCTCGAATCTCTCCTCAAACCAAAAAGGAAGAATTAGTCGGGATCAATCTCACCGTACAATACTTGCTTAACCGTTCAGCCAGGCCAGTGTTGGTACTTCGAGGGAGGTTTTCCAACGCTTTCGTAAAGTTCCTTAATTAAATAACCTCTTTTCCCTGGGAGCGTAGCCCCGCTAACACCTTTCTAGACACCTACTTGGTTTATAGCATTGATCGTTAAGTGAGAAAGTTCCCGAGGCGTAGCATATACTCACAGTAGGATCGGGATCCAAATATCATTGCGTGATAAAACTGAAGGAATCCTACCAGAATCATCACACTCCAAATGGTATGCAGCGCTAGCAAGTTTCAGTTTCTTTTGAAACTCCCGATGTGGATTTTTCCCCCATGCTCTTATGACCTTGACTAAGGCCAACAAATCATAAGTCACATGTCAAGTTCTACCCGTCGTTGTCCAGGTTGATTTGAACCCACCCGTATATACCCATGACTATGGCCAACAAAGTAATACGACTGTCCCAAACCAACGCATCTATCTATGCAACATATGAATATCCACCAGCTACCAAACACTATGCCTTGACTAAGGCCAACAAACACAACTTGAATACTGTTGAATATTCATATGAAACGACGGAGGGCTACGAATGGTTTTGGCGAAATCGTGAACGTAGTGAACTTGATATAATCGAAGGAACTTTGATAGATTTTAAAAGGAGTGGCTTAAGCTCCGCGTTTAAAAGTTGTTTTTGAAAAGAAACCGAGTGGTTTTTGAAATTGTTCCAACGACTTTTACTTGGTTTATTTTCTTGCATTAATTTTAATGCGTCCCATCATTTAATCCTACCTTTGCAGAAAACAATGAAAATATAACGTACGCTTATACCATCCGCATTCGCCACGGGGCCCCGTCATTACCCGTTAGGTTACTTAACTAACGACAGAGCGGGGGCTGGACTAGCGCGGATGCAAAACATAAGCAACGCCTATATAGATATCATATATAGATATACACATTCGTCACATGCAATGATAGCCATTCCAGATCACAGATGAACACATTGGATATACTAGGAATCCGCATTCCGTACGAGCCTGTAACGAAGAGCGGATTACACGGTCGCGATGAATAGCCAAGACCCCACCCTAGACCCCTACGGGTGCGGCAAACTACCCGCCAAGTACCCGAAGCGAAGCAACCTCCCTCAACATCGTGAGTAGGCCACTCGACACTTCGAGATACCCGGTAGTTTGTGCACCCCACCTTGGGTCTATCCTAGGAGCAAAAATAGTAAAAGAAATTATACAATGACGGCTACAACCCCATCCCGGTTGTGCAGCCATATAAATAATATTACGTCAATTACAAATTACATGAATTGAAAGAAAAAGAAAACTCTCATCTCACAACCCCCCGGCTATTCATCCGCAACAATCCAATGAATTCATATACACATACCATCAACATTACAGATCACAGATATGTATAACCCTCACCAATCGACGTATAGTGATTAGCAGACGTTCAATACATATATCACATCACAGATATAACCCGTTAGCTTAAGTCTTTAGAAGTTCAATCAAAAATACGGATTTTTAAACCCCAAAAACAAATTTTACTTTCTGTAAAATCTGGGCAGAAAAAACATATTGTAAAAATCCCAAAACACCCCCAGAAAAACACTGCAGGAAAATTGTGCCACGACCGAGTCAACTCGGCTGCGGATCCGCGGCGGGAGCATGCTCCTGTTGCGGTTATGCGGCGCCTTAACCGAGTTAGTGGACCATTTTTCTTGCACGTTCTTTAAAAACCCTGAGCCGATTTTTAGTACATGATTTATTAATTTTTGAACAGGAAAAAAAATCGGCAGAAAGTATACATTTCGGGCGTGTTTCGTGACTTTTTCTCCGATCGAACTTCTAGTTACTTTGCTAACATGTTAGATAGTGTTTAACTAGGCTCTGATACCACTGTAAGTCCACGTTACCTCTCCCGGTTCTTTCGGGCTTGCGGAAATGATGAAAAATGATTTTTCTTTTGGTGGTAACATGGACTCAAAATACAGATCTTTGTTAAACAACTATCTAACAACCTAACTAGGAGTTTTACCTGCTCGGTTAGGGGTTATACCTTAACTTGAACTCCTTCTCTTAGACTCCTTGTGGTGGACGGATGGTTCTCTCCTCGTCGTCTCTTTGTGCCGAAGATGGATCCACGTGAAAGCTTCTACCTTTAGCTTCAACCTCGATCTTGAGGAAACTAGAACACTTGGTTTGCTAAACCTTGTATACTAGGATGAGTAGAGAAGTGTGCTGGGCTTTATCTCTATGGTTCTTGCTTCTCAACACATGAGACAAA
The DNA here is from genome assembly GCA_030015575.1 of Agapanthus africanus. NCBI lineage: Eukaryota > Viridiplantae > Streptophyta > Magnoliopsida > Asparagales > Amaryllidaceae > Agapanthus > Agapanthus africanus. The sequence continues at coordinate 218,873,457 of CM057345.1, read as the reverse complement.
TAGAACCATGAACTAGAAAGAGAGCAAGAGGGAGAGGGAGAGCTTGAGGATGAGAGAGAATGAGATTGATAGAATGAGCAAGACTTTTCTCACCCTTGCTCTCATAATCCAAAATAATGATAACTCATAATAATAATTGAGTATTATGTAATGGTTGTTATCATATCAAATGGCCATATCATTTCATGCATTAAATGCAATTTGTGAACATACAAGCAAGCCAAGGTCAATGCCAAGAAATGATAGCCATTGTCATGATGATGGTCAACAAGTCCAACCTAGTCAACCGGTCAACTAAGTCAACAAGTCAACAAAGTCAACCTTTCAACCCAACCATGGCACAATAATACTTAATTAATATTATCATTAATCATATTTCTTATTCTCATTAGGGTTTAGCAAAAGTCAACAGTCAACAACCCTAATGAGAATCCTCTGCCTCTGTCTCTGTCAACCGTGGATACACACCCGCATCCGCGTTCCGAGGAACATGAATACAAACGAGATAAAACCAATCCCAAAACGTACACTAGGATCTGGCTTAAACCAAAGCCCGCTAGTGATAATTGCCCGGACACTAAATGTGCACAAGTGCACGGATGTGACCGAACCCTGTCGCAAAACCATGCGACCTCTACTCTTTTGCCTAAAGACGAATAGCTCTCTGTGTGGGACTCTAAAGACTCGACACTACGCTGGCTGTGGGTTTAACTACAGACCGCAAGCGGCACTAGCTGTGCGTAACGGCCCCCAGGTAGATGCCGATAAGAAGACGGACGAGGTGAAACCCATCTGAACTCCTACTGAGCCTGAATGTGACAATCTGCGTACAGTCCAGTCTATTCGTCTGAGAATATCGCATGGCGGGCCTAGGGGGCGGTAAACGTCAGTCCCCTAATAGCGGTACAAGTCGTGTCGGAGTGTGGCCCAGAACACCCTGAGATAACACTGGAAACCTACCAGTATATCTCGCTTGCCCTGGCCAGGGACTTTGTGTAATGGCTCTCCTAGACACAGCGCGATATCAACCCCCAATACCGGGAGAGACGAATCCTGTCTAACCGTCACTGCCTCCAAGTGCTTCGGAACTGCACCCAACTACTACCTGTTTGCACGACTCCTTTGAGCCGTGGTAGGGTAGTAATCAAAGTACAGTGGGAACACACTCGAGGCGAAGTGACAGTGTCAAGTCAGCGGACTAAGCTGTACTCATGTCACCTGGGAACTGATAACTGACGATAGGTATAGTACCAACCAACAGTTCCCGACGAGTCCTGTCCAGTGTACTTGTAACCTAACGAGCACCCGCATACTATCTCAAGTACGACGTACTAACGGCTGTAGGACAGACCGTCTCCCATGCTGGGACGAGAAGCGCATACGCTAGTCTACTCCGGAGTATCGATGCCCTGTCTCGATAGTCCTACGACTAGGGACCTGTATAAGGATGTGCTTGTGGATTACCCAGCCCCCACGAATGTGACTGCCATCACAATGCTGGTAATCAAGCAAATATCCTAAGGGCTCCACTAATGTGTATGGGTGATAATCTAAAAGAAACACATGTACACATTAAAGTAGAAACAAACCAAGTAACATACTACTATTTTGAGCAAGATTGTCTATACAACTGTGAATATCCCAAGCTTCCATTAAGTAATATACAAACTAGTATGATACAGTAATGGCCTCTAGGGCATATACACTAACACAAGTAGGATTCATTCGTAACTGAACTCTTCCTCTTACGTGTGTTTTGAACATTGAGAACTGTATTCTGATTTAGAACATAGATACCATTACACAGTGTACCTTCTGCAACCAGTACCTTATGATGGTAAATGTTCATGATATTTCTATCAAGAATAAAGTTATATCCATCTTTATTAAGTAAAGATACTGATATTATGTGGCAAACCATGGAAGGTATATAGTAGCAATCGTTCAAAATCATAGTATTGTCATTTGGCAACACTAGGTGATATTCACCGACAGCTGCAGCATTAACTTGTGCTCTGTTCGCTACCCTGAGCGACATATCACTAGGTACAACTTTCCTACATTTTCTTAGTCCCTGCAATAAATTACAGATATGAAATCCTGATCCGGTATCAAGTACCCAGGAGGTAGGGCTGACCGTAAAGCAGCTCTCAATTACAAGAACACCTGAGGTAGATTCAAAATTATGCTTCTTCTTCAACTGGGTATCCTTGGAATCCATACAATCCTCTTTTCCTTGCTCATACTTGTGACTGTTGTCATAAGTTAGAGCCGAACCGACGTTCCCCGGCCCCGAATAAGAATTCGGATCGGTCAAGTGATACATTTTATTATCTTGATTAGGGCGTGAAATGGTTGCTACCTGGAGAGAGAGAAAAGAAACACTCAGCGTGCGCTCTTGCAAGATTAGATTGGTTTATTAATTTATCTAACCAGGATGGGTCCCACTGTTTCCTCAAATTCTTCTTGAAACCTTTAAAAGAAGAACTAGTCAGGATTAATCGCACGTCACAATACTTGCTTAACCTTTCAGCCAGGATGGTGTTGGTACTTCGAGGGAGGTTTTCCAACGCTTTCGCGAAGTTCCTTAATTATATAACCTCTTTTCCCTGGAGGCGTAGCCCCGCTAACACCGTTCTAAACACCTACTTGGTTTATAGCATTGATTGTTAAGTGAAATAATCTCCCGAGAGTAATCCAACTCATCAGTGGGATCGAGATCCAACTATCATTGTGTGACGACCTAGATGGAATCCACTCTAGTCACCACACTCCAGAAGGTATGCTAAATCTGCAAGTTTCAGTTTCTTTAGAAACTCCCGATGTGGATTTTTGCCCCTAACGATTTATGACCTTGACTAGGTCAACAAACCATAAACCGCTAGTAAAGTTCTACCCGTCATTATCTTGATTGCATTAAACCCACCCGTAAGTGCCCTTGACTAGGTCAACAAGGCCGCACGACTGTCCTAACCAATCACATTTGCAATGCATAGAAAAATATCACTTAGCTACCGTTCACTACGCCTTGACTAGGTCAACAAACGCAGCACGAAAACTAAATAATACCAATCCGAAATGACGGAGGGCTACGGCTGGGTTTTTGGCGAAAAACCCGTTAACGTAATGAACTTGATATCATTGAAGGAACCCGATTGCCCTTTTTTTTTAAAAGAATATAGTGGCGAAAACTTTTGCTAAAGAGGTCACTCCCCGTGAACAGATCTCGGCTCTTTCCGCGTCGAATGAGGTGCAGGATATTCCAAACTGAATAACTCGATGCAAAGCAAGAATAATCGACTGTAGTGAAGTTATTAACCTGACGCAAACTTTTGTCCAAGGGGTCACTACCGATGAAGGGATCTAGGCCCTTGCCTCGTCGAATGAGGTGCTGGGCATTCATAACCGAATACCTCTGTGCAAAACAAAAGAGAACGTCCTTGCAACAACAGCTTTTTGAAAATTGTTCCAACAACGTCTTTTAGGTTTGTTTTACTTTGCATTAATATAATGCGTCCCATCAGTTAATCCTACCATTGCAGAACACAACGAAAATATGACGTACGTTTATGCCATCGGCATTCGCCACGGGCCCCCGTCATCACCCGTTAGGTTACTTAACTAACGACAGAGCGGGGGCTGGACTAGCGCGGATGCAAAACATAAGCAACATCTACTAGATATTATATATAAATATATACATTCGTCAGATGCAATGATAGCCATTCCAGATCACAGATGAACAAATTGGATATGCTAGGAATCCGCGTTTCGTTCGAGCCTGCAATGAAAGACGGATTACACGGTCGCGATGAATAGCCAAACCCCGTCCTAGACCCCTACGGGTGCGGCAAACTACCCGCCAAATACCCGAAGTGAAGCATCCTGCCTCAACAACGTGAGTAGGCCACTCAGCACTTCAGCGTACCCGGTAGTTTGTGCACCCCACCTTGGGTCTACCCTAGGAGCAAAAACTGTAAAAGAAATAATATACAATGGCGGCTACAACCTCATCCGGGATGTGCGGCCATCAAAATAATATTACATCAATTTACAATTTATATCAAATGAATGATAAATAAACTCTCATCTCACAAAACCCCGGCTATTCATCCGCGACAATCCAACATGTCCATATACACAATCCAACAACAATACAGATTACAGATATGCACAACCCCCACTAATCGACGTATAGCGATTAGTCGACGTTCAGTGCATATATCACATTACAGATATAACCATTTAGCTAAAGTTTATAGAATTTCGATCAATAACTGTATTTGAATTTACCCCAAGTAAAATCCAGTACTCAGACAAATCTGGGCAGAAACAAAAATTCCCAGAATACACAAAACCACAACAGAGAACCCCAGAAGAATTTTGGTGCACCACCGAGTTAACTCGGCCGTGGAACCACGGCGGATCGCTTGGATCGGTCGCGGATCCGCGGTCCAATAAACGGTTCAGGCGCCCAAAATTCTACAGATTTCTCAGAAAACCCTGCTTGTATTTTTCATGTCTGTGGAAATATTTTTAGGCCAGTTTTGAAATTCGACAGAAAATACAATATTTTGGTGTGTTTTCGGGATTTTTTTCCGGATCGAACTTCTAAACACTTTGCTAACAGTTAGTTGTTGTTTAGCTAGGCTTTGATACCACTGTTAGGTCCACGTTATCCACCCCGGTTCTTTCGGCAAGGCGGAATAAGTAAAAATTATATTTTTCTCACAAGGTAACATGGACCATCCATGATGGATCTTTGCTAAACAAAAACTAACATACTAACTACAACTTCTAGCTACTATGTAGAATGGTTATACCTAGATCTTGAACTCCTTCTCTTCTTGTTGTGGTTCTCCTTCTTGCTTGCTCCTTGTAGTGGCGTAGACGGCTCCTCCTCGTCGTCTTCTCTTTGCCGAAGATAGATCCACCCGAGGGCCTCTAGCTTGAGCTCCTACCTCAACCAAGAGGTAACTAGAGTGCTTGGTTTGCTAGAAAAAGAACCCTAGAAAGAGTAGAGATGAGTTTTGATGGTTTTGTCTCAAGAGCTTTTGATTTTCAACACATGAAAGATTAAAGCTTTGAGAGAGAGGAAGAGGGAGAGCTTTTTCAAGAGAGAGAAAGAGCATGATAGAATGAGAGAATAATAGCAACCATCTCTCATATGATAGAAATAATAATAATAATAATAATTAAGGGAAAATGTGATGGTTAGCTTGGAATGACCATTATCATTTCATAATAAATCCAATTTGCAAGAATCAAGAAGCATCTTCCAAATGAAATGATGATGGTCAAAAAGTCAACAAGGGTCAAATGGTCAACCAAAGTCAAATTGTCAACAAAGTCAAATGGTCAACCTAACCATGGCACAATAATCCTTAATTAATATTATTAATCATATTCCTCATTCTCATTAAGGTTTAGAAAAAGTCAACTGTCAAAAACCCTAATGAGATTCATCTGCCTCCGTCAACTGTGCATACACACCCGCATCCGTGTTCCGAGGAACACGAACGCAATGAGACAAAACCAATCCCAAAACAAATACTAGGATCTGGCTTAAACCAAAGCCCGCTAGTAATAACTGCCCGGACACCAAACGTGCACAAGTGCGTGAATATGAACGAACCCCGTCGCAAAACCATGCGACCTCTACTCTGTTTTGCCCAAAGGTGAATAACCCTATGTGCGGGACTCTAAAGACTCGACACTACGCTGGCAGTGGGTTTAAACACAGACCTCAAGCGGTACTAGCTGTTCGTAATGGTCCCCAGGTAGATGCCGATAAGAAGACTGATGAGGTGAATCCATTCGAACTCCTACTGAGCCAGAATGTGACAGTCTCTGTACAGTCCGGTCTGTTCGTCTGAGAGTATCGCATGGCGGGCCTAGGGAGGCGGTAAACGTCAGTCCCCTAATAGTGGTACAAGTCATGTCGAAGTGTAGCCCAGAACACCCTGAGAAACTACTGGAAACACTACCAGTAATTCTCGCTTGCCTTCGCCAGGGACGACAATGTGTAACGGCTCTCCTAGACACAGCGCGATATCATCTCCTAATACCGGGAGAGACGAATCCTGTCTAACCGTCAATACCTCCAAGTGCTTCGGGACTGCACCAAACTACTACCTGTTTGCACGACTCAATAGAGCCGTGGTAGGGTAGTAATCTAAATACAGTGGGAACACACTCGAGGCGAAGGGATAGTGTCAAGTCAGCGAACTAAGCTGTACTCATGTCACCTGGGAACTGTTAACTGATGATAGGTATAATACCAACCAACAGTTCCCGACGAGTCCTGTCCAGTGTACTCGTAACCTAACGAGCACCTGCATACCATCTCCAGTACGACGTACTGATGGCTGTGGGATAGACCATCTCCCCTGTTGGGACGAGAAGCCTATGCACCAGTCTACTCTAGAGTATCGATGCCCTGTCTCGATAATCCTACGACTAGGGACCAAAATAAGGATGTGCTTATAGACTACCCAGCCCCCACTAGTGTGATCGCCATCACAACCCCGGTAGTCAAGAAAGGATCCTAGGGGCTCCTTCAATATGTATTTAGCGATATGTTAAAAGAAACATATACACATATCAAGATAGAAACAAACCAAGTAGCATACTACTATATCGAGCAAGACTGTTGTTGGAGATAGTACCCTCATAGTCAATTATTGGATCGCAGGTACGTGATTGCAATGATTGCGGAGGACCTATACCGGTAGAACAGTCTTACTCGAGATGATAGTATGCTATCTGGTTTGCCTTTATCAGTCGTGTACATGTTCAGGTGACTGATTGCATGTTACACTTTGATAGAGCCCTTAGGATCTTGCTTTACTACCAACAGTATGATGGCGATCATATACGTGAGAGTTGGGTAGTTTATATGCATATCCTTAATTATGGTCCCTAGTCGTGGGAGTTTCGAGACAGGGCATCGATACTCCGGAGTAGACTAGTGTGTACAGTCGAGACCCCACGAGGGGCGGTGGCCGGTCTCACAAGCCACTGGTGTCAGTTGGATCACCTAAGATGTATACAGGTGCTCATTGGGTTATGAGTACACCGGACAGGACTCGCCGGGAATCTGCTAGTTAGTACTATACCTATCGTCAGATAGCAGTTCCTTGGTGACATGTGTACAGGTTAGTTCATCGACCTGAGGTCGTCATTTGTCTCGTGTGAGTTCCCACTGTGCTTTGATTTCTACCCTACCACGGCTCAAAGGAGTCGTGCAAACAGGTAGCTTTTGGGTACAGTCCCGAGCCATATGGAGGCACGTGAGCGGATCGGCAGGGGATTCGTCTCTCCCGGTATTGGGGGCGAGGTCGTGCTGTGTCTCGGAGAGCCATTACATAAAGTCCATGGCCATGGCAGGAGATTTACTGGTATGTACTCCAGTAGTATCTCAGTGTGTTATTGGGCTACACTCCGACACGACTTATACTGCTATTGGGGGTCTGACGTTACTAGCCCCCTAGGCGGATATGCGATACTCATTGACGAACGGACCGGACTGTATAGACATTGTCACTGTTAGGCTCAGTAGGGTTTCCGGATGAGTTCGCTCATCGGCCTCCCTTGAGTTCGCTCATCGGCCTCCCTTGAGGTCCGTCCATGGGCAGCCGTTACGCATAGCTAGTGCCGCTGACGGTTTGTGGTTAAACCCACTGTCAGGGTACTGACGAGTCATTAGAGTCCCCCACAGATAGTTTCCCAAGTTCGGGCGAAACGTTGTAGAGGCCGTATGGTTTTATGGCAGGGTTCGGAAAATGCACGTGCGTTTACGCATGTGTTATTTTTCGGGCAGATGATACTGGTCGGCTTTGGTTTAAGCCGGATCCGAGTATTATATTGAGTGGATATAATATCTTTGTCTCAGTTGCATTTGTATTCGGTCGTAATACAAATGCGGGTATATTTATACAGTTTCGGGGTTATCCTGAAATTCGTTTCAGGATCACTTTTGGAAGTTGCCAGTTTCCAGTTTTCTATCAGCCGTCTTTTAACATTCGGTTAAAGACGGATTTATCTTTTCTTGGATGAGGGTGAGTCATGCTTCTAGAAGGTTCTAGAAGGTTCTAGAATTTGATGACAAGGCTAATGACTCATGCTTTGATTTCAATGAGGTTTTGTTTTCCTTACGATATTTTCATGTGTTCATATTATGATATTTTGCTTAAGGTTACTCTCCCCTCTTTTACACTCACCCCCCCCCACTTCTATAAGTGGCCGGCCCCCCTCCTCTCTCTCTCACTTGATGTTTCATTTGGTAGAAAAGGATTATGATAGATTTTGGGGTGTACGGAATTTCACAGCTCATTTCATTCCATCACCCGATTCCCTCGGCAACTTCATTAACCGATCGTCCACGGACTTGGACGAAGTGAGACAAAGTCATCTACTCATTCTCTACATCATTCTTGGTCGTCTCTTCTAGCAAACTTGACGACCGAGTTGCCTCGAGTCAGAGGCGGGAGCCCGTTTAAAGAATTAGTGATGTGGTGCCACCTGGACGAGCAGATCAGAGATCGACGAGATCGGAGCAGCCGCAACGGAGCGTGGGATGATGGTTAAAGAATGAAGGACTCGGATCGTTCGGTATAACCTTTCTACACTTTTTACAGTTTGTTAGTTTAGCAATAATGGAAGATCCGGGTTAAAGTATACGATAGTGCCAGTTAAAAAGTTTTTGTTCCGCATTTGGCGTCTGTAGACGGCCGGGGCGCTAGCGTAGACTTACAGTGGTATCAGAGCCTCACCATTTTGCTATACTAACTTGTGCTAACGCGTTTAAAATATCGATCGAACCGGAAATCAAAAACTGCAAAATCCAAGCTTGACAGTTTCTGTTGTTTTTAAACGGTGTCCTAAAAATATTTCACACATCTCAGAAAACTGTGCAGGGTTTTTTAAGAACGACGACAAAATTTGGGCACGTGATTCCACCAAACCGCCGCGGAAACGCGGCCAAACCCATGGTTTGGCCGCGCATTCGCGGCCACTTGGTGAGATCATGCTCCCAAATTTGTACAGTGTGTTCCCCTCTGGAAATTGGGGTTTTTGGTATATATCTTTTGGGCCCAGGTTTTGTTACTGTGCAGCAGATTTGCGTGGGGCCCACTTTGTGATATTTTGTCGATCGAAATTTAAACATGTTAGTTTACAGTGCTTACATTATATCTCCGACCGGGAATGTCATTTGATCGGTAAACCGCGTCTGATTGCTATAGTTCTTTTAGACGGGTTTGCGAACGTGACATTCGCGTTGATGTTCTGTGTTGTGCTGTGATGTTGCGGATTTGTTGTGGTGGATAGTAGTGTGCAATGCTAGTGCAGTTTGAGTTTATTTGTACATTTGATATTGCGGGGCGAGCGTCCAACATGTGGACTACCGTCACTGCCTGTTGTATAATATTCTTTTGGGGCACGACCAGGTTGCGGTCGATGTACCTGTTGTACTATTTTTCATTACTGTACTAGGTTTTGCCCCGAGACGGAGTGCACAGATAGCCGGGTTCTGGAGGGCAACGGGTCCGCATCTCATGGCTTTGAGAGGCAGAGGGGCCCCACTCTAAAATTGGCAGACTATTCGCCGCACTCGTAGGGGGTACAGGTTGACCCAAGGAGGGGTGCTCAATTTACCGGATTCCGTGAAGTGCCGGGTGTTCCATTCACTATGCTGTGGGGACTACCTCGCTTCAGGTTTTGGCGGGTAACTTGCCGCACCCGTAGGGGTCTAGGTTTCATTGCACAGGCTATCCACACGACAGGGGAACGTCGGGTTTCAGCAGCGGCTCTGTGAAACCCGGGGATCCCAGATTATCTGTATTGTTCTTTGATGCTTATTACTTTTCTGTAATGTTGCATATTATCACGCCTGGAGCGATTATTGTATATTGGTTTATATACTATTAGATGTTGTATATGTTTTACACCCGTGCTAGTCCAGTCCCTGCTCTGTCGTTAGTTAAGTAACCTAACGGGTGATGACGGGACCCAGTGACGAATGCGGATGGCATATACGTACATTTTATTTTCGTTCTTTTCTGGTGTGATTGATTGATGGGACTGCGTTGATTCTGATCAATGCAAAAAGTTAAACAAACCTGTTTGATGTTGTTGGAACAATTTAAAAAGTGTTATTGCAAAGACGTTTTCTTTTGTTATGCATAGCGGTATTCAGTGGAATATCCTGCACCTCATTCGACGGGGCAAGGGCTGATATCCCTTCACCGGGACTGACCCCTTGGGCAGAAGTTTGCGTCAGGGAAATAACTTCACTATAGTCGATTACATGTTGCTTTGCATAGCGGTATTCAGTGGAATATCCTGCACCTCATTCCACGAGGAAAGAGCCGAGATCCCTTCACCGGGAGTGACCTCTTTAGCAAAGGTTTTCGCCACTATATTTTAAAAAGCTATCAGGTTCCTTCAACGAGATCAAGTTCATTACGCTAAAGGTTTTTCACCAAAAACCAGCCGTAGCCCTCCGTCACTTCTTTTGAGTATTCAGTAGTATTCAAGCTATGTATTTTAGCCAAAGTTAAGGCATAGTGTTTGGTAGCTGCTGGGTATTCAATTGTTGCATAGATAGTGAGTTAGTTTGGGACAGTCGTTCTGCCGATTGGCCAAAGTCAGGGGCATGTGCGGGTGGGTTCAAATTGACAAGATAGTGACGGGTAGAACTTGGCATGTGACTTATGACATTTTGACCAAAGCCAAGGTTATAAGAGCATGGGGCAAAAATCAGATCGGGAGTTTCTAAAGAAACTGAAACTTTCCAAGTATGCGCATACCTTCTGGAGTATGAGTAATGTGGATGCATTCCATCACGTTATCATGCGATGAGAGTTGGATCCCGATTCCCACTGATGAGTTGGTTTACTCTTCGGGTGATCCCGATTGATTCTTCTTTCAGGTTTGGAGGAGAATTTGACAAGACAGTGGGAGGTTTCCGGATTAGATAAAGTGATGACCATTCTGATCTAGGTTAGAGTGCACGCAGAGTGTTTCTTTTCTCTCTCTCTTTGGCAGCGACCTTTGACCGACCCTAGACTATGACTCAGTGACCAAGTTGACCGAACCTTCTTAAAAATACTGGCTTTTGGATTGTCTATGTTGCATAAGTCATTGCCACTCCTTCTTTTACCCTTTGCATTTCTCAGAACACCCGTATTACTACGGATATCCACTTCCATTGGATAGATCCATCGTATGGTTATATACGAACTCGAAGGGACTTCTTCGAGGATGGATCCAGGTTCAGGAGAAATAGAATTGGTTTATTCAGTTGTCTTTTATTATCACTTTCTCTCAGGTTGCGAGGGCTCCTTGGTTTAGGAGAGTACACCTATTACACTTATTGGATAGTCTTATTCCAAACCATAGGCAGGTGCCGAAAGGTAGGGAATGAAGAAAACCAATTAGCCTAAGTAGGGTGTGCAGAAGGTAATATGTAAAGACAAAATAAAGGGATTAGAAAGAGGGCAAAGTAAATTGCGACTGATATCATTCACGACCAAAACCGCGTACTTCATCGCCACTCCTATTTCACCTTTAAAGGAATAAGGTATTATTCAGTTGTCTTTTATCGTCACCTTCTCTCGAGATACGAGTACTCCTTGGTTTAGGAGGGTACACCTATTATGCTTACTGGATAGTCTTCTTCCAAACAATAGGCTGGTGCCGAACGGTAGGGAAGGAAGAAAACCATTTAGCCTAACGATGGTGTACAGAAGGTAACGACTAAAGACAAATAAAGGGATTTGGAGAGACGGCAATAAAATATACGGTTGAAGTCATGAATAGGATTATGGAAGAGGCATTACTATGAATACCAGGATACCCCTACGAAACATTTTTATGTTTCAGTGCATTGTTATAGAAAAACTATTTTCCCGATTAGACACTTACTCCAAGGGTATGTATTTACCAGGTTTCATTCTCATATCTGTATGGTTTTACAGATGATGAGTGGGAGTAAGTTATTGGGAATTAGGTGATTATCCTCATTATATCGGAATTCGTTGTAATTGGTGATATTTGAGGAAATCGCCAGGGTACAGTTTTCAACCTACGACGCACAGGTTTTGAGTTGCTAAAACTCAGCGGACTTATACAGAGTATTGTATGTCGTCCAAGTGTCCATTAGGACAAAGGGGTAGGTCCTTGTACTATGTTCTGTTTACTTATAACTTCTCTAGTATTTAGACAAGTGTTTCGTAGAAATACAAGGTCTAAGTTTTGAGAAGTTGTGGGTATAAGAATAAAGTAGAGAACCAGGTGTCACAAGTATCGGGATTCTTCAAAGAGATCGAAGATGTAGATTCTTGTGATTGGTATTCAGATGATAGTGATGGTTTTGAGAAACGTGTTTCTCTTTCAGGTTACTCATAATTGGATGGATTCCTAAGTTGAGTAATGCTGACTAGCCTTTTTCCATTAAGTTGATGTGCACTGGAGACAGCTGCATGATTTGAATCTGGTTCCAATTAAATAAGTGCCAAAGTTTCTGTATTGGATATAGAATGGATCGTACCTTAAAAGATGTTAAGGTACGGGAATTTGTCCAGCTCATGCTTAAAACCAGACTCTGGATAACTCAGGGCACGTTTCTGTAATGGCTGTTTGTGGGTTGACCCTGGGTATAACGAGGGTTGATATTCTACCATTTGGAAGATCAATAGTGATATTGTTCTTGACTCGCCACAGTTTTAGTAAATGGATCTTTTTCAGAAAACAGTAGTTGGAGTATGGTAGAACTGGAAGTGATTCCAGAACCGCGAACGATTACGGAAAATTTAATAGGACCTATATATTCAATCAGGTTTGACATTCCAATAGCCACTCCGCAGATATGGTGAGTAACCTCAGACACCCGAGAGGTACTTCGGTAGGCTCAAGGACGGTGACAGGGAGGTTCTTATATACCCAGACTTGACACTACTGTTGTTCCAGGTTATGAGACCCGGTAGGAGGGTTGTCGTAGTCAGTGGGAGCAGCGGAAGTTTAGTGGGCAAGTAGCTTATGTCTATTTATAGACCTGAGCAGTTATAGCGGAGATAGATCATCTAATTTTGATGTGACAGTCATGGGTTTGACTTCAATCAGGATAGGGGATGAATCTGTTAAGGAGGTAGTAGGGTGTGATGTCATGGTATCTGATGACATACACAGAGTGGGAAGTAAAATTCGGTTGTACTGTGGTCGTCACACAGTTGTTTCTCTAGACAGGATATGGATATAATATTTGACATTCTGGTTTCTAGATCTATGGTTTTAGATCTGGAATTGGGTAGTTTCCCAATGTGGGTACTTTGACAGTATTCTAATGGTTTTTAGAATAGATGACTCCTAGCATGGTGGTGTACCTGCAGGTGATGGAGTCACCCTCTCTAAAGATGTCTTACAGACTAAAGGGGAGAGGGAAGTGCATGATTGGCAGATCACTTGCTTAGGTAATTGAGTCAATCATGAGATGTCAAGTACCACACCAGATGTTGTTTTTGCACTAGATGCAATGAGTTTGTATAAATCCAATCCTGGAGAAACATAAGGAAGCAGTTTTAGAACATAAGTGGATGTTCTACGGATTTGATGACGGCAGCCTCCTTCGGGAGACGATTATCATTCCAGGCTTCAAAGGTGACATGGTTGACAGAGAGATTGTCAGAGTTATAGTTTTTCCCTCTGACGAAGAGGGACAGTATTATGGACAGGTGGTTCAAGAGGATACTGTGGGTGGCATGGTGCCGGATACTGATTAGGTTCAGTGATCGATACAGTCTAAGAAGTTTGGATTTGGAGTTCATTTACGAACTAGGTCCCATCAGAAATCCAGACATATTCTAAGACAGGTATTACTCAATTCGGGAGATGGTTTTCTCCGCGAACTTGAGATTTAGAGAGATATAGAAAGAAACTTCTAGGCGGATCCACTAACTGAGGCTATTTCTCGAACACAATAGTTTTACAAACGGGCTTTGTGAAACTGATTAGTAGAGGAGTTGAATGTTCGGTTTCACACGGGCTGTGAGTAGTCGACATCGCAATAATTAGTCTTGAGTGCAAGTGGGAGATTGTTGGAGATAGTGCCCTCATAGTCAATTATTGGATCACAGGTACGTGATTGCAATGATTGCGGAGGGCCTATACCAGTAGAACAGTCTTACTCGAGATGATGGTATGCTATCTGGTTTGCCTTTATCAGTCGTGTACATGTTCAGGTGACTGATTGCATGTTACACTTTGATAGAGCCCTTAGGATCTTGCTTTACTACCAACAGTATGATGGCGATCATATAAGTGAGAGTTGGGTAGTTTATATGCATATCCTTAATTGTGGTCCCTAGTCGTGGGAGTTTCGAGACAGGGCATCGATACTCCGGAGTAGACTAGTGTGTACAGTCGAGACCCCGACGAGGGGCGGTGGCTGGTCTCACAAGCCACTGGTGTCAGTTGGATCACCTAAGATGTATACAGGTGCTCATTGGGTTATGAGTACACCGGACAGGACTCGCGGGGAATCTGCTAGTTAGTACTATACCTATACCTATCGTCAGATAGCAGTTCCCTGGTGACATGTGTACAGGTTAGTTCATCGACCTGAGGTCGTCATTTGTCTCGTGTGAGTTCCCACTGTGCTTTGATTTCTACCCTACCACGGCTCAAAGGAGTCGTGCAAACAGGTAGCTTTTGGGTACAGTCCCGAGCCATATGGAGGCACGTGAGCGGATCGGCAGGGGATTCGTCTCTCCCGGTATTAGGGGCGAGGTCGTGCTTTGTCTAGGAGAGCCATTACACAAAGTCCATAGCCATGGCAGGAGATTTACTGGTAGGTACTCCAGTAGTATCTCAGTGTGTTATTGGGCTACACTCCGACACGACTTATACTGCTATTGGGGGTCTGACGTTACTAGCCCCCTAGGCGGATATACGATACTCATTGACGAACGGACCGGACTGTATATACATTGTCACTGTTAGGCTCAGTAGGGTTTCCGGATGAGTTCGCTCATCGGCCTCCCTTGAGTTCGCTCATCGGCCTCCCTTGAGGTCAGTCCATAGGCAGCCGTTACGCATAGCTAGTGCCGCTGACGGTTTATGGTTAAACCCACTGCCAGGGTACTGACGAGTCATTAGAGTCCCCCACAGACAGTTTTCCAAGTTCGGGCGAAACGTTGTAGAGGCCGTATGGTTTTATGGCAGGGTTCGGAAAATGCACGTGCGTTTACGTACGTGTTATTTTTCGGGCAGATGATACTGGTCGACTTTGGTTTAAGCCGGATCCGATTATTATATTGAGTAGATATAATATCTTTGTCTCAGTTGCATTTGTATTCGGTCGTAATACAAATGCGGGTATATTTATACAGTTTCGGGGTTATCCTGAAATTCGTTTCAGGATCACTTTTGAAAGTTGCCAGTTTCCAGTTTTCGATCAGCCGTCTTTTAACATTCGGTTAAAGACGGATTTATCTTTTCTTGGATGAGGGTGAGTCATGCTTCTAGAAGGTTCTAGAAGGTTCTAGAATTTGATGATAAGGTTAATGACTCATGCTTTGATTTCAATGAGGTTTTGTTTTCCTTAAGATATTTTCATGTGTTCACATTATGATATTTTGCTTAAGGTTACTCTCCCCTCTCCTACACTCACCCCCCCTCCCCACTTCTATAAGTGGCCGGCCCCCCTCCTCTCTCTCTCACTTGATGTTTCATTTGGTAGAAAAGGATTATGATAGATTTTGGGGTGTATGGAATTTCACAGCTCATTTCATTCCATCACCCGATTCCCTCGGCAACTTCATTAACCGATCGTCCACGGACTTGGACGAAGTGAGACAAAGTCATCTACTCATTCTCTACATCATTCTTGGTCGTCTCTTCTAGCAAACTTGACGATCGAGTTGCCTCGAGTCAGAGGCGGGACCCCGTTTAAAGAATCAGTGATGTGGTGCCACCTGGACGAGCAGATCAGAGATCGACGAGATCGGAGCAGCCGCAACGGAGCGTGGGATGATGGTTAAAGAACGAAGGACTCAGATCGTTCGGTATAACCTTTCTACACTCTTTACAGTTTGTTAGTTTAGCAATAATGGAAGATCCGGGTTAAAGTATACGTTAGCGCCAGTTAAAAAGTTTTTGTTCCGCATTTGGCGTCTGTAGACGGCCGGGGCGCTAGCGTAGATTTACAACTGTCGTAAACCCGTATATATATCCCAAGCCTCCAAAATGTATTATACAAACTAGTACTATACAATAATGGCCTCTAGGGCATACATATCCAACAATCTCCCACTTGCACTAAAGGCCAGTAATTGGAGTACCGCATACCCAACGTCTGCACTAAGGCCAGCTGCTGGCGTACCGCATAACTAATAGCTCAAAAAGTCGCTCGAACTGTGATTGAGAGAGGGCCTTTGTGAATGGATCCGCCGTGTTGTATTTTGTGTCTACTCTCCGTACCTCGATCTCCTGGCGATCAATGATCTCCCTGATCAGGTGATACCGCCTTAAGATGTGTCTAGATTTCTGATAGGACCTTGGTTCCTTCGTTAAAGCTATAGCCCTATTGTTATCGCAATACAATGGTATTGGGTCAACAATGGACGGAACCACCTGAAGTTCACTAATGAACTTCTTCATCCAGACCGCCACTTTTGCAGCATCGCTTGCAGCAATGTATTCAGCCTCCATCGTCGAGTCTGCGACGGTATCCAGTTTGGAACTCCTCCAACACACCGCCCCTCCGTTTAGGGTAAACACAAAACCCGAAACAGACTTGCTGTCATCTTAGTCACTCTGGAAGCTTGAATCGTTAAAGGACTCGACCCTGAAGTCTCCATTACCGTAAACCAGGAACATCACCTTAGTCCTTCTCAGGTACTTGATAATGTTCTTCACTGTTGTCCAGTGGTCCTCACCTGGGTCTGACTGATACCGGCTCACCACGCTCAGGGCGTAAGCTACATCTGGTCTTGTACATAGCATCGCATACATTATAGATCTTACCGCCAAAGTGTAGGGTATAGTGCTCATGCGAACCCTCTCCTCGTCAGTCTTAGGAGACATCTTCTTGGAGAGGGTGATTTCGTGCAATGCAGGTATATTACCGCGCTTGGAATCTTCCATACTAAATCTCTTTAGTACGGTCTCCATGTACCTGGACTGCGAAAGTCCCAGTAGTCTCTTGGATCCATCTTTATAGATCTTGATCTCCAGAATGTACGAGGCATCACCCAGGCCCTTTATGGAGAACCGTTGTGACAAGAATAGCTTGACCGATTGTAGCATAGGAATGTCATTTCCTAGCAAAAGAATGTCGTCCACGTACAAGACTAGGAACACGACAGTTCGTCCTACAATCTTCTTATAGACACAAGGTTCATCTTCGTTCTTGATGAAATCAAATTCCTTGATTGCCTCATCAAAACAGATGTTCCAGCTCCGCGATGCCTGCTTTAATCCATAAATGGATTTAAGCAACTTGCACACCTTCCTGCTGCTCCCACTGTCTACGAAACCTTCTGGCTGATCCATGTAAACGCACTCTTCCAAACAGCTGTTTAGAAAAGCCGTCTTTACGTCCATCTGCCAGATTTCATAGTCATGGAAGGCAACAATGGCAAGTAGGATCCGAATGGATTTGAGCATAGCCACAGGAGAAAAAGTTTCGTCATAGTCCACACCAGGTCTTCGACAAAAACCTTTTGCAACGAGTCTAGCCTTATAGGTTTCCACCTGCCCATCTACACCAAGTTTCCTTTTGTAGATCCATTTGCATCCAACGGGTTTTACCCCAGGTGGAGCAATATCCAAGGTCCACACTTTATTTGTGTACATGGACTCCATTTCGGATTGCATATCATCCAGCCACTTATCAGAGTCCTTACTGATAATGCCCTGCCTGAAACTGGTAGGGTCATCTTCTTCCAAGATGCAATCCTCTCGATCCCCGTCTATAAGAAAATCGTAGTATCTCTCGGGCGGATGAGAAATCCTACCAGATCTGCGAAGTGACTAAGGTTCGTCTGTGGTTATTGAATCCTGAGGTTCTGTCAAATTTTCAGTTTCAGTTTGTGGTCACTGAATTTCTTCCAATTCTACCGTGCTCCAACTAATTTCTTTTGCAAGAAACTCCGTTTCTAAGAAAACGGCATGCTGAGCAACAAACACCTTCTGTTCCTCAGTGTGGTAGAACAGATATCCATAACCATTCTTTAGATATCCCACAAACTTACATAAAACTGACCGTGCCTCTAGCTTATTTGGTTTATGCTTTTTAACATAAGCCGGACAACCCCATATCTTAAATCTTTTAAGATATGGCCTTTTTCATTCCATATCTCGATTGGAGTCTTAGAAACCGATTTAGACGGAACATCATTGAATAGATATGCTGCTGTTAAAAGTGCATGTCCCCAAAATGAAAGTGGCAACTAGGCACTACTCATCATGGAGCGAACCATATCCAATAGGGTACGATTCCTTCTCTCCGATACACCGTTTTGCTGTGGTGTATAAGGAGGAGTAAGCTGAGAGAGAATTCCATTCTCTTTTAAGTAATCTAGGAATTCCGTGCTTAAGTACTCCCTTCCCCCATCCGATCGGAGGATCTTTATACTTTTGCCAGTCTGGTTCTCTACTTCGTTTCTGAATTCCTTGAATTTCTCAAAAGCTTCAGATTTGTGTTTCATCAGATACACATATCCGAACCTAGACCGATCGTCAGTGAATGTGATGAAGTACGAGAACCCACCTCTTGCATGTATAGACATCGGACCACATACATCACTGTGTATGAGTCCCAAGAGCTCTGTTGCTCTTTCTCCATGTCCGGTGAACGCAGATTTGGTCATCTTTCCTTTGAGACAAGACTGACAAGTTTCGTAAGATGAAAACTCGAACGTATTCAAGAGTCCATCTTTATGCAACTTACTTAGCCTTTTCTCTCCGATATGACCAAGTCTACAATGCCACAAGTGGGATTCTTTCATATCTGAACCTTCCTCTTGCGTGTGTTTTGTACATTGAGAACTGTATTCTGATTTAGAACATAGATACCATTACACAGTATACATTCTGCAACCAGTACCTTATGAAGGTAAATGTTCATGATATTTCTATTAAGAACAAAGTTATATCCATCTTTATTAAGTAAAGATACTGATATTATGTTGCAAACCATGGAAGGTACATAGTAGCAATCGTTCAAAATCATAGTATTGCCATTTGGCAACACTAGGTGATATTCACCGACGGCTGCAGCATTAACTTGTGCTCCGTTCGCTACCCTGAGCGACATATCACCAGGTACAACTTTCCTACTTTTTATCAGTCCCTGCAATAGATTACAAATATAAGATCCTGATCCGGTATCAAGTACCCAGGAGGTATGGCTGACCGTAAAGCAGTTCTCAATTACAAGAACACCTGAAGTAGATGCAAAACTATGCTTCTTCTTCAACCGGGTATCCTTGGAATCCATACAATCCTCTTTCCCTTGCTCATACTTGTGACCGTTGTCATAAGTTAGAGCCGAACCGACGTTCGCCAGCCCCGAATAAGAATTCGGATCGGTCAAGCGATACATTTTATTATCTTGATTAGGGCGAGAAATGGTTTCTACCTGGAGAGAGGGAAAAGAAACACTCAGCGTGTACTCTTGCAAGATTAGATTGGTTTATAAATTTACCTAACCAGGATGGCCCCACTGTTTCCTCAAATTCTTCTTCAAACCTTTAAAAGAAGAACTAGTCAGGATTAATCCCACGTCACAATACTTGCTTAACCTTTCATCCAGGCTGGTCTTGGAACATCGAGGGAGATTTTCCAACGCTTTCACGAAGTTCCTTAATTATATAACCTCTTTTCCCTGGAGGCGTAGCCCCGCTAACACCGTTCTAGACACCTACTTTATAGCATTGATTGTTAAGTGAAATAATCTCCCGAGAGTAATCCAACTCATCAGTGGGATCGGGATCTGACTATCATTGTGTGACGACCTAGATGGAATCCACTCTAGTCACCACACTCCAGAAGGTATGCTAAATCTGCAAGTTTCAGTTTCTTTAGAAACTCCCGATGTGGATTTTTGCCCCTAACGGTTTATGACCTTGACTAGGTCAACAAACCATAAACCGCTAGTCATGTTCTACCCGTCATTATCTTGATTGCATTAAACCCACCCGTACGTGCCCTTAACTAAGTCAACAAGGCCGCACGACTCTCCTAACCAATCACATTTGCAATGCATAGAAAAATATCACTTAGCTACCCTTCACTACGCCTTGACTAGGTCAACAAACGCAGCACGAATACTAAATAATACCAATCCAAAATGACGGAGGGCTACGGCTGGGTTTTTGGCGAAAAACCCATTAACGTAATGAACTTAATATCGTTGAAGGAACCTGATTGCCCTTTTTTTTTTAAAAATATAGTGGCGAAAAATTTTGCTAAAGAGGTCACTCCCCATGAAGGGATCTCGGCTCTTTCCTCGTCGAATGAGGTGCAGGATATTCCAAACTGAATACCTCGATACAAAGCAAGAATAATCGACTATAGTGAAGTTATTACCCTGACGCAAACTTTTGTCTAAGTGGTCACTCCCGATGAAGGGATCTCGGCCCTTGCCTCGTCGAATGAGGTGCTAGGCATTCATAACCTAATACCTCTGTGCAAAACAAAAGTGAACGACCTTGCAATAATAGCTTTTTTAAAATTGTTCCAACAACGTCTTTTAGGTTTGTTTTTCTTCGCATTAATATAATGCGTCCCATCAGTTAATCCTACAATTGCAGAAAACAACGAAAATATGACGTACGCTTATGCCATCCGCATTCGCCACGGGCCCCCGTCATCACCCGTTAGGTTACTTAACTAACGACAGAGCGGGGGATGGACTAGTACGGATGCAAAACATAAGCAACGCCTACTAGATATCATATATAGATATATACATTCTTCAGATGCAATGATAGCCATTCCAGATCACAGATGAACACATTGGATATGCTAGGAATCCGCGTTTCGTTCGAGCCTGCAACGAAAGACGGATTACACCGTCGCGATGAATAGCCAAACCCCACCCTAGACCCATACGGGTGCGGCAAACTACCTGCCAAATACCCGAAGTGAAGCAGCCTCCCTCAACAACGTAAGTAGGCCACTCAGCACTTCAATGTACCCGGTAGTTTGTGCACCCCCCCTTGGGTCTATCCTAGGAGCAAAAACAGTAAAAGAAATAATATACAATGGCGGCTACAACCTCTTCCTGGATGTGCGGCCATAAAAATAATATTACATCAATTTACAATTTATATCAAATGAAAGATAAATAAACTCTCATCTCACAAAACCCCGGCTATTCATCCGCGACAATCCAACAAGTTCATATACACAATCCAACAATATTACAGATCACAGATATGCACAACCCCCACTAATCGACGTATAGCGATTAGTCGACGTTCAGTGCAAATATCACATTACAGATATAACCATTTAGCTAAAATTTATAGAATTTCGATCAATAACTGTATTTGAATCTACCCCAAGTAAAATCCAGTACTCAGACAAATCTGGGCAGAAAGAAAAATTCCCAGAATACACAAAACCACAACAGAGAATCCCAGAAGAATTTTGGCGCGCCACCGAGTTAACTCGGTCGTGGAACCGCGGCGGATCGCTTGGATCGGCCGTGGATCCGCGGTTCAATGAACGGTTCAGGCGCCCAAAATTCTACAGATTTCTCAGAAAACCCTGCTTGTATTTTTCATGTCTGTGGAAATATTTTTAGGCCAGTTTTGAAATTCGACAGAAAATACAATATTTTGGTGTGTTTTCAGGATTTTTTTCCGGATCGATGTTCTAAACACTTTGTTAACAGTTAGTTGTTGTTTAGCTAGGCTTTGATACCACTGTTAGGTCCACGTTACCCACCCCGGTTCTTTCGGGGAGGTGGAATAGGTAAAAATTAAATTTTTCTCACAAGGCAACATGGACCATCCATGATGGATCTTTGCTAAACAAAAACTAACATACTAACTACAAGTTCTAGCTACTATGTAGAATGGTTATACCTAGATCTTGAACTCCATCTCTTCTTGTTGTGGTTCTCCTTCTTGGTTGCTCCTTGTAGTGGCGTAGACGGCTCCTTTTCGTCGTCTTCTCTTTGCCGAAGATAGATCCACCCGAGGGCATCTACCTTGAGCTCCTACCTCAACCAAGAGGTAACTAGAGTGCTTGGTTTGCTAGACAAAGAACCCTATAATGAGTAGAGATGAGTTTTGATGGTTTTGTCTCAAGAGCTTTTGATTTTCAACACATAAAGATTAAAGCTTTGAGAGAGAGGAAGAGGGAGAGCTTTTTCAAGAGAGAGAAAGAGCATGATAGAATGAGAGAATAATAGCAACCATCTCTCATATGAGAGAAATAATAATAATAATAATAATTAAGGGAAAATGTGATGGTTAGTTTGGAATGAACATTATCATTTCATAATAAATGCAATTTGCAAGAATCAAGAAGCATCTTGCAAATGAAATGATGATGGTTAAAAAGTCAACAAGGGTCAAATGGTCAACCAAAGTCAAATTGCCAACCAAAGTCAAATGGTCAACCTAACCATGGCACAATAATCCTTAATTAATATTATTAATCATATTTCTCATTCTCATTAGGGTTTAGAAAAAGTCAACTGTCAAAAACCATAATGAGATTCCTCTGCCTCCGTTAACTGTGCATACACACCCGCATCCGTGATCCGAGGAACACGAACGTAATGAGACAAAACCAATCCCAAAACAAATACTAGGATCTTGCTTAAACCAAAGGCCGCTAGTAATAACTACCCGGACACCAAACGTGCACAAGTGCGCGAATATGAACGAACCCCGTCGCAAAACCATGCGACCTCTACTCTGTTTTGCCCAAAGGCGAATAACCCTATGTGCGGGACTCTAAAGTCTCGACACTACGCTGGCAGTGGGTTTAACCACAGGCCGCAAGTGGCACTAGCTGTACGTAACGGTCCCCAGGTAGATTCTGATAAGAAGACTGATGAGGTGAACCCATCCGAACTCCTACTGAGCCTGAATGTGACAATATCCGTACAGTCCGGTCTGTTCGTCTGAGAGTATCGCATGGCGGGCCTAAGGGCGGTAAACGTCAGTCCCCTAATAGCGGTACAAGTCCTGTCGGAGTGTAGCCCAGAACACCCTGAGAAACTACTGGAAACACTACCAGTAATTCTCGCTTTCCCTGGCCAGGGACGACTATGTGTAATAGATCTCCTAGACACAGCGCGATATTATCTCCCAATACCGGGAGAGACGAATCCTGTCTAACCGTCACTGCCTCCAAGTGCTTCGGGACTGCACCCAACTACAAGCTGTTTGCACGACTCAATAGAGCCGTGGTAGGGTTGTAATCTAAGAACAGTGGGAACACACTCGAGGCGAAGGGACAGTGTCAAGTCAGTGGACTAAGCTGTACTCATGTCACCTGGGAACTGTTATCTGACGATAGGTATAATACCAACCAACAGTTCCTGACGAGTCCTGTTTAGTGTACTCGTAACCTAACGAGCACCTGCATACTATCTCTAGTACGACGTACTGATGGCAGTGGGACAGACCATCTCCCCTACTGGGATGAGAAGTGTATGCACCAGTCTACTCTGGAGTATCGATGCCCTGTCTCGATAATCCTACGACTAGGGACCAAAATAAGGATGTGCTTATAGACTACCCAGCCCCCACTAGTGTGATCGCCATCACAATGCCGGTAGTCAAGCAAAGATCCTAGGGGCTCCATCAATATGTATTTAGCGATATGTTATAAGAAACATATACACATATCAAGATAGAAACAAACAAAGTAGCATACTACTATATCGAGCAAAACTGTTGTAAACCCGTATATATATCACAAGCCTCCAAAATGTATTATACAAACTAGTACTATACAATAATGGCCTCTATGGCATATATATCCAACCCTCTAGAGTCCGGGAGTTCATGATCGCAGCGAAGGGACTACTACACGGAGCTATTGAAGTGAAGGACCGGTCTACAAAGGTTGTATTCCTTGTTCACTTTTGATGTAAAGTGTTTGCATTTCATTTCGTCGGATTTTCTAGTAACGATTCTAGGGTTAGGGTTTACTAGAATGACAAATTTTTAAAATTGGCATGGATGATGCCTCCCAAAAACTTGCTGCCGTGCTAGGCATCCCAACAGTGGTATCAGATCCATGCTAGAAAATAGACGATGTTTGCTAGGATTATGAAACCGAAACTACTCCGAAACACCCGATACAAAATCTGGTTTCTGTTGATTTTAAAAAGTCTTCAATTTTTTTTTTAAACAACTGCAGAATGTTGTATGAGATATAACATGAACACTGTGAAAATGAGAGGGAGTTTTATGCAAATTTGGCCGGCCACATAGGGCAAAATTCCGGCCTGCTCGGTTTTCTATAGGAGTCTGGGCTTCAAATTTTCAGTGTGTTCTAGTCTCTGGGTTTTGTGGTTTCAAGTGTTGTTTGTTTTTGCTAAATTTTCATGTGATATTAACTTTCTGCAAAAGCAATTCGGAGTGTTTCATAATTGTAATTCTAACATGTATTCGGGTTATTTAGACGATGTTAAAAAGTTCGAACGGATATCAATAACCCAATTTTTCCTCGCTGTAAATTTTTCAAGAGTTGGATTTTTTCCGAGTTTAATATTTTCAGAAAATCTTGCAAGAGATTCTGTGGACGCTCTAGAAGAATGAAACCCTAACTTGATTATGTGACCGCCATAACCTTCATCAAACCCTAAGGTTTGTGGTAGTTCAGCGGTGCCACATGTGAGGTATTGGTTGACCCTTCTACGGCTGGTTCATAGGAGCTGTGGCAGTTTCTAGGTACTTTTTGAACTCCGCTCAAGTGTTGAGCTTGTTGGGAAATTTTGGGTGCTTTCTTATTCGATCGAAAAGTTTAACTTCGTCTAGCTATCTGTGTTTGTGATCCAATATTTGGAATCCACATAATTGGTTATGAGATAACTAGTTTGAATTTTATAAATCTAGCAGTTTAGTCTCATTTGATCGGTTGCCACGGAATTTCGATGTGGATCAAAAGTCCGTCGCAATTACGTAGTGTACGCGGATACTCGCCGGGTAACCTTACTAGATAGCCATGTCCCATAGCCCTGACCAAGTGACTGTAGATGAACCCCGACGCCAAAGGCAACCGTTCGGGTGCTTGCGGCTGCGGTATTCCGTCTTAGTGCACTTTGTTGACGGCATCGGAGGGTGCGGCCGTATGCTAAAGTTTCCGACGAGCATTCGATCAGGTTATCGGAAATCTTGTTGAATTACCCGACAGGTTATTGGAAAGTGTTTTCAATATCGAGACTAAAATGCGGGGTTTATAATTGTTAGGCATGTGATGTCTAATGAATTCATTTGGTTAGGCATAAAATCCAAAGTATGAAATACATTGGGTTTATGATGTCTAAGGTGGTTGCGAATTCCAATTGTTGTAGTTTTTCACTTTATTTTCTGCTACCGTAAGTGTAATATTTAGTGTATCGCCGGTTTTATTACTATATGTCAACGACAATTGGGATACTCATATTTTCTTACGTTGATGACATGTGATGTTATGTGTTGTGGTGATATGTTATATTGGATCGTCGTGTTTTGAATAGCCGGAGGTTTTATGTGAGAAGAGGGTTTTTATTTTCATTCTTGTAAAATTCATTGTATGTAATATTCTTTTATTGGGGAACTTCCGGGTTGAGGATAATGTCACCATTGATGTATATTATTTACTTTTCCGCATTAGGATAGACCCAAGACGGGGAGCATAAGTAACCGGGTTCTATGGTCCAGTGGGAGACCATCTCGAGGAGTCGAGACCGGGTCACCTAATTCTAGAATTGGTAGGGTTGCTTGCCGCTCTCGTAAGGGTTTAGGGATGTGGGTTTGGCTATTCATCGCGACCGTGGAATCCGTGTTTTATACAGGCTTAAATAAAACACAGAATTCCTAGTATATCCAATATTTCATATATGTTCTTCTGCTGCTGATATATTGTGATGTGATAACTTGATATGTTCTGAAACGAATGTCTATATTAAACATATGAGATATAATAAATATTGCTACTTTCGGTTCTTAAGTGATGCTTAGGAAGCATAATTTGATGGGACTTCATTAATGAGATTAATGAAATAAAAGAAACCTAAAGATATTGTAGAAAGTTGTTTTAAAAACTTGTAGCTCTAGTTCTTGCTTTGCATAGCGGTATTCCTTGTAGAATATCCAGCACCTTATTCGATAAGGAAAGAGCCGAGATCCGTTCACCGGGAGTGACCTCTTTATCGAAACTAGCAGATGCTAAAAACACGGTTTGTCTTTTGATTGCTTCTTTAGTTTCTGCTTTGCATAGTGGTATATGTGAAATATCCTGCACCTCATTCGATGAGGAAAGAGCCGAAATCCCTTCACCGGGAGTGACCTCTTTAGCAAAACTAGTAAAAGCCTAAAAAACACTCCTTTTCAAAATCACTCGATTCTACAAGGATATCAAGTTTATTACGGTCATGGTTTTCTTAAAAATCTCCATAGCCCTCCGTCATTTCAGATAAGTAGTATTTAGTATTCGTGTTGCGTTTGTTGACCTCTGTCAAGGCATAGTGTGCGGTAGCTGATTAGTGCTTTTCTGTTAGCATATGATGCGATTGGATTAGGGTAGTCGTATGACCTTGTTGATCTCTGTCAAGGGTCGTGCCGGTGGGTTTAATTCAATCAGAAAATGACGGGTTGAACTTGACTAGCAGCCTATGGTTTGTTGATCTCTGTCAAGATCATAGTAGGCTTGGGGGAAAAACATTATCGGGAATTTCAAGTGTTGAAATTTGCAATGAGATTGCATACCTTCTATATGATAGTTGGATCACGATACCCACTGCGAGTAAGAGTAACTCGTGGGAGAGTTTTACACATTACAATTAGCCGATCATGTAGGTGTCTAGAAAGGTGTTAACGGGCTTACGCCCCTGGGAAAACAAGATTTATTTTAATTAGGTCCGTGCGAAAGCACGGGAACCTCTCTCAAGTACCGAAACTGGCCTGGCCGAAAGATTGGCAAACTTGTAGGGTGTAATTAATCCCGGCTAGTCTTACCTTTTAGGGTTTGAAGGAAAATTTGACTAAGACTGTGGGAGCCATCCTGATTAGATAAAATAATAACCAATCTAATCCTGCAAGAGTACAAGCAAAGTGTTTTCTTATCTCTCTCTCCTGGTAGTGCCCATGTCACGCCTTAATTAAAATAATAATATAGATGCATTGACCGAACCTGCTTATTATACTGAGCTAGGGAATGTTGGTTCTGTTAGTTATATGTATGCCCTAGAGGCCATTACTATACATAGGATGTATATTGTAGTGGATGCTTGGACATATATAGGGAGGACTTTCTTGCTCGACATGATAGTATGCTATCTGGTTGATCTTTACCTTAACGTGTATGCTGATTGTCTCTCTGTTACATGTTGGTAAAGCCCTTAGGATGTGTACTTGACTACCTGGATTATGATGCAGATCATACTAGTGGGGACAGGGTAGTCCATAAGTACATCCTTCAAGGTCCCTAGTCGTGGGTGTATCGAGACAGGGCATCGATATACCAGAGTAGACTAGCGTATACCTTCTCGACCCATACAGATGGGCGATGGATGATCCCATATCCATTGGTGTTTGACATCAGAGATGATATACGGGTGCTCAGTGGAGACTGGGTACACTGGACGGACTCGCCGAGAACTCCCAGATGGTATTATACCTTACGTCAGATGGCAGTTCTCTGGTGACACTGGTACAGAGTAGTCTGTTGACCCAAGATCGTCATAGAGTCTTGTGTGGTTCCCACTGTGCTTTGATTTCCATCTTACCACGTCCAAGAGGGCGTGCAAAACGGTGGTTTTTGGGTACAGTCCCGAATCACATGGAGGCAATGAGCGATAGGAGGGGATTCGTCTCTCCCGGTATAGAGGGTTGATGTTGCGCTGTGTTCGATTGGCTATGACCGGAAATCCCTGGCCAGGGTTGCTGAGATTTACTGGTAAGTGTTACCAGTAGTTTCTCGAATTGTTATAGACCTCATATCGACACGACTTATCAAGCTATTGGAGTCTGACGTTTACCACCCCTAGGCGAGATATGCGACATATCAGACGATCAGACCGGACTGTACGGTAAGTGTTACTGGTTGGATTCACAGGAGTATGAGCGGGCTTGCTCGTCGATCTTCTGATCGCTCAATACCCGGGTGGCCGTTACGTTTAGCAGACCGCTTGCGGCTTGTGGGTGTTTGATATGATCATCACCTGCTGCCGGCGTATTGACGAGTCTTTAGAGTCCTACACAGAGGTTTCCTGGCTCAAGCGAAACGAAATAGGAGCGCATATGAGATATGTGCGGGACCGAGAATAATGCGTGTATGTGATACTGTATTCTATTCTCGCGATGAATGTGTCGAATGGTTGTATGCGATATAACCTAGTTATCGAATCAAGGATTGATTCGATAAATCGATACATTGGATATTAGTCGGTTATATGCGATATGACCGGATTGTTAAATCAAGTGTTGATTTAATGATTTAGTGTATAATTATATATTTGATATATTACTTTGCATTAACTAATATTGGTTCACTTTAAATGGATTTTCTCGCTCGGATGTGCACATTGTATATTCGATATAGTTTTGTGCACTTGATTGTATCATGTTTGATGATACATGTTTACTTGTGTTTGTGTGAAGATTGAACCATGATTATATGAATGGTTAGGGTTATGATTCATTTATTCATTCATTTATTTATTTATTAGTTTTGGAAAATTATAGCAAAAGAGAAAAATGGTGGCTTTCTTTGTTCTTTCTTGAAGCTTCATGAAGACTTTGACCAAGTGACCATTTTGTCTCATGCTTAACCCTAACCATTCCACTCAACCATGATTCATTCTCTACACTTGACCATGGTTATATTATGATAAGTATTCATATTATTTTCTTTGAGGATAATACTTATGATATGATAATATTCGTCTTCTTCTTCTTCATCTAAAAAGAAGAAAGCTTGCTTCATCAATGGTGATTGATGAAATAGAGTGAGAAATCCAATTCTAAAGTCTACCCACTTCCTATTTCTTCATCCTCTACCTCTTGCCAAGTAGTAGAGTGTGTTTTCTTCACAAGTTTCATGACTTGGTGAAGTTGGAGCTTGATCTTGCGATGCCTCGACGTAGATCATCTTCGGCATCGTCGTCGATGACCTAGCCCGCTTCTTCTCCGATGAAGCCAACGCTAGAGCCCGGGATTGCATTTGGACAGCGGAGAGGACCTCATCACGGAGCCGTGGAGGTGGAGGACCGGATCTACAAAGGTTGTATTTCCGTATTCTTGTAGTTAAGTGTTAACTAGTATGCTTTGTCGCCTAAAATTCTAGCCAACGATCTTGTTAGGGTTTCTCGGCACCATTGAAATTTGAAATTGGCATGGTTGATGCCTTGTGAGACCTCTTGAGAGTGCCTAGGAACCCTACAGGTTCCGTTCTTTCTTATAATTATTATAAGATTGAGAAGGAAATAGGGGAATATCCGGATTCCTATGCCACCCAATCAAAGAAAGTGCACGTTGATGCATATTCTTCGGGTGTCCTTATTACCGAGAACTGTTTTTCAGTATCCTCTACGTCCTGGGTATGTGATACCGGATCAGGATCCCGCATATGTAAAATGTTACATAGGCTACAAAAAGGTAGAGAACTGAGAATAGGTGATAGAGAATGGTGCAATTGTTGCAGCCACGTCTGTTGGCAGATATCACCTTGTATTAATCCATTGATTCTGAACGAATGTTATGACATACCAAACCTGATATACAACATTACATCGGTTTCTTTAGTGAGTTAAAGAAGGATATAATTTTGAATTGGAGGATAATGTTGTGAACATTTTCCTGAATCAAGAGTTGATTAGATCAGGCACGTTATATAATAGCATATAAGTTTTAAATCAAACCACTGTTCAAAGTATATAGATCACACACAAGAGGAGTAGTTCAGAAATGAACGAATTCTTCTTGGGGCATTATAGACTAGGTCATATCAATGCGACATGACAAGCTAAGTTACATAAGGATGAATATGAGAATCTGTTCGAATTTTCATCTTATGATACTTGCCTGTCTTGTCTCAAAGGTAAAATGACCAATACTCCGTTTACTGGAAACTGAGAAAGAGTTAGTGAACTCTTGGGACAGATGCATGATGATGTATACGGTCATATATCTACAAATGCCAGGGTTGGTTCTTGGTACTTCATTACATTCATCGACTATCTCTCAAGATTCGGACATGTGTTCCTATTGAAACACAAATATGAAATTTTTGAGAAATTCAAAGAATATAAGCTTGAAGGTGAGAACCAGACGGGTAGAAGTATTAAGTCCTTCAATGTGATCGAGGAGGAGAATATTTGCGCATCAAGTTCCTGGATTATTTAAAGGAGAATGTGATTCTCTCTCAGCTTACTCCTTCGAGTACACTACAGCACAACGGTGTATCGGGGTGGAGGTATCGCACCCTATGAGATATGGCGCGCTCTATGATGAGTACTGCTGAGTTACCTGTTCCTATTGAATAGGGTTCCATCCAAATCAGGGTCTACCACTACATATGAAATATGCAATGGGAAGAGACCATGTCTTAAACGAGTTAAGAAATGGGGTTGTCCGGCCTATGTCGAAAAGTAAAATCCGGACAAGCTCGAGGCAGGGTTAGATCAATATAAGTTTGTAGGATATCCCAAGCATTTGTGAGGGAATATCTTCTACCACTCCGAGGTGCAAAAGGTGTTTTGTTTCTCAGCATGCCACCTTTTTAGAAAAGGAATTTCTTGCGAAGAAATTAGTGGTCATGACGTAGAACTGGAAAGAGTTCCAGCTAGACAAACTAACAGCTGATGATTCGGTGAAACCAAAGGATTCAATAGTTTTCAACGAACCTCAGCCTCTCCGCGATTCCGGTAGGGTTCCTCATCCACTTGAGAGATACTACGGTCTTCTCGGTGACAGTGGGAGTGAGGATTGCATCATGGTTGATGATGGCCTAACTAGGTTCAAGCAGGCCATCACGAGTGGAGACTCTGTGAAAAAGATGGATGCTATGCTATCAAAGATGGAATCCATGTATACCAACAATGTATAACTTTGCATGTTTCTCCTGAAGGAGTAAAACCCATTGGGAGAAAATGAATCTTGAGAAGATTCTTGGTGTAAATGGAAAAGTTGAGACTTTCAAAGCTATGTTTAAGTCCATCAAGATCAATACGCGCATCGCGGAGTTGGAACATCTTTTTTAATGTTATAGTCAAAGAGTTTGACTTCATCAAAATGGTAGATGAACCTTGTATATACAAGAAGGTTGTAGATAGCGAGGTTGTCTTACACGTATTGTATGTAGATGACATACTCTTGATAGGAAATGGTTTCCTATGCTACACTCGGTCAAGCTCCTTTTATCACAGGGACTCTCAATAGAAGATTTGGATGTTACCAACTACATCTTATGGAATATGATCTATGGTGACAGAACTAAGTGGATGTTGGGAGTGTCCCAAATCCAGGTACATTAACACCATACTAAAGGGGTTTAGTATGGATGATTCTAAACGTGGTGGTTCACCCACTTACTCATGGATCACTCTCTCCAAAATGATGTCTCCCAAGACTGATTTGGAGAGAGCTCGTGTGCAAGGGATACCCTATGCTTCGACAGTAGGCTCTATCAGAGTATGCGATGTTATGTACCAGACCAGATGTAGATGACTCACTAGGTGTAGTGATCAGGAATCAATCGGATCTTGGGAGAATCACTGGAAAGCTGTGGAGGACATTCTTAAGTAATTGAGAAGCACTAAAAGAAAGTTCTTGGTTTGAGCTTCCAGATTGATAAGGTCGACTGAGAGTCAGTCACAAGCATTGTCTTTACCCTCAGTGCAGGGACAGTATGTTGGAAGAGTTCCAAGCTAGATACCGTGACATAATAGACGATAAAGGATTAATACATTGCTTCTAATGATACTACCAAAGTGGTTGTCTGGACATTACTTGTTCATAAGATGAACATCGTTCCTACCATTGAGCGTCCAATAAGTGTTATTGTCACAACAATGGAGTTGTGGCTTTGTCCTAGGAACGCAGGTCCCATCAGCGTTCCAGACATATTCTGAGGACAGTATCACCTGATCAGGGAGATGGTTGATCTCCAAGGGATTGAGGTTAGGAGAGCAGATCTGAAGGATGACACAGCGGATCCACTCACAAATGCATTACATCTAGAGAGACTTCTATGGGATGGTTGAGTATGGGACACTACAACCACTGCTTTATTGTTGGGTATTGGATACTACAATAGATGGCCTTAGTGCAAGTGGGAGACTGTTAGTTATATATATGCCCTAAAGGCCATTACTGTACATGCGATGTATATTGTAGTGGATGCTTGGACATATATAGGGAGGACTTTCTTTCTCAACATGATAGTATGCTATCTGGTTGTACTTTATCTTAACATGTACACTTATTATCTCTCTATTACATGTTGATAAAGCCCTTAGGATTAGTACTTGACTAAAAGGATTATGATGCAGATCATACTACTGGGGACAGGTTAGTCGGTAAGTACATCCTTCAAATGTTCCTAGTCGTGGGAGTATCGAGACAGGGCATCGATACTCCAGAGTAGACTAGCGTATGCGCTTCTTGACCCATATGATAGGCGATGATGATCCGATATCCATTGGTGTTTGACATCAGAGAAGGTATACGGGTGAACAGTGGAGACTGGGTACACTGGACGGACTCTCCGAGAACTCCTAGATGGTATTATACCTATAGTCGGATAGCAGTTCTCTGGTGACACTGGTACAGGTTAGTCTGAAGACCCAAGATTGTCATAGAGTCATGTGTGATTCCCACTGTGCTTTGATTACCACCATAGCACGGTCAAGAGATCGTGCAAAAAGGTGGTTTTGGGGTAATGTCCCAAGTCACATGGAGGCAATGAGCGATTGGAGGTGTTTCGTCTCTCCCGGTATTGGGAGTTGATGTTGCTCTATGCTCGATTGGCCATAAAAGGAAATCCCTGTTAGTTATATGTATGCCCTAGAGGCCATTACTGTACATTGGATGTATATTGTAGTGGATGCTGGGACATATATTGGTAGGACTTTCTTGCTCGACATGATAGTACGCTATCTGGTTGCACTTTATCTTAACATGTATACTTTCTGTCTCTCTGATTACATGTTGATAAAGCCCATAGGATGTGTGCTCGACTTCCAGGACTATGATGTAGATCATACTAGTGGGGCCTGGGTAGTCCATGAGTACATCCTTGAATTGTTCCTAGTCGTGGGAATATCGAGACGGGGCATCGATATTCCAGAGTAGACTAGCGCATATCTTCTCGACCCATGCGATGGGCGATGGATGATCCCATATCCATTGGTGTTTGACATCGAAGATGGTATGCGGGTGCTCAGTGGAGACTGGGTACACTGAACGGACTCGCCGAGAACTCCCAGATGGTATTATACCTCACGTCAGATGGCAGTTCTCTGGTGACACTGGTACAGCTTAGTCTGTTGACCCGAGATCGTCATAGAGTCTTGTGTGTCTCCCACTGTGCTTTGATTTCCACCCTACCACGGCTCTACTGAGTCATGCAAACAGGTGGTTTTTGGGTACAGTCCCGATTCACATGGAGGCAATGAGCGATAGGAGGGGATTCGTCTCTCCCGGTATTGGGGGTTGATGTTGTGCTATGCTCGACTGGCCATAACAGGAAATCCCTGGCCAGGGTTGCAGTGATAAACTGGTAAGAGTTATCAGTAGTTTCACGAATGTTATGGACCCTTCGTCGGCATGACTCATCGAGCTATTGGGGTCTGACGTTTACCACCCCTACGCGAGATATGCGACATATCAGACGAACAGACCGGACTATACGGTAAGTGTTACTGGTTGGATTCGCAGGAGTGTGAGCGGGCTTGCTCATCGATCTTCTGATCGCTCAATACCCGGGTGGCCGTTACGTTTAGCAGACCGGTTGCGGCTTGTAGGTGTTTGATATGATCATCATCTGCTACCGGCGTATTGACGAGTCTTTAGAGTCCTACACAGAGGTTTCCTAGCTCAAGCGAAACGAAATAGGAGCGCATATGAGATATGTGCGGGACCGAGAATAATTCGAGTATGTGATACCGTATTCCATTCTCGCGATCAATGTGTCGATTGGTTATATGCGATATAACCTAGTTATCGAATCAAGGATTGATTCGAGAAGCCGATACATTGAATACTAGTCGGTTATATGCGACATGACCGGATCGTTAAATCAAGTGTTGATTTAATGATTTAGTGCATATTTATATATTTGATATATTACTTTGCATTAACTAGTATTGGTTCACTTTAAATGGATTTACTCACTTGGTTTGTACACATTGTATATGTGATATACTTTTGTGCACAAGATTGTATCATGTTTGATGATACTTGCTCTTTTGGGTTTGTGTAAAGATTAAACCATGTTTATTGAATGGTTAGGGTTTCTTTTCTCTTATTTATTTATCCATTAATTATTGTTTTGGAAAAGATAAAGAGAAAATGAAATGGTGGCTTAGTTTGTCTTTTTCTTTGAAGCTTCTTGAAACCTTGACTAAGTCCACCATTCTTGTCTTTTCTCTAACCCTAACCACTCATCTAAACCTTGGTTAAATCTCTACACTAAACCATAGTTGAAGTCATGATAAGTATTATTTTTTATTTTCTTTTTTAATAATCTTATCATATCTTCTTCTTCTTCTTCATCTTCTTCAACATGAAGAAAATCTTTCTACTTCAATGGCAACTAGCCAAATCAAGTGAGAAATCCAAAACTAAAGTCTACCCACTTCCTATTTCTTCATCCTCTACCTCTTGCCAAGTAGTAGAGTGTGTTTCCTTCACAAATTTTCAAGGTTTGGTGAAGGTGGAGCTTGATCTAGCGATGCCTCGACGTAGATCATCTTCGGCATCGAACCGACGATCAAGCCCGCCCATTCTTCGATGATGCCGACGCTAGAGCCCAAGACATGATTTGGACAGCGAGGGGACTTCATTTCGGAGCCGTGGAGGTGGTGGACCGGATCTACAAAGGTTGTATATCCGTTCCCTTAGTTAAAATGTTAACTAGTTTGCTTGTTTCGCCTAAATATCTAGTAAACGATCCGTAGTCGGGTTTGTAGGCACCCGTAAAATTTGATTTGTGCATGTTTGATCACTTGTGAGACTTCACTAGAGTGTCTAGGAACCCTACAGTGGTATCAGAGCCTAGCTAGAGCTTTAGGCGAAGTCCCGACGGAGTTAGAAGTCCGATCGACCCAAAACCGGACTTTGAAATTGCTCTCTGGACTTTTCTGTAAAATGTGGATTTTTTGGAATTAAAAATATCCAGAAATATCGGCAGGAGGATATAAGAGTAACTGTGCAATTCGTAACCCTAACTCCATTAAACTGCCGCGGTTCCGCGGCACGAGCGTGGCTCGTGCGGCGGTTCCGCGACGCTTTTGTCGTATATTGCGTTGCATTTGGCACAGTAACTCACATTTGGCAGTGCTGGTTTTCCTGGGGATTTTTAATAATTTATTCCAGAGTTGTATTTTCTGAGTTGTATTGGGGACTCGGTGTATTCGATCGGACTGTCTAATTTTGTCGGTGTGCTTTTCGGGGTATTTTTAGAATATGTTAAAAAGTTCGACCGGATATAAATACCCACTTTTTCCCCTGCCGTGAAATTTCCATTTGTTGGATTTTTCCGTAGTTTAACGACATTCTAAGTAGTGCAAGTAACGCGATGGTCCCTCTAGAAGACAACAAACCTTAACTCGATTATGTGACCGTCTTGAACTGCCTTTTGAACCTTCGGGTTTGGGGCAGTACGGCGTGCCACATGTGAGGCGTTGGCTTGACCCTTCTACGGTGGACCGTTGCTACTGAGGCATGAACTGAATGTTGTTAGACTTATTTCATGTGTTGAGTAGTATCGGGAAAACTTGGGTGTTCGATTGTTCGATCGAAAAGTTTAGCATTTTCTATTTATCCGAAATGTGATACAATAATTGGAATTCACAAAAGGTTATGAGATAACTGAATGAATATTATAAACATAGCAGTTTAGTCTCAATTGATCGGTTTCCACGGAATTTTGATGTGATCAAAAGTCCGTCGCAATCACGTAGCGTACGCGGATACTCGCCGGGTAAACTTAATAGACAGCCTCACTCCATAGCCCCGACCAAGTGACTGTAGGAGAACCCCGTCGCCGAAAGCATCCGTTCGGGTGCTCGCGGTAGCGGTGTTCCGCCTTGGTGCACTTCGTCGACGGTATCAAGGGTGCGGCCGTCTACTGAAGTTTGCGACGAGCATTCGATCAGTATGTCGGGAATCCTGTTGATTGCCCGACTTGATATTGAAAAGAGTTTTCGATAATGAGACTAAAATGCGGGGTTTATAATTGTTAGGCATGCGATGTATTAAGAATTCATTTGGTCAGGCATGCGATGTCTGAGGTGGTTGCGGATTCCAACTATTGTAGTTTTACACTTTCTTTTCTGTGACCGTAAGTGTAATATGTGATATCGCCGGTTTCGTTTCTATATGTCAACGACAATTGGGATGCGCATATTTACTTACGTTGATGGCATGTGATGTTATGTGTTGCTGGATATGTTATATTGGATCGTCGTGTTTGAATAGCCGGGGGTTTTTATGTGAGATGAGTGTTTTTCATTTTCATTCATGTAAAAACTTGTATGTAATATTCTTTTATTGGGGCGCTTCCAGGTTGCGGAAGTTGTCACCGTTGATGTATATTATTTACTTTTCTGCACTAGGATAGACCCAAGGAGGGGAGCACAAGTAACCGGGTTCTAGGGTCCAGTGGGAGACCAACTCGAGGAGTCGAGTCCGGGTCTCCTAACCCTAGAATTGGTAGGGTTGCTTGCCGCTCTCGTAGGGGTCTAGAGGTGTGGGATTGGCTATTCATCACGACCGTGGAATCCGTGTTTTATACTGGCTCGTATTGAAAACACGGACGTCCTAGTATATCCAATATTTCATATGTTTCTTCTGCTGTGATTTATCTGTGATCATGTGATGTTCTGTGACAGGTATTATATATAGTATATATAATATATTATATAGACGTTGCTTATGTTTTACACCCGCGCTAGCCCTGCCTCGCTCTGGCGTTAGTTACCTAACCTAACGGTGCAGACGGGACATCGAGGCGAATGCGGATGGCATAAGCGTACGTTATATTTATCTGTGATGGTTAGGTGGACTTAAATGATGGGATATTCATTAATGAGATTAATGAAAGAAAATAAACCTAATTGATGTTGTGGAATCGAATTTCAAAATAAAACAGGTAGCTACAGTTCTTGCTTTGCATTGTGGTGTTCATTATAGAACATCCTG
The DNA here is from genome assembly GCA_030015575.1 of Agapanthus africanus. NCBI lineage: Eukaryota > Viridiplantae > Streptophyta > Magnoliopsida > Asparagales > Amaryllidaceae > Agapanthus > Agapanthus africanus. The sequence goes on along the minus strand of CM057345.1, from coordinate 218,835,856 downwards.
CACCTTATTCGATGAGGAAAGGACCGAGATCCCTTCACCGGGAGTGACTCCTTTAGCAATAACTGGCAGATGCTACAACCCTCGGTTCGTCTTTGATCGCTTCTATAGTTTCCGCTTTGCACAGTGATATATATGATATATCCCGCACCTCATTCAACGAGGAAAGGGCCGACGATCCCTTCACCGGGAGTGACCCCTTTAGCAAAACTAGAAAAGCCTCAAAAACATTCCATTTAAAAACCATTTGATTCCGCAACGAGATCAAGTTCAAAGAGTTAAAGGTTTTCACAAAAACCATTCGCAACCCTCCGTCATTTTAGGAAGTAGAGTACTTAGTATTCGTGCTGTGTTTGTTGACCATAGTCAAGGCACAGTGTACGGTAGCTAAGTGATGTCTTCCTACACCGCATATGATGCGATTAGTTAGGACAGTCGCGTGACTTTCTTGACCTTAGTTAAGGGTCATATGGGTGGGTCTAATTAATCACGAAATGACGGGTAGAACTTGACTAGTACTTATGATTTGTTGACCATAGTTAAGGTCATAGGTGCTAGGGGTAAAAACCTTTGTCGGGAGTTTCAAGTGTTGAAACTTGCAATGAGATTGCATACCTTCTATGTGATAGTTGGAACCCGATACCCACTGCGAGTAATTGTTACTCCTAGGAGAGTTTTGCACTTTGCAATTAACCGATCAAGTAGGTGTCTAGAAAGGTGTCAACGGGGTTACGCCTCTGGGAAAACGAGGTTTACTGTAATTAGGTCCGTGCGAAAGCACGGGGAACCTCCCTCAAAGTACCGACACTGGCCTGGCTGAAAGATTGGCGAACTTGTAGAGTGTAATTAATCCCGGCTAGTCTTTCCTTTTAGGGTTTGAAGGAAGATTTGATAAAAACAGTGGGAGCCATTCTGATTAGATAAAATACATAACCAATCTAATCTTGCAAGAGCGCACGCAGAGTGTTTTCTTCTCTCTCTCTCCTGGTAGCGACCATATCACGCCTTAATCAAGATAATAATACGGAATTTTGACCGAACCCGCTTGTTATACTGAGCTGCGGAACGTTGGTCCCGTTCCAACTTATAATTGTTATAAGACAGAGCAGGAAATAGGGAATACCAAGATTCCTATGCCGCCCAAACGAAGAGAGTGCATGCTGATGCATCATCTTCGGGTGTGTTCATTACAAAGAACTGTTTCTCAGTATGCTTTACGTCCTAGGTATATGATACCAGATCAGGATCCCAGACATGTAATCTGTTACATAGGGCTACAAAAGGTAGAAAAACTGAGAACGGGTGATAAGTTTCATGAGACAGAAAACGGGGCAAGTGTTGCAGCCAAGTCTGTTGGTCACTGTCACCCTGTATTACGAATACATTGATTCTGAACAAATGCTATTAGATACCGAACCTGATATACAAAATCATATCAGTCTCTTTATTAGTAAAGAAATGATATAATTTTGTATAGATGGATAATGTTTTGAACATTTCCTATATCAAAAGTTGATCGGTTCAGGCACGCTATCTAAAAGCATTAACGTTCTAAATCAGACTACAGTTCCTAGTATACTGAACACACACAAGAAGAAGAGTTCAGAAATGAACGAATTCTTCTTGAGGCATTGTAGACTAGGTCATATCAATGCGACCCGACTGGCTGAAGTTACATTTAGATGTATATTTAAATCAGTTTGAATTTACATCTTGTGAAACTTGCCAGTCATGTCACAAAGATAATATGACCATAGCTCTGTTTATTGGAAACAGAGAAAGAGTTAATGAACGCTTGGGACTGATGCATGATGATGTATGTAAGATCTCCTGTCTACACATGCCGAGACTGGTTCTTTATACTTCATTATATTCTCTGATGATCTCTCAAGATTCAGTCATATATTCCTATTGAAATATAAGTCCGAACCTTTTGAGGTATTCACAGAATATAAGTTAGAAGTAGAGAACCAAAATACGGGTATAAGTATTATGTCCTATGATGAGATCAGGGAGGAGAATACTTGTGCATAGAATTCCTGGACTATTCTAAAGGAGAATGAGATTCTCTCTCAGCATTACTCCTCCGTATACACCATAGCACGATGGTATATCGGGGCGGGGCAATCACACCCTATATGATAAGGTGTGCTCTATGATGAGTACTACTGAGTTACCTGTTTCCTTTTGGGGTTGTGCACTTGAGAAGTTGCATACCTATTGAATAAGGTTCGATTCAAATCAGTGCCTACCACTCCATATGAGATATGGTATGGGAAGAGCCTATCTCTTAAGTTAGTTAAGATTTGGGATTGTCCGGCCTATGTCAAAAGCAAAATCCGGACAAGATCGAGGCAAGGTCAGTTCTATAGAACTGGAAAGGTTCCAGCTATACGAAACTACAGCTGAAAATTTGACAGAACCAAAGGATTCTATAGTCCCCGACGAACCTCAGCCTCTCCGCCGATCTAATAGGGTTCCTCATCCGCCTGAGAGATACCTCGGTTTCACGATGACAGTGGGAGCAAGGATTGCATCATGAGATGATGACCCAACTAGTTTCGACCAGGCCATCGAGAGTAGGGACTCTGTAAGAATGGCTGGATGCTTAGCGATCTGAGATGGAATCCATGTACACCACTAAAGTATGGACTTTAGCTGCTATATCTGAAGGGTTAAATCCCCATCAGGAGCAAGTAGATCTTGAGAAGATTACTTGGTGTAGATGGAAAAGTTGAGACTTTCAAAGCTAGACTTGTTAAAGGTTTTCGTCATCGACCAGGCGTAGATAATGGTGAAACCTTTTTCAAGTAGCTATGCTTAAGTCTATCCAGATCCTACTTACCACGGCTACATACCATGACTATGATATCTGGTGGTTGGGTGCCATGACAGCTTTTCTAAATACTGATTTAGAAGAGAACGTCTATAAGAACACAGCCAGAGGTCTTCGTAAACAGTGGGAGCAGCGGAAACGTGTGCAAGTTGCTTTACATAATGAAGCAGGCATCGCGGAGTTGGAACGTCTGTTTTGATGTGATAGTCAAAGTGTTTGACTTCATCAAAATGGTAGACGAACCTTGTATATACAAAAGGGTAGTAGAGAGTAAGGTGGTCATCTTCGTATTGTACGTAGACAACATACTCTTGATAGGAAAAGAGTTTCCTATACTACGATCGATCAATCTCCTATTATCACAAGGATTCTCCAAATAGGATCAAAGTGATACCTCCTAAATCCTGAGTTTTCATCTATGAGATAGATGCAATTGGATGCTAGGATTCTCACTAGATGTAGTGAGATGGTATCAATCGATCCTGGGGAGAATCACTGGAAGTGTTCCAGGGTGATAAAGACGACTGAATGTTAGTCACAGGCACTGTCTTTACCCTCAGTAAAGGGACGGTATGTTGGAAAAGTTCCAAGTTAGATACCGTGGCAAACTAGACGATAAAGGCTGGTAACATCGCTATTGAAGATACTACCAAAGAGGAAGTTTGGGTGTATAATGGTTCATAAGATGAACTAGGTTCCTGCCATTGTATGACAATGGAAGTATGGCTTTGGCCCTGGAACCCTGGTCCCATCAGTGACCCAGACAAATTCTGAGGCAGCATCACCTGATCATGGAGATAGTTGATCTCCAGGGTGATCGAGGTTAGGAGAGAAGACTCAGAGGACAACACGGCGGATCCACTCACGAAGGCCTTTTTCCCAAAGAGAGGCAATTTAGGGGATGGTTGAGTATGTGATACTGCAACCACTGCTACAGATGGCCCTAGTGCAAGTGGGAGATTGTTAGTTATATGTATGCCCTAGAGGCCATTACTGTACATTGGATGTATATTGTAGTGGATGCTGGGACATATATAGGTAGGACTTTCTTGCTCGACATGATAGTACGCTATCTGGTTGCACTTTATCTTAACATGTATACTTTCTGTCTCTCTGATTACATGTTGATAAAGCCCATAGGATGTGTGCTCGACTTCCAGGACTATGATGTATATCATACTAGTGGGGCCTGGGTAGTCCATGAGTACATCCTTGAATTGTTCCTAGTCGTGGGAATATCGAGACGGGGCATCGATATTCCAGAGTAGACTAGCGCATATCTTCTCGACCCATGCGATGGGCGATGGATGATCCCATATCCATTGGTGTTTGACATCGAAGATGGTATGCGGGTGCTCAGTGGAGACTGGGTACACTGAACGGACTCGCCGAGAACTCCCAGATGGTATTATACCTCACGTCAGATGGCAGTTCTCTGGTGACACTGGTACAGCTTAGTCTGTTGACTCGAGATCGTCATAGAGTCTTGTGTGTCTCTCACTGTGCTTTGATTTCCACCCTACCACGGCTCTACTGAGTCGTGCAAACAGGTGGTTTTTGGGTACAGTCCCGATTCACATGGAGGCAATGAGCGATAGGAGGGGATTCGTCTCTCACGGTATTGGGGGTTGATGTTGTGCTATGCTCGACTGGCCATAACAGGAAATCCCTGGCCAGGGTTGCAGTGATATACTGGTAAGAGTTATCAGTAGTTTCACGAATGTTATGGACCCTTCGTCGGCATGACTCATCCAGCTAATGGGGTCTGACGTTTACCACCCCTAGGAGAGATATGCGACATATCAGACGAACAGACCGGACTATACGGTAAGTGTTACTGGTTGGATTCGCAGGAGTGTGAGCGGGCTTGCTCGTCGATCTTCTGATCGCTCAATACCCGGGTGGCCGTTACGTTTAGCAGACCGCTTGCGGCTTATAGGTGTTTGATATGATCATCACTTGCTACCGGCGTATTGACGAGTCTTTAGAGTCCTACACAGAGGTTTCCTGGCTCAAGCGAAACGAAATAGGAGCGCATATGAGATATGTGCGGGACCGAGAATAATTCGAGTATGTGATACCGTATTCCATTCTCGCGATCAATTTGTCGATTGGTTATATGCGATATAACCTAGTTATCGAATCAAGGATTGATTCGAGAAGCCGATACATTGAATACTAGTCGGTTATATGCGACATGACCGGATCGTTAAATCAAGTGTTGATTTAATGATTTAGTGCATATTTATATATTTGATATATTACTTTGCATTAACTAGTATTGGTTCACTTTAAATGGATTTACTCACTTGGTTTGTACACATTGTATATGTGATATACTTTTGTGCACAAGATTGTATCATGTTTGATGATACTTGCTCTTTTGGGTTTGTGTAAAGATTAAACCATGTTTATTGAATGGTTAGGGTTTCTTTTCTCTTATTTATTTATCCATTAATTATTGTTTTGGAAAAGATAAAGAGAAAATGAAATGGTGGCTTAGTTTGTCTTTTTCTTTGAAGCTTCTTGAAACCTTGACTAAGTCCACCATTCTTGTCTTTTCTCTAACCCTAACCACTCATCTAAACCTTGGTTAAATCTCTACACTAAACCATAGTTGAAGTCATGATAAGTATTATTTTTTATTTTCTTTTTTAATAATCTTATCATATCTTCTTCTTCTTCTTCATCTTCTTCAACATGAAGAAAATCTTTCTACTTCAATGGCAACTAGCCAAATCAAGTGAGAAATCCAAAACTAAAATCTACCCACTTCCTATTTCTTCATCCTCTACCTCTTGCCAAGTAGTAGAGTGTGTTTCCTTCACAAATTTTCAAGGTTTGGTGAAGGTGGAGCTTGATCTAGCGATGCCTCGACGTAGATCATCTTCGGCATCGAACCGACGATCAAGCCCGCCCATTCTTCGATGATGCCGATGCTAGAGCCCAAGACATGATTTGGACAGCGAGCGGACTTCATTGCGGAGCCGTGGAGGTGGTGGACCGGATCTACAAAGGTTGTATATCCGTTCCCTTAGTTAAAATGTTAACTAGTTTGCTTGTTTCGCCTAAATATCTAGTAAACGATCCGTAGTCGGGTTTGTAGGCACCCGTAAAATTTGATTTGTGCATGTTTGATCACTTGTGAGACTTCACTAGAGTGCCTAGGAACCCTACAATCCCAGGCCAGGGTTGCTGAAATTTACTGCTATGTGTTATCAGTAGTTTCTCGAACCGTTATGGACCTTGCATCGGCATGACTTGTCAGGCTATTTTGGTCTGACGTTATACCACACTAGACAGTGATATGCGACATATCAGTCGAAGAGACCGGACTGTACGGTAGTGTTACTGATTGGATTCGCAGGAGTGTGAGCAGGCTTGCTTGTTTATCTTCTGATCGCTCAATACCCGGGTGGCCGTTACGTTTAGCAGACCGCTTGCGGCTTGTGGGTGTTTGATATGATCATCACCTACTGCCGGTGTATTGACGAGTCTTTAGAGTCCTACACAGAGGTTTCCTGGCTCATGCTAAACAGAGTAGGTGCACATATGTGATATATGCGGGATCAAGATTAATGTGTATATGTGATACCGCATTCTATTCTCGCGTTATGTTACATTTGATGTTAGTCAGTTATATGTGATATAGCCGGATTATTAAATTAAGAGTTGATTTAATAATTTAATGTTTAATTATATATTTGATATATTGCAATACATTAAAAAATATTAGCTCACTTAAGTATTTATTTTTCTCACTTATGATACATTGATATATATGTGATATATGTTAAATGTATTGTTTTCTTTTTGCACAAAATATATATGTGATATATATTGTTGTGTCATGCTAGGTTACACATGCAACATGTATGTATGAGACAAGCACAATGCTAGGTTAAAGTTAGGGTTTTATTTGTTTTAAGTAATTCAAAAAACTTGGATAATGAGTCATGGTTGAAGCTTGGAGATGCTTGTAGAAAACATTGACTTAGTCCACTTGTTTGTCTAGCTTAAGATATTTCTTAACCCAACCCTTAACTCATAGCTATGGTTTATTCTCTACAATGGTTAGTGCATGACATACACTTACCATGGTTGCATTTCAAACCTCATGAGTTTTCATTCATCATCTTCTTCCTCACTTGAGAAAAAGCTTGCTAAATTTTTCCTAAATGATGAAATCTTGTGAGAAAAATAAAACTAAAGTGAGCCCACTTCCTACTTCATCATCCTCTACGATTAGCCATTTAGTTTAGGGTGTTTGCAACACTAATTTCACACATTAGTGAAGAGGTAGCATGATCTTGAGTCTCCTTGATGTAGATCATCTTCGGCCTCGAAGACATTGACCAAGCTTGTTTGTTTCTTCAAGTGAACCCTCTCTAGAGTCCGGGTGTTCACCATTCGCAGCGAAGGGACTACAACATGGAGCTTTAGAAGTGAAGGACTGGTCTACAAAGTTTGTATTCCCTCATTCACTTAGTTGTAAAGTGTTTACATATCGTTTCGTCGGATTTTCTAGTTTCGATTCTATGATTAGGGTTAGCTAGAACGGAAAAAATTTAAATATGGCATGGATGATGCCTCCCGAAACTTTGCTGCCATGCTAGGCAACCCTACAAAGTCCACTTGTTTGTCTAACTTAAGATATTTGTTAACCCAACCCTTAACTCATAGCTATGGCTTATTCTCTATATAAGTTAGGCATGACACTAACTAACCATGGTTGCAATTCTAACCTCACTCTTTCATGAGTTTCATTGCTTCTTCTTCTTCAACAAAAGAAAAAAACTTGCTAGTTCTTTTTAAAGTGAAGAATTAGTGTGAGAAAAATAAAACTAAAGTGAGCCCACATCCTACTTCATCATCCTCTATTACTTTCCATTTAGTTTAGGGTGTTTGCTTCACTAATCTCACCATTAGTGAAGAGATAGCTTGGGTTAGTGTCTCCTCGACGTAGATCATCTTCGGCCTCGAAGACATGGATACAAGCATGTTCGTTTCTTCATAGAAGCCCCTCTAGAGTCCGGGAGTTCATGATCGCAGCGAAGGGACTACTACACGGAGCTATTGAAGTGAAGGACCGGTCTACAAAGGTTGTATTCCTTGTTCACTTTTGATGTAAAGTGTTTGCATTTCATTTCGTCGGATTTTCTAGTAGCGATTTTAGGGTTAGGGTTTACTAGAATGGCAATTTTTTAAAATTGGCATGGATGATGCCTCCCGAAAACTTGCTGCCGTGCTATGCATCCAAACAGTGGTATCAGAGCCATGATAGAAAATTAGACGATATTTGATAGGATTATGAAACCGAAACTACTCCGAAACACCCGATACAAAATCTAGTTTCTGTCGATTTTAAAAAGTCTTCAAAAATTTTTTTAAACAACTGCAGAATGTTGTATGAGATATAACATAAAGACTGTGAAAATAGGAGGGGGTTTTATAAAATTTTGGCCGGCCACATAGGGCAAAATTCTGGCTAGCTTGATTTTCCAGAGGAGTCTGGGCTTTAAATTTTCAGTGTGTTCCAGTCTCTGGGTTTTGGGGTTTCAGATGTTGTTTGTTTTTGCTAAATTTTCATGTGATGTTAACTTTCTGCAAAAGCAATTCAGAGTGTTTCGTAATTGTAATTCTAACATGTATTCGGGTTATTTAGACGATATTAAAAAGTTTGAACGGATATCAATAACCCAATTTTTCCCCGCTGAAAATTTTTCAAGAGTTGGATTTTTTCCGAGTTTAAAATTTTCAGAAAATCTTGCAAGCGATTCTATGGACCCTCTAGAAGAACGAAACCCTAGCTCGATTATGTGACCGTCAGAACCGCCATCAAACCCTAAGGTTTGTGGTAGTTCAGCGGTGCCACATGTGAGGCATTGGTTGACCCTTCTACGGCTGGTATATAGGAGCTGTGGCAGTTTCTGGGTACTTTTTGAACTCCGCTCAAGTGTTGAGCTTGTTGGGAAATTTTAGGTGATTGCTTATTCGATCGAAAAGTTTAACTTCTTCTAGCTATCTGTGACTGTGATACAATATTTGGAATCCACATAATTGGTTATGAGATAACTAGTTTGAATTTTATAAATCTAGCAGTTTAGTTTCATTTGATCGGTTGCCACGGAATTTTGATGTGGATCAAAAGTCCGTCGCAATTACGTAGTGTACGCAGATACTCACCGGGTAACCTTACTAGATAGCCACCTCCCATAGCCCCAACCAAGTGAATGAAGAAGAACCCCATCGGCAAAAGCATCTGTTCGGGTGCTCGCGGCTGCGGTGTTCCGCCTTAGTGCACTTCGTCGACGGCATCGGGGGGTGCGGTTGTCTGCTAAAGTTTCCGACGAGCTTTCGATCAGGTTATCGGAAATCTTGTTGAATTACCCGACAGGTTAGTGGAAAGTGTTTTCAATATCGAGACTAAAATGCGGGGTTTATATTTGTTAGGCATGTGATGTCTAAGGAATTAATTTGGTTAGACATGAAATCCAAAGTAAGTGATACATTGGGTTTATGATGTCTAAGGTGGTTGCGGATTCCAATTGTTGTAGTTTTTCACTTTATTTTCTGCGACCGTAAGTATAATATGTGGTATATTGCCGGTTTCGTTGCTATATGTCAACGACAATTGGGATACGCATATTTACTTACGTTGATGACATGTGATGTTATGTGTTGTTGTGATATGTTATATTAGATCGTCGTGTTTTGAATAGCCGGAGGTTTTATGTGAGATGAGGGTTTTTATTTTCATTCTTGTAAAATTCATTGTATGTAATATTCTTTTATTAAGGAACATCCAGGTTGAGGATGATGTATATTATTTACTTTTCCGCATTAGGATAGACCCAAGGCGGGGAGCACAAGTAACCGGTTTCTAAGGTCCAGTGGAAGACCATCTCAAGGAGTCGAGACTGGGTCACCTAATTCTAGAATTAGTAGGGTTGCTTGCCGCTCTCGTAAGGGTCTAGGGATGTGGGTTTGGCTATTCTTCGCGACCGTGGAATCCGTATTTTATACAGGCTTAAATAAAACACAGAATTCCTAGTATATCCAATATTTCTTATATGTTCTTCTGCTGCTGATATATTGTGATGTGATAACTTGATATGTTCTGAAACGAATGCCTATATTAAATATATGAGATATAATAAATATTGCTGCTTTCGTTTCTTATGTGACCCTTAGGAAGCATAATTTGATGGGACTTCATTAATGAGATTAATGAAATAAAAGAAACCTAAAGATGTTGTAGAAAGTTGTTTTAAAATCTGGTAGCTCTAGTTCTTGCTTTGCACAGCGGTATTCCTTGTAGAATATCCAGCACCTTATTCGATAAGGAAAGAGCCGAGATCCGTTCATCGGGAGTGACCTCTTTATCGAAACTAGCAGATGCTACAAACACGGTTTGTCTTTTGATTGCTTCTTTAGTTTCTGATTTGCATAGTGGTATTTGTGAAATATCCTGCACCTCATTCGATGAGAAAAGAGCCGAGATCCCTTCACCGGGAGTGACCACTTTAGCAAAACTAGTAAAAGCCTCAAAAACACTCTTTTTCAAAATCACTCGATTCTACAAGGATATCAAGTTCATTATGCTCATGGTTTTCTTAAAAATCACCGTAGCCCTCCATCATTTCAGATAAGTAGTATTTAGTATTCGTGCTGCGTTTGTTGACCTCTGTCAAGGCGTATTGTGTGGTAGCTGATTAGTGCTTTTCTGTTAGCATATGATGCGATTGGATTAGGGTAGTCGTACGACCTTGTTAACCTCTGTCAAGGGTCGTGCAGGTGTGTTTAATTCAATCAGGAAATGACGGGTTGAACTTGACTAGTAGCCTATGGTTTGTTGATCTCTGTCAAGGTCATAGGAGGCTTGGGGCAAAACATTATCGGGAATTTCAAGTGTTGAAATTTGCAATCAGATTACATACCTTCTATGTGATGGTTAGATCCCGATACCCACTGCGAGTAAGAGATACTCCTAGGAGAGTTTTACACATTACAATTAGCCGATCAAGTAGGTGTCTAGAAAGGTGTTAATGGGGTTACGCCCCTGGGAAAATGAGGTTTATTTTAATTAGGTCCATGCGAAAGCATGGGAACCTCTCTCAAAGTACCGACACTGGCCTGGCCGAAAGATTGGCGAACTTGTAGGGTGTAATTAATCCCAGCTAGTCTTACCTTTTAGGGTTTGAAGGAAGATTTGGATAAGACAGTGGGAGCCATCCTGATTAGATAAAATAATAACCAATCTAATCTTGCAAGCGCGCAAGCATATTGTTTTCTTCTCTCTCTCTCTCCTGGTAGCGACCATGTCACGCCTTAATCAAGATAATAATATGGATGCATTGACCGAACCTGCTTATTATACTGAGCTAGGGAACGTTGTTTCCGTTCTTTCTTATAATTATTATAAGACTGAGCAGCAAATAAGGGTAAATCCGGATTCCCATGCCACCCAATCAAAGAAAGTGCACGTTGATGCATATTCTTCGGGTCTCCTTATTATCGAGAACTGTTTTTCAGTATCCTCTACGTCCTGGGTATGTGATACCGGATCAGGATCCCGCATATGTAAAATGTTACATGGGCTACAGAAAGGTAGAGAACTGAGAATAGGTGATAGTGAATGGTGCAATTGTTGCAGCCAAGTCTGTTGGCAGATATCACCTTGTATTAATACATTGATTCTGAACGAATGTTATGACATACAAAACTTGATATACAACATTACATCGGTTTCTTTAATGAGTTAAAGAAGGATATAATTTTGTATTGGAGGATAATGTTGTGAACATTTTCCTGAATCAAGAGTTGATTGGATCAGGCACGTTATATAATAGCATATACGTTCTAAATCAAACCACAGTTCAAAGTATATAGATCACACAGAGGAGGAGTAGTTCAGAAATGAACAAATCCTCCTTGGGGCATTATAGACTAGGTCATATCAATGCGACATGACAAGCTAAGTTACATAAGGATGAATATGAGAATCTGTTCAAATTTTCATCTTATGATACTTGCCTGTCTTGTCTCAAAGGTAAAATGACCAATACTCCGTTTACTGAAAACAGAGAAAGAGTTAGTGAACTCTTGGGACAGATACATGATGATGTATACGGTCCTATATCTACAAATGCCAGGGTTGGTTCTTGGTATTTCATTACATTCATCGACTAACTCTCAAAATTCGGACATGTGTTCCTATTGAAACACAAATCTGAAATTTTTGAGAAATTCAATGAATATAAGCTTGAAGGTAAGAACCAGACAGGTAGAAGTATTAAGTCCTTCGATGTGATCTAGGAGGAGAATACTTGCGCATCAAGTTCCTGGATTATTTAAATGAGAATGTGATTCTCTCTCAGCTTACTCCTTCGAGTACACTATAGCACAACGGTGTATCGGGTGGAGGTATCGCACCCTATGAGATATAGCGCGCTTTATGATGAGTACTGCTGAGTTACCTGTTTCCTTTTGGGTGTTATGCACTTGAGAAGCTGCATACCTATTGAATAGGGTTCCATCCAAATCAGGGCCTACCACTACATATGAAATATGCAATGGGAAGAGACCATGTCTTAAACGAGTTAAAATATGGGGTTGTCCGGCCTATGTCGAAAAGCAAAATCCGGACAAGCTCGAGGCAGGGTCAGATCTATATAAGTTTGTAGGATATCCCAAGCATTTGTGAGGGAATATTTTCTACCACTCTGAGGTGCAAAAGGTGTTTTTTTTTCTCAGCATGCCACCTTTTTAGAAATGGAATTTCTTGCGAAGAAATTAGTGGTCATGAGGTAGAACTGGAAGGAGTTCCAGCTAGACAAACTAGCAGCTGATGATTTGGTGAAACCAAAGGATTCAATAGTTTCCAACGAACCTCGGCCTCTCCGCAAATCTGGTAGGGTTCCTCATCCACTTGAGAGATACTATGGTCTTCTCGGTGACAGTGGGAACGAGGATTGTATCATGGTTGATGATGGCCTAACTAGGTTCAAGTAGGCCATCACGAGTGGCGACTCTGTGAAAAATCTGGATGTTATACAATCAAAGATGGAATCCATGTACACCAACAAAGTATGACTATGCATGTTGCACCTGAAGGAGTAAAACCCATTGGGAGCAAATGAATCTTGAGAAGATTCTTGGTGTAAATGGAAAAGTTGAGACTTTCAAAGCTATGCTTAAGTCCATCAGGATCAATACGCGCATCGCGGAGTTGGAACATCTGTTTTGATGTTACAGTCAAAAAGTTTGACTTCATCAAAATGGTAGATGAACCTTGTATATACAAGAAGGTTGTAGATAGTGAGGTTGTCTTACACGTATTGTATGTAGATGACATACTTTTGATAGGAAATGGTTTCCTATGCTACACTCGGTCAAGCTCCTCTTATCACGGGGATTCTCAATAGCAGATTTGGATGATACCTACTACATCTTGTGGAATATGATGTATGGTGATAGATCTAAGTAGATGTTGGGAGTGTCCCAAATCGAGGTACATTAACACCATACTAAAGGGGTTTAGTATGGATGATTCTAAACGTGGTAGTTCACCCACTTACTCATGGATCACTCTTTCCAAAAAGATGTCTCCCAAGACTGATTTGGAGAGAGCTCGCGTGCAAGGGATACCCTATGCTTCGGCAGTAGGCTCTATCAAAGTATGCGATGTTATGTACCAGACCAGATATAGATGACTCACTAGGTGTAGTGATCAGGAATCAATCAGATCTTAAGAGAATCACTGGAAAGCTGTGGAGTACATTCTTAAGTACTTGAGAAGCACTAAAAGAAAGTTCTTGGTTCGAGCTTCAAGAGTGATAAGATCGACTGAGAGTCAGTCACAAGCATTGTCTTTACCCTCAGTGCAGGGACGGTATGTTAGAAGAGTTCCAAGCTAGATACCGTGACATAATAGACGATAAAGGGTGAATACATTGCTACCAATGATACTACCAAAGTGATTGCCTGGACATTACTTGTTCATGAGATGAACATCGTTTCTACCATTGAGCGTCTAATAAGTGTTATTGTGACAACAATGGAGTTATGGCTTTGGCCTAGGAACGCAGGTCCCATCAGCGTTCCAGACATATTCTGAGGACAGTATCACCTGATCGGGAAGTTGGTTGATCTCTAAGGAATCGATGTTAGGAGAGCAGATCTGAAGGATGACACAGCGGATACACTCACAAATGCTTTACCCCTAGAGAAACTTCTATGGGATGGTTGAGTATGAGATACTACAACCACTGCTTTATTGTTGGGTATTAGATACTACAACAGATGGCCTTAGTGCAAGTGGAAGATTGTTAGTTATATATATGCCCTAAAGGCCATTACTGTACATGCGATGTATATTATAGTGGATGCTTGGACATATATAGGGAGGACATTCTTGCTCGACATGATAGTATGCTATCTGGTTGCACATTATCTTAACATGTACATTTATTGTCTCTCTATTACATGTTGATAAAGCCTTAGGATCAGTACTTGACTACCGGAATTATGATGCAGATCATACTAGTGGGGACAGGTTAGTCGGTAAGTACATCCTTCAAATGTTCCTAGTCGTGGGAGTATCGAGACAGGGCATCGATACTCTAGAGTAGACTAGCATATGCGCTTCTTGACCCATATAATGGGCGATGGATGATCCCATATCCATTGGTGTTTGACATCAGAGAAGGTATACGGGTGTACAGTGGAGACTGGGTACACTGGACGGACTCGCCGAGAACTCCTAGATGGTATTATACCTATCGTCGGATAGCAGTTCTCTGGTGATACTGGTACAGGTTAGTCTATAGACCCAAGATCGTCATAGAGTCTTGTGTGATTCCCACCGTGCTTTGATTTCCTCCATACCACGGTCAAGAGATCGTGCAAAAAGGTGGTTTTTGGGTATAGTCCCGAGTCACATAGAGGCAATGAGCGATATGAGGGTTTCGTCTCTCCCGGTATTGGGAGTTGTTGTTGCGCTATGCTCGATTGGCCATAATAGGAAATCCCTGGCCAGGGTTGCTGAGATTTACTGGTAAGTGTTATCAGTAGTTTCTCGAACCGTTATGGTCCTTGAATCGGCATGACTTATCAGGCTATTTGGGTCTGACGTTATACCACCCCCAGGCTGTGATATGCGACATATCAGACGAAGAGACCGGACTGTACGGTAGTGTTATTGATTTGATTCGCAGGAGTACGAGAAGGATTGCTTGTTGATCTTCTGATCGATCATTACCTGGATGGCCGTTACATTTAGCAGACAGCTTGCGGCTTGTGGGTGTTTGTTATGATCATCACCTACTGCCGGCGTATTGACGAGTCTTTAGAGTCCTACACAGAGGTTTCCTGGCTCAAACGAAACGGCGTAGGAGCATATATGTGATATGTGCGGGACCGAGATTAATGCATGTATGTGATACCGAATTCCATTCTCGCGATATGTGATATCGGTCGATTATATATGATATAGCCGGGTTATCAGATCAAGTGTTGATTCGATAAGTTGATTCAAATGATATTAGTCGGTTGTATATGATATAGCCGGATTATTAAATCAAGAGTTGATTTAATAATTTAATGTTTAATTATATATTTGATATATTACATTACATTAACTAGTATTAGCTCACTTAAGGTTTCTTTTCTCATATTTGATATACTTTACATATTTGTGATATATGTATTGTTTTCTTATTGGCACAAAATATATATGTGATATATATAAGTGTGTCATGCTAGGTTACACTTGCAACATAGTTAATATGAGACACACACCGTGCTAGGTTAAGTTAGGGTTTTATTTATCTTAAGTACTTTAAACATTTGGATAATGAGTCGTGGTTCAAAGCTTGTAGAAGCTTGTAGGTTTCATTGACTAAGTCCACTTGTTTGTCTAGCTTAAGATATTTGTTAACCCGACCCTTAACTCATAGCTATGCTTTATTCTCTACATGAGTTAGGCATGACACTAACTCACCATGGTTGCAATTCTAACCTCACTCATGAGTTTCATTGCTTCTTCTTCTTCAACAAAAGAAAAAGCTTGCTAGTTTTTTTATAGTGAAGGGTGTTTGCTTCTTCTACTACTTGCCATTTAGTTTAGGGTGTTTGCTTCACTAATCTCACCATTAGTGAAGAGATAGCTTGGGTTAGTGTCTCCTCGACGTAGATCATCTTCGGCCTCGAAGACATCGATGAAAGCATGTTCGTTTCTTCATGGAAGCATCTCTAGAGTCCGGGAGTTCATGATCGCAGCGAAGGGACTACTACACGGAGCTATTGAAGTGAAGGACCAGTCTACAAAGGTTGTATTCCTTGTTCAATTTTGATGTAAAGTGTTTGCATTTCATTTCGTCGGATTTTCTAGTAGCGATTCTAGGGTTAGGGTTTACTAGAATGACAATTTTTTTAAATTGGCATGGATGATGCCTCCCGAAAACTTGCTGTCGTATTAGGCATCCCAACAGGTCCGTATTTTCTATTTAGCCAAGAATAGAAAATACGGATTCTACGGTCGCGATGAATAGCCAAACCCACATCCCTAGACCCCTACGAGAGCGGCAAGCAACCCTACCAATTCTAGAGTTAGGAGACTCGAACTCGACTCCTCGAGATGGTCTCCCACTGGACTCTAGAACCCGGTTACTTGTGCTCCCCACCTTGGGTCTATCTTAATATGAAAAAGTAAATAATATACAATAATGGTGACATCATCCTCAACTCGGAAGTGCCCCAATAAAAGAATATACATACAATGAATTTTACATGAATGAAAATAAAATCTCTCTTCTCACATAAAACCCCCGGCTATTCAGAACACGACGATCCAATATAACATATCACAGCAACACATAACATCACATGTCATCAATGTAAGTAAATATGCATATTCCAATTGTCATTGACATATACCACCGAAACCGGCGTTACGCCATATATTACACTTATGGTCGCAGAAAAGAAAATGTCAAACTACAACGTTTGGAATCCACAATCACCTTAGACAACATAAACCCGAAATATCACATATTTCGGATTTCATGCCTAACTATATGTATTCCACATATTGTATCACATTCCACAAATAGTTAGACGATGTTAAACATTCCGATCGAATCAACAAACACCCAAAAATTCCCAAAAAGCTCAACACTTGAGCGCGGTATAAAAATACTCAGATCATGCCACAGTACCAACGGACCAACCGTAGAAGGGTCAACCCATGCCTCACCTATGGCGCCGCGGAACTACTGCAAACCCTAGGGTTTGCCGGCTATTCTTACGGTCACAGAATTGAGTTAGGGTGTCGTTCTTCTATTGGGTCCATCGAATCACTTGCATGATATTTGAATGTTCTTTAACTATAAAAAATTCCAACTCTTGGAAAATTTTCCAGCAAGGGTTAAAGTGGGTATCTAATATCCGTTTGAACTTTTTAACACCGTCTAAATAACCCGAAAACATGTTAGATTTACGACCACGAAACACTCCGAATTGCCTTTATAGAAAATTAGCATCTCATTCAATTTTAGAAAAAACAAGCAACACCTGAAACACCAAAATCCAGAGACCAGAACAACAAACAAATACGAAGCCCAGAACTCTTCATTGGGCCGGCCTTCTCGGTTTTCAGAGCCATGTGCTCGGGTCAAATCTGGTGGAATTGGTTCGTATTTGTTCAGTGTTCATGTTACATCTCATATAACATTCTGCAGTTGCTAAAAAAATTTTCGACGACTTCAAAATTTTAACAGAAACTGGGTTTTAGCGTTTCATGTTTCGGAGTTGTTTCGGTTTCGTAATTCTACAAACATCATCTAAATCTCTGGCTTGGCTCTGATACCACTATAGGGTTTTTATGCACGACAGCAAGGTTTCGGGTGGCATCGTCCATGCCAAATAAAAAATATTTGCCATGCTAAAAGAACCCTAACTTATAATCTTTATGTAGAGAATCATACGAAAACATAATGCAAGCAACTTTACATCTAAGTGAGTATGGATTACAACCTTTGTAGTTTTGTCCTTCACTTCTATAGCTCCTTATAGTCATCCTTTCTCTATGATCAATGAACTTCCGGACTCTTGAGAGGCTCCACAAGGTGAATGATGCATACTTGCTTTAAGTCTTCAAAGTCGAAGATGATCTACGTCCAGGAAACATGGACTAAAGCTATCACTTCACTAATATGGAATTAGTGAAGCAAACATCCAAAACTAAATGGCTAGTCTAGTAGAGGATGATGAAGTATGAATTTTGTTCACTTTAGAATTTAATTTCTCACTATTTTTCTTCACTTTCTCAAAAGAAAGAGAGAGCTTAAAGGAGATGAATGAAGAAGATGAAGTGAATGATTGTCGGGTTAGAAATGCAACAATGCGTGAGTTCATATCATATAGTAACTCATGTAGAGAATAAACCATGGCTAAGTGATCATGGCAAGGTTAATAAATATCTTAGATAAAACAAAACAAGTGGACTTGGTCAATGGTTCTACAAGCTTCATCCAAGCTCAACCATGACAAATATCCAAGTATTTTGAATTACTTAAAATAAATATAAACTCATTCATTATCACAACCATGGTGTAAATCTCATATACCCATGTTGCATGTATAACCTAGCATTTCACAATAATATATATCATATTTATATACAATTTGTGAACAAAAGAAGACAATACAATAAACATATATCACATATATGTTAAAAGTATCAAAAGTGAGATAAAGAAATACTTAAGTGAGCATATATTAGTTAATGTAATTTAATATATCAAATATATAATTATACAATAAATTATTAAATCAACACTTGATTTAAAAATCCGGCTATATCACATATAACCGACTAATATAAAATGTATCATTTCATCGAATCGACACCTTATCCGATGACCCGGTTATATCACATATAACCTGTTAGTGTATATACCCTAGAGACCATTATTGTATCATACTGGTTTGTATATTACTTAATGGAGCTTAGGATATTCACAGTTGTTTTTGACATCTTGCTTAAAATGGTAGTATGCTACTTGGTTTGTTTCTACTTCAATATGTGCATGTGTTTCTTTTAGCATATCGCTTATACATATTAGTAGAGCCCTTAAGATCTTTGCTTGATTACCAGTGTTGTGATGGCAGCCACACTAGTGGGGGCTGGGTAATCTACAAGCACATCCTTATACAGGTCCCTTGTCGTAGGATTATCGAGACGGGGCATCGATACTCCGGAGTAGACTAGTGTATACGCTTCTCATCCCAGCAGGCGAGATGGTCTGTCCCACAGCCATTAGTACGTCGTACTGGAGATAGTATGCAGTTGCTCATTAGGTTACGAGTACACTGGGCAGAACTCGTCGGGGACTGCTGATGGTTATTATACCTGTCGTCGGATAGCAGTTCCCAGGTGACATGAGTACAGCTTAGTTAACTTGACACTGCTAATTCGCCTTGAGTGTGTTCCCACTGTACTTTCATTACTACCCTACCACGGCTCAAAGGAGTCGTGCAAACAGGTAGTAGTTGGGTGCAGTCCCGAAGCACTTGAAGGCGGTGGCGGTTAGACAGGATTCGTCTCTCCCGGTATTGGGGGTTGATATCGCGTTGTGTTCGGAGAGCCATTACACAAAGTCCCAGGCCAGGGCAAGCGATATTTACTGGTAGGTATTCCAGTAGCTTCTCAAGGTGTTTTCGGCTACACTCCGGTACGACTTATATCGCTATTAGAGGTCTGATGTTTACCATCCCCCAAGGCCCGATATGCGATACTCTTAGACGAACATACCGGACTGTATGAAGATTGTCACATTCAGGCTCAGTAGGAGTTCAGATGGGTTTTCCTCATCGGCCTTCTTATCGATATCTACTTGGGGACCGTTACGTACAGCTAGTACCACTTGCGGCCTGTGGTTAAACCCACTGCCAGCGTAGTGTTGAGTCTTTAAAGTCCCATACAGAGAGTTTCCCTGTACTGAGCAAAAAGTGTAGAGGCCGTATGGTTTTACGGCAGGGCTTCGATCACTTATGTACACTTGTGCGCGTATGATGTTCGGGCGGATAATACTAGTGGGCTTTGGTTTAAGCCGGATCCTAGTAATACATAGATGAATTGTTTAGTCTCTTAGTATTCGTATTCTTCGGAATGCGGATGCGGGTGTGTATACACGGATAGAGGAATATAGAAGGAGACACCTCTTTAGGGTTTTGACCATTGACTTGATTAAAACCATTATGAGGTGGAGGAAATTGTTTACTAATCTTTTTATTAATGATAATTGTGTTATGGCTAATTAGTTTGACCATTTGACTGTGTTGACTATTGTTGACTTAGATATTTTTGTTAAGCACTAGATATTTTTGCTTAGCATTAATTGTGACAAGCTTGTGGTCAAATCATTGTAGCCATCCTAATTATCATAATAAAAGTTTAGTTTTCTTTTTTCCTCATGTTCATTATCACAAACACTTTCTCTTTCTTCTAGTGAGCTCCCATGCTAGCTCTCCTTCTTCTTACTCATTAGAAAACCCTTAAGGTCTCATGAGTTGAGTAAATTAGGGCTTAAATAGACAAACAAATCCATCTTCATACTCTACATCACCTAAGACATCAAGTATAGCACGCTTGTTGCCCTTGTTACCTCCGTTTTGAGGTGGAGCTTGGACCATAGACTCTCGGGTGGATCGTCTTTGACTCAAGAATGCCGTGGAGGTTGCTACGATCCGGATCGATCTTTGGAGCCTACGTAGACAAGGAGGAAAGCAGAGAAGACCCGAAGGACATGTATCGTGAGGTATAACTCCTTTCCGAGTAGTTAGCCTCTTTACATGTTTAGCTAGTTAAGGTTTAGCCTAGATCCTGGATTATAAGTTCGTGTTGCGAGTAGTAAAAAGATCATTTTTCTAAATTCCGCCTCCCCGTGTTTCTGTGGGGTGCGCGACATGGATTTACAATGGTATCAGAGACCACTAAACCTCTACTAGCTAGTTAGCAAAGTGTCAGAAATTCGATCACCGGAAAAATCGCAAAAGTTCATCAAAAATGCAAATTTCTGTCTATTTTCAAAACTGGTCCAAAAATATTTTCTGGGTCCTTAAAAATACGTGCAGGCTTTTATAAGGACACCCAAGAAAAATGAGGTCGTAAATCGGTCAGACCACCGTGGAAGCGCAGCAAAACCATACGTTTCGCCGCGGATCCACGGCCGAGTCGACTCCGAGTCAACTCGTTTTTCCTGCAAAGTGTCTATCTTGATGTTTTGTGATTTTTCTGATACTTTGTTTCCACCCAGAATCTTTTGTGTACTGTGTTTCACTTTGGGTAGATTCAAATTAGGTAATCGATCGAAATTCTAAGTACTTTAGCTAATCGGATCTTCTGTGTTTGAAATATGTACTAAATGTCTGCTAATCACTATACGTCGATTAGTGGGGGTTGTACATATCTGTGATCTGTGATGTTGGATTGTGTATATGAACTTGTTGGAGCATCGTGGACGAATAGCCGGGGACGTGAGAAGAGTGTTTTCTTTCCTTTCATTTAATGTAAAATGTAAATTGATGTAATATTATTTTATGGTCGCACATCCGGGTTGAGGTTGTAGCCACCATTGTATATTATTTCTTTTACTATTTTTTCTCCTAGGACAGACCCAAGGTGCGGTGCACAAACTACCGGGTACTTTGAAGTGCCAAGTGGCCTACACACTTTGATGAGGGTGGTTGCTTCACTTCGGGTATTTGGCGGGTTGTTTGCCGCACCCGTAGGGGTCTAGGGTGGGGTTTTGGCTATTCATCACGACCGTGGAATCCGTCTTTCGTTTAAGGCTCCAACGAAATGCGAATTCCTAGTATATCCAATGTGTTCATCTGTGATCTAGAATGCCTATCATTGCGTCTGATGAATGTATATATCTATATATGATATCTAGTAGACGTTGCATATGTTTTACATCCGCGCTAGTCCAGCCCCCGCTCTGTCGTTAGTTATGTAACCTAACGGGTGATGACGGGGCCCCGTGGCGAATGCAGATGGCATAAGCGTACGTTATATTTTCATTGTTTTCTGCAATGGTAGGACTAATTGATGGGACGCATTAAATTAATGCAAAGAAAACAAACCAAAGCTGAATCATTGGAACAAATTTTAAAAACCACTCGGTTATTTTAAAACAGCAGATTTTAAATGCGGAGCTTAAACCACTCCTTTTAAAGGCTATCAGGTTCCTTCGATTATATCAAGTTCACTACGTTCACAGTTTCACCAAAACCATTCGTAGCCCTCCGTCATTTCATATGAATATTCAATAGTATTCAAGCTATGTTTGTTGGCCTTAGTCAAGGCATAGTGATTGGTAGCTGTTGGATATTCATATGTTGCATAGATAGATGCGTTGGTTTGGGATAGTCGTATTACTTTGTTGGCCTTAGTCAAAGGTATATACGGGTGGGTTCAAATTAACCTGGACAATGATGGGTAGAACTTGACATGTGACTTATGATTTGTTGGCCTTAGTCAAGGTCATAAGAGCATGGGGAAAAAATCCACATCGGGAGTATCTAAGGAAATTGAAACTTGCTAGTGCGGCATACCATTTGGACTGTGATAATATTGGTAGGATTCCTTCGGCATTATCACACAGTGATATTTGGATCCCGATCCTGCTGTGAGTATCCGCTACTCTTTGGGAGATTTTTCACTTAACGATCAATGCTATAAACCAAGTAGGTGTCAAGAACAGTGTTAGCGGGGCCACGCCTCCAGGGAAAAGATGTTATTTAATTAAGGAACTTCGCGAAAGCGTCGTAAAACCTCCCTCGAAGTACGGACACTAGTTTGGCTGAACGGTTAAGCAAGTATTGTACAGTGAGATTAATCATGACTAATTCTTCTTTTATGGTTTGAGGAAGGATTCAAGAAACGGTGGGAGACATCCTGTTTAGATAAATTAAAAACCAATCTAAACTTGCAAGAGCATCATGCTAAGTGCTTTCTTCTCTCTCTCTCTTAATTGCAGCGACCCAGTGACCAAAACTAGGATATTGTCACGACCCGAAAAGTATTGAACATGACCGACACTTAGATTACGAAACGTCTCGAGGCGTACGTAATCTAAGTAAGCCAAAACCCAGAAATCAAAACCAAGGAAGCCGTAGACTGAAGGAAAAAACCGATTAAAAACAAGTAGTTTTAATCAACATAGGCCGAAGTATGTATTTTTAAAATCTCAAGTATTTTCTGAAAATTTCGGCAGAGTCTCCTTTGTAAATACTGGCTCCAAACGGGATACAACATGAATAGTATACGAAATAAGTAAAAAAAGGCATCCCCAAGCGGGAGCTAGCTCTTCGTCAATCGACGGTCACAACCACGCAAGTAATATAATATACAACGCCGAAGGGCGATGATCAAAACTCAAAAGAAAACTCAAATCAGCTTGAAAACCATAGTAATACAACGCGCGACTCTAAGGTCGAAAGAATAACAGGCCTGGTTTCTATCTCTCAAATATACAATCTGGTTGATGGAGTTTCTAGATACAACTGAAATAATAATAAACAATGGTGGTCCTGATGCAAAGAACCCACCTTCCAAAACAATCACCCGGAAAGAACAGTGTGCCAGTGATCAGTCGAAAATACTGCATTTTTAACACGGCAATTTCCCTATCTTTTGCATTCATCTAGAGGTGTTCAGTATTCATATTGCACATATTAGCAAAACACCTGTTTAATACTGAATTACCTGTACTGTATATTAAAACCGGTATTTTTAGGGAAATTGACTGTTTATCATGGCATCGCATCATTCTTGTATAGCGCAACTCTTGTCTTGAGAAATTGTGCAGGACATTGCAGGAACAAAAACAAAATTTGGAAAAGAGCTGATCAAAAATACACCAACTCCAAGATTTGAGATCTGGTAGTGATACAGAAAGCCAAATAAAATTCAACATATCAGAAAAAGGCCCAAATGTCATCCCAAACAAGTACCAGAGAGCCTAAGCCCAAAGGCTTCACAGGAGCCGCAAATCCACGGCCGGAGCCGGCTTGCGCTGCGGATCCACGGCGCGGTGACATCATCAATCTTCCAAAATTTCTCCACGTGTCTCCTCTAACGGCCGAAGCTTCCAAAAGACTCCCGATTCTCCACGTGGCTTCATCTAGAAGGCTTGGCTTAACAAACTATTTCTAGAAAGCTCTCTTTAACAAACTTTTGGAGGAAAATTTGAAATTTGAAATCCTAGATCTAGGGTTTTGAGATCTATAAAAAGGAGCCTAGATCTAGGGTTGAAGTTGTTCAAGAAATTATCCATCATCTTCCACCCACAAGTTGAGTGACACGACTTGTGCCTCAAAACCCTAACCCTAATTCCAATTCCAAAATCAAGATCAAGATCCCGAGTACCATTCAAGTGAGATGCCTTCGATCCTTTAGAAAGCAACGCCGGACTTCATCGGAGCAAGAGATCCAAGGAGATCCGCGACTCAAGGAGCCGAGCGAAGCCAAAATCGACGATCTAGTTCCTTCCTTTTGTAAATTTCAAGAGAGCTGTAACGAAATTTGTCGACAAATAAAGGTGAAATTTCTATATCTTGCTTATCTTTTAATTCAAGCATTATGATTCGATCTCAATTTGTGATTGTGTTTGATATTATGATGTTTGAGTAAAACTCCGCTCGTGTAGGAGTTGTGACGATCCATAGATGATGATGATTTAAACACTTTTACAATTCTTAAATCCTATAATGTTTGTAAATTCTTGTGAATCAAATGATCAATGACCTAGTTTCGAGACGATGCTTTCTTGATTGTGTTCGCTCGAAACTAGGCATCAACGATTGATCATTTGATTAACTTGAAGCTAGAATTTGAATGAGATTCATCGAAAGGATAAAGGATGAGATGAGGAATCCCTAAATTCTTCGCAAGATCCTTAGCCCTCGATAAATCGACATCGATCTAGTATCAATTCGTTAATGGATAATAATATGTAATCATTAGATCTCATCACATCTATAGATCCGATCTACTACTACGAGCCACACTTCGAATCTTGATTGTTGGTTGGAAATCATCACACATCTGAATTCTTGATTTAAATGTTTTCTTAGATCTAGATTTTTCTAATTCTTGATATTCAATTTTACAAATCATGAATTGTTTCTTTTCTTTTCTTTAAATTTTCGGCTCATCTAATTCGAAAATTGAACGGATCTCACTTTCCCTGTGGACGATCCGCACTTACTAACGCGCTACATCCGACACCGTTATTGATTACGGTCAAAATATTTTTGGTTGTGATTTCTATATAATTTTCTAATAACCGACACATCGGAAAATCATTCAATCAAATGGCGCCGTTGCCGGGGATCGTGTGCTAATTTGTTCATTTTTTTTGAAATTTGAGTTGAAAAGTTTATTCCATCATAATTTTGAGATCAAAATTCGCGCAAAACACTAAACGATTTGTTGTGGTTTTTTGCAAGGAAATCTGGAGCTTGCTGTGCAATTGGAAAAATATTTGGAGAATTCCAGAGGACTCAGGGGGTGAACAGAAGCCTTCTGTAAAATTTTTGTGCAGGGATCACAATGAACTGCGGCGATTCCGCGGTATAAGGGGCTCATTGCGGCGGTTCCACGGCATCCTCAAGGCTTCACTGGACGAAAAATTGCTCTGTAAGATCCTGACTTTCTTATCTCCTTCCTCATCTGCTCCAATTAACAATTTGCTGCAGGCTTGTTTGCAAAAATCGCAGCGCCGCAAAAAAAAGCAAAATAAATTGTGCGTGTTTTTGATTTTTGTGGTTGATTGCATATTAATACGGACATTAAGGGGCACGGCCAAATCCAGATTAGGTGGGGAGTTCATTACCCTTCCTAAGCCCCAAAAATCATAAACTTGCATCCGCATTACCCTCATTAACTAAAAAATATCTAGAGATAATTCTAAGGACCGTCGCGCTCACTTAGGACAGAAGAAGGCCGTGGGTAATCCATTGTTTATCCGCGTTTCTTTTGTGGTGTCTAAGGCAAGTGTGTCGAAGGCTAGTGGTTACTTAATTAGGCCCACTACTTACGTAGTGGAGAACCTCCCACTTACCTGGCACTTACCTGGCCACAGGAGAGACAAAGAGGCAGTGGAGGATTTATCCTGCTTTTGGCAGTTAGGATCGGTCTAGAGCTTTGACCTAGGTGACCACTAGATTTTAGGGTTGCTTGTTGCATTTGTTGTGATCGCATCATATTTTCAAAAATTCGTATCATTTTTCAAAACAAACACCACATTCATTCATTTCCCCTAATTATAAGTCACGCTGCCACTTGTACTAACCCTTTTTAGTGCAAGATAGGCTGGACACGGGATTCTAGTGCCCGTTTAGTCCGCGTCCCCCCGATCGACTCCGAAGTCGGTATTTCTCCATTTACTTCTTCTTTACCCACCACCACACCCACACCGATGGAACCGTCACTATCTAACCTCTTTACCACTACTCTGCCGCCGTCCGTTGGTGCGCAGAATCCACCCCGCATCTCTCTCCAAGAGTAGTGCTATCCTTTATGAGGTCCTCTTTCGACCTGCTTATCCATTCCACCAGCCAATGGGGATAATTTTGAGATTAAACCCCAATACATCAACCTTCTACCCAAATTCCACGGTTTCGAGACTGAAGACGCATACGTCTTTATTACCGAATTTGAAAATGTATGCGCAATGATGGGTACGTCACAACTTTTTGTGGATGCTATGGGTCTACGTCTTCTTCCATTTACCTTGTGCGATATAGCCGAGAAGTGGCTGTATAACACTACCGCACATTCCATTACGAATTGGGAAAAATTCATTGCGGCATTCCTTAAGAAATTCTACCCTATTCAAAAGACAGCTCAAATCCGTAGCGAACTAAATCAATTCACCCAGCTTCCGACTCAACCATTCTCGAAATGCTTTGAACGCTTCAAGGATCTTTTGGTTCAATGTCCACATCACGGCATCCCGAGATGGGATCTTTGCCGAATGATATATGAGGGCATTAACCCTACCACTAAACAAAACCTTGAAAACATGTGTCAAGGCACCTTTATGACCAAGGATGATGGGGAAGCTTGGAAATTTTTAGAAGAGTTCGCTGAAAAATCCTTACAGTGGGAGAGTGGAACCCAGTCATCGTCTAGGGGTGGCGTACACCAAATTGATGTGTCCATAGGTGTTCGAGCTGAGATGGCAGCAATGCAAAAGAAGCTCGAAGCTATGGAACACAAATTTTTAGCAGCCTCCCTAAACCCGATGTCGCTCCCCAAAACTGTATGTGGGTGTTGTTCTGATCCTTCTCACTTAACGGAAGAATGTCCATTGAACTCTCCGTTTCAAGGTCACGAGCATACCAATGCCGCATTTCAAAGACCTAGAAACGATCCATTTCTTCCATGTACAATCAGGGTTGGAGGAATCACCGGAACTTTGCTTGGAACCAATCCCAATCTCAAAATACGATTCCAAACCCGAATCAATTCCAAATGGCTCTTCCACCACAACAGCAACCACTTCAACTCACTCAGCACCTCTACCAGTCACAAAATTTTCAAAACCAGGTCAACCCTCCTGCCCCGTCTAATCCTATGCAGTTGACCTGTTCTGATGAGTTCTCTCAATTCACATAAACCATGAAATCACTCTTGTCAAATTTCATGGAAGTGTCGGCTGAGGTTAGATCTTCCGTCAGTGAGATAAAGAAAAACTCAGCGTCCCAAGCTGAGAGTATCATAACGATGGAAGCTGAAATTGCACGACTTAAAGCCGAAATGAGTGCAAGAGAAAAAGGGAAACTTCCGTCTCAACCCCTACCGAATCCTGGGCATTACAATGTAAATGCCATCACAACGTTGAGATCAGGAAGAGTGCTGAATAACCATGTTGGGGAAGAAATTGATGATATTGAAAATCCTATCAATAACACCCCGGCTGAGACCTTTCCTCACACACACACTTCTACTTCTAACCTTTGTTCTTCTACCCCACCGCGTTCTCACGAGCCTATTCTCCGTTTCCCACTAGGCTCGACACCTCAGCACAGCTCTTCTAGTTCTCCACAGACGATCCCCACTCCTCTTTTGGGATCACGTCTACCCCCACTTCCTTCTCCTATGATGGACCCAGCGCTTATTGCTAAAGCTCCTTACCCGAATCGGTTAAGGGGTAACAAATCGAGTCCACATATGGAGAAAATTATGGAAATGTTCAAACAGGTTAACATCAACATCCCTCTCCTAGATGCTATTCAACAAGTCCCCACTTATGCGAAAATTCTTAAGGACTTATGCACTAGGAAGAGGAAGACACAAGTGCCGAAGAAGGTCTTCATATCTAATAACATTAGCACTGCTTTTATCCCACAGCTACCAAAAAAACGTAAGGACCCAGGATGTCCTACGATATCGATTTCTATTGGGGGTAAAAACATCAACTGTGCTCTTTTAGACCTTAGCGCTGTTAGTGTATATGCCTTAGAGACCATTACTGTATCATACTAAATTGTATATTACTTAATGGAAGCTTGGGATATTCACCTTGTATTAACAATCTTGCTCAAAATGGTTGTATGCTACTTGGTTTGTTTCTGCTTTAATGTGTGCATGTGTTTCTTTTAGCATATCACCTTTACACATTAGTGGAGCCCTTAGGATCTTTGCTTGATTACCAGCATTGTGATGGCAGTCACACTCATGGGGGCTGGGTAATCTACAAGCACATCCTTATGCAGGTCCCTAGTCGCAGGACTATCGAGACAGGGCATCGATACTCCGGAATAGACTAGCGTATGCGCTTCTCATCCCAGTTTGGGAGACGGTCTGTCCCACAGCCGTCAGTACGTCGTACTTGGGATAGTATACGGGTGCTCGTTAGGTTACGAGTACACTGGACAGGACTCGTCGGGAACTGTTGGTTGGTATTATACCTATCGTCAGTTATCAGTTCCCAGGTGACATGAGTACAGCTTAGTCCGTTGACTTGACACTGTCACTTCGCCTCGAGTGTGTTCCCACTGTACTTTGATTACTACCCTACCACGGCTCAAAGGAGTCATGCAAACAGGTAGTTTTTCGGTGCAGTCCTGAAGCACTTGGAGGCAGTGACGGTTAGACAGGATTCGTATCTTCTGGTATTGGGGGTTGATATCGCGCTGTGTCTAGGAGAGCCATTACACAAAGTCCCTGGCCAGGGCAAGCGAGATAGACTGGTAGGTTTGCAGTGTTATCTCAGGTGTTCTGGGCTACACTCCGACATGACTTGTACTGCTAGTAGGGGACTGACGTTTACCGCCCCCTAGGCTCGCCATGCGATGTTCTTAGACGAACATACCAGACTATAAGGAGACTGTCACATGCAGGTTCAGTAGGAGTTCAGATGGGTTTACCTCGTCAGTCTTCTTATCGGCATCTACCTGGGGACCGTTACGTACAGCTAGTGCCGCTTGCAGTCTATGGTTAAACCTACTGCCAGCGTAGTGTCGAGTCTTTAGAGTCCCACACAGAGGGTTATTCTCCTTTAGGCAAAACCGAGTAGAGGTCGCATGGTCTTGCGACAGGGTTCGTTCACATCCGCGCACTTGTGCACGTTTGGTGTCCGGACAGTCATTACTAGCGGGCTCAGGTTTGAGCCAGATCCTAGTATATGCTTTGGGGTTAGTTTTATCTCATTGTATTCGTGTTCCTCGGAACACGAATGCGGGTGTGTATGCACAGTTGACTGAGGCAGAGGAAGAGGATTTTCATTAGGGTTTTGGAACGGGTGTGTATGCACAGTTGACAGTTGTTTTTCCAAACCCTAATAAATATGTGAAATACCAATTAATAGTATTAATTAAATGAAATTGAGTTATGGTTAGGGTTGTTGACTTGTTGACCAAGGTTGACTTGTTGACCAAGGTTGAAAAGTTGACCATCATCATTTCAAGCAAAGATGCTCTTTGATCTTTGCAAAACTCATTTAATGTGAAATGATAATGGTCATTTCAACATTCCATCACCTTTTTCATTTTGATTAATTTATTTAATTGATTAATTCACATATATTTGGTTATGGTTGTAAAACTATTCTCATTCTATCATTTTTGATTCTCTCTCCTCCTCTTCCTCTCTCTCTAGCTCTCCCCTCTCATGAGTTGAGAACCCTTTGAGCTTGAGATAAAACCCTCAAAAATACTCTCTACTCTTTCTAAGGTCCTAGGTTTAGCACACCAAGCACCTTAGTTACTTCTAGTTTGAAGTTGGAGCCAAAGGTAGAGGCCCTCGGGTGGATCTTTCTTCGGCAAGAGAAGGCGACAAGGAGAACCCGTTCTTTCACTCCAAGGAGCAAGAAGAGAAGGACTTGAAGACCTAGGTATAACCCCCTTTCCGAGTAGCTAACTCTTTTAGCTTGTTAGTCAGTTTTGTTTAGCAAAGATCCCTCTTTTAGCTTAGTCCATGTTGCCTAGTGTTGTAAAAATCCGATTTTTCATAACGTTTCCGCCTCCCCGCAAGAACCGGGGTGGGCAACGTGGACTTACAGTGGTATCAGAGCCCAGCTAAACACAAACTAACTAGTTAGCAAAGTATCTAGAACTTCGATCTGAAAAAATCGCAAAACATTTTTCTAAAACAATAAGTTTCTTTCGATTTTTTTTCTGCTCAAAAAATAATAAATCATACTTCAAAAATCGGCTCAGGGTTTTGTAAAGACACCCACCAAAAACGGTCCACTGAACCGGTCAAAGCGCCGCGGTTCCGCGGCCGAGTTGACTCGGCTGTGGACCGAGTTTGGTGCAGTGTTCTTCTGTTGCTGTTTTGGGATTTTTAATATAGTTTGTTTCTGCCCAGATTTTCCAGAGATTAAGTTGGTTTTTGGGGTGGTCACAAATCCGTATTTTGATCGAATTTCTTTACACTTTGGCTAATGGGTTATATCTGTGATGTGATATATGTATTGAACGTCTGCTAATCGCTATACGTCGATTAGTGGGGGTTATATATATCTGTGATCTGTAATGTTGATGGTTTGTGTATATGAATTCGTTGGATTGTCGCGGATGAATAGCCTGGGGTTGTGAGATGAGAGTTTTCTTATTCTTTCAATTCTTGTAATATGTAATTTGATGTAATATTATTTGTATGGCCGCACAACCGGGTCGGGGTTGTAGCCGTCATTGTATAATTTCTTTTTACTGTTTTTGCTCCTAGGATAGACCCAAGGAGGGGTACACAAACTACCGGGTATCTCGAAGTGCCGAGTGGCCTACTCACGGTGTTGAGGGAGGTTGCTTCGCTTCGGGTACTTGGCGGGTAGTTTGCCGCACCCGTAGGGGTCTAGGGTGGGGTTTGGCTATTCATCGCGACCGTGTAATCCGTTCTTCGTTACAGGCTCGTACGAATTGCAAATTCCTAGTATATCCAATGTATTTATCTGTGATCTGGAATGGCTATCATTGCATGTGACGAATGTTTATATATATCTATATGATATCTATTTAGGCGTTGTTTATGTTTTGCATCCGCGCTAGTCCAGCCCCCGCTCTGTCGTTAGTTAAGTAACCTAACGGGTGATGACGGGACCCCGTGGCGAATGCGGATGGCATAAGCGTACGTCATATTTTCGTTGTTTTCTGCAATGGTAGGATTAAATGATGGGACGCATTGGAATTAATGCAAGAAAAAAAAATAAACCAAGTAAAAGTCGTTGGAACACTTTGAAAACCACTCGGATCTTTTCAAAACCAAACTTTTAAATGCGGAGCTTGAACCACTCCTTTTGAAAGCTATCTCGTTCCGTCGATTATATCAAGTTCACTACGTTCACGGTTTCGCCAAAACCATTCGTAGCCCTCCGTCGTTTCACATGAATGGTCAATAAGTATTCAAGCTATGTATGTTGGCCAAAGTTAAGGCATGGTGATTGGTAGCTATTGGGTATTCATGTGCAGCATAGATAGATGTGTTGGTTTGGGGCAGTCGTTCTACCATGTTGGCCAAAGTCAAGGGTATGTGCGGGTGGGCTCAAATTAACCTGGAGAATGACGGGTAGAACTTGACATGTGACTTATGATATTTTGGCCAAAGTCAAGGTCATAAGAGCATGGGGTAAAAATCCACATCGGGAGTTTCAAAAGAACTGAAACTTACTAGCGCTGCATACCATTTGGAGTGTGATGATTCTGGTAGGATTCCTTCAGTTTTGTCACGCAATGATATTTGGATCCCGATACTACTGTGAGTATATGCTACTCCTCCGGAACTTTCTCAATTAACGATCAATGCAATAAACCAAGTAGGTGTCTAGAAAGGTGTTAGCGGGGCTACGCCCACAGGGAAAAGAGGTTACTTAATTAAGGAACTTCGCGAAAGCGTTGGAAAACCTCCCTCGAAGTACCGACACTGGCCTGGCTGAACGGTTAAGCAAGTATTGTACGGTGAGATTGATCCCGACTAGTTCTTCCTTTATGCTTTGAGGAGGAATTCGAGAGACAGTGGGAGCCATCCTGTTTAGACAAATTAAAAACCACTCTAAACTTGCAAGAGCATCATGCTAAAGTGTTTCTTCTCTCTCTCCTAATTGCAGCGACCAATTATCATGACTGGACTTTAGTTACATCTAGATAAAAACATACTGACAGGGCCAAACTACAAAGATTGGCTCAGGAATGTCAAAATGGCAATCACTAATGACAAGTTGGGGTATCTTCTTACCACCAAAGCTCCTCTGTCCCATGTCCCAAAACCAGCGTCGCGGATAGGGAAATTCGTAAGACCTGGGAAATCGACTGCGCGAAGGCCAAGTGCCTCGTGCTTGCCTCTATGGACAACGAACATCAGATGAGGCACGAGAATATGGACCTCGAATCCATATTTCTCCATACAAAAGAACTGTATGGAGAGCAATCTTGTATCGCCAGATACGAAGTGTCGAAGAAGTTGTTTTTGGCAAGATTGGACGTCGGATCATCGGTAGCGGAACACGTGCTTAAGATGATTGGCTACATAGAGGAGCTCGCGGACCTTGGGACCACGTTGGAGAATGAGCTATATACGGACTTGATTCTCCAGTCCCTTCCTTCCACTTACGCCCAGTTCATCCTGAACTTCAACTTGCAGGAAAAGGAAGTTGAACTTTCAAAACTCCTCAACATGCTGAGGAGTGCAGAGGGCACCCTACAGAAAGGTAGGGAAACATCCACTTTGTTTGTAGGAGGATCTTCCTCTTCTAGGTCCAAGGCGAAAGCCAAGGTAAAGAAGAAGAAAACCCCCGCCAAACCAAGAGGCGGTGTTTGTAAGGTGGATACGAAGGGAAAGGCAAAAGCAACAAAGGTAGCGGGGAAGCTTGTGGATAAGGAAGAATGCTTTTACTGTCACAAGAGTGGACACTGGAAGAAAGATTGCAGGGCTTGGAAGGCCAGAACACAGGATCTGAAGCAAGTTGCGGCTTCAGCTTCAGGCGTGTATGTTATTGAAAACTGTCTATCAATAAACTCTACGTCCTGGGTATTGGATACCGGATCAGGATCTCATATCTGTAATTCTTTGCAGGCGTTGAGAAAGCGTAGGTTTTTGAAGGCAGGTGACATGACCCTCAAAGTTGCAAACGGAGCTAGCATGGATGCTGAGGCCGTGGGGGACTATCACCTGGGAATGTCAGATGGACATGTTTTGGTTTTACGTAATTGCTTTTTTGTACCCAACGCAACTTGTAATATCATTTCTGTATCTTTGATTTCTAAAGAAGGTTATGAATTTGCGTTTGTGAGTAATGTTGTAAACATTCACCTTAATCAAGTTCTGATTGGGTCATGTACATTAAGCAATAGTATACACGTATTAAACCAACCACAGATTTTCAATGTCCAGAATACACACAAAAGAAAGTCTCCGGAAACAAATCAGACTTTCTTATGGCATTGTAGACTGGGTCACATCAATGAGAGAAGGTTGACGAAGTTACATACAGAAGGATATTTGGATCCATTCGATTATCAATCATATGCAACTTGTCAATCCTGTCTCAAAGGAAAGATGACAAAGTCTCCGTTCACTAGACACGGAGTGAGAGCGAGCGAGCTCTTGGGACTCGTACACAGCGACGTGTGCGGTCCAATGTCTACGCATGCACGAAGCGGTTATTCTTACTTCATTACTTTTACGGATGATTTTTCAAGGTACGGTTATGTCTTCTTAATGAAACATAAATCCAAAGCCTTTGGAAAATTCCAGGAATATAAGAATGAAGTAGAAAAACAAACAGGCAAAAGTATCAAGACACTGAGATCTGATCGAGGTGGTGAATACTTGAGTGCCGAGTTCCTGGATTACTTAAAAGAGAATGGAATTCTCTCTCAGCTTACTCCTCCATACACTCCGCAACATAACGGTGTATCGGAGAGACGAAACCGAACCCTATTGGATATGGTACGGTCCATGATGAGTAACGCCGAGTTACTGCGATCATTCTGGGGATATGCACTAGAATCAGCTGCATACCTTTTGAACCGAGTTCCAACTAAGACTGTGCCTACTACACCATATCAGATGTGGTGTGGGAAGAGACCCTATCTTAATCACATTAAGACATGGGGATGTCCAGCTTTTGTCAAAAAGCAGCATGCGGACAAGCTCGAGGCATGCTCAGTACAGTGCAAGTTTGTGGGATATCCAAAGAACTCCAAGGGATATTTCTTCTATTGCGAAGAGGAACAAAAGGTTTTTGTTTCTCGGCATGCCCACTTCTTGGAAACTCAGTTTTTGGAGAATCAGATAAGTGGGAGCGCAAAAGAACAGGAAGAAATTCCAGAACCATGAGCTATTACTGAAAGCTTAGTAGAACCAGAGGGTTCGAAAGATCAGGACATTCCTGCGCCGCTCCGCAGAAGTAGTAGGCAGTCTAATCCACCTGAGAGATACTACGGTTTTCTCATAGACGGGGATAGAGAGGATTGCATCATTGATAGTGATGAGCCGACTAGCATCCAGCAGGCCATTCAGAGCGTTGACTCGGTAAAATGGCTGGATGCAATGCGGACCGAAATAGAGTCCATGTACACCAACAAAGTATGGACATTGGACGTTGCTCCAGATGGGGTAAAACCCGTAGGATGAAAGTGGATCTTCAAAAGGAAGATTGGTGTAGATGGACAGGTTGAGACCTATAAAGCTAGACTTGTTGCAAAGGGTTTCCGTCAAAGACCTGGTTTGGACTATGACAAAACCTTTTCTCCAATGGCTATGCTGAAATCCATTCGGATCCTTCATGCCATTGCTGCCTTCCACGATTATGAGATTTGGCAGATGGACGTAAAGACCGCTTTTCTGAATGGAAATTTAGAGGAGTGTGTCTATATGGACCAGCCAGAGGGTTTCATTCAGAGTGGGAGCAGCGGAAAGGTGTGCAAGTTGCTTAAGTCCATCTATAGACTAAAGCAGGCATCGTGGAGTTGGAATATCTGTTTTGATGAGACGGTCAAAGAATTTGGCTTTATCAAAAATCCAGATGAACCATGCATCTATAGTAGATTTGTAGCGAGAACTGTAGTATTCCTCGTTTTATACGTGGATGACATTCTCTTGATAGGAAATGACATTCCTATGCTACAATCTGTCAAAGGGTTCTTGTCACACAGGTTCTCCATGAAAGACCTGGGTGATGCCTCATACATTCAGGGGATCTGGATCTATCGTGACAGATCCAAGAGGATATTAGGACTCTCACAGTCCAGGTATATCGACACCATACTGAAAAGGTTCAGAATGGAAGATTCCAAGTGCGGTAATCTACCGGCTTGTCACGGGATCACCCTCTCCAAAGAGATGTCTCCCAAGACTTATTTGGAAAGGGATCGCATGTCTATTATACCCTACGCTTCTGCGGTAGGCTCTATAATGTATGCGATGTTGTGTACCAGCCCAGATGTAGCTTATGCACTGAGTGTGGTAAGCCGGTATCAGTCAAACCCTGGGGAGAAACACTGGATAGCGGTAAAGAACATTCTCAAGTACCTGAGAAGGACTATGGAGATGTTCTTAGTGTATGGCGGAAAAGACCTCCAGATCGAGGCCTTTGCTGACTCCAGTTTCCAGAGTGACAAGGATGATTCCAAGTCCATGTCGGGTTATGTCTTTACCCTCTATGGAGGGGCGGTGTGTTGGAAGAGTTCCAAACAGGAAACCGTTGCTGACTCGACGATGGAAGCGGAATACATCGCTGCTGCAGATGCCGCAAAAGAAGCCATCTGGATAAGGAAGTTCCGAACAGAACTTCAGGTGGTTCCGTCCATTGTTGATCCAGTGCCTCTGTATTGCGACAACAACGGGGCTATATCTTTAGCGAAGGAACCCAGATCCCATCAGAAGTCCAGGCACATCTTGAGGCGGTATCACCTGATCGGGGAGATCGTGGGTCGCCAGGAGATCGAGGTTCGGAGAGTTGCTATGGAATATAACACTGCTAATCCATTCATGAAGGCCTTACCCCAGACTCAGTTCGAGCAGCCGATCGAGATGATAGGTCTTCGATACGCCAGTACATGGCCTTAGTGCAGGTGGGAGATTGTTAGTGTATATGCCCTAGAGGCCATTACTGTATCATACTAGATTGTATATTACTTGATGGAAGCTTGGGATATTCACCTTATATTGACAATCTTGCTCAAAATGGTAGTATGCTACTTGGTTTGTTTCTACTTTAATGTGTGCATGTGTTTCTTTTAGCATATCGCCTTTACACATTAGGGGAGCCCTTATGATCTTTCCATGATTACCAGCGTTGTGATGGCAGTCACACTCGTGGGGGCTGGGTAATCTACAAGCACATCCTTATGCAGGTCCCTAGTCGCAGGACTATCGAGACAGGGCATCGATACTCCGGAGTAGACTAGCGTATGCGCTTCTCATCCCAGTTTGGGAGACGGTCTGTCCCACAGCCGTCAGTATGTCGTACTTGGGATAGTATGCGGGTGCTCGTTAGGTTACGAGTACACTGGACAGGACTCATCGGGAACTGTTGGTTGGTATTATACCTATCGTCAGTTATCAGTTCCCAGGTGACATGAGTACAGCTTAGTCCGTTGCCTTGACACTGTCACTTCGCCTCGAGTGTGTTCCCACTGTACTTTGATTACTACCCTACCACGGCTCAAAGGAGTCATGCAAACAGGTAGTTTTTGGGTGCAGTCCCGAAGCACTTGGAGGTAGTGATGGTTAGACAGGATTCGTCTCTCCCGGTATTGGGGGTTGATATCGCGCTGGGTCTAGGAGAGCCATTACACAAAGTCCCTAGCCAGGGCAAGCGAGATAGACTGGTAGGTTTCCAGTGTTATCTCAGGTGTTCTGGGCTACACTCCGACATGACTTGTACTGCTAGTAGGGGACTGACGTTTACCGCCCCGTGGGC
Source organism: Agapanthus africanus (assembly GCA_030015575.1). Taxonomy (NCBI): domain Eukaryota; kingdom Viridiplantae; phylum Streptophyta; class Magnoliopsida; order Asparagales; family Amaryllidaceae; genus Agapanthus; species Agapanthus africanus. Next base: position 218,798,584 of record CM057345.1, on the reverse strand, counting down.
CCGCCATGCGATGTTCATAGATGAACAGACCAGACTGTACAGAGACTGTCACATTCAGGCTCAGTAGGAGTTCAGATGGGTTTACCTAGTCAGTCTTCTTATCGGCATCTACCTGGGGACCGTTACGTACAGCTAGTGCCGCTTGCGGTCTGTGGTTAAACCCACTGCCAGCGTAGTGTCGAGTCTTTAGAGTCCCACACAGAGGGTTATTCGCCTTTAGTCAAAACCGAGTAGAGGTCGCATGGTCTTGCGACAGGGTTCGTTCACATCCGCGCACTTGTGCATGTTTGGTGTCCGGACAGTCATTACTAGCGGGCTCTGGTTTGAGCCAGATCCTAGTATATGCTTTGGGGTTAGTTTTATCTCATTGTATTCATGTTCCTTGGAACACGAATGCGGGTGTGTATGCACAGTTGACTGAGGCAGAGGAAGAGGATTTTCATTAGGGTTTTGCAACGGGTGTGTATGCACAGTTGAGAGTTGTTTTTCTAAACCCTAATGAATATGTGAAATATCAATTAATAGTATTAATTAAATGAAATTGAGTTATGGTTAGGGTTGTTGACTTGTTGACCAAGGTTGAAAAGTTGACCATCATCATTTCAAGCAAAGATGCTCTTTGATAATGTGAAATGATAATAGTCATTTCAACATACCATCACCTTTTTCATTTTGATTAATTTTTTTAATTGATTAATTCACATATATTTGGTTATGGTTGTAAAACTTTGCTTTGAAGATCTCGACGACACTACCACATCACTGTTTGATCTTGCACACTATCTTAGTGAGGACACCATTTCCACGCTTGAGTCTGACACACCTGAGTCATCACCATCCGAGTCTGTATCTTTTACAGGCTATAAGCTTCTTTGCGACTCCAAAAATCAGTCGATGATCCCACCTTCTATTTCTCCGCCAGCATTAGATCTCAAACTCTTACCTTCTCATCTTAAATATGCATATTTAGGTAAGAATGAGTCTTTACCGGTTATCATATCCGCTTCTCTAGCATCAGAGCAAGAGAATGCACTTTTATCGGTATTGAGATCTAATAGGGAGGCGTTTGGTTGGACCATGGCGGACATCAAAGGGATTAGTCCCTTGATTGTAGAACATCATATACACTTGATGGATGATGCCAGACCAACCCGAGAACCACAGAGACGGTTGAACCCCATCATGAAGGAAGCGGTGATGAAAGAGATCGTCAAATGCCTTGATAATGGTATCATTTACCCAATCTCCGATAGCCAATGGGTGAGTCCAATACATGTCGTCCCTAAGAAATCTGGCATCACTGTTATTACCAATGAGGCAAATGAGTTGTTTCAGACATGCGCCCAAACTGGGTGGTGTGTATGTATTGATTACAGAAAACTCAATGCCGCCACGAGGAAAGACCACTTTCCTCTTCCTTTCATTGATCAGATGCTGGAACGCTTAGCTGGACGTGAGTATTATTGCTTTATGGACGGATACTCTGGCTATAATCAGGTCCTCATTGCCAAAAAGGATCAAGATAAAACCACTTTTACATGTCCTTTTGGTACCTTTTCTTATAGACGCATGCCCTTTGGGTTATGCAATTCTCCCGCTACATTTCAGCGGTGTATGATGGGGATATTCTTTGACATGGTCGAGAATTTTTTGGAGATTTTCATGGACGATTTCTCGATTTTCGGAGACTCTTTTTCTGACTGCCTAACGAATCTTGACGCAGTTCTTACTCGTTGCAAAGAGAAGAACTTAACCTTGAATTGGGAAAAATGCCATTTCATGGTCCAAGAGGGAATTGTGCTTGGACATGTTATTTCACGGAAAGGCATTGAGGTTGACAGAGCTAAGATAGATGTCATTCAAAACCTTCCTCATCCCAAAAGCGTCAAGGATATCCGATCATTTCTTGGCCATGCGGGCTTTTATAGGAGATTCATTAAGGATTTTAGCAAAATTGCTAGACCTTTAACTATTCTCTTGGCCAAGGCTACGACCTTCCACTTTGACTCGGATTGTGAGGCAGCATTCGACTCACTCAAACACTCCCTCACTACAGCCCCCGTTCTATCGTCTCCAAATTGGGACTACCCCTTTTAGCTTATGTGTGATGCATCAGATTTTGCAGTTGGTGCAGTCTTAGGACAGCACATTGAAAAGATGCCACACGTGATCTATTACGCAAGTAAGACCCTGAATGATGCTCAAATTAACTATACAACTACCGAAAAATAAATTTTGGCGGTTGTATTTGCATTAGAAAAATTCAGGCCTTACTTGATTTGCACATCAATAGTTGTGTACACTAACCACTCCGCCTTGAAAGATCTTTTGGCGAAGAAAGATGCAAAAGGCAGGCTAATACGTTGGATCCTTCTATTACAAGAATTTGATCTTGTTATCAAAGATAAGAAAGGATGTGAAAACGTTGTAGCCGACCATCTTTCACGCATCTCTTCTTCACCCGTGACCCTGCCGATCAATGATTCGTTTCCAGACGAACAACTCTTGAGCATATCCAATGAATCTTGGTTCAGGGATATTGTGAACTATCTTGTCACGGGACTGATACCCAGCGATTGGTCAAAATAGGACAAACACTGTTTTCTATCCTAAGTAAAACACTTTTACTGGGATGATCCATATCTGTTTAAGTATTGTCCTGATCAGATCATTCGCCGGTGTGTCCCGAATGAGAAGTTCAAGAGTGTTCTATCTTTTAGTCATGATCAGGACTGCGGGGGTCACTTCGGTCCTAAAAAGACAGTGGAGAAGGTTTTGCAATGCGGATTTTATTGGCCGACCTTGTTCAAGAACGCATTTGATTATTGCAAAACCTGTACACAGTGTCAACACACGGGTAGGATCTCCCAGAGAAATGAGATGCCACAGCAACCCATCTTAGTGGTTGAAATTTTCGATGTTTGGGGCATTGACTTTATGGGTCCCTTTCCCAACTCCTTTGGGAATTTGTACATACTGCTTACGGTTGATTACGTCTCAAAGTGGGTTGAAGCCATTCCATGTCACACTAATGACAAAAAGGTTGTCATTAAGTTCTTAAAAGAAAACATCTTTTCGCGATTTGGACACCCACGCGCTATCATTAGAGATAACGGGACACATTTCTGCAACAGGTCTTTCGAGACTATGATGCGGAAATACGCAATCAACCACAAACTTTCTACACTCTATCATCCCCAAACGAGCGGGCAGGCTGAGATTTCGAATAGACAGATCAAACAAATCCTGGAGAAGACTGTTGCTAAGAATAGAAAAGATTCGTCGACCAAACTGACGGATGCTCTTTGGGCATTCCGAACTGCATTTAAAACCGATCTAGGGATGTCTCCATATAGTTTAGTGTTTGGGAAGGCTTGTCACTTGCCAGTCGAGATTGAGCATAAATCATTGTGGGCTATTAAGGAAATCAACTTTCACTTAAACCAAGCCTGCAACTTTCGGAAGCTGCAATTAAATGAGCTAAGCGAACTCCGCGATGAAGCTTATGATAACGTTGTAATCATAAAGAATAGGACCAAGGTTTTTCACGATAAAAACATTTTATGGAAAACATTTACACCTTGTCAGCAAGTCTTTCTTTATGATTCACGACTACACCTTCACGAGGGTAAGCTTCGATCTCGGTGGAAGGGACCTTTTGTTGTACGGTCTGTATACCCGCACGGGGCAGTAAAGGTAGAAAATGTTAAAAACGGCACATTTTCCAAAGTGAATGAACATAGACTAAAGCCGTATTTTTCCATTGACCCCACGGAGGAGCTCCTGTTCTTACAGGAGCCATTTTATCTTGATTAAAATTCCTCCGTCTCACCTCCATGTCCTGTATATTACTGCATCATCTTTTTGAATGGAGGTGAGTGAAAAGAATAAGTTTGGGGGAGGATCTTCACTTATATATTTTGCCCCCACTTATAAATTCCTCCCAGGCTTATAGGTTTTGTAGATATTGTTAGTTATATGTATGCCCTAGAGGCCATTACTATACATAGGATGTATATTGTAGTGGATGCTGGGACATATATAGGGAGGACTTTCTTGCTCGACATGATAGTATGCTATCTGGTTGCTCTTTACCTTAACGTGTACACTAATTGTCTCTGTGTTACATGTTGGTAAAGCCCTTAGGATGTGTACTTGACTACCTGGACTATGATGCGGATCATACTAGTGGGGACATGGTAGTCTATAAGTACATCCTTCAAAGTCCCTAGTCGTGGGTCTATCGAGACAGGGCATCGATATACCAGAGTAGACTAGAGTGTACCTTCTCGACCCATACAGATGGGCGATGGATGATCCCATATCCATTGGTGTTTGACATCAGAGGAGATATACGGGTGCTCAGTAGAGACTGGGTACACTGGACGGACTCGCCGAGAACTCCCAGATGGTATTATACCTAACGTCAGATGGCAGTTCTCTGGTGACACTGGTACAGAGTAGTCTGTTGACCCGAGATCGTCATAGAGTCTTGTGTGGTTCCCACTGTGCTTTGATTTCCATCTTACCACGTCCAAGAGGGCGTGCAAAACGGTGGTTTTTGGGTACAGTCCCGAGTCACATGGAGGCAATGAGCGATAGGAGGGGATTCGTCTCTCCCGGTATAGGGAGTTGATGTTGCGCTGTGCTCGATTGGCTATAATAGGAAATCCCTGGCCAGGGTTGCTGAGATTTACTGGTAAGTGTTACCAGTAGTTTCTCGAATTGTTATAGACCTCATATCGACACGACTTATCGAGCTATTGGGGTCTGACGTTTACCACCCCTAGGCGAGATATGCGACATATCAGACGATCAGACCGGACTGTACGGTAGTGTTACTGGTTGGATTCACTGGAGTGTGAGCGGCCTTGCTCGTCGATCTTCAGATCGCTCAATACCCGGGTGGCCGTTACGTTTAGCAGACCGCTTGCGGCTTGTGGGTGTTTGATATGATCATCACCTGCTGCCGGCGTATTGACGAGTCTTTAGAGTCCTACACAGAGGTTTCCTGGCTCAAGCGAAACGAAATAGGAGCGCATATGAGATATGTGCGGGACCGAGAATGATGCGTGTATGTGATACCGTATTCCATTCTCGCGATGAATGTATCGATTAGGTTATATGCGATATACCCTAGTTATCGAATCAAGGATTGATTCGATAAACCGATACATTGGATACTAGTCGGTTATATGTGATATGACCGGATCGTAAAATCAAGTGTTGATTTAATGATTTAATGTATAATTATATATTTGATAAATTACTTTGTATTAACTAGTATTGGTTCACTTTAAGATGGATTTTCTCACTCGGATGTGCGCATTGCATATGCGATATGATTTTGTGCACTTGCTTGTATCATGTTTGATGATGCATGCCTTTTGGTTAAGTGTAAAGAATTAAAACTTGGTTAATGAAATGGTTAGGGTTTACTTTTTCCTTATTCATTTTATTCATTTATTTATTCTTTTGGAAAAAGAAAAGGAAATGATAAAATGGTGGCATTCTTTGTTCTTTCATGAAGCTTCATGAATACTTTGACTAAGTCACCATTTTTGTCTCATCCTTAAACCTAACCATTCCATTTAACCATGATTCATTCTCTACACTAAACCATGGTTTGAATATGATAAGGTTTGATTTTCTTTTCCTTTTTTAATTAAGACTTATCATATTCTTCTTCTTCTTCTTCTTCTTCACTTCAAGAAAAAGCTTGAAAGCTTTAATGGCAAAGTGAGAAAAAGAGTGAGAAATCCAATTCTAAAGTCTACCCACTTCCTATTTCTTCATCCTCTACCTCTTGTCAAGTAGTAGAGTGTGTTTTCTTCACAAGTTTCTTGACTTGGTGAAGTCGGAGCTTGATTTAGCGATGCCTCGACGTAGATCATCTTCGGCATGGACATCGACGACCTAGCTCGCCATTTCTCCGATGAAGCCGACGCTAGAGCCCGGGAATTCTTTTGGACAGTGAGGGGACTTCGTTGCGGAGCTATGGAGGTGGAGCACCGGATCTACAAAGGTTGTATTTCCGTTAAACTTTTAGTTAAGTGTTAACTAGATTTCTTTTTCGCCTAGTTTTCTAGCCAATGATCCGTTCTAGGGTTTCTCGGCACCGTTTAAATTTGAAATTGGCATGGTTGATGCCTTGTGAGACCTCATTAGGGTGCCTAGGAACCCTACAGTGGTATCAGAGCCTAGCTAGAGCCTTAGGCGAAATCTAGACGGAGTTTGAAGTCCGAACGAAACCGAAACCCCAAAATTTCCACGCTCTCTGGACTTTTTCTGAAAACGTGGATTTTTCCAAATTAAAAATTGCTAAAAGATTCAGCAGGGAAATATATGAGTTACGGCGCAAAATTGGACCCATGATTCATCCAAAACAGCGCGGAACCGCGGCAGAAGCCCAGCTTCTGCGGCGGTTCCGCGGCTAGGTGATGACGTCACCTTCCCATTGTTGCACAGTAATTCCTATTTTAATATGCTGGGTTTTCTGGGAATTTTTAATACTAATTCAAGAGTTGAATTTTCTGGGTTGTTTTGGGGATTCAAATGTTCGATCGGATTATCACATTTTGTCTATATGGCTTTCCGGATAATTTTTAGAATATGTTAAAAAGTTCGACCGGATATAAATACCCACCTTTTCCCCTGTCGGGAAATTTCCAAGTGTTGGATTTTTCCGTAGTTTAACGACGTTCTAAGTAGTGCAAGAAACGCGATGGTCCCTCTAGAAGACAACAAACCTTAACTCGATTATGTGACCGTCTTGAACTGCCCTTTGAACCTTCGGGTTTGGGGCAGTACGGCGTGCCACATGTGAGGCGTTGGCTTGACCCTTCTACGGCTGGGCCGTTGGTACTGAGGCACGAACTGAATGTTGTTAGACTTATTTCATGTGTTGAGCTGTACCGGGAAAACTTGGGTGTTCGATTGTTCGATCGGAAAGTCTAACATTTTCTAATTATCTGGAATGTGATACAATAATTGGAATTCACAATGAGTTATGAGATAACTGAATGAATGTTATAAACATAGCATTTTAGTCTCACTTGATCGGTTGCCACGGAATTTTGATGCGATCAAAAGTCCGTCGCAATCACGTAGCGTACGCGGATACTCGCCGGGTAAACTTAATAGACAGCCTCACTCCATTGCCCCGACCAAGTGACTGTAGGAGAACCCCGTCGCCGAAAGCATCCGTTCGGGTGCTCGCGGTAGTGGTGTTCCGCCTTGGTGCACTTCGTCGACGGTATCAGGGGTGCGGCCGCCTACTAAAGTTTGCGACGAGCATTCGATCAGTTTTTCGGGAATCTTGTTGAATTGCCCGACTTGATATTGAAAAGTGTTTTTGATAATGAGACTAAAATGCGGGGTTTATAATTGTTAGGCATGCGATGTCTAAGTAATTCATTTGGTCAGGCATGCGATGTCTGAGGTGGTTGCGGATTCCAACTGTTGTAGTTTTACACTTTCTTTTCTGTGACCGTAAGTGTAATATGTGATATCGCCGGTTTCGTTGCTATATGTCAACGACAATTGGGATGCACATATTTACTTACGTTGATGACATGTGATGTTATGTGTTGCTGGATATGTTATATTGGATCGTCGTGTTTGAATAGACGGGGGTTTTTATGTGAGATGAGTGTTTTTCATTTTCATTCATGTAAAAACTTGTATGTAATATTCTTTTATTGGGGCACTTCCAGGTTGCGGAAGTTGTCACCCTTTGTATATTATTTACTTTTCCGCACTAGGATAGACCCAAGGAGGAGGGCACAAGTAACCGGGTTCTGGAGTCCAGTGGGAGACCAACTCGAGGAGTCGAGTCCGGGTCTCCTAACTCTAGAATTGGTAGGGTTGCTTGCCGCTCTCGTCGGGGTCTAGGGGTGTGGGTTTGGCTATTCATTGCGACCGTGGAATCCGTGTTTTATACTGGCTCGTATTGAAAACACGGACGTCCTAGTATATCCAATATTTCATATGTTTCTTCTGCTGCAATATCTGTGATGTGATCATGTGATGTTCTATGATGGATACAGTATATAGTATATATGATATATTATATAGATGTTACTTATGTTTTACACCCGCGCTAGCCCTGCCCTGCTCTGCCGTTAGTTACCTAACCTAACGGTGCACGAGGGGACATCGAGGCGAATGCGGATGGCATAAGTGTACGTCGTATTTATCTGTGATGTTTAGGTACTTAAATGATGGGACTTCATTAATGTGATTAATGAAAGTAAAAGAAACCTAAGATGTTGTAGAATCGAATTTCAAAATAAAACAGGTAGCTACAGTTCTTGCTTTGCACAGCGGTATATGTGATATATCCTGCACCTTATTCGATAAGGAAAGGACCGAGATCCCTTCACCGGGAGTGACTCCTTTAGCAATAACTGGTAGATGCTACACACTCGGTTTGTCTTTTAATTGCTTTTAAGTGTTTTTACTTTGCACAGTGATATATATGATATATCCCGCACCTCACTCGACGAGGAAAGGACCGACGATCCCTTCACCGGGAGTGACTCCTTTAGCAAAACTAGAAAAGCCTCAAAAGCACTCCATTTTAAAATTCATTCGATCCTACAACGATATCAAGTTCATTACGCAATAGGTTTTCAGAAAAACCTGTCGTAGCCCTCCGTCATTTCAGATAAGTCCTATTTAGTATTCGTGCTACGTTTGTTGACCTCCGTCAAGGCGTAGTGTGCGGTAGCTAACTAGTATTTATCTGCTTATGCATATGATGCAGATTGGATTAGGGTAGTCGTGCGGCCTTGTTGACCTCCGTCAAGGGTCGTGCGGGTGGGTTTAATTCGATCAAGAAATGACGGGTTGAACTTGACTAGTAGCCTATGGTTTGTTGACCTCCGTCAAGGTCATAGGGTGCTAGGGGCAAAATTATCGGGAATTTCAAGTGTCGAAATTTGCAATGAGATTGCATACCTTCTATGAGATAGTTGGATCCCGATACCCGCTGCGAGTAAGAGTTACTCCTGGGAGAGTTTTATACATTACAATTAGCCGATCAAGTAGGTGTCTAGAAAGGTGTCAACGGGGTTACGCCTCTGGGAAAACGAGGTTTACATTAATTAGGTTCGTGCGAAAGCACGGGAGACCTCCCTCAAAGTACCGACACTGGCCTGGCTGAAAGATTGGCGAACTTGTAGTGTGTAATTAATCCCGGCTAGTCTTTCCTTTTAGGGTTTGAAGGAAGATTTGATAAAAAGCAGTGGGAGCCATCCTGATTAGATAAAATAATAACCAATCTTTTCTTGACAGAGCGCACGCTGAGTGTTTTCTTCTCTCTCTCTCCAGGTAGCGACCATATCACGCCTTAATCAAGATAATAATACGGATTATTGACCGAACCCACTTGTTATACTGAGCTGGGGAACGTTGGTCCCGCTCCAACTTATAATTGTTATAAGACAGAGCAGGAAATTGGGGATTACCAGAATTCCCGTGCCGCCCAAACGAAGAGAGTGCATGCTGATGCATCATCTTCGGGTGTGTTCATTATACAGAACTGTTTCTCAGTATCCTCCGCATCCTGGGTATATGATACCGGATCAGGATCCCTGATATGTAATCAGTTACATAGGGCTACAAAAGGGTAGAAAAACTGAGAACGGGTGATAAGTTTCATGAGGCAGAAAACGGGGCAAGTGTTGCAGCCAAGTCTGTCGGTCACTGTCACCCTGTATTACCAATACATTGATTCTGAACGAATGTTATTAGATACCTAACCTGATATACAAAATCATATCAGTCTCTTTATTAGTAAAGAAATGATAAAATTTTGTATTGTTGGATAATGTTTTGAACATTTCCTATATCAAAAGTTGATCGGTTCAGGCACGTTGTCTAAAAGCATTGACGTTCTAAATCAAACTACTGTTCTTAGTATACAGAACACACACAAGAGGAAGAGTTCAGAAATGAACGAATCCTTCTTGAGGTATTGTAGACTAGGTCAGATCAATGCGACCCGACTGGCTAGAGTAACATAAAGATGCATATTTAAATTAGTTTAAACTTACATCTTGTGAAACTCGCCAGTCATGTCACAAAGATAAGATGACCATAGCTCCGTTTACTGGAAACAGAGAAAGAGTTAGTGAACTCTTGGGATGATACATGTTGATGTATGTAGGTCCCCTGTCTACACATGCCACGAATGGTTCTTTATACTTCATTACGTTCTCTGATGATCTTTCGAGTTTTAGACCTATGTTCCTGTTGAAACACAAGTCCGAACCTTTTGAGATATTCACAGAATATAAGTTAGAAGTAGAGAACCAAAATACGGGTATAAGTATTATGTCCTTTGATGTGATCAAGGAGGAGAATACTTGAGCACGGAAATCCTGGACTATTCTAAAGGAGAATGAGATTCTCTCTCGGCATTACTCCTCCGTATACACCATAGGACGATGGTATATCGGGGCGGAGCAGATACACCCTATTTGATATGGTGTGCTCTATGATGAGTACTGCTGAGTTACCTATTTCCTTCTTGGGGGTTATGCACTTATGAAGTTGCATACCTATTGAATTAGGTTCCAATCAAATCAGTCGCCTACCATTTCATATGTGATATGGAAAGGGAAGAACCCATGTCTTAAGCTAGTTAAGATTTGGGGCTGACCGGCCTATGTCTGAAAGCAAAATCCGGACAAGCTCGAGGCAAAGTCTGTAATGTAGAACTGGAAAGGTTCCAGCTATACAAATTACAGCAGATGATTTGAAAGAACCAAAGGATTCAATAGTTACCAACGAACCTCGGCCTCTCCGCCGATCTAGTAGGGTTCCTCACCCACCTGACAGTTACTTCGATTTCTCTATGACAGTGGGAGCGAGGATTGCATCATGAGATGATGACCCAACTAGCTTCGAGCTGGCCATCGAGAGTAAGACTTTGTAAGAATGGCTGGATGTTTATCGATCTGAGATGGAATCCTTATACACCAACAAAGTTTGGACTTTGGTTGCTATATCTGAAGGGTTAAATCCCCATCAGGAGCAAGTATATCTTGAGAAGATTACTTGGTGTAGATGGAAAAGTTGAGACTTTCAAAGCTAGACTTGTTAAAAGTTTGCATCATTGACCAGGTGTGGATAATGATGATACCTTTTCAAGTAGCTATGCTTAAGTCCATCCAGATCCTACTTGTCACGGCTACATACCATGACTACGATATCTGGTGGTTGGGTGTCATGACTGCTTTTCTAAATGATGTTTTAGAAGAGTGCGTCTATAAGTACACAGCCAGAGGGCCTCGTAGACAGTGGGAGTAGCGGAAACGTGTACAAGATGCTTTATTGGAAAAAGCAGGCATCGCGGAGTTGGAACGTCTGTTTTGATGGAAGAGTCAAAGAGTTTGACATCATCAAAATGGTAGATGAACCTTGTATAAACAAAAAGGAAGTAAGGAGTATGGTAGTGATCCTCGTAGAGTACGTGGATGACATACTCTTGATAAGAAAGGAGTTTCTTATGCTACGCTCGATCAATCTCCGTTTATCACAAAGATTCTCCAAATAGGATCAAATTGATACCTACTAAATCCTGGGTTTTGGATCTATGAGATAGATCTAAATGGATGTTAGGATACTCACTAGTTGTAGTGAGATGGTATTAGTTGATCCTGGGGAGAATCACTGGAAGTGTTCCAGGGTGATAAGGATGACTGAATGTCAGTCACAGGCATTGTCTTTACCCTTGGTAAAGGGACGGTATGTTGGAAGAGTTCCAAGCTAGATACCGTGGCATACTAGACGATAAAGGCAGGATTCATCGCTACTTAAGATGCTACCAAAGAGGGTGTTTGGGTGTATATTGGTTCATGAGATGAACTGGTTCCTACCATTGTGTGACAGTGGAGTTGTGGCTTATGCCAAGGAACGCCGGTCCCATCAGCGATCCAGACATATTCTAAAGCAGTATCACCTGATCATGGAGATAGTTGATCTCCAGGGTGATCGAGGTAAGGAGAGTAGACTCAGAGGACAACACAGCGGATCCACTCACAAAGGCCTGTTCCCAGAGAGAGACTTTTATGGGATGGTTGAGTATGAGATACTACAACCACTGCTATCAGATGGCCCTAGTGCAAGTGGGAGATTGTTAGTTATATGTATGCCCTAGAAGCCATTACTATACATAAGATGTATATTGTAGTGGATGCTGGGACATATATAGGGAGGACTTTCTTGCTCGACATGATAGTATGCTATCTGGTTGCTCTTTACCTTAACGTGTACACTAATTGTCTCTCTGTTACATGTTGGTAAAGCCCTTAGGATGTGTACTTGACTACCTGGACTATGATGCGGATCATACTAGTGGGGACTTGGTAGTCTATAAGTACATCCTTCAAAGTCCCTAGTCGTGGGTGTATCGAGACAGGGCATCGATATACCAGAGTAGACTAGCGTGTACCTTCTCGACCCATACAGATGGGCGATGGATGATCTCATATCCATTGGTGTTTGACATCAGAGGAGATATACGGGTGCTCAGTAGAGACTGGGTACACTGGACGGACTTGCCGAGAACTCCCAGATGGTATTATACCTAACGTCAGATGGCAGTTCTCTGGTGACACTGGTACAGAGTAGTCTGTTGACCCGAGATCGTCATAGAGTCTTGTGTGGTTCCCACTGTACTTTGATTTCCATCTTACCACGTCCAAGAGGGCGTGCAAAACGGTGGTTTTTGGGTACAGTCCCGAGTCACATGGAGGCAATGAGCGATAGGAGGGGATTCGTCTTTCCCGGTATAGGGAGTTGATGTTGCGCTGTGCTCGATTGGCTATAACAGGAAATCCCTGGCCAGGGTTGCTGAGATTTACTGGTAAGTGTTACCAGTAGTTTCTCGAATTGTTATAGACCTCATATCGACACGACTTATCGAGCTATTGGGGTCTGACGTTTACCACCCCTAGGCGAGATATGCGACATATCAGACGATCAGTCCGGACTGTACGGTAGTGTTACTGGTTGGATTCACTGGAGTGTGAGCGGCCTTGCTCGTCGATCTTCAGATCACTCAATACCCGGGTGGCCGTTACGTTTAGCAGACCGCTTGCGGCTTGTGGGTGCTTGATATGATCATCACCTGCTGCCGGCGTATTGACGAGTCTTTAGAGTCCTACACAGAGGTTTCCTGGCTCAAGCGAAACGAAATAGGAGCGCATATGAGATATGTGCGGGACCGAGAATGATGCGTGTATGTGATACCGTATTCCATTCTCGCGATGAATGTATCGATTAGGTTATATGCGATATACCCTAGTTATCGAATCAAGGATTGATTCGATAAACCGATACATTGGATACTAGTCGGTTATATGTGATATGACCGGATCGTTAAATCAAGTGTTGATTTAATGATTTAATGTATAATTATATATTTGATATATTACTTTGCATTAACTAGTATTGGTTCACTTTAAGATGGATTTTCTCACTCGGATGTGCGCATTGCATATGCGATATGATTTTGTGCACTTGCTTGTATCATGTTTGATGATGCATGCCTTTTGGTTAAGTGTAAAGAATTAAACCTTGGTTATTGAAATGGTTAGGGTTTACTTTTTCCTTATGCATTTTATTCGTTTATTTATTCTTTTGGAAAAAGAAAAGGAAATGATAAAATGGTGGCATTCTTTGTTCTTTCATGAAGCTTCATGAATACTTTGACTAAGTCACCATTTTTGTCTCATCCTTAAACCTAACCATTCCATTTAACCATGATTCATTCTCTACACTAAACCATGGTTTGAATATGATAAGGTTTGATTTTCTTTTCCTTTTTTAATTAAGACTTATCATATTCTTCTTCTTCTTCTTCTTCACTTCAAGAAAAAGCTTGAAAGCTTTAATGGCAAAGTGAGAAAAAGAGAGAGAAATCCAATTCTAAAGTCTACCCACTTCCTATTTCTTTATCCTCTACCTCTTGCCAAGTAGTAGAGTGTGTTTTCTTCATAATTTTCTTGACTTGGTGAAGTCGGAGCTTGATTTAGCGATGCCTCGGCGTAGATCATCTTCGGCATGGACATCGACGACCTAGCTCGCCATTTCTCCGATGAAGCCGACGCTAGAGCCCGGGAATTCTTTTGGACAGCGAGGGGACTTCGTTGCGGAGCTATGGAGGTGGAGCACCGGATCTACCAAGGTTGTATTTCCGTTAAACTTTTAGTTAAGTGTTAACTAGATTTCTTTTTCGCCTAGTTTTCTAGCCAACGATCCGTTCTAGGGTTTCTCGGCACCGTTTAAATTTGAAATTGGCATGGTTGATGCCTTGTGAGACCTCATTAGGGTGCCTAGGAACCCTACAGATATAGCGGTTGGCAACAGTGAGGACACTGTTGAAAACAAGTTTGGGAGAGGTTTGTGCTTATTTTTGCATCATTTGCATATCATTTGCATAAGCACAAAACATTTCTTTAAAAACCTATAAAAATTTAAAAATTTTAAAAACCTATAAAAATTTGAAAATTTTAAAAAACCTATAAAAATTTAAATTTTTTTTCAAAATCTTTAAAAATTTAAATAAAATCAAAAAAATAAAAATATTTTGTACATAAATAAGATAATAAAAGATTAGATAGCGAAAAATTACATCCATGAGATTAGAAAAATTTAAGAAAACCAAGAAAATTAGAAGTTTTCTTATACGAACTAGTAATAAGTAGTTATGAGCCGTTGTCCCAAGCGTTCGTAAGATGAAGGAAGTCACTAATCTGAGGATAAAAATAAGTCTTCAAAAATAGTTCCTATTTTGGAAGCCAAACATTTTGAACGTTGATACCCTACTATTCGCACTTACACACGTCTTGAAGCCCGGGATAGTAGAGGATACCTTGAAATGCTCTTGTCTAAAAGCCAAAGTATGAAGGAAATAAAAATGAAGAAAATATAAAATGGTGAGAAAAAAATGAACACCGGTTTTGTTATCGCCAAGGCAGTAATGAAAAAATATAGCGAGGGTGCCTCTTCACCTAGTGCCCTAAGGCCAACTGGTCTGGGAGTCACTGCTAAGCCTTAGGTGGTGCAAGACGAGGAAAAACACCAAATAAGTAAGCACATGAGTAATCGGTCGGTTAGTACCTCAAGAAGTATTAACGGTCGCATGAAAGTGTGTGAGCAATCTCATTTAAATATTCATTAATTAAAAAGTACTGAGGCTGATGAGCAAGAGTATGATAGCTTGAATTGAATTCTCCGGGTGTAGGGATGTAAATTACACACACGTAGGGTGATATGATCAACGTTTGGAAGAAAGATAGGAATGAAGAATAATACGATGTTTTATTGAGGGAGGACGTGATTTCTGACATCTTTTCATGACTATTAAGATAGGGCTCATGACAACCGAAAAGCTAGCTTAGTTGGAAACCCTAATTTTCAAAGCCTTTCTTTTATAATTCTTCTCTTTAAATGTAATATTCATGATCTTCCTTTTATTATTGGATTTTGTGGGTGCAATCCGCTGAAAACCCTCAGGAGACAACACTCCTCCTGCTAAGGACACCTAGAGGTTTAAAGGATTGTTGCATGTGCTCAGTGCAATCGTGTTGCCTACGAAAGTGTGCTAGTTAGTTTTTGTCACGACTCGAAGTCTGGCCCGTGACCGGCACTTAACCACGTAACGTCTACAGGCGTAACGCGACTAAGTGAACCGAAAACCCAGAAATCAAACCAGTGAAAGTATAGAGTGTTATAAGTTTTAATGAGGCACTTATTAACGTGATAAGAAAATTAAATAAACAATCACCAAGATAGTAATATACGACGCCGTAGCGAAGATCAAGATCCACAAGTGGGAACAATACAGATAGGATAAACTGCAAGTACAGTCGGCTCACAACGAGCTCGACACCAGAATACAAATAGAATACATCATCGTCCTCACACTGTCTCTAAGTCAATACATACATGGTAGATGGAGAATACTAGATACAACAATGTACATAACTGAAAGATAAACAGATACCGCACAAAACCCACCTATCAGCAAAAGAGCTAGTACACCAACTATGGGGTTATCTGTGTCAAAAGATGCAACCGCAGCCTGCCGCGACTACTCCGAAGGGCAACCTGCAAACACTGTGGCACAACGGGGGTGAGTTGCCAACTCGTGAATAGAGATAACATATAAAGGTAATCGCGAGCATGTACGTACTACGCTACTCTATCATATGCCAACAGATGATATCAATGTGTGATAAGCAGTATGTGCAATAATCATGCAAGTGCTCTATCAGGTAATGTAACTACAGGATGAGGTACAATAGTAAATGCTGAGCAGGGGCAATATGATATCTACACGGAATGTCGACGTGGAATATATAATCGGTGTCTCTCAATGCATCCAGATCCCCCCAAATAGCTCAGGCGCCGGCACTCTCATCGGCCCTCAAATCCTGTACATCTCTGAGAATCCCGAGTGCCCAACATCGGCACCCAAATATCATAAATACTCGTGTCCAGCATCGACACGCAAATCCTCATCCATCGGGCCCCGTCAGTCCGGATCAGCCCACGGGCTCCGTCTGCGGTATCGGCCCTCGGCCCCGGCAGTACGGATCACCCCGCATCCATCTATAGACTCTGATCAGTACCCTCCGGATAACTGTCAGGTCCAACCAATTACCGGTAGGTAGTAGTCCTTCTGCCAGGCTCATCGTCTACTGCACAGCGAAACCGTTCTCGCCCCGGGGTACCATACCGGGTCCACCATGTACCCGTAATCGGCCTCAACCAGCTTCTCGATTCGGGTTCACATATATCACTCTAGCACCGAGAAAACACATGGTGGACGCACCGAAATATCATATCAAGGGAACCTGGTTTTTAAATGATTATATATTTGCAATAGCCACGGTTCCCAAATCCAGAAATCACATGTAATCCAAACCAAAATACAAGTCAATGATCCGATATGATATGTGCGTCAAATATAAATAGCATGTCAAGTCACATATAGATGAGCTACAATATGATGATCCGATGTGATATAGGCATCAAGTATGAATAGCATGTCAAGTTACATATAGATGAGCTACAATATGCTGATCCGATGTGATATAGGCATCAAGTATGAATAGCATATCAAGTCACATATAGATGAGCTACAATATGATGATCCGATGTGATATAGGCATCAAGTATGAATATCAAGTCATGTCACATATAGATGAGCTACAAGGTAATGATCCGATGTGATATAGGCATCAAGTATGAATAGCATGTTAAGTCACATATAGATAAGCTACAATATGATGATCCGATGTGATATAGGCATCAAGTATGAATATCAAGTCATGTCACATATAGATGAGCTACAATGTAATGATCCGATGTGATATTCTACAGTGTGAGTGTCATGGCAATTACTAACGGTGTGTGTGTAACATGCAGGATAGTGCTCGTGCAACATGGACCGTTAGTAATGGTACGGTGTTCTATCAATTCTAGTTTATATCCAAATAGCAGGGAATGCAGCATGCACTAAATAGTAGCCATGAATAGTCAATGTATACAAAGGAAACTATAAGGTCCTATCAGCCCTGACGTAGAACGCCATGCGGGCGATATCCCCGTAGATGTGAAATCTACTCACCGTAGTCTCTCGCTAGGTGTAGCCAACAACTTGTTTCCCCTTCTGCACGGCGTCCGCCGTACTCGCCTGCGAACCTAAAATTACACAATATATCACACGTAAGCTTGAAGTCACACAAACGCGACATTAAGACCGAACTAGTAACTCGTGTCGCGAACCAAGCGCGCGTGTGCGCGATACGCTAAAATGTGTGGTTACGCGCCTGAAACCACTCCGACGCGTCGCGATACGCAGAAACCCCAAACCCACACACACGTATCACGCGTGTCGCGAAAGATTGAAAATACGGGAAAATAGGTAATCCCCTCCAGATTTTGATACAGGAAAGATATTGTAAAACTATATATACCAAACCAACCCACATAGTAGCAGACACCCACACCCCAAACCCCAACCCACAACTCCCCCATCTGGCCGCAAATTGCGGCCAGAATGAATATTTCGGCGGCCTGGGTAGGGAATTGGGCTCCCAGGTTTTGTGTGTGCACTCTATACCCCCCATACATGCTACAGTAACATCTAGTTTCACTCTGAAATATCTCGGGTAGCAGCAGATCCTACAGAGCCTAATTTCTAGCTAAAAATCCACACTTTGCACAAAAATGGAACTTTAGGGTATTTTTGTGCAAACCGAAGCAAAACTTGGCCTAAGATAGCTCTAATAACACATAATAGAGCTAACACAACTAACAAAACCCTAATCTAACATGTGAATCATAAATATCCTTAAATATAACCAAAAATGCACAAAAATGAGATTTTTACAAAAGAATTCAACAAGTCTAAGGAAAAGAAGTGCTAATGTGAGTTAATACCTTCTAAGAACCTTGTAGAACCCCAAAAGTTTCAACTTTCCCCTCTAGTGTGCAGATTTGCCTTAAACACCTCAAAAAGCTCACTTTTCCTAAGGTTTTGTGAAGAAAATGAGTTGATAAGTATAGGGTTTTGTGTAGGGATCAAAGGGGAATGAAAAGAGAAGAGAATATGGAGGAAAATGGAGGGTTTGCTGCTGGAAATTCTCCAGAATTTCTGAAGTGAGGAGAAGAGATAGAGGGAAGAGAAGGAAATGGGTCAAAAGTCAATGTTTTTCTACCTAACACCATGCTCATTTGATTAATAGAATTTCAATTATGAAAAAGGGTTTTTGTTTTGGATAAAAGGGTGGGGAAAAATAACAACCATGCATACAAGAAAAATGGTTAACATGCTACCAAAACCCTAAGTCTCAAAAAGGTCTAAGTGTGAAAGTGTGCACTAGCATAAGAAAATTCCCAACATGCAAACACTACTAAATATAACTAATAATCCTAAGAACACATATATAATAACACGTACGATCACTAATTATCACGAAAGACATTCAAACGGAAATCCAAAGTGTTACAATCTACCCCCCTTAAAGAAATTCGGTCCCCGAATTTAAAAATCTAACTAAACGCACCTTCAAAAAGATAGGGATACCTCTTCCTCATCTCGCTCTCGGTCTCCCAAGTAACCTCCTCGCCGCGCTGGCCACGCCAAAGTACCTTGACGGACGGTATCTCCTTCGACCTCAATTTCTTCACTTGTCGATCCAAGATCATCACCGGCTGCTCTGCATAGGAAAGGTCGTGCTCAAGCTGGATCGTCGGGTGCTAAATCGCATGCGAAGGATCATGAAGATATTTGCAGAGCATCGAAATGTGAAATACGGGGTGCACGTCTGGAAAACTGGACGGAAGGGCTAATCGATACACAACCGCACCAACACGCTCAAGGATCTCGAAGGGGCCCACATATCTGGGACTAAGCTTCCCCTTCTTCCCAAACCTCATCACGCCTTTCATTTGGGAGACCCTCAAGAAAAAATGATCACCAACGGAAAACTCCAGTCTGCGCCGACGACGGTCCGCATAAGATCTCTGCCTACTCTGGGCTGTTCTCGTCCTATCGCGAATCAACTGGATCTTCGCGGTCGTCTCCTCCATAATCTGCGGCCCTAAGATAATGCTCTCACTGAGCTCCGTCCAACAGGTGGGCGATCTGCATCTCCTCCCATAAAGAGCCTCAAACGGTGCCATCTGAATGGTCTCCTGGTAGCTGTTGTTGTAGGAGAACTCTACTAAGGGCAAATGATGATCCTGGCTACCTCCGAAGTCCAAAACGCATGCTCTGAGCATGTCTTCGAGAGTCTGAATAGTCCACTCTGACTACCCGTCGGTCTGCGGATGGAATGCTGTGCTGAAACTCAAGCGAGTGCCCAAAGCCTCCTGAAGCCTCTGCCATAGCCGGCTGGTAAACTGGTGCCTCTATCGGACACGATGCATGTCGGAACTCCGTGCAGTCGTACAATCTCATCAATATAAATCTGGGCATACTGAGTAAATCCGAAAGTCGTCTTCACCGATAGGAAGTGAGCCGCTTTCGTCAAACGATCCACGATCACCCAGATGGAGTCATACCCTCGACTAGTCCTGGGTAGACCCACAATGAAATCCATAGATATCTGTTCCCATTTCCACTCCGGAATGGGTAACGGCTGTAGCTCTCCCGCGGGCCTCTGGTGCTCAGCCTTGACTTGCTGACAAGTCAGGCATCTCGACACAAAATCTGCAATGTCCCTCTTCATGCCGTCCCACCAGTAAACATCTCTCAGATCATGGTACATCTTGGTAGAACTGGGATGAACACTATATACCGACCGATGTGCCTCCTCAAGAATCTCGTGCCGCAATCCCTCAGCATCTGGTACGCACAGTCTAGCTCCAAATCGTAGTATCCCCTGATCATCGATCACGAACGCGAAAAATCTGCCCTGTCCCATCTATGTCCTGATCTCTGAACAGCGGTCACTACCGTGCTGTGCCTCGTATATACGGTCAAGCAACTGTGGGCGTGCACGAACATGCGCCATCTGTCCTCCGATCGGCGTAAACTCGAACTGTACCCGACTGTCGAATAAGATCTGCCAATCCGCCGACGACTGCCTTTGTACTGCACTTAAACAGGATAGACTACCCCCGGGCCTCCTGCTCAAAGCATCCGCCACTATATTCGCCCTGCCCGGGTGATACAAGATCTCACAATCGTAGTCCTTCACTAACTCCATCCATCGGTGCTGTCTAAGGTTCAGGTCTCGCTGCTGAAATATGTACTTTAAGCTCATGTGGTCAGTGAATATCTTGCACGACTCTCCATACAGATAGTGTCGCCAGATCTTGAGTGCAAAGACCACCGCAGCCATCTCCAGATCATGAGTAGGGTAATTCTGTTCATGTTTCTTTAATTGCCGCGAAGCATACGCAATCACCATGTCATGCTTCATCAAAACACACCCCAGCCCTACTCGTGAAGCATCGCAGTAGACCACAAATCCGCCTGGTCCTGAAGGCAATGATAGCACTGGTGTCGTAGTCAGTAGAGCCCGTAGTCGCTGGAAACTGTTCTCACACTCCTCCGTCCAATCGAAGCGAACTCCCTTCCGGGTCAACCCGGTCAAAGGTGTAGCAATGCGAGAGAAGTCCTGCACGAATCGCCTGTAATAACCTGCCAGCCCTAGAAAACTGCGAACCTCCATCACTGACGTGGGTCTAGGCCAACTCCGAACTGCCTCTATCTTCCTCGGGTCGACACATATACCATCTCGTGTAATCACGTGCCCCAAGAAGTCTACGCTGTCTAGCCAGAAGGCACACTTGGAGAATTTGGCGAAAAGCTGATGCTCCCTCAAGGTCTGCAGTATAATCCGCAGGTGCTGCTCGTGCTCCTCTCTACTCCAAGAATACACCAAGATATCGTCAATGAACAGTAAGATGAACAGATCAAGATATGGCCGGAAAATACGGTTCATCAAATCCATAAATGTTGCTGGCGCGTTGGTGAGTCCGAACGACATCACCAAAAACTCGTAATGGCCGTAACGTGTGCGGAAGGCTGTCCTAGGAATGTCCTCCTGTCGAACCCGCAGCTGATGGTAGCCTGATCGCAAATCGATCCTCGAAAAGTATCCTGCCCCCTGAAGCTGGTCGAACAAATCGTCGATGCGTGGCTAAGGATATCTGTTCCGCACTGTCACCCTGTTCGGCTGGCGGTAGTCGATACACAAACGCAAACTGCCGTCCTTCTTCTTGACGAACAGGACTGGAGCACCCCAAGGGGAAACACTGGGTCGAATAAGTCCCTTATCCAGCAAGTCCTGCAACTGGCCCTTCAGTTCTCTAAGTTCCGCTGGGGCCATCCGATTAGGCGGTACAGAAATAGGCCCCGTGCCAGGGACCAAGTCAATGCAGAAAGAAATATCGCGCTCGGGCGGTAGCCCAGGAAGCTCGTCAGGGAACACATCAGGGAACTCGCTAACAACCGGAACCTGATCCAGAGGAACCTCTGTAGCTCTAATATCGCACACATGTAAGTCGATGTACTACACCCCAATACTTGTGGGGAGGCGGAATTTTCAAAAATGAACTTGTTTAGTGAACAAACATCGACTAACCGCTTGAATCGAAGCTAAACGATAACTAACCAAACACATAGATATTTTAAACTACTATGCTTAGGGATTATACCTAACGAACCAAGTCCTTCGGCTTTACGATCTCCTCGTCCTCCTCGGCCTTCTCGATGTAGTAGATGATCCACCCGAGAGCAAAACTCCAAGCTTAGCCTCTAAACTTGAGGCAACTAACCTTCTTGGATTGCTAATCAAAGAAGATAGATGAGATAGAGTGAGGGTTATGGATTGTTTTAGTCTAACTAATCCTTGTTCTCAACACATGAGAGGTGAGGATTAGGGTTTGAAGTGAGAGAGCTTGAGGAGAGAGAATGTGTGTATGATAATTGAATAAAGATTATGAGTTATCATAATATATATGAAGCATTTACTTTTATCAAGAAAAGAAAATAAGTGATGAATAATCATGCTTCATAAATATCAAGTGGTGATTCATTATCATGAGTCATTAAGTATTTATGATGCATTAATGACAATGATGAATCACTCTCATGACTCACTAATCTCATTCAATGTATATGCCACCTAAACCTCCTTAGTCACCATCTTCTAGAAGCTTCTCGCGTAATTACGAGAACGCCCCTCCAATCCGCAAAAATACGGAAAAACTTTATACTGTATAAATCCAATAACCGGATACCAGTAACTGGCTTAAACCAAAGCCGACTGGTAAAAACTGTCCGAAAGTCGTACGTGCGTAAACACACGTATGCGTCCGAACCCTTGTCGTAAAACCATACGACCTCTATATCGTTTCGCCTGGAGTAGGAAACTCTCTGTGTGGGACTCTAGAGACTCGACTACTACGTTGGCAGTGGGTTTAACCACAGACCGCAAGCGGCACTAGCTGTACGTAACGGTCCCTAGGTAGTTGTCGATAAGAAGGCCGATGAGGAAACCCATCCGAACTCCTACTGAGCCTGCTGTGACAATCTCCATACAGTCCGGTCCATTCGTCTTAGACTATCGCATATCGGGCCTAGGGGGGCGGCAAGCGTCAGTCCCCTAATAGCGGTATAAGTCGTGTCGGAGGGAAGCCTATTACACCCTGAGAAACTACTGGAACCTACCAGCAAATCTCGCTTGCCCTGGGCAGGGACTTTGCGTAATGGCTCTCTGGCACAGCGCGATATCAACCCCCAATACCGGGAGAGACGAATCCTGTCTAACCGCCATTGCCTCCAAGTGCTCGGGACTCCACCCAACTGCTACCTGTTTGCACGACTCCTTTGAGCCGTGGTAGGGTAGCAATCTAAGAACAGTGGGACACACTCGAGGCGAAGTAGCAGTGTCAAGTCTGCGGACTATGCTGTACTCATGTCACCTGGGAACTGTTTACTGACGACTGGTATAAAACCAACCAACAGTTCCCTGTGAGTCCTGTCCGGTGTACCCGTAACCTAACGAGCACCTGTATACAATCTCCAGTACGACGTACTGACGGCTGTGGGACAGACCATCTCCCCAACTGGGATGAGAAGCGTACACACTAGTCTACTCAGGAGTATCGATGCTCTGTCTCGATAATCCAACGACCAGGGACCTGAATAAGGATGTGCTTGTAGACTACCCAGCCCCCACTAGTGTGACTGCCATCACAACGCCGGTAGTCAAGCAAGATCCTAAGAGCTCTATCAATACGTATACTCACATATTAAGATAGAAAAACCAAGTAGCATACTACCATGTTTAGCAAGACTGTTATATACATGTGAATATCCCAAGCTTCCATTAAGTAATATAAAAACTAGTATGATACAGTAATGGCCTTCTAGGGCATAAACACTAACAATCTCCCACTTGCACTAGGGCCATGTACTGGCGTATCGCAGACCGATGATCTCGAGTAGCCTCTCGAACTGAATCTGAGGTAGGGCCTTCGTGAATGGATCAGCAATGTTCTCTTCAGAAGCAACTCTCCGAACCTCGATCTCCTGACGATCAATGATCTCCCTGATCAGGTGATACCGCCTTAAGATGTGTCTGGACTTCTGATGGGACCTTGGTTCCTTCGCTAAAGCTATAGCTCCGTTGTTGTCGCAATACAGAGGTATTGGATCAACAATGGTAGGAACCACCTGAAGTTCTGTTAGGAACTTCTTCATCCAGACTGCTTCTTTTGCGGCATCGCAAGCAGCTATATACTCCGCTTCCATCGTCGAGTCAGCAACGGTGTCCTGCTTGGAGCTCTTCCAGCACACCGCCCCTCCATTGAGGGTAAAGACATAACCCGACATGGACTTGGAATCGTCCTTATCACTCTGAAAGCCGGAATCAGCAAAGGCCTCCAACCTGAGGTCTTTTCCGCCGTAAACCAAGAACATCTCCTTAGTCCTTCTCAGGTACTTGAGAATGTTCTTTACTGCTATCCAGTGCTTCTCCCCTGGGTCTGACTGATACCGGCTTACCACGCTCAGTGCGTAAGCTACATCCGGTCTGGTACACAACATCGCATACATTATAGAGCCTACCGCAGAAGCGTAGGGTATAATAGACATGCGTTCCCTTTCCAAATCAGTCTTGGGAGACATCTCTTTGGAGAGGGTGATTCCGTGACAAGCCGGTAGATTACCGCGCTTAGAATCTTCCATACTGAATCTTTTCAGTACAGTGTCGATAGACCTGGACTGCGAAAGTCCCAACATCCTCTTGGATCTATCACGATAGATCCGGATCCCCAGAATGTAAGAGGCATCACCCAGGTCTTTCATGGAGAACCTGTGTGACAAGAATCCTTTGACAGATTGTAGCATAGGAATGTCATTTCCTATCAATAGAATGTCATCCACGTATAAGACGAGGAATACGACACTTCTGGCTACAACTTTACTATATATGCACGGTTCATCTGGATTTTTGATAAAGTCATATTCTTTGACTGTCTCATCAAAACAGATGTTCCAACTCCGCGATGCCTGCTTTAGTCCATAAATGGACTTAAGCAGCTTGCATACTTTCCCGCTGCTCCCACTCTGATTGAAACCCTCTGGCTGATCCATATAGACGCACTCTTCTAAATTTCCATTCAGAAAAGCCGTCTTTACGTCCATCTGCCAGATTTCATAATCATGGAAGGCAGCAATAGCAAGAAGGACCCGAATGGATTTGAGCATAGCCACTGGAGAAAAAGTTTCGTCATAGTCCAAACCTGGTCTTTGACGAAAACCCTTTGCAACAAGTCTAGCCTTATAGGTTTCCACCTGTCCATCTACACCAATCTTTTTCTTGAAGATCCATTTGCATCCTATGGGTTTTACCCCATCTGGAGCAAAGTCCAAAGTCCATACTTTGTTGGTGTACATGGACTCCATTTCGGTCCGCATTGCATCTAGCCATCGTACCGAGTCGCCGCTCTGGATGGCCTGCTGGAAGTCAGTAGGTTCATCATCACCTATGATGCAATCCTCTCTATCCCCATCTATGAGAAAACCGTAGTATCTCTCAGGCGGATGAGACGGCCTACTACTCCTGCGGAGGGGTGCGGGAATGTCCTGTTCTTCTTGAACTATCGGTTCTACCAAACTTTCAGTAGCAGTTTGTGGTTCTGGAATTTCTTCCAGTTCTATTTCGCTCCCACTTATTTCCTTTTCTAAAAACTGATATTCTAGAAAATGGGCATTACGAGAAACAAACACCTTTTGTTCCTCTGCGTAATAGAATAGATACCCCTTGGAGTTCTTTGGATATCCCACAAACTGACACTTTACTGATCGTGCCTCGAGCTTGTCAACATGCTGCTTTTTAACAAAAGCTGGACATCCCGATATTTTCAGATACTGAAGATAGGGTTTCTTCCCACTCCACATCTGATATGGCGTGGTAGGCACAGTCTTGGTAGGAACCATGTTCAAAAGATATGCCGCTGATTCTAGCGCATAACCCCAGAAAGATCGTGGTAACTCAGCATTACTCATCATGGATCGTACCATATCCAATAGGGTTCGATTCCGTCTCTCCGATACACCGTTATGCTGTGGAGTGTATGGAGGAGTAAGATGAGAGAGAATTCCTTTCTCTTTTAAGTAACCTAGGAACTCGGCACTCAAGTATTCATCACCTCGATCAGATCTAAGTGTCTTGATACTTTTGCCGGTTTGGTTTTCTACTTCATTCTTATATTCTTGGAATTTCTCAAAAGCCTCGGATTTATATTTCATCAGATAAATGAATCCGTATCTTGAGTAATCATCCGTGAAAGTAATGAAATAGGAAAAACCACCTCTTGCATGTGTAGACAATAGACCACATACATCGCTGTGTATGAGTCCTAAGAGCTCGCTCGCTCTTACTCCTTGTCCAGTGAATGGAGTCTTTGTCATCTTTCCTTTGAGACAAGATTGACAAGTGTCATAAGTTTGATATTCGAACGAATCCAAATATCCTTCTCTATGCAACTTAGTCAACCTTCTCTCATTGATGTGACCCAGTCTACAATGCCATAAGAAAGCTTTATTTAAATCTGGAGACTTTCTTTTTAGTGTGTTCTGGACATTGAAAATTTGGAGTTGGTTTAAAACATATATACCGTTATTTAGAGTACCAGACCCAATCAAACCATGATTAAGGTGGATGTTAACAACATCTCTTACAAACGTGAAATCATAACCTTTATTTGATAACAAGGAAACTGATATGATATTATACGTTAAGCTTGGTACAAAATAACAGTTATGTAAAACCAAAATGTGTCCACTCGTCAATCCTAGGTGATAATCCCCGACGGACGCAGCTCCCACGCTAGCTCCATTAGCAACCTTTACGGTCATATCACCTTCCTTCAGCACTCTACGGTTTCTCAGTGCCTGCAATGAATTGCAAATTCGAGATCCTGATCCGGTATCCAATACCCAGGAAGTAGAGTTGATCGACAGACAATTCTCAATTATAAACACACCTGAAGTCGAAGCCACAGCTTTCTTCGGTTCCTGGTTCTTGGCGTTCCACGCCTTGCAATCCTTCTTCCAGTGCCCTTTCCTGTGACAATGGAAGCACTCATCCTGGCCAACTACCGGTACTGCAAACTTTTTCTTTCCCTTCCCTCCCACCTTACTAACACCTCCTCTAGGTTTGGGGACGGCCTTCTTCTTCCTTCCTTTGGCCCTAGCCTTGGACCCGGAAGAAGATGCACCGCCAACAAACATAGCGGGTGTTTCCCTTGCCTTCTGCAAGGTGCCCTCTGCACTCCTTAACATGTTCAGGAGTTCCGGAAGTTCAACTTCTTTTCCTTGAAGGTTGAAGTTCAGGATAAACTGGGCGTAGGTGGGAGGAAGGGACTGGAGAATAAGGTCTGTATATAGCTCATTATCCAAAGTCGTCCCAAGGTCTGCGAGCTCTTCAATATAGCCGATCATCTTTAGGACATGTTCTCCTACCGATGACCCGACAGCCAACCTCGCTCGAAACAAGTTCTTAGAGGTCTCGTATCTTGCTATACGAGATTGCTCTCCATAAAGTTCCTTTGTATGGAGAAATATGCCATCTAGGGTCATATCCTCGTGCCTCCTCTGATGTTCATTGTTCATTGAGGCAAGCACGATGCACTTGGCTTTCGCGCAATCTAAATCCTAGGTTTTGCGGATTTCCTTATCCGCATTGCTGGATTTGGGACCAGGGACAGCAGGTGCCGTAGCGGTGAGGATGTACCCCAATTTGTCATAGGTCAAAGCCATTTTGACATTCCGCAGCCAATCTTTATAGTTTGGCCATGTCAGTATATTTTTCTCTAAAAGTAACTTAAGTCCAGTCATTTTCAGGGTCGCTGCAATTAGGAGAGAGAGAAGAAAACTCTTTAGCATGATGCTCTTGCAAGTTTAGAGTGGTTTTTAGTTTATCTAAACTGGATGGCTCCCGCTGTTTCTCGAATCCTTCCTCAAACCATAAAAGAAGATTAGCCAGGACTATTCTCACCGTACAATACTTGCTTAACCGTTCAGCCAGGCCAGTGTCGATACTTCGAGGGAGGTTTTCCAACGCTTTCGCGAAGTTCCTTAATTAAATAACCTCTTTTCTCTGGGGGCGTAACCCCACTGACACTTTTCTGGACACCTACTTGGTTTATAGCATTGATCGTTAAGTGACGAATATCCTGATAAGTAGCATATACTCACAGTAGGATCGGGATCCAAATATCATCGTATGATAATGTTGAAGGAATCCTGCCAACATTCATCAAACTCCAAATGGTATGCATCTCTTTGCAAATTTCAGTTTCTTTAGAAATTCCCGATATATATTTTTGCCCCATGCTCTTATGACCTTGGCGTTGGTCAAAATATCATAAGTCACATGTCAAGTTCTACCCATCATTATCTTGTTAATTTGAACACATCCGTACATATCCTTGACGTTGGCCAAAATGATCATACGACTGTCCCAAACTAACTCATCTATCTGTGCAACAAATGAATACTCAGCAGCTACCAAACACTATGCCTTGACGTTGGTCAAAATACATAGCTTGAATACTACTGAATGCCCAGATGAAATGACGGAGGGCTACGAATGGTTTTGGCGAAACCGTGAACGTAGTGAACTTGATATAACCGAAGGAACCTGATAGCTTTTAAAAGGAGTGGTTAAAGCTCCGCATTTAAAAATATCTGTTTTTAAAATTAACCGAGTGGTTTCTTTTAAATTGTTCCAACGATTTAAACTTTGGTTTGTTTTTCTTTGCATTATAGATAATGCGTCCCATCATTAACCTATCATTGCAGAAAACAACGAAAATACAACGTCCTCTTATGCCATCCGCATTCGCCACGGGGTCCCGTCATCACCCGTTAGGTTACTTAACTAACGACAGAGCGGGGGCTGGGCTAGCGCGGGTGTAAAACATAAGTGACGTCTAAATAGCTATCATATATAGATATTGTACATTCGTCTGACGCAATGATATTCATTCCAGATCACAGATGAACTTAATTGGATTTGCAAGCAATCCGTGTTTGTTTTGAGCCTGCAACAAAATACGGATTACACAGTTGTGATGAATAGCCATTACCCCACCCACGACCCCTACGGGTGCGGCAAACTACCCGCCCGGCAGTTTGTGCACCCCACCTTGGGTCTGTCCTAGGAGCAAAAACAGTAAAATGAAATAATACAACGGTGGCTACAACCGCAACCTGGATGTGCCCCGCAAAATAATATTACAACAAATTACATTTACATCAAATGAATTAAATAATAACCCATCACAAAACCCCGGCTATACATCACAACAGTCCAACACAGTTCATATGCACAAACAGATAAAATCCATTTCAGAAATGTGCAACCCCCTGCCAACTGACATACTAGCAGTTAGGGGAGGTTTACGAACACATTATACAATCACAGATATAATCCAACAAGCAAATACTGTATAATTTCGATCGATTAAACACTTTTAATCTTGCTCCAATACTGCTCTGTAAACTTGAAACCTGAGCAAAATTAAAAAATACCAGAAAATCCCAAATATCACAGAGAACCAACACAAGAAAAATGAGTCCCTGAATCGTCAACTCGGCGGCGGAAGCGCGGCGGGATCTGTGCTATCCGCTGCGGTTCCGCGGCGCCGTAGGCGATTCAAGGGACCAAATTTTTTGTGTGTTCTACTACTGTCATTTTAAGCTTTCTGAACATCCCTGAAAAATTTTTGGACTTCATTTATAAATCGACAGAAACTGAAGTTTTCGGGCTTTTCCGGTTTCGTTTTTTCCGTTCGAAATTCATACAAATTTGCAAGTAAGTTATTTATTGTTTAGCGAGGCTCTGATACCACTGTAAGTCGATGTACTACACCCCAATACTTGTGGGGAGGCGGAATTTTCAAAAACGAACTTGTTTAGTGAACAAACATCGACTAACCGCTTGAATCGAAGCTAAACGATAACTAACCAAACACATAGATGTTTTAAACTACTTGTTAGTGTATATGCCCTAGAGGCCATTACTGTATCATACTAGTTTGTATATTACTTAATGGAAGCTTGGGATATTCACAGTTGTATATACAATCTTGCTCGAAATGGTAGTATGCTACTTGGTTTGTCTCTGCTTTAATATGTGCATGTGTTTCTTTTAGCATATTGCTGGTATACATATTAGTGGAGCCCTTAGGATCTTTGCTTGATTACCAGCGTTGTGATGGCGCTCGCACTCGTGGGAGCTGGGTAATCTATAAGCACATCCTTATACAGGTCCCTGGTCGTTGGACTATCGAGACAGGGCATCGATACTCCGGAGTAGACTAGCGTATGCGCTTCTCATCCCAGTGTGGGAGACGGTCTGTCCCACAGCCGTTAGTACGTCGTACTTGGGATAGTATGCGGGTGATCGTTAGGTTACGAGTACACTGGACAGGACTCGTCGGGAACTGTTGGTTGGTAATATACCTATCGTCAGTTATCAGTTCCCAGGTGACATGAGTACAGCTTAGTCCGCTGACTTGACACGGTCACTTCACCTCGAGTGTGTTCCCACTGCACTTTGATTACTACCCTACCACGGCTCAAAGGAGTCGTGCAAACAGGTTGTTTTTGGGTGCAGTCCCGAAGCACTTGGAGGCAGTGACGGTTAGACAGGATTCGTCTCTCCCGGTATTGGGGGTTGACATCGCGCTGTGTCTAGGAGAGCCATTACACGAGTAGTCCCTGGCCAGGGCGAGCGAGATATACTGGTAGGTTTCCAGTGTTATCTCAGGGTGTTCTGGGCTACACTCCGACACGACTTGTACCGCTATTAGGGGACTGACGTTCACCGCCCCCCTAGGCCCGCCATGCGATGTATCAGACGAACAGACCGGACTGTACGGAGACTGTCACATACAGGCTCAGTAGGAGTGCAGATGGGGTTCACCTCGTCAGTCTTCTTATCGACATCTACCTGGGGACCGTTACGTACAGCTAGTGCCGCTTGCGGTCTGTGGTTAAACCCACTGCCAGCGTAGTGTCGAGTCTTTAGAGTCCCACACAGAGAGCTATTCGCCTTTAGGCAAAATGAGTAGAGGTCGCATGGTTTTGCGACAGGGTTCGTTCGCATCCGCGCACTTGTGCGCGATTGCTGTCCGGACAGTTTATACTAGCGGGCTTTGGTTTAAGTCGGATCCTAGTATATGGTTTGAGATTGGTTTTTCTCAGTGTATTCGTGTTCCTCGGATCACGAATGCGGGTGCGTATGCACAGTTGCTTGAGATTGGGGGAGAGGACCTTGTTTAGGGTTAATGGCTATTGTCATTTTATTAACCCTATTGATTTTGTGTGTGTATTATTATTAATTGATTATTAGCTGAATAATTGTGCATGGTTGTTGTTGACAATTTGACTTCATTGACTTGTTGACCTTGTTGACAACTTGACCATAATCATTTCATTTGGAAGATGCTCTTTGATCTTTGCAAAATTGAAATGATAATGGTCATGTCATGATTTATCATGACAATTTTCAAGCTAATTATTCAATTAAAATTATTCACACATATTAGTGAGAATGGATCACTAATAATTCATTCTCTCATATTATTTCTCTCTCTTGCTCATCCTCTCCCTCAAGCTCTCTCCCTCTCATGTGTTGAGAAACAAAAAGCTTGAGAAAAACCTTCACTTGATCCTCTCTACTCTCTTCTAGGGTTCAAGTCTTAGCATTTCTTGCACTCTAGTTACTCCTAGCTTGGAGTTGAAGCTAAAGGTCGTGGCTTTCAGGTGGATCCTTCTTTGACGGGAGAAGACAAGCAAGGTGAACTCTTTCAACCATTCCAAGGAGCAAAGAGAGAAGGACTTTGAGCTCAAGGTATAACCTTTCCATCACTTAGCTACTTTGTAGTTAGGGTTAGCAAGTTTATGTTTAGCAAAGATCCTTAAAGCTTGGTCCATGTTGCCTATAGTTGATAAAAATCCGATTTTTATTATGTTTTCCGCCTCCCCTTAAGCACCGGGGTGGGCAACGTGGACTTACACTACTATGCTTAGGGATTATACCTAACGAACCAAGTCCTTCGGCTTTACAATCTCCTTGTCCTCCTCGGCCTTCTCGATGTAGTAGATGATCCACCCGAGAGCAAAACTCCAAGCTTAGCGTCTAAACTTGAGGCAACTAACCTTCTTGGATTGCTAATCAAAGAAGATAGATGAGATAGAGTGAGGGTTATGGATTGTTTTAGTCTAACTAATCCTTGTTCTCAACACATGAGAGGTGAGGATTAGGGTTTGAAGAGAGAGAGCTTGAGGAGAGAGAATGTGTGTATGATAATTGAATAAAGATTATGAGTTATCATAATATATACGAAGCATTTACTTTTATCAAGAAAAGAAAATAAGTGATGAATAATCATGCTTCATAAATATCAAGTGGTGATTCATTATCATGAGTCATTAAGCATTTATGATGCATTAATGACAATGATGAATCACTCTCATGACTCACTAATCTCATTCAATGTATATGCCACCTAAACCTCCTTAGTCACCATCTTCTAAAAGCTTCTCGCGTAATTACGAGAACGCCCCTCCGATCCGCAAAAATACGGAAAAACTTTAGACTGTATAAATCCAATAACCGGATACCAGTAACTGGCTTAAACCAAAGACGACTGGTAAAAACTGTCCGAAAGTCGTACGTGCGTAAACACACGTATGCGTCCGAACCCTTGTCGTAAAACCATACGACCTCTATATCGTTTCGCCTGGAGTAGGAAACTCTCTGTGTGGGACTCTAGAGTC
Source organism: Agapanthus africanus (assembly GCA_030015575.1). NCBI lineage: Eukaryota > Viridiplantae > Streptophyta > Magnoliopsida > Asparagales > Amaryllidaceae > Agapanthus > Agapanthus africanus. The sequence goes on along the minus strand of CM057345.1, from coordinate 218,765,748 downwards.
TCGACTACTATGCTGGCAGTGGGTTTAACCACAGACCGCAAGCGGCACTAGCTGTACGTAACGGTGCCCAGGTAGTTGTCGATAAGAAGGCCGATGAGGAAACCCATCCGAACTCCTACTGAGCCTGCTGTGACAATCTCCATACAGTCCGGTCCGTTCGTCTTAGACTATCGCATATCGGGCCTGGGGGGGCGGCAAGCATCAGTCCCCTAATAGCGGTATAAGTCGTATCGGAGGGAAGCCCATTACACCCTGAGAAACTACTGGAACCTACCAGCAAATCTAGCTTGCCCTGGTCAGGGACTTTGCGTAATGGCTCTCTGGCACAGCGCGATATCAACCCCCAATACCGGGAGAGACGAATCATGTCTAACCGCCACTGCCTCCAAGTGCTCGGGACTGCACCCAACTGCTACCTGTTTGCACGACTCCTTTGAGTCGTGGTAGGGTAGCAATCTAAGAACAGTGGGACACACTCGAGGCGAAGTAGCAGTGTCAAGTCTGCGGACTATGCTGTACTCATGTCACCTGGGAACTGTTTACTGACAACTGGTATAAAACCAACCAACAGTTCCCTGTGAGTCCTGTCCGGTGTACCCGTAACCTAACGAGCACCTGTATACTATATCCAGTACGTCGTACTGACGGCTGTGGGACAGACCATCTCCCTAACTGGGATGAGAAGCGTACACACTAGTCTACTCCGGAGTATCGATGCTCTGTCTCGATAATCCAACGACCAGGGACCTGAATAAGGATGTGCTTGTAGACTACCCAGCCCCCACTAGTGTGACTGCCATCACAACGCCGGTAGTCAAGCAAGATCCTAAGAGCTCTATCAATACGTATACTCACATATTAAGATAGAAAAACCAAGTAGCATACTACCATGTTTAGCAAGACTGTTATATACATGTGAATATCCCAAGCTTCCATTAAGTAATATACAAACTATTATGATACAGTAATGGCCTTCTACGGCATAAACACTAACAAAACATATGCGAGAAATCCCTGACATCCCTTCCGCAAAAGCTGTCCAGCGCGAAAAGAAGAAATCACACTGTGAGGGGTGGCACCACGGTCCCCCAACACAACAACAACTGACTCGCCGGGAAAACAAAATCGAACTGTCTTCTCGCGGCAGTCAACAGAAGCATAGCATGTGGCTAACCAATCCATGCCCAAAAGAACGTCGAAGTCCAACATCTCCAGAAGGATCAAATTGACCGGCAACTCACTCTCGCCAATACGGACGGTACAGGATCGGAACACGTGCCTAGCAACAAACGACTCTCCCACAGGAGTAGTCACAACAAACGGCTGGCCAAGCAAACCGGACTCTCTACCCAAACTCGGCACAAAGTTTGTGGATACGTACGAGTGCGTGGATCCGGGATCGAATAACACGTGTGCATCAACCGAACATACAGAAAGGATACCTGAGACCACCGCATTGGACGCCTGCACGTCCTGATGGGTCAAAGCAAAAACTCACACCTGTCCTCCACCTGCAACTAACTGTCCCCTGCCGGCCGCTGGATGCCCTCTACCTCGGCCACCTCGTCCTCTATGAACAAATCCTCCGCGACCACGACCTCTCTGTGTATGCGTCTGACGCGGAGTAACAGTAGGTACTATCGGCAATGCCGTCTGGGGTGGTGAAGGTGGTAATGTAACATGCGGTGCTGCCGCCCCACTCCGGGGTACCTCAGGACAATCTCGCACACGATGATAAGAGCTCCCACAACGGTAACATCCCGATGACGGTCTCTGACCCTCCTCGGAATAGGAGCTAAACAATCGGCCTCGTCTCGAATCTATGCCACCTGCATGGTGTCTGTCACGACGCCGGAACGGCCGTCTCTGCACTGACGTATCTGCACGAACTCTCTTCGGCCCTGGAACTGCCAAGTCTCAGCAAGGCGCTCCTCAACTAATAATGCTGCATCTACTGCTGCTGCGTATATGTCGTAATGCTGCGCGCTGATAGCAAGGAATAGTGGTGTAAGCAAGCCTCGGACAAATCTCTTGACTCGCAACTCCTCAGTAGCCACTAGATACGGAGCATAAACGGATAGCTCGGTGAACAGCACATCGTACTCTGCCACTGACATCTCTGGCGTCTGGCGTAAGGACTCGAACCTGCGTGCTCTAGCATCTCTGACACTCAGGGGAAGAAAGCGGGCAAGGAATAGTGCCACGAACTCTGTCCAGGTCATAGGAGGAAGACCTGCTGCTCTACCCTTCTCGAGTGATTCACACCATTTCTGCGCAAGACCTTCCAAGAGAAAGCTCGCGAACTCGACCCATCTCGCATCTGCGCATCTAAGTGAACGACATATCCGCGCCATCCTATCAATGAAAGACTGTGGATCCTCGGCCACATCGGTGCCTGTGAAGACCGGAGGCTTCAGCCTCATAAACTCTGACAGCGATACTGTAATAACCTCTGTAGTCGCAGGTGCAACTGCCTGAACTGTGGGTACCACCGCGGTCTCCGCAACGGGTGGAACTACCTCTGGTCGCTGCGCTCGAAGTGTCTCAACTAGAGATCCCATCATCTGGCGCATCTCCTGCATACTGGATCCCATCATCTGGCGTATCTCCTGCACACCAGCCCCTAACATAGCAATCTGATCTGTCACGGCAGGAACAGCCTGCTCGGGCACAACCGGTGTGCTACCCGGATCAGTCCTCGTCTCAGATGAGTCAACTCGAATCTCGGCCCTCACGGCCGCTCTCTGCGCCCTTGTAGTCTTTGGCGGCATAATGGCTGAAAGGAATAATAGGATTCAATAGGGATACGGAAATTGAATCGCAAGAATGTATATACTCAAGAAGGAATTTACATCAATAAGTCCTAAGGTCGCGTAGGTGGAGTACCGTGTCGTGAGTATGCCGCGGAACATACACACGCTACGCTACCCTGCTGCAGCCACTTACTCCATCATACCAGGGTCATCCTACACTCCGAAAGGTAAAACCTACGCTCTGATACCAACTTTGTCATGACCCGAAGTTTGGCCCGTGACCGGCACTTAACCACGTAACGTTTGCAGGCGTAACGCGACTAAGTGAACCGAAAACCCAGAAATCAAACCAGTGAAAGTATAGAGTGTTATAAGTTTTAATGAAGCACTTACTAACGTGATAAGAAATTTAAATAAACAATCACCAAGATAGTAATATACGACGCCGTAGCGAAGATCAAGATCCACAAGTGGGAACAATACAGATAGGATAAACTGCAAGAACAGTCGGCTCACAACGAGCTCGACACCAGAATACAAATAGAATACATCATCGTCCTCACATTGTCTCTAAGTCAATACATACATGGTAGATGGAGAATACTAGATACAACAATGTACATAACTGAAAGATAAACAGATACCGCACAAAACCCACCTATCAGCAAAAGGGCTAGTACACCAACTATGGGGGTATCTGTGTCAAAAGATGCAACTGCAGCCTGCCGCGACTACTCCGAAGGGCAACCTGCAAACACTGTGGCACAACGGGGGTGAGTTGCCAACTCGTGAATAGAGATAACATATAAAGGTAATCGCGAGCATGTACGTACTACGCTACTCTATCATATGCCAACAGATGATATCAATGTGTGATAAGCAGTATGTGCAATAATCATGCAAGTGCTCTATCAGGTAATGTAACTACAGGATGAGGTACAATAGTAAATGCTGAGCAGGGGAAATATGATATCTACACGGAATGTCGACGTGGAATATATAATCGGTGTCTCTCAATGCACCCAGATCCCCCCAAATAGCTCAGGCGCCGGCACTCTCATCGGCCCTCAAATCCTGTACATCTCTGAGAATCCCGAGTGCCCAACATCGGCACCCAAATATCATAAATACTCGTGTCCAGCATCGACACGCAAATCCTCATCCATCGGGCCCCGTCAGTCCGAATCAGCCCACGGGCTCCGTCTGCGGTATCGGCCCTCGGCCCCGGCAGTACGGATCACCCCGCAACCATCTATAGACTCTGATCAGTACCCTCTGGAAAACTGTCAGGTCCAACCAATCACCGGTAGGTAGTAGTCCCTCTGCCAGGCTCACCGTCTACTGCACAGCGAAACCGTTCTCGCCCCGGGGTACCATACCGGGTCCACCATGTACCCGTAATCGGCCTCAACCAGCTCCTCGATTCGGGTTCACATATATCACTCTAGAACCGAGAAAACACATGGTGGACGCACCGAAATATCATATCAAGGGAACCGGGTTTTTAAATGATTATATATTTGCAATAGCCACGGTTTCCAAATCCAGAAATCACATGTAATCCAAACCAAAATACAAGTCAATGATCCGATATGATATGTGCGTCAAATATAAATAGCATGTCAAGTCACATATAGATGAGCTACAATATGATGATCCGATGTGATATAGGCATCAAGTATGAATAGCTTGTCAAGTCACATATAGATGAGCTACAATATGATGATCCGATGTGATATAGGCATCAAGTATGAATAGCATGTCAAGTCACATATAGATGAGCTACAATATGATGATCCGATGTGATATAAGCATCAAGTATGAATAGCATGTCAAGTCACATATAGATGAGCTACAATATGATGATCCGATGTGATATAGGCATCAAGTATGAATATCAAGTCATGTCACATATAGATGAGCTACAATCTAATGATCCGATGTGATATAGGCATCAAGTATGAATAGCATGTCAAGTCACATATAGATGAGCTACAATATGATGATCCGATGTGATATAGGCATCAAGTATGAATATCAAGTCATGTCACATATAGATGAGCTACAATGTAATGATCCGATGTGATATTCTACAGTGTGAGTGTCATGGCAATTACTAACGGTGTGTGTGTAACATGCAGGATAGTGCTCGTGCAACATGGACCGTTAGTAATGGTGCGGTGTTCTATCAATTCTAGTTTATATCCAAATAGCAGGGAATGCAGCATGCACTAAATAGTAGCCATGAATAGTCAATGTATACAAAGGAAACTATAAGGTCCTATCAGCCCTGACGTAGAACGCCATGTGGGCGATATCCCCGTAGATGTGAAATCTACTCACCGTAGTCTCTTGCTAGGTGTAGCCAACAACTTGTTTCCCCTTCTGCACGGCGTCCGCCGTACTCGCCTGCGAACCTAGAATTACACAATATATCACACGTAAGCTTGAAGTCACACAAACGCGACATTAAGACCGAACTAGCAACTCGTGTCGCGAACCAAGCGCGCGTGTGCGTGATACGCTAAAACGTGTGGTTACGCGCCTGAAACCACTCCGACGCGTCGCGATACGCAGAAACCCCAAACCCACACACACGTATCACGCGTATCGCGTAAGATTGAAAATACGGGAAAATAGGTAATCACCTCTAGATTTTGATACAGGAAAGATATTGTAAAACTATATATACCAAAATAACCCACATAGCAGCAGACACCCACACCCGAAACCCCAACCCACAACTCCCCCATCTAGCCGCAAATTGCGGCCAGAATGAATATTTCGGCGGCCTGGGTAGGGAATCGGGCTCCCAGGTTTTGTGTGTACACTCTATACCCCCCATACATGCTACAGTAACATATAGTTTCACTCTGAAATATCTCGGGTAGCAGCAGATCCTACAGAGCCTAATTTCTAGCTAAAAATCCACACTTTGCACAAAAATGGAACTTTAGGGTATTTTTGTGCAAACTGAAGCAAAACTTGGCCTAAGATAGCTCTAATAACACATAATAGAGCTAACACAACTAACAAAACCCTAATCTAACATGTGAATCATAAATATCCTTAAATATAACCAAAAACGCACAAAAATGAGATTTTTACAAAAGAATTCAACAAGTCTAAGGAAAAGAAGTTCTAATATGAGTTAATACCTTCTAAGAACCTTGTAGAACCCCAAAAGTTTCAACTTTCCCCTCTAGTGTGCAGATTTGCCTTAAACACCTCAAAAAGCTCACTTTTCCTAAGGTTTTGTGAAGAAAATGAGTTGATAAGTATAGGGTTTTGTGTAGGGATCAAAGGGGAATGAAAAGAGAAGAGAATATGGAGGAAAATGGAGGGTTTGCTGCTGGAAATTCTCCAGAATTTCTGAAGTGAGGAGAAGAGAGAGAGGGAAGAGAAGGAAATGGGTCAAAAGTCAATGTTTTTCTACCTAACACCATGCTCATTTGTTTAATAGAATTTCAATTATGAAAAAGGGTTTTTGTTTTGGATAAAAGGGTGGGGAAAAATAACAACCATGCACACAAGAAAAATGGTTAACATGCTACCAAAACCCTAAGTCTCAAAAAGGTCTAAGTGTGTAAGTGTGCACTAGCACAAGAAAATTCCCAACATGCAAACACTACTAAATATAACTAATAATCCTAAGAACACATATATAGTAACACGTACGACCACTAATTATCACGAAAGACATTCAAACGGAAATCCAAAGTGTTACAGTTTTTCTCTTTCTTTATTTTCTCCTTCTCTTTTTAATAAAACAGTTCGCTCGAGACGACCGAAAATAAGTTTGGGGGAATTTGATCAGTCGAAAATACTGCATTTTTAAGACGGCAATTTCCCTATCTTTTGCATTCATCTAGAGGTGTTCAGTATTCATATTGCACATATTAGTAAAACACCAGTATAATACTGAATTACCTGTACTGTATATTAAAACCGGTATTTTTAGGGAAATTGACTGTTTATCATGGCATCGCATCATTCTTGTATAGCGCAACTCTTGTCCTGGGAAATTGTGCAGGAAATTGCAGGAACAAAAACAAAATTGGGAAAAGAGCTAATCAAAAATACACCAACTCCAAGATTTGAGATCTGGAAGTGATACAGAAAGCCAAATAAAATTCAACATATCAGAAAAATGCTCGAATGTCATCCCAAACAAGTACCAGAGAACCCAAGCCCCAAGGCTTCACAGGAGCCGCGGATCCGCGGCCGGAGCCGGCTTGCGCCGCGGATCCGCGGCGCGGTGACGTCATCAAGCTTCCAAAATTTCTCCATGTGTATCCTCTAACGGCCCAAGTTCCAGAAGACTCCCGATTCTCCACGTGGCTTCATCTTTTGGAAGGCTCGGCTTAACAAACTATTTCTAGAAGGCTCTCTTTAACAAACTTTTGGGAGGAAATTTGAAATTTGAAATCCTAGATCTAGGGTTTTGAGATTTATAAAAAGGAGCCTAGATCTAGGGTTGAGGTTGTTCAAGAAATTATCCATCATCTTCCACCTACAAGTTGAGTGACATGACTTGTGCCTCAAAACCCTAACCCTAATTCCAATTCCAAAATCAAGATCAAGATCCCGAGTACCATTCAAGCGAGATGCCTTCGATCCTTTAGAAAGCAACGCCGGACTTCATCGGAGCAAGAGATCCAAGGAGATCCGCGACTCAAGGAGCCGAGCGAAGCCGAAATCGACGATCTAGTTCCTTCCTTTTATAAATTTCAAGAGAGTTGTAACGAAATTTGTCGATAAATAAAGGTGAAATTTCTATATCTTTCTTATCTTTTAATTCAAGCATTATGATTCGATCTCAATTTGTGATTGTGTTTGATATTATGATGTTTGAGTAAAACTCCGCACGTGTAGGAGTTGTGACGATCGATAGATGATGATAATTTAGACACTTTTACAATTCTTAAATCCTATAATGTTTGTAAATTCTTGTGAATCAAATGATCGATGACCTAGTTTCGAGACGATACTTTCTTGATTGTGTTCGCTCGAAACTAGGGATCAACGATTGATCATTTGATTAACTTGAAGCTAGAATTTGAATGAGATTCATCGAAAGGACAAAGGATGAGATGAGGAATCCCTAAATTCTTCGCAAGATCCTTAACCCTCGATAAATCGACATCGATCTAGTATCAATTCGTTAATGGATAAGAATATGTAATCATTAGATCTCATCACATCTATAGATCCGATCTACTCCTACGAGCCACACTTCGAATCTTGATTGTTGGTTGGAAATCATCACACATCTCAATTCTTGATTTAAATGTTTTCTTAGATCTAGATTTTTCTAATTCTTGATATTCAATTTTACAAATCATGAATTGTTTCTTTTGTTTTCTTTAAATTTTTGACTCATCTAATTCGGAAATTGAACGGATCTCACTTTCCTTTGGATGATCTGCACTTACTAACGCGCTACATCCGACACCGTTATTGATTGCGGTCAAAATATTTTTGGTTGTGATTTCTACATAATTTTCTAATAACCGACACAATCGGAAAATCATTCAATCAGCCAGCAAAGCCGCAAAGAACCTGTATGGCAAAACCTGCAAGGAACTGTGGCACAATGGGGTGAGTTGCCAACTCGTGAGTAGAAAACATCTACGAGCAGAAATCACATGCATAACGCTATCCTAGGTCATATCAGGTAATATCCTCAAATAAAAATTATGGTCCAGCTATGTATAGTGTAATACTACCTGCTCGTGTGCGTGCCCAAGATAGCAAAATATCAGATATATGATGTATGTAAGTCGATGTACAACACCCCACGACTTGCGGGGAGGCGGAAATATGAAAAACGATCTTGTTCTTTGCTTAAATATCGACTAACCGCATGAATCGAAGCTAAACGATAACTAACATCAAACATAGAAGTTAACAACTGCTACGTAAAGGGATTATACCTAAAGAACCGTGTCCTTCGTCTTTACGAACTCCACCTCCTCCTCGGCCTTCTCGAAGTAGTAGACGATCCACCCGAGAGCTTTACTCCAAGCTTAGCCTCTAAACTTGAGGCAACTAACTTTCTTTAAGTGATAATCAAAGAAGCTAGGTGATATAGAGTGAGGGTTATGGTTTAATTAGTCTAACTAATCCTTGTACTCAACACATGAGAGGGGAGGATTAGGGTTTGAAGAGGGAGAGCTTGAGGAGAGAGAAGGTGAAGATAATAATGAAGTGAGAATAATGAGTTATCATAATATATATCAAGCATTTTGTTATATCAAGAAAAGAAAAGAAAATGATTTACAACCATGCTTGATAAATATCTTGTGGTGATTCATCTCCATGAGTCATTAAGCAATTATGAAGCATTAATGACATGGATGAATCATTCATATGACTCACTAATCACATTCATTGTATATGCCACCTAAACCTCCTTAGTCACCACCTTCTAGAAGCTTCTCGTGCAATTACGAGAACGCCCCTCCTTTCCGCAAAAATACGGAAAAACTTTAGACTGTATAAATCCAATAACCGGATACCAGTAACTGGCTTAAACCAAAGCCGACTGGTAAAAACTGTCCGAAAGTCATACGTGTGTAAACACACGTATGCGTCCGAACCCTTGTCGTAAAACCATACGACCTCTATATCGTTTCGCCTGGAGTAGGGAAACTCTCTGTGTGGGACTCTAGAGACTCGACTACTACGTTGGCAGTGGGTTTAACCACAGACCGCAAGCGGCACTAGCTGTACGTAACGGTCCCCAGGTAGATGTCGATAAGAAGACCGATGAGGAAACCCATCCGAACTCCTACTGAGTCTGATGTGACAATCTCCGTACAGTCCGGTCCGTTCGTCTAAGACTATCGTATATCAGGCCTAGGGGGGAGGCAAGCGTCAGTCCCCTAATAGCGGTATAAGTCGTGTCGGAGCGAAGCCCATTACACCCTGAGAAACTACAAGAACCTACCAGCAAATCTCGCTTGCCCTGGCCAGGGACTTTGCGTAATGGCTCTCTGACACAGCGCGATATCAACCCCAAATACCGGGAGAGACGAATCCTGTCTAACCGCCACTGCCTCCAAGTGCTCGAGACTGCACCTAACTGCTACCTGTTTGCACGACTCCTTTGAGCCGTGGTAGGGTAGTAATCTAAGAACAGTGGGACACACTCGAGGCGAAGTAGCAGTGTCAAGTCTGCGGACTATGCTGTACTCATGTCACCTGGGAACAGTTCACTGACGACTGGTATAAAACCAACCAACAGTTCCCTGTGAATCCTGTCCGGTGTACCCGTAACCCAACGAGCACCTGCATACTATCTCCAGTACGACGTACTGACGGCTGTGGGACAGACCATCCCCCCAACTGGGATGAGAAGCGTACACACTAGTCTACTCCGGAGTATCGATGCCCTGTCTCGATAATCCTACGACTAGGGACCCGAATAAGGATGTGCTTGTAGACTACCCAGCCCCCACTAGTGTGACTGCCATCACAACGCCGGTAGTCAAGCAAGATCCTAAGAGCTCTATCAATACGTATACTCACATATTAAGATAGAAGAAACCAAATAGCATACTACCATGTTTAGCAAGACTGTTATATACATGTGAATATCCTAAGCTTCCATTAAGTAATATACAAACAAGTATGATACAATAATGGCCCCTAGGGCATATACACTAACAATCTCCCACTTGCACTAGGGCCGTGTACTGGCATATCGAAGACCGATAATCTCCAGTAGCCTCTCGAACTGAATCTGAGGTAGGGCCTTTGTGAATATATCAGCAATGTTCTCTTCAGAAGCAACTCTCCGAACCTCGATCTCCTGACGATCAATGATCTCCCTGATCAGGTGATACCGCCGTAAGATGTGTCTGGACTTCTGATGGGACCTTGGTTCCTTTGCTAAAGCTATAGCTCCGTTGTTGTCTCAATACAGAGGTATTGGATCAACTATGGTAGGAACCACCTGATGTTCTGTTAGGAACTTCTTCATCCAGACTGCTTCTTTTGCGTCATCGCAAGCAGCTATATACTCCGCTTCCGTCGTCGAGTCAGCAACGGTGTCCTGCTTGGAGCTCTTCCAGCACACCGCCCCTCCATTGAGGGTAAAGACATAACCCGACATGGACTTGGAATCGTCCTTATCACTCTGGAAGCCGGAATCAGCAAAGGCCTCCAACCTGAGGTCTTTTCCGCCGTAAACCAAGAACATCTCCTTGGACCTTCTCAGGTACTTGAGAATGTTCTTTACTGCTATCCAGGGCTTCTCCCCTGGGTCTGACTGATACCGGCTTACCACGCTCAGTGCGTAAGCTACATCTGGTCTGGTGCACAACATTGCATACATTATAGAGCCTACCGCAGAAGCGTAGGGTATAATAGACATGCGTTCCCTTTCCAAATCAGTCTTGGGAGACATCTCTTTGGAGAGGGTGATTCCGTGACAAGCCGGAAGATTACCGCGCTTAGAATCTTCCATACTGAATCTTTTCAGTACAGTGTCGATATACCTGGACTGCGAAAGTCCCAACATCCCCTTGGATCTATCACGAGAGATCCGGATCCCCAGAATGTAAGAGGCATCACCCAGGTCTTTTATGGAGAACCTGTGTGACAAGAATCCTTTGACAGATTGTAGCATAGGAATGTCATTTCCTATTAATAGAATGTCATCCACGTACAAGACGAGGAATACGACACTTCTGGCTACAACTTTACTATATATGCACGGTTCATCTGGATTTTTGATAAAGTCATATTCTTTGACTGTTTCATCAAAACAGATCTTCCAACTCCGCGATGCCTGCTTTAGTTCATAAATGGACTTAAGCAGCTTGCATACTTTCCCGCTGCTCCCACTCTGATTGAAACCCTCTGGCTGATCCATATAGACGCACTCTTCTAAATTTCCATTCAGAAAAGCCGTCTTTACGTCCATCTGCCAGATTTCATAATCATAGAAGGCAGCAATAGCAAGAAGGACCCGAATGGATTTGAGCATAGCCACTGGAGAAAAAGTTTCGTCATAGTCCAAACCAGGTCTTTGACGAAAACCCTTTGCAACAAGTCTAGCCTTATAGGTTTCCACCTGTCCATCTACAACAATCTTTTTCTTGAAGATCCATTTGCATCCTATGGGTTTTACCCCATCTGGAGCAAAGTCCAAAGTCCATACTTTGTTGGTGTATATGGACTCCATTTCGGTCCTCATTGCATCTAGCCATCGTACCGAGTCGCCGCTCTGGATGGCCTGCTGGAAGTCAGTAGGTTCATCATCACCTATGATGCAATCCTCTCTATCCCCATCTATGAGAAAACCGTAGTATCTCTCAGGCGGATGAGACGGCCTACTACTCCTGCGGAGGGGTGCGGGAATGTCCTGTTCTTCTTGAACTTCCGGTTCTACCAAACTTTCAGTAGCAGCTTGTGGTTCTGGAATTTCTTCCAGTTCTATTTCGCTCCCACTTATTTCCTTTTCTAAAAACTGATGTTCTAGAAAATGGACATTACGAGAAACAAAAACATTTTGTTCCTCTGCGTAATAGAAATAATATCCCTTGGAGTTCTTTGGATATACCACAAACATACATTTTACTGATCGTGCCTCGAGCTTGTCCACATGCTGCTTTTTAACAAAAGCTGGACATCCCCAAATCTTCATATGCTGAAGATGGGGTTTCTTCCCAGTCCACATCTGATATGGAATGGTAGGCACAGTCTTAGTAGGATCCCTGTTCAGAAGATACGCTGCTGATTCAAGCGCATAACCCCAAAAAGATCGCGGTAACTCAGCATTACTCATCATGGATCGTACCATATCCAATAGGGTTCGATTCCGTCTCTCCGATACACCGTTATGCTGTGGAGTGTATGGAGGAGTAAGCTGAGAGAGAATCCCTTTCTCTTTTAGATAACCTAGGAACTCGGCACTCAAGTATTCACCACCTCGATCAGATCTAAGTGTCTTGATACTTTTGCCGGTTTGGTTTTCTACTTCATTCTTATACTCTCGGAATTTCTCAAAAGCCTCGGATTTATGTTTCATCAGATAAATGAATCCGTATCTTGAGTAATCATCCGTGAAAGTAATGAAATAGGAAAAACCACCTCTTGCATGTGTAGACAATGGACCACATACATCGCTGTGTATGAGTCCTAAGAGCTCGCTCGCTCTTACTCCATGTCCAGTAAATGGAGTCTTTGTCATCTTTCCTTTGAGACAAGATTGACAAGTGTCATAAGTTTGGTATTCGAACGAGTCCAAATATCCTTCTCTATGCAACTTAGTCAACCTTCTCTCATTGATGTGACCCAGTCTACAATGCCATAAGAAAGCTTTATTTAAATATGGAGACTTTCTTTTAAGTGTGTTCTGGACATTGAAAATTTGGAGTTGGTTTAAAACATATATACCGTTATTTAGTGTACCGGACCCAATCAAACCATGATTAAGGTGGATGTTAACAACATCTCTTACAAACGTGAAATCATAACCTTTATTTGATAACAAGGAAACTGATATGATATTACACGTTAAGCTTGGTACAAAAAAACAGTTATGTAAAACCAAAATGTGTCCACTCGTCAATCCGAGGTGATAATCCCCGACGGACGCAGCTCCCACGCTAGCTCCGTTAGCAACCTTTAGGGTCATATCACCTTCCTTCAGCACTCTACGGTTTCTCAGTGCCTGCAATGAATTGCAAATATGAGATCCTGATCCGGTATCCAATACCCAGGAAGTAGAGTTGATCGACAGACAATTCTCAATTACAAACACACCTGAAGTCGAAACCATAGCTTGCTTCGGTTCCTGGTTCTTGGCGTTCCACGCCTTGCAATCCTTCTTCCAGTGCCCTTTCCTGTGACAATGGAAGCACTCATCCTGGCCAACTACCGGTACCGCAAACTTTTTCTTTCCCTTCCCTCCGACCTTACTAACACCTCCTCTAGGTTTGGTGGCGGCCTTCTTCTTCCTTCCTTTGGCCCTTGCCTTGGACCCGGAAGAAGATGTACCGCTAACAAACATAGCGGGTGTTTCCCTTGTCTTCTGCAAGGTGCCCTCTGAACTCCTTAACATGTTCAGGAGTTCCGGAAGTTCAACTTCTTTTCTTTGAATGTTGAAGTTCAGGATAAACTGGTCGTAGGTGTGAGGAAGAGACTGGAGAATAAGGTCTGTATAGAGCTCATTATCCAAAGTCATCCCAAGGTCTGCGAGCTCTTCAATATAGCCGATCATCTTTAGGACATGTTCTCCTACCGATGACCCGACAGCCAACCTCGCTCAAAACAAGTTCTTAGAGGTCTCGTATCTTGCTATACGAGATTGCTCTCCATAAAGTTCCTTTGTATGGAGAAATATGCCATCTAGGTTCATATCCTCGTGCCTCCTCTGATGTTCATTGTTCATCGAGGCAAGCACGATGCACTTGGCTTTCGCGCAATCTAAATCCCAGGTTTTGCGGATTTCCTTATCCGCATTGCTGGATTTGGGACCAGGGACAGCAGGTGCCGTAGCGGTGAGGACGTACCCCAATTTGTCATAGGTCAAAGCCATTTTGACATTCCGCAGCCAATCTTTATAGATTGGCCCTGTCAGTATATTTTTCTCTAAAAGTAACTTAAGTCCAGTCATTTTCAGGGTCGCTGCAATTAGGAGAGGGAGAAGAAAACTCTTTAGCATGATGCTCTTGCAAGTTTAGAGTGGGTTTTAGTTTATCTAAACTGGATGGCTCCCACTATTTCTCGAATCCTTCCTCAAACCATAAAAGAAGATGTCACGCCCCGCTTCCCAGAGTACGCAAGATTGAGCAAGTGACATAGCCAACCATGCTACCTGTGGGTAGGAAGTATCCATCCACAGTCACATTACGGCTGTAGAGATATCAAGAACAAGATAAATAAACTATCTAACACATGTCCAAATCCATAATAACCAGAGTCAATGATAAATAAGTGCGGAAGCAAATGATCCAATGCAATAATAGAAAGGTACGTCCCGTAATGCGGGATCACACCTGGAAATAAAATGCAATAAATGAACTAACCACTACAGAACTCACAAATCAGCCTGTTGGCTGAAGTACTCCTGCTCAGTCATCGACAGTGGTAAAGAATCTGGGCCATGCAAAACCCAGACGTCAGCGCGTCATGTCAACCAACAATATAATATGAACATGGTAATAAGCAATGCAGGTATGAACATGAATAAAGCAGTACTAAGAAATAACAGTGCAGGGTAATGTGCAGTGGTAACTAAACTGTCCTATCAGGTTTCTACTCTATAGTCTTTGAAATCAATTGATGAATCGTCGATGTAACTCAATAGTATCCCGTGCGTGCCCGGGACCACGGTCAAGGTTCTTAGGGCTGAATCCGAGACGTGCCGCTAGGCAGTAAAGTAGGTAGTAGGATGGACGAGTGATGTCAGCATCATCACTCCCGGACTGGCCAAGCCCGTAAGACTGATCAGAACAAGTATCGAACTGTTGAGTTACAAGTCGGTTTCACCTTTGATTTCCCCATACCCCCAAGCTACGTATGTCAGGTCAGGTATTCAGTAGTCAAGGACTAATGCCAACACAAAATCAGGTAAAAGTAGGTCTGTCTGGATAGACAGCAGGAATGGTCAGGTTTGTTGGCATTAGGCATGAGATCAGGTAACAGGTAAAGCCATGGTACATCAGGTCAACCAGGTAATGTATAAAGGTGTCATGTCATGTCAAGAGTGTACGGTACCATGTCATGTCAAGTAGGAAGTGTAACAGGTCATGTCAGGAAGCACAAGATGTCATATGGGTGCTCATAATCAAACTAACATAAGCATGTGTATAAATAAACAAGCATGAGTACTATCAGAACAATAACTGGAACATGTAATATGATATGCCAATAGATATAATTTCAAGGATATGGATGCACAGTTATCGATTAGGGTTACAATTTATTAAACATGGAGTGTTAATATCACATTATTATGTAGTGATGTGATCTATGGATGCAATTATATGTATCTTAAATGCGATGGATGCAAACGGGTATCCAAAAAGTTATAAAACTATAAAATGGTAATGTGGGATGTACAACTAAACAATATGTGATATAATAATATTAATATGGATAGCATATTCAAAGCGATTAGTAACTATAAAAGATGTATTGATTAACCATGCACAAGAAGGTTCCGTTCAGAAATTTAGCGTCACCCTAATTTGTAAAATAGCTTAAAAATAACAAATGTTCTCCAAAAGAGACGTATCTTATACCAAAACAAAGATAATTCAATAAGGTTTTCAGTTTTATAAGTATAAGCATCTCAGGTTATCCCTATAAAAAGTTATGAATATTCAAAGTTGAAACTTTGCTGCTGGAATTTCCCTGGACAGCAGTTTAGAGACGTGTTCATTTGCATTTTACGTTAATTAAACAATTTATTTTGCAAGTAAATATTTCACAGAGTTATAGTATTCTGAATTAGCTTCGTAACGAACTAAAGAACGTATCCTAATGATTTTTCTATGATTTATAATGAATTTTATAAGATAAGGTGTACAGTAAATTTCAGATTTGTCATATCCGATTTTTCAACGACATTTCATATGTAAACTATAAGATTTTCAAATGTATAATATTATAAAATGAAGATTATAAAAGTATATAGCATGTAGCAAGATTAACTTGCCTCGATGGGTCGCGAATCGGGAAAACGGAACGTTAACCGTCGGCGGGGAAAACTCGCGACGGCGCACGGTTCACGGAATGAACCCAAACGACGAACAAAGGAACCACACGGGTCGTGGTATCTCGCTGGAACGTCGAGAAACGTCACCGGCACGACGGAATTCCGGTAACAAAAGAACAGTTAAAAGAAATGAGAAACGAGACATGAACCAAGAAGAGAAAAATGATAAAGAGAAGTACGAGAGAATATATAAGGGGTAGAGAGAGAGAGAAAGTGGAGAGAGAGAGAAGAAGGAGAGAGAGAAAGTGGGGACCACGGGGTTAAAGGGGAGGTTGCGATTGGCTGAGAGAATAAATTGAGAAGGATATAAAAGATTGTAAAAATATTATATGGTTAACTTAAAGATTTAAAAGATATGTAATGAACAGTAAGATATCAGATTAGTTAGAAAAATATATGCGAAGGTTTTAATAATATTAAAAATTTGGGATTTTGGCGCCAAATGAAACATATCCAAATTGCGCCCGGGTTGGGTCCAAAAATTCGAAATTCAAATAATAGGATTTTAAGCGGGTTCCAAATTTTAAAATGAAATGTTTTATGATTAAAAAGCATACTCTCAAAACGGACACACATGCGTGCACGTAGCCATCCAAACTTGCCCGTTTTACTGAACGGGACGAGAACACAATGCACGGACGCTACCACGAGGCTAGGGGTGTCAAGTAGGCCAAGATGAATATTTTCAATTTTATTTTAGATGCTAAAATTTGTTATATGTAGAAATGACTTTGCCGGGTAAATTTTACAGTAAGCAACAAACAAGCAAATTAAATGAAATGAGTACCACATTATGCTCAAACAGTAACTGAAAATAGTAGCATTGGGCTCGGGTGTTACAGAAGAATTAGCCAGGACTATTCTCACTGTACAATTCTTGCTTAACCGTTCAGCCAGGCTAGTGTCGATACTTCGAGGGAGGTTTTCCAACGCTTTCGCGAAGTTCCTTAATTAAATAACCTCTTTTCTCTGGGGGCGTAACCCCGCTGACACCTTTCTGGACACCTACTTGGTTTATAGCATTGATCGTTAAGTGACGAATCTCCTGATAAGTAGCATATACTCACAGTAGGATCGGGATCCAAATATCATCGTATGATAATGTTGAAGGAATGCTACCAACATTCATCAAACTCTAAATGGTATGCATCACTTTGTAAATTTCAGTTTCTTTAGAAATTCCCGATATAAGTTTTTGCCCCATGCTCTTATGACCTTGGCTTTGGTCAAAATGTCATAAGTCACATGTCAAGTTCTACCCGTCATTATCTTGTCAATTTGAACCCATCCGTATATACCCCTGACTTTGGTCAAATGATAATACAACTGTCCCAAACTAACTCATCTATCTTATGCAACAAATGAAAACCCAGCAGCTACCAAACACTATGCCTTGACTTTGGCCAAAATGCATAGTTTGAATACTACTGAATACCCAAATGAAATGACGGAGGGCTACGAATGGTTTTGGCGAAACCGTGAACGTAGTGAACTTGATATAATCGAAGGAACCTGATAGCTTTTTAAAAGGAGTGGTTAAAGCTCCGCATTTAAAAAATATCTGTTTTTAAAATTAACCGAGTGGTTTCTTTTAAATTGTTCCAACGATTAAACTTTTTGGTTTATTTTCTTTGCATTATAAATAATGCATCCCATCATTAACCTATCATTGCAGAAAACAACGAAAATACAACGTCCTCTTATGCCATCAGCATTCGCCACGGGGTCCCGTCATCACCCGTTAGGTTACTTAACTAACGACAGAGCGGGGGCTGGGATAGCGCGGGTGTAAAACATAAGTGACGTCTAAATAGCTATCATATATAGATATTGTACATTCGTCAGACGCAATAATAGGCATTCCAGATCACAGATGAACTTTATTGGATTTGCAAGCAATCCGTGTTTGTTTTGAGCCTGCAACAAAAGACGGATTACACAGTTGTGATGAATAGCCATTACCCCACCCAAGACCCCAACGGGTACGGCAAACTACCGACCCGGCAGTTTGTGCACTCCACCTTGGGTCTGTCCTAGGAGCAAAAACAGTAAAATGAAATAATACAACGGTGGCTACAACCGCAACCTGGATGTGCCCCGCAAAATAATATTACAACAAATTACATTTACATCAAATGAATTAAATAATAATCCATCACATAACCCCGGCTATACATCACAACAGTCCAACACAGTTCATATCCACAAACAGTAAAAACCATTACAGAAATGTGCAACCCCCTGCCAACCGACATACTAGCAGTTAGGGGAGGTTTACGAATATATTATACAAACACAGATATAATCCTACAACCAAATACTGTATAATTTCGATCGATTAAACACATTTAATTTTGCTCCAATACTTCTCTGTAAATCTGAAACCTGAGCAAAAATAAAAACTTCCAGAAAATACCAAATATCACAGAGAAGCAACACAGGAAAATTAGGTTCCTGAATCGCCAACTCAGCGGCGGAATCGCGGCGGATCGGTGGGATCCGCCGCGGTTCCGCGGCGCTTTAGGCGATTCAGGGGCCCAATTTTCTTGGGTGTTCTTCTACTGTCTTTTCAAGCTTTCTGAACAACCCTGAAAAATTTTTGGACTTCATTTAAAAATCGACAGAAACTTGTGATTTCGGGGTTTTCCGGTTTCGTTTTTTCCGTTCGAAATTCATACAAATTTGCAAGTAAGTTATTTATTGTTTAGCGAGGCTCTGATACCACTGTAAGTCGATGTACAACACCCCACGACTTGCGGGGAGGCGGAAATATGAAAAACGATCTTGTTCTTTGCTTAAACATCGACTAACCGCATGAATCGAAGCTAAACGATAACTAACATCAAACATAGAAGTTAACAACTGCTACGTAAAAGGATTATACCTAAAGAACCGTGTCCTTCGTCTTTACGAACTCCACCTCCTCCTCGGCCTTCTCGAAGTAGTAGACGATCCACCCGAGAGCTTTACTCCAAGCTTAGCCTCTAAACTTGAGGCAACTAACTTTCTTTAAGTGCTAATCAAAGAAGCTAGGTGATATAGAGTGAGGGTTATGGTTTAATTAGTCTAACTAATCCTTGTACTCAACACATGAGAGGGGAGGATTAAGGTTTGAAGAGGGAGAGCTTGAGGAGAGAGAAGGTGAAGATAATAATGAAGTGAGAATAATGAGTTATCATAATATATATCAAGCATTTTGTTATATCAAGAAAAGAAAAGAAAATGATTTACAACCATGCTTGATAAATATCTTGTGGTGATTCATCTCCATGAGTCATTAAGCAATTATGAAGCATTAATGACATGGATGAATCATCCATATGACTCACTAATCAAATTCATTGTATATGCCACCTAAACCTCCTTAGTCACCACCTTCTAGAAGCTTCTCGCGCAATTACGAGAACGCCCCTCCTTTCCGCAAAAATACGGAAAAACTTTAGACTGTATAAATCCAATAACCGGATACCAGTAACTGGCTTAAACCAATGCCGACTGGTAAAAACTGTCCGAAAGTCGTACGTGTGTAAACACACGTATGCGTCCGAACCCTTGTCGTAAAACCATACGACCTCTATATCGTTTCGCCTGGAGTAGGGAAACTCTCTGTGTGGGACTCTAGAGACTCGACTACTATGCTGGCAGTAGGTTTAACCACAGACCGCAAGCGGCACTAGCTGTACGTAACGGTCCCCAGGTAGATGTCGATAAGAAGGCCGATGAGGAAACCCATCCGAACTCCTACTGAGTCTGTTGTGACAATCTCCGTACAGTCCGGTCCGTTCGTCTAAGACTATCTCATATCAGGCCTAGGGGGGCGGCAGCGTCAGTCCCCTAATAGCGGTATAAGTCGTGTCGGAGCGAAGCCCATTACACCCTGAGAAACTACTGGAACCTACCAGCAAATCTCGCTTGCCCTGGCCAGGGACATTTCCTAATGGCTCTCTGACACAGCGCGATATCAACCCCCAATACCGGGAGAGACGAATCCTGTCTAACCGCCACTGCCTCCAAGTGCTCGGGACTACACCCAACTGCTACCTGTTTGCACGACTCCTTTGAGCCGTGGTAGGGTAGTAATCTAAGAACAGTGGGACACACTCGAGGCGAAATAGCAGTGTCAAGTCTGCGGACTATGCTGTACTCATGTCACCTGGGAACTGTTCACTGACGACTGGTATAAAACCAACCAACAGTTCCCTGTGAGTCCTGTCCGGTGTACCCGTAACCCAACGAGCACCTGCATACTATCTCCAGTACGACGTACTGACGGCTGTGGGACAGACCATCTCCCCAACTGGGATGAGAAGCGTACACACTAGTCTACTCCGGAGTATCGATGCCCTGTCTCGATAATCCTACGACTAGGGATCCGAATAAGGATGTGCTTGTAGACTACCCAGCCCCCACTAGTGTGACTGCCATCACAACGCCGGTAGTCAAGCAAGATCCTAAGAGCTCTATCAATACGTATACTCACATATTAAGATAGAAGAAACCAACTAGCATACCACCATGTTTAGCAAGACTGTTATATACATGTGAATATCCCAAGCTTCCATTAAGTAATATACAAACTAGTATGATACAATAATGGCCCCTAGGGCATATACACTAATGATGTATGAATGCATTACGAATGGAAACAGAATATATCATGAGTGAGACAACTGTTTTCTTTAATCAATGAGATTTCTATATGTATTTCAATCACGTATCATCAATGAATGCAACAGAGAAATCAGTGTCAAGCATTGACACAAAATATAAGTCTCAGTATCAAATCTCAATATCTCAAATCTCAAATCTCAATTGTTGGGGTAAAAATTTACACACCGGTTGACGAAGTCAAAATCAAAGTCAACCCCAAGCCAAGTGGGCCCAAGCCCAGATCAAGTGGGCCCATGCCCGGGTCGAGTCCGAACATGAAGCGGCCGGCCTCCCCCCCAATGCCAAAATAAAAATTTTGTAATAAATAATTTTGTTGTATTTCTTGTATTTTTATTTTATGAATAAATGTAAGAAAATGGGCATAAAGCCAAATTTTGTAAAGCCCGTAGCTTATGTGCAAAAAGAAATGGGACATGAGCCATGGGATAGGCAAAATGCCATTTTGTGAAGCCCAAGGGGCTATATGTAAAATGTATAGCCTATAAAGGCAAGGATAATGAAAATATCCCAACAACTTTTTCTCTCTCTAAAAACAAATCTAGATCTGAGATCTTCCTCCTTCCTTAAGGTTCTAAAACCTTCTTTTTTCTTTTGAATTAAATCAAGAGTTTTACTCTTCCTTTTATAAAATAAAATAGTTTTTCACCATAAAACCCACCAAGGGGAACTCAGATCTTCCATTAGATCTCAAAAAAAAAAGATTTTTAAAATCTTATACTTCTGGATCTTCAAGATCCGGCCAACAAAGAAAGAAGAAGGAGTCCCATCTTCAGAAACCCCACTTTGGGGAAGATCTAGGGCTCAAAGGGAGAAGCCCTTCATCAACTTCAAAACAGCTTAGGAGTTTAACTCCACTCTAATTTCCCTTTCGGGAGTTTCTGGGACTAAAAGCCCATTTTTCTTGCCGGCTCCCACGTGCCGACAGATGGCGGGCGCGCTCGAGCGTCTAGCGCCCACGTGCTGACACGTGGCGCGCTAGTGCTCGAGAACCTAGCGCCCAGCGCACAAGCGCCCAGCGCTCAAGCGCCCAGCGCCCACGTGCTGACACGTGGCGTGCTAGCGCTCGAGCGCCCAGCGCTCAAGCGCCAAGCGCCAACGTGCCGACACGTGACGCGCTAGCGCTCGAGCGCCCGGCGCTCAAGCGCCAAGCGCCCATATTCCGACACGTGGCACGCTAGCGCTCGAGCGCCCGGCACTCAAGCGCTAAGCGCCCACGTGTCGACACGTGGTGCGCTAGCGCTCGAGCGCCTAGCACCCACGTGTCGAACACGTGGCATGCTAGCGCCTAAGCGCACAACACCTAAGCCCACAGCGCTCAAGGCGCTGGCCCCACGCGTCCTTTGGAAGCTTTTTCTTCCTTTTTTTATATGTATACATGTGTGTATATATATACACACATACTCTACAACACTGTCCCTCCCGTAAAAACTCTGCGGGGCACCCGATATATCCAATACCCCTTCAAAACAAAACACTGCACATTGAGTTCGCATGACCAGTTTAACCCGTTAATCGGAGGTTCTCTCGCTCCAAAGGAGGGGGGTAATTAACAGCAGCTTAGTCCACGGCTGCCGGAGATTCGGATCCCCACAATCAATAAACCTCAGCCTACCCTAAGCAAGGGGAATCTGTAATGCGCCTGACAAGCGCGCGGGTACTCCCATCTCAATGGGGTGACGAAAAACACCCTACAGATTCTGGCATGCCCGGTGGGACCTTTCTCTCCTCCCATATTTAGGGTTAAACGTTCATGCGAACTCAATCAATATACATATCGATTGCCTATACTGAAATGATGTTTTTTTCCATGCAGCAATCAACTTTCGACGACAATGTCTCCCAAGACGAATTCAGCTTCCAACGATATCCCGATCTCGTACGTGGTCAAGGTCAATGCTCGTGTGGTTCTCCCCGGAAACCTCAGTCGACAGTGGGAGGAACTGCCCCGCCAGTTTGGCTCCGTCATCATCTACCCTGCCGAAAGCGCTCATCTGGCAGAAGTCCCGGCAAAACAGGTGGCCAAGCCGGTCTCAAGGGGCAAGAAGCCGAATATTTTGATCGCTAAGGCACCACAACCGAAGCTTAAGACGATGTCTGAACGACTCTCTGGCGCTCCAGCTGGGGGCAAGACTTCCGGTACAAAGGGCAACATCAAATGTTGCGGACAAGCTCAGGTGATGACTCTAAAAAATGCACAATCGAGCGTATCTCCAAAATCCTCCATCGCCCGGTCTACGGTGTCTTCCTAAAGATCCAAAGTCTGCCAGGTGCCTAGAACAGAAAAGTTAAATCATAAGCGGCTCAGGTACCGAGCCAACAAGAGGGCCAGGGCTTCGGCCAAGTGGAATCTGGAGAAGTTCCAAGAGAAGGGTTACTCTATGACGACGGCTGAGCCGGCCATAAAAATCAGCAATTCCTTCGAACCTCTGAAGTGGGTTCAGAAAAATGCTATGACCGCCAGAATCAAGAAGACAGCGGTCCAAAGTCGCTACAAAGAGACGTGTCCCGGCCCCAACAGAAAAAGTATGACACTGTCTCTTCGAGAGTCTATCAGGCACTCTGTGCTGCACGAAAGTAGCAGGGCAAACCCAGAAAAGATGCGCCAGCACCATTCAAGAACCTGGTCAGGCCAGTCGCATTCAATCGACTGCACGCCACCGAAACAGGGAGGTCAAGACAGCGATCTGTGAAATCAGCCACCGATAATAAAAAGACGGCTGGATATATTGTCCTTACGGTCTATATGGTAGGAGGGCGCCCCAGCGACAACCTTCGCAGCAAAAGCAAGGATGGGGCCACCACATCCCAAGCCCAATCTGGCTTGAATGTGGTTGCCGCTTCCTAAGAACAGCCACCTCCGCTGGATGAAGAAAACCCTCTCGATGAGGATGATAGGCAGAAAGACCCCTTGGTCCATGCAGAGTCAAGCTCAGACAGTGAGGAAGAGCCGACTTTCTGCCCTAGGACCGCGGAGCAAGAGCTGCTTCAAGAGCTTCGAAAACAGCTCAGGAGCAAAGATAAAGAGATGGCCAGGCTCTATTCGAAAATTAACCACCTAACGAATGTTGTGATGCAGCTTACGGCTCAAATTGCTCGAGCGCCTTCCAATCAAGCACAAGTCTCTACTCATCAGCCGGGTGATGATAATCCGAAGCAGCCAATGCCTGTTCCTATGGGTCCAAGACTTGTCGAGCCACACGAAAGTCGGCCACATTCCGCTTCTGGGGGCGCCTTGGCCCCAGATAGCACTATCCCGCTAACATAAGATCGGATAATGGACTTGGTCACCAGAAAAGTTAAAACATTGGTGGCTGAAGCTGAAGCTCAGAAAGAAATTAGCAGTAGTAGGTGGCCATATCCCGCACAGTACTATCTGATCGAGTTCCCGAGCGGCTACGTCATTCCTAAGTTCGGAAGATTTGACGGAACGGGGAATGCAAATCAGCACGTCACCCACTTCAAAGCCTCGTGCGGAAATACAGGGGGAAATGATGCACTCCTTCTTCGTCAGTTTGTCAACAGCCTGACCGGTGTCACTTTTGATTGGTACGCGAGTATACCAAATAGTTCCGTCATTACCTTTGCCCAAATGGAGTCTTTGTTTCGGCAAAGGTTCATGAGTGTCAGTGATAAAATCTCCATTGCCGACCTTGTGAGGACCAAGCCGTGGAAGAATGAAAGCAACACCGACTTTATCGCCCGATGGCGTAATCTCACGGTCAAGTGCGAACCGCCGCTGGAGAAAAAGACCAGTCTGTCAGCCTTCTCGTTGGGAACCTCAGCAATTAGATGGTCCCATTCTTGTGTACAGCAGGCCTCAAGGCGTTTCAAGAACTAACCAAGAAAGTACAAATGCTGGAACGCTCGAAGAAAGAGTCTACCCCGGACTCTCAGAGAGACAAGACTTGAAAAAGCAAGCGGGATGACAACTGTAGAAGCGGGAGTTCCAGCAGTACTAATGTCTTCAATGCGTCCGACAATGAAGAAAAGCGAAGGGCGGGCGAATCCAAAACCAACCGGTCTCGAAAGCCATTGCTGGGAGGAGATGGGCCTTCCCTAGAGGAGAAAAAGAACACGGTTTACTCTTTCAGAAGGGACAAGATCCGCAAGATATTTAAAGATGCCTTGAACAACGGCCTACAATTGCCGGAGTCGAAAAGATCCCAAGAAGCAAAAATGACCGACAATCCCCTGTATTGCCCGTACCACCGAGTAGTGAGCCATGCGATCGAGGATTGCTATATCTTCAAAGACTGGGTTGAGAAGCAGTATAAGGCTGGAGAGATCGAGCTGTCCAAAAGCGTGTTGGTGAACAATCAAGTTGCAACCACCAACTTTATACAGACAGAAGCTGAAGCTTTTTGGAGCAGACAGCGAAACCCGCTACCCTGAGAAATGAAATAGACTCACCGCAGACTCCGTGGAGTACTCACATATCTAATCAGATGAAGAAGATGATAAAGCTACTTCGGAAAGAGCCCAGGACGGAATGGGAAGGACAGAAGAAGCCTACCAGCCCAGCTACCAATGCGGCTCCATCAGCCTCAAAATCCAAGAAGCTCAAGAAGAAGAAAAGTGCAGCTCGGCGCGAAAAAGAGTCTGCAAGGAGATCGACCATTCAAAAATATATCGATTCCCTCGAAGACTATGAACAGAAGGAAAGAACTCTAATTTACTTGAAAGAGTTCTTCCCCATAGAAGCGGCGGAGATTTTGGAGGAGTTAGAAGAAGGCTCCAATGAAGAGATCCCTATAGTGACCTGCTACGCCACACATCTGGGCAGCGACTCTGAGGAGGATCTCTGTTTTCCCGAAGAGAACGAGGAGCTCGCCACAAAGGCCAACCAAGTCCAGCTCAAAAGCGTCAGGGCTCTACCGCCAAATCAGGGAAACGCCTCAAAAGAAAAGGAAAGACAGGTGGCTAATGAGGAAGACGACAGAGAGCCGGCTAATGAGAACTCAAGTCCTCCCTCAGTGGACTACAATGTCTTGGCTCACCTCCGAAAGCTTTCGTCTTTCCTTAGCATCTACGATGCCTTGGTCCTATCTACGGAGCTTAAAGATGTTCTTATTCACGCTCTACAAAACCCCGAGCGGTATCAGGCTCGCTTTGCGGAAATTAGTATGAAAGAAGCCCAGTACGCTCTGCATGCCGCCGCAGTTACGTTTAAGGACAAAAACTTGCTACTAGGAACGGCTGAGCATAATCGACCGCTTTACGTGGCTGGGTACAGCGACGGAGATTGAATTAATCGCATATTGATTGATCCGGGGTCCTCAGTGAACATTATGAACTTGCGAACTCTTAATAGTTTGTCAATGGACGTCCGACACCTGTCAAGGGAAAGGATTGTCATTCAAGGCTTCAACCAAAATTGCCAGCAAGTTCTGAGGTCCATAGCTCTGCCAATCAAATTTGGGGATCTGCAGACCGAAGCTAAGATACACGTGATCGATGCTGACACGTCTTATAAGGTTCTCTTGGGGCGGCCATGTCTCCACGATTACGGCATTGTTCCGTCAACTCTCCATCAATGCATGAAGTATACTAAAAATGGCGAAGAAAAACGCATTAACGGAGACATCCAGCCGTTCGGTGTGCATGAAGTCCGATATGAAGATTCTCGGTACTTTATGAACCACCAAAATGCCAAGCCACAACTGACTGAAGATAGAGCGGCCCCAAGACTCAAAAGAAAATCGAAACCAGCTGTCACTTTCAAAAGCAGAAATGCCTAGGTGCGCCCGCGTTTCGGTAGTGACACTGATGAGTCCGACGCTGGAAGTCCGTCCTTCCGTAAAACTCACCCTCATTTCGGTAGCGATACGGACGAATCTGTTACTGAAGCCCCATCTAGCAGCAAAGTCCGCCCTCATCTTGGCAGCGGCACTGAAGAGTCGGAGGAAGAGAACCTGCCGTACGACAGCTGTGCAGATTGGACCCCCATGCCACAAGCGAAACTACGAGAGACCTTCAAAACTGCAGATGTGTCCCTAGCCATCACAAGAGTGCCGGAACGGATGTGTAAAGAGCTCGATGCATTGTCAGTCTCTACCGTGGACCAGCTGAAAACTTTCTATGTTCCAGGGAGGAAAAGTGGACAGAAGGACATCCTGTTTTACGGGTCAAATCCTGTTGTGCACCCGGACGATTTGTCTGTCACGTGCCTTCCATATGAGAGAGGCATAAGAGTCATCCTCAATCCCAGATATTATGCGCCCGAGATGCGGGAATACTTTAAAAAGTGCGGATGCCGGTTATATCAAACGGAGTCCGAAGCAAAGTTTTACGAAGGTCTATGGCATCCACCTCAGGTCCGAGCACTCATCGATGGACGAATTCCAGATAGGCGGGGCATAGGTTTCATCCATCCTGAGTCTAAGGCATGCTGCATGATCCATATTGGTGAAGCCAGTGAAAGATCAAATGATGATGATGAGATAGCCGAACCAGAAGAAGCTCCTCAAGAGCTCGAAGATGGCGGACAAGCAACCTTTGACGAGCTAACCGAGATTGACTTAGGAACGCGTGATAATCCAAGGCCGACCTACATCAGCTCACTCTTGTCGGAGGAAATGAAAGAGCAGATAATTGCCCTGCTGCATGAGTTTGTCGACTGCTTTGCGTGGACATACAAAGAAAAGCCTGGTCTTTCCCCTGAAGTAGCCATGCATAAACTGGCCATATCTCCTGATGCTAAGCCAGTCAAACAAGCTCCTCGAAGAATGAGAAGGGAACTAGAAGAAAAGGACATCGAGGAAACCAAGAAGCTCATCGATACCGGCTTCATCAGGGAAGAAAAATATGCGGAATGGATCGTTTGCATAGTCCCAGTGAAGAAGAAAAATGGGCAGATCCGAGTTTGTGTCGATTTCAGGGACCTCAACAAAGCATGTCCTAAAGGCGACTTCCCTCTACCGGTCATGGAAATGATGGTCGATGACACCTCAAATTACGAACAATTCACCTTTATGGATGGCTCGTCTGGGTATAATCAGATCAAAATGTCGCTCGAGGATGAGAAGCACACAGCATTTCGAACCCCGATCGGAATATACTGCTACAAAGTGATGTCGTTCGGACTGAAGAACGCAGGTGCTACATATCAAAGGGCAATGACCAATATCTTTGATGACCTAATCCATAAAGTCGTCGAATGCAATGTTGAAGATCTGGTCGTCAAAACTAAAGCCAAGGCCGACCACATTCATGATCTTAGGACCGTTCTCACCAGACTGAGGGAATACAATCTGGAGATGAATCCTTTAAAGTGCGCTTTTGGCGTGTCATCGGGAAAATTCCTAGGCTTCATAGTCCAACATCGAGGGATCGAAGTTGACCCATCAAAGATAAAGGCCATCATGGAGATGCCCCCTCCAAAGAGCCTGACACAGCTGAGATCTTTTCAAGGCAAGCTCGCTTATATACGAAGGTTTATCTCAAATTTATCGGGAAGATGTAGGCCCTTCTCAAAGCTCATGAAGAAAGGAGCTCCTTTTATCTGGGATGCTGAATGTCAAGCAGCGTTCGAAAGCATCAAACAATACTTGTTGCACCCTCCAGTGTTGGTCGCTCCTATTCCAAATAAACCGCTGGTTCTCTACAGCGCCGTGCTAGATGAGTCACTCAGTACGCTCCTTACCCAAAATAACGAGGAGGGAAAAGAAAATGCCCTCTACTACCTCAGTCGAACTCTAGTCGGGGCAGAACACAACTATTCCCCAATCGAAAAGCAATGCCTGGCTCTGATATTTGCTATGAAGAAGCTGAGGCACTATCTGTTAGTTATATGTATGCCCTAGAGGCCATTACTATACATAGGATGTATATTGTAGTGGATGCTTGGACATATATAGGGAGGACTTTCTTGCTCGACATGATAGTATGCTATCTGGTTGCTCTTTACCTTAACGTGTACACTGATTGTCTATCTGTTACATGTTGGTAAAGCCCTTAGGATGTGTACTTGACTACCTGGACTATGATGCGGATCATACTGGTGGGGACATGGTAGTCTATAAGTACATCCTTCAAGGTCCCTAGTCGTGGGTGTATCGAGACGGGGCATCGATATACCAGAGTAGACTAGCGTATACCTTCTCGACCCATACAGATAGGCGATGGATGATCCTATATCCATTGGTGTTTGACATCAGAGATGATATACGGGTGCTCAGTGGAGACTGGGTACACTGGACGGACTCGCCGAGAACTCCCAGATGGTATTATAACTAACGTCAGATGGCAGTTCTCTGGTGACACTGGTACAGAGTAGTCTGTTGACCCGAGATCGTCATAGAGCCTTGTGTGATTCCTATTGTGCTTTGATTTCCACCTTACCACGTCCAAGAGGGCGTGCAAAACGGTGGTTTTTGGGTACAGTCCTAAATCACATGGAGGCAATGAGCGATAGGAGGGGATTCGTCTCTCCCGGTATAGGGGGTTGATGTTGCGCTGTGTTCGATTGGCTATAACCGGAAATCCCTGGTAGTTTCTTGAACTGTTATAGACCTCATATCGACACGACTTATCGAGCTTTTGGGGTCTGACGTTTACCACCCCTAGGCAAGATATGCGACATATCAGACGACGAGACCGGACTGTACGGTAAGTGTTGCTGGTTGGATTCACAGGAGTGTGAGCGGGCTTGCTCGTTGATCTTATGATCGCTCAATACCCAGGTGGCCATTACGTTTAGCAGACCGCTTGCGGCTTGTGGGTGTTTGATATGATCATCACCTGCTGCCAGCGTATTGACGAGTCTTTAGAGTCCTACACAGAGGTTTCCTTGCTCATGCGAAACGAAATAAGAGCGCATATGAGATATGTTCGGGACCGAGAATAATGCGTGTATGTGATACCGTATTCTATTCTCGCGATGAATGTATCGATTGGTTTTATGCGATATAACCTAGTTATCGAATCGAGGATTGATTCGATAAGTCGATACATTGGATATTAGTCGGTTGTTCAGACCATAATATTGCATTTATCATTCCCCTATTTCTTATCTTTTTATAAATAAACAGGTACTCTTGACGCACGTTTGTTGCATATTACAGGTTACAGGTTTCTGGAGCAAATACAGTGAGAAAGACACAAAACAACAGAAAAAGGGACTTTTGACCAACAATTAGACGGATCTCAGTCAAGCCTAGTCGAAGAACAGTGCAAGGTCCAAAAAGTCAAGTGAAACGGTTAAAAAGCCCAATACAAGTCTTCACTAAAAATCTGGAGAAGATACAGAAGTCCAACAGAGAAAAGGACTATGGAAATAGAAAGCCCAAGAAACAAGGAATAAAGCCCAGAAGTTTCACAAAGTGGATCCACTGTTTGGCCGCGGATCCGCGGCCAAACCCATGCTGGCGCCGCGGATCCGCGGCCATTAAGAGCCCGTGTCGGCGCAGTTTTTCTGTGACGGTGCGCTGTTGTGGGTGTTGTGATTTTAAGTGGGCAAATCAGTAATTGCGCGTGCGCGAGAGTCTGTAACCCTAGGTTTCCTATTTTCCTATAAATTGTAATTTTAGATCTAAAAATTGTATGCCTCTTTTCAATAAATAAAATTCAGCAATTCTAGAAGTGACATTCAGATCTGTTCTTTATCGCTTGGAGGGAGCCATCACCATTAATAAGTATTTTATTTTAATTATAATGTCTTCTCATCACCTAATGAGCGAGTAGTCTCCTCGCTTGTTAGGGTTAGCCTTAGGGAAAGGGTTGAGAGATGAGATCTCTCATCCCTTTCAATGCCTAACCCATTAAGAACTCCATGCATGCGCGCACAACCGCTCCCTGCGGCACCCTACCCCTCGAGGTAACGGTGAACCGCAGTATAAAGGGCCGGTTGCGCGCGTTATCCATGGGGGTTAGGGTAATTAACGATAAAGGAAGGATACGAATCTAGAGGAAGAAAACATCTTTCCAAAGAGTCGTATCCACTTTATCGATAATTACTATAACACCTAATGGATCGATAATACGGCATTGAAAGCGGTGAAGGAAACATCAATCTCCAAAACTTCCTCTAAGCCTAACCCTAGCAAGAATTTAAATTAGATTAATTAAGTTTTAGATCTAGATTTTTATAAAACCAAAACGACAAATAGAATCAACTCGTTAAGACACACTAAAGAAATTTACCCGTCTCTGTGGATCGACCCGCACTCACCGGCTAGCTGCGAAGCGACGCCGTTTCTGATTGTGGTAATTATATTTTTGATCGTAAAATCTCTACCAATCAAATGGCGCCGTTGCCGGGGACGGCGTAATCTTTCTTTTTGTGAATTTTCGGGTTGATATAAATTTGAAAAAATTATAAAAATCTGAAAATATAAAAAAATATAAAAATTATCAAATTTGATCTGTTTGAAGGGTGTACATTTTTGAATCTTGCAGGAATAGCGAAGATCTGGAATTTTACAGATTTCAAATCAGAAAGGTGAACGTAACAACAGAGGAGGAGTGGAACAAAGGAGCAGCAGAATTTTTTCCAGAGCCCAAACCCTCTGTTGCACCGCGCTTCCGCCGCATAAAGGGGGTTCCCGCCGCGCTTCCGAGCTCTGGCTGCCACGTCAGCGCTCTAAGTTTTTCTGGTTTGATTTTTCTCTCTCTCCTCTGCAACCTCCATATCTCTATCTGTAAAAATTTTCTGCAGGTTTCTTTGCGCTAAAAAAATTCTTCTCCCCCTTCTCAATAACAGATTTCTGCAGGTTTCTTTGCGCCGCGCTAAAAAATTCTGATTGCAAGTGAAATTTTATTTGTTTTGCATAATTTAACCGGATTCTAAGGGGCTATTTGACCAAACTCAGATTGGGTGGGGATTTCATCACCCTTCCCAGGACCCCAGAAAACACCTAAGCATTTTGCATCAACCACCTTTAATTAAAAAAGATTAGACTCAGACCTAAGGACAGCGAGCTCAATAGGAAAAGGACTAGGGTAGGCATCAGCCGTTTATCCTAACCGACATTGCGGTGTCTAGGCTAGTGGTTTTTAATTAGGCCCACTGTAGTGGTGGTTCCTTCCCACTTACCTGGCCGTATTTGTCCGTGAAGAGGCGGTTTGAGATCTATTTCTAGCCCTAGTTAGGAGCTGTCTAGTAGACCTAGGCGACCCTAGATCTAGGCCTGATTGTGCATGTGTGGTTGATTCAGTTGTGTCACGAGTCCGTTTTCAAAAACCTCCTTGCAAAACTCACAAATAAAAAAAAATAAAAAAAAATAAAAAAAATAATAAAGAAAAATCTTTTCAAAAACTTGCAACTTGCCGCTAAAGAAACTTGCAAACTCACTTCCACCACTTCTTCTCACTGACGTTATCTTACCCCCACATTCTGTTTTTTCTCTTTTTTCTGACTACACTACCCTTTAGTGTATGTCATTTTGGACTAGGGATACTAACGCCCGATTAGTCCGTGTTTCGTTGGTACCGACCAACGAACCCTTCGACGAACCCTTCGTCGATCTTCCGTCCACTTCCTTACCTCCACATTCAAATTCTTCTTTCGAAGGTATGTCGGGATTCAACCCCAACGATACCTTAACGACGGGAATGATTCCACCTCCGCCAGGTGCGAATAACCCGAATCTTCCGCCTGTTGTAGCGCCCGCACGAGTTGCGCTCCAGGATCTATTCTACCCCGTCCGCACTTCTTTACCCACATGTCTTTCACCCCCACCGGCAAATGGGGATAATTTTGAAATAAAACCACACTTCATCAATATGCTGCCTAAGTTTCATGGTTTGGAATCCGAAGATGCATATATTTTCATTAATAAATTCCAAAACGTTTGCAGCATGATGAAGACAACCCAATTAAGTGATGACGCGATAAGGCTAAGGGTCATTCCTTTTACCTTATGTGACCTAACCGAGAAGTGGCTATACAGCACCGCATCACATTCCATTAGAAATTGGGACGAGTTTGTGCGAGCTTTTCTGAAAAAGTTCTATCCTCATCACAAAACTGCTAGAATCAGAAATGAAATCAAACAATTTTCACAGCTTCCTTCCGAACCATTTTGGAAGTGCTTCGAGAGATTTAAGGACCTACTCGTTCAATGTCCTCATCATGGGATAGAAAATTGGCAACTTTGCCAAACTTTATACGAGGGATTGAACGCAGCAACGAAGCAGTTGCTAGAAACAATATGTCAAGGTCATTTTCTCTCCAAGTCTAGCGACGAAGCTTGGCAGTTTCTTGAGGACCTAAGTGAGCAAACAATTCAATGGGAGAGTACCAAGACCACATCATCTTCTTCTAGTGGTCAATCTAGGGCAGGCATACATCAAATAGATATGTCGATAGCTATGAAGGCCGAGATGGCCTCACTTATGAAAAAGCTAGAAGCCATTGAGACCAAAATCTCATCGTCTTCTCCTGCCCCTACTCTACCCACATGAACTGTTTGTGCTTGTTGTTCGAACCCATCGCATTTAACCGAAGAGTGTCCTTATAATGCACCTATTCAAGGACAGGATCAAGCCAATGCTGCATTCCAGCAACGACAAAGAAATGATCCTTACTCTTCGACATACAATCAGGGGTGGAGGAGTCACCCGAATTTCGCTTGGAACCAAAATCAACAAGTCCAAGGGAACAATAATTTTCAAAGACCTCCTCCACAACAACAACAAGCACCCTCACAAACTCAAAACCAGCAACCTTTCCAACAACAACCTTATACAAATCAAACGAACACTTTGGTTCAACCTAATGATGATAAGGTTAGCTCGCTCGAGAAAAGTCTTGAAGCATTTCTCAAGCAAACTACAGAATCCGCAGCAAGATTTGAAAGTTATGTGCAATCTTTAATGAATAACAATGCCTCACACGATCAAAGTATCAAATCTATTGAGGCACAAATTGCACAATTAACTGCTGCGTTGAGCGAGAGAGAAAAGGGAAAGCTTCCATCTCAACCATTGCCCAATCCCGGTCACCCACAAAACGCATATCACAATCACAATGTAAATGCGGTGACCACGTTGAGATCCGGAAGAGAGTTGCAAAATAATGTGGAAACTAGTGATGACATCCCCGCCGGTGGTTCTTCTTCTTCTTCCCCTTCTTCATTTTCTTCACTTCCTTCTTCACCTTTTTCTTTAGAGCCTATTCTCCACCCTTCACACGGCTCTACTTCTTCTGACTCGAACGGACCCATTTCTAACAACACGAACACATCCACACTGGGATCCGTTCCTATTCCACATTCTACTCCACAGACTTTTGACTCAACAAATTTTCAGAATGCACCATTTCCAAACAGGTTGAGTCCTAATAAACCAAATACACAAGTGGAGAAGATTGTGGAGATATTTAAGCAGGTTAGCATAAATATACCTCTCTTGGATGCTATCCAACAAGTCCCTTCATACGCGAAAATCTTAAAGGGATTATGTACTTCAAAGAGAAAAGCATCTCAAGTACCCAAGAAAGTGCTAGTGGCTAGTGCAGTGAGCAATGCTATTAACCACCATCAAACCTTACCCCAAAAACGAAAGGACCCCGGCTGTCCTACGATCTCAATTACAATTGGGGATAAGAAAATTAATCAAGCACTTTTAGATCTTGGGGCTAGTGTTAACCTGATTCCCTACTCCGTGTACGAACAATTAGGGGTTGGAGAGTTGAAACCCACTCGTTGCACTCTCCAAATGGCTGATCGATCAATCACCTATCCAAGGGGTCAACTAGAGGATGTGTTGATCAAAGTTGGGGAGTTCATATTCCCCGTTGATTTTATCGTTATGGATACACAACCTGTTGCTAACCCAATAAACCAAATTCCGGTGATTCTTGGTCGACCATTTTTGGCCACTTCCAATGCCGTAATAAATTGTCGCAATGGCTCCATGACCCTATCCTTCGGAAAGAGGTCTAGTGAGTTCAATATTTATAAGATGGGAAGTCTGCCCCCCATGCCTAAAAGTAGTACACGAGAAGTTTGCTCTATTCACGAAATCACGCAGGAGGACTGCGAGCTTGAAAGATTTCTATTTGATGAAAACAGTTTTGACGCCACTAGTGCGTCCCTCCTTAAGCCTACTACTGTTGACACAACCGATGTTGATTATGAATGTTTCACTTTTTTGGATGATGACGACTCACAGCCCGAATATGAGTCGTTTGAATTTTTGGATGAGTCAGTCGAACCATCCGAATCGGTTGTTTGCAGTGATTTCGAACCTGTGTTAGAGTCCTTTGAGTTCGAGGTAGATTCCGCAATGGTTCTTTCGCCTCAGAAATTCGAACTCATGCCCTTGCCGTCTCACCGTAGATATGCTTACATAGGTGAGAATGAGACTTTTCCCATTATCATATCAGCCTCTCTAGCCTTCGAGCAAGAGAACGCTATTTTAAAAGTCTTACAAGATAGGCGGCAAGTTTCCAGTTGGACTATGGCAGACATCGAGGAGATAAGTTCCCTCATAAATGAATATCATACACAATTGATGGATGATGCCATGCCAATTGAGGACCCACAGGAACATCTTGGGGGTGTTGTGGTGAGTCAACTTCCTCCCTTAGAAGTTGAAATACCCCCATTTCTTTTAATAAGGTACGAGAATGCTAACACTCCACTGATTACTGATCATTTACATTCTCGTTTCGATTCATCACCATCACCTGTATATTCACCTCCACACCTCCCATTCCACTACTTCTATCTTCCCCAATTCTTTGCGGACCACCACAACTTAATTTTCCACCAACCAATATTCTTTACTGATAAATTTTTCAAATGGTTGGTGTTGACTTTTGGCCGATGCAAGGTTTGGCAGTAATCTCTAACATAGTTTAAATGAAGTTTGGGGGAGGGTCATTTTGTATATATTTCTGCTTTTCTTAACAAAAAAAAAATTATAAATAAATAAACAGGGGAGTATTGGTATTTTGACCCTCTTGGTTCAGCATGACCGTGAGGACACTGTCAAGTTCAAGTTTGGGGGTATGCTCGGTACGTCTTCTTCCTTCGCATTCAGTTGTACATATTTTTGCATTTGCACACTTATTGAAAACCCATAAAAAATTGAAAAATTTTAAAAATATTTGTATTCAATTTTGGCTAATTGACTTGAGTTTGACAAATAAGTTAACTGGTTGGGAACAACTCGATCTTAGACTTATTGAATTAAAAACCCTAAAAATAACATTCCTTAAAGTTTAACGGTAGAAAATATATGCCTTGTAGTTTATTTAGAAATAGGCAAATTTTGGGTTCACTTCTTGGACTAAGTCGAAACAAGGGAAGAGTATTGATGTTCTTATTAGAGTATAAGTTTGAAAAATAGTTCCTAGCTTAAGTCTAAATTCTGAAAATGTATACCCTACAATTTGCACATTCACGCACCTTGAAACTTGGAATAGTAAAAGAGACCTTGAAATGCTCCTGTCTAAAGTCCTTAGTACAATAAAGATAAAAAGAAAAAAAAGTGAATAAAGAAAAAAAATGGACACTGGTTTTTGTGATTACTTAAGGCTGTAAAAATAGAAAAATATTTAGCGAGGGTGCTTCATCACCTAGTGCCTTAGACCAACTGGTTTGGGAGTCACTGCTAAAGCCTTGGGTGTTGCAAGGACTAGGAAGTACGCTTTAAAGTGCAAACGCATTTTGTAATCGGTCGTTGGTACCTCAAGAAGTATTAACGGTCGCATGAAGGATGTGTAAGCAAATTTCATTCACCAACTAATTAGTACTTTGGACAATGGACAAGGGCATGATTGCTTGAATTGAATTTCCAAGTGTAAGGGTGATCTATACACACACGTAGGGGTATGTGATTGGAATTTAGATAAGAGAAAGGAATGAAAGATAAAATTTGTATCTTTAATGGAGTTGATAGAAAATTCCTAAGTTTAGATGAAACCCTAGAAGGAAAGCTTAAGAGATGCCGAAAGCTAAGTAAGTCTACATAACATATATAATCTTAAGTTAAATAATGAGGAAGCGTGAAGAATATGGGTGGACAATTTACAAGTATAAGATAATAGAATTCCTTATTAGAAGACCTAATTGGAGAACAAAAGTCAATGGGCCGAGTTGATAGGATTTTGTGGGTGTAATCCGCTGAAAACCCTCAGGAGACAACACTCCTCCTACTAGGGACACCTAGAGGTTTAACGGCTTGTTGCACGTGCTCAGTGCAATCGCGTTTCCCTGCGAAAGTGTGGCTAGGATTTTAGTGAATAAATAATAAGTTTGCTCGAGGACGAGCAAAAGGTAAGTTTGGGGGTATTTGTTCAGACCATAATATTGCATTTATCATTCCCCTATTTCTTATCTTTTTATAAATAAACAGGTACTCTTGACGCACGTTTGTTGCATATTACAGGTTACAGGTTTCTGGAGCAAATACAGTGAGAAAGACACAAAACAACAGAAAAAGGGACTTTTGACCAACAATTAGACGGATCTCAGTCAAGCCTAGTCGAAGAACAGTGCAAGGTCCAAAAAGTCAAGTGAAACGGTTAAAAAGCCCAATACAAGTCTTCACTAAAAATCTGGAGAAGATACAGAAGTCTAACAGAGAAAAGGACTATGGAAATAGAAAGCCCAAGAAACAAGGAATAAAGCCCAGAAGTTTCACAAAGTGGATCCACTGTTTGGCCGTGGATCCGCGGCCAAACCCATGCTGGCGCCGCGGATCCGCGCCCATTAAGAGCCCGTGTCGGCGCAGTTTTTCTGTGACGGTGCGCTGTTGTGGGTGTTGTGATTTTAAGTGGGCAAATCAGTAATTGCGCGTGCGCGAGAGTCTGTAACCCTAGGTTTCCTATTTTCCTATAAATTGTAATTTTAGATCTAAAAATTGTATGCCTCTTTTCAATAAATAAAATTCAGCAATTCTGGAAGTGACATTCAGATCTGTTCTTTATCGCTTGGAGGGAGCCATCACCATTAGTAAGTATTTTATTTTAATTATAATGTCTTCTCATCCCCTAATGAGCGAGTAGTCTCCTCGCTTGTTAGGGTTAGCCTTAGGGAAAGGGTTGAGAGATGAGATCTCTCACCCCTTTCAATGCCTAACCCATTAAGAACTCCATGCATGCGCGCACAACCGCTCCCTGCGGCACCCTACCCCTCGAGGTAACGGTGAACCGCAGTATAAAGGGCCGGTTGCGCGCGTTATCCATGAGGGTTAGGGTAATTAACGATAAAGGAAGGATACGAATCTAGAGGAAGAAAACATCTTTCCAAAGAGTCGTATCCACTTTATCGATAATTACTATAACACCTAATGGATCGATAATACGGCATTGAAAGCGGTAAAGGAAACATCAATCTCCAAAACTTCCTCTAAGCCTAACCCTAGCAAGAATTTAAATTAGATTAATTAAGTTTTAGATCTAGATTTTTATAAAACCAAAACAACAAATAGAATCAACTCGTTAAGACACACTAAAGGAATTTACCCGTCTCTGTGGATCGACCCGCACTCACCGGCTAGCTGCGAAGCGACGCCGTTTCTGATTGCGGTAATTATATTTTTGATCGTAAAATCTCTACCAATCATCGGTCATATGCGATATGACCGGATCGTTAAATCAAGTGTTGATTTAATGATTTAATGTATAATTATATATTTGATATATTACTTTACATTAACTAGTATTGGTTCACTTAAGATTGATTATCTCACTTGATTGTGCACATTATATATATGATATAGTTTTGTGCACTAGTTTGTATCATGTTTGATGATACATGCAAACTTGGGTGTGTATGATTAAACCATGATTAAGTTAATGGTTAGGGTTTGATTTACTTATTTATTTATTTCTTTTCATATATTTTTGGACAAAAAATGAAATGGTTGCTTCTTTTGTTTTTTGTTGAAGCTTCATGAAGCTTTGAAAGCTTGACCATTTTGTTTATTTCCTTAACCCTAACCATTTACTTAAACCCTAGTTTATTCTCTACACTTGTTAAACTAACCTAAGGTTGCATTATGATAAGATCAATTGATTTTATTATTATCATCATATTCTTTTTCTTCTTCTTCTTCTTTTTCATGAAGAGAAAAAAAACCATTGCTAGTTTTTTTCCAAGTGATGATTCCGAGTGAGAAATCCAAATCCAAAGTGAACCCACTTCCTATTTCTTCATCCTCTACCACTTGCCATGTAGTAGAGTGTGTTATCTTCACAAGTTCTATGACCAAGTGAAGATGGAGCTTGAGTTAGAGTTGCCTCAACGTAGATCATCTTCGGCATCGAAGTCAACGACCTAGCCCGCTCATTTCTCCGACGAAACCATCGCTAGAGTCCGGGATCTCGGTGATCGCAGCGAAGGGATGTCATCACGGAGCTAAAGAAGTGGAGGACCGGATCTATAAAGGTTGTAGCCCCTTTCACTTAGCACTAAAGCAGTTTATTAGCTTGTAGTTTCGCCTAATTTCTAGTTAACGATCTATATTAGGGTTTCTCGGCATATAATTTTTGAATTTGGCAGGGTTGATGCCATGTGGAACCTCTTGAGTGTGCCTAGGAACCCTACAGTGGTATCAGAGCCTAGCTAGAGCTTTAGGCAATATGTAGACGATGTTAGAAGTCCGATCGAACCCGTAACCCTAATTTTCAACCCTCTCTGTACATTTTTTGTAACTGTGGAATTTTTTGAATTAAAAATATGCAGAAAAATCAGCAGGGTTTTCTAGGAGTTACTGTGCAAAACGAGCTTCTAAATCGATCAAGTCGCCGCGGAACAGCGGCACGAGCATGGCTCGTGCGGCGGTTCCGGGTTCGTACGGTTGCTTCATCCATTAAATTTTGCACAGTAATTTTCTATTTTATTCCTGAGTTTTCTGGGAATTTTTAATTTGCACTCAAGAGTTGAGTTTTCTGGGTTGTTTTGGGGATTCAATGATTCGATCGAATTGTTTAACTTTGTCTATGTGTTTTTCCGGATAATTTAGGATATGTTAAAAAGTTCGACCGGATATAAATACCCACTTTTTCCCCTGCCGGGAAATTTCCAAGTGTTGGATTTTTCCGTAGTTTAATGACGTTCTAAGTAGTGCAAGTAACGCGATGGTCCCTCTAGAAGACAACAAACCTTAACTCGATTATGTGACCGTCTTGAACTGCCCTTTGAACCTTAGGGTTTAGGACAGTACGGCGTGCCACATGTGAGGCATTGGCTTGACCCTTCTACGGCTGGACCGTTGGTACTGAGGCATGAAGTGAATGTTTTTAAACTTATTTCATGTGTTGAGCTGTTTCGGGAAAACTTGGGTGTTTGACTTTTCGATCGGAAAGTTTAACATTTTCTGTTTATCTGGAATGTGATACAATATTTGGAATCTACAAGTAGTTATGAGATAACTGATTTGGATGTTATAAACATAGCAGTTTAGTCTCACTTGATCGGTTGCCACGGAATTTTGATGCGATCAAAAGTCCATCGCAATCACGTAGCGTACACGGATACTCGCCGGGTAAACTTAATAGACAGATACACCCCATAGCCCCGACCAAGTGACTGTAGGAGAACTCCGTCGCCAAAAGCATCCGTTCGGGTGCTCGCGGCAGCGGTGTTCCACCTTAGTGCACTTCGTCGATGGTATCAGGGGTGCGGCTATCTACTAAAGTTTGCGACGAGCATTCGATCAGGATGTCGGGAATCTTGTTGAATTGCCCGACTTGATATTGAAAAGTGTTTTCGATAATGAGACTAAAATGCGGGGTTTATAATTGTTAGGCATGCGATGTCTAAGGAATTCATTTGGTTAGGCATGCGATGTCTATGCAGGTTGCGGATTCCAACTGTTGTAGTTTTACACTTTCTTTTCTGTGACCGTAAGTGTAATATATGATATCGTCGGTTTCGTTGCTATATGTCAACGACAATTGGGATGGACATATTTACTTACGTTGATGACATGTGATGTTATGTGTTGCTGGATATGTTATATTGGATCGTCGTGTTTGAATAGCCGGGGGGTTTTATGTGAGATGAGTGTTTTTCATTTTCATTCATGTAAAAACTTATATGTAATATTCTTTTATTGGGGCACTTCCAGGTTGTGGAAGATGTCACCATTTGTATATTATTTTCTTTTCCGCACTAGGATAGACCCAAGGAGGAGGGCACAAGTAACCGGGTTCTGGAGTCCAGTGGGAGACCGACTCGAGGAGTCGAGTCCGGGTCTCCTAACTCTAGAATTGGTAGGGTTGCTTGCCGCTCTCATAGGGGTCTAGGGGTGTGGGTTTGGCTATTCATCGCGACCGTTGAATCCGTGTTTTATACTGGCTCGTATTGAAAACACGGACGTCCTAGTATATCCAATGTTTCATATGATTCTTCTGCTGCGATATCTGTGATGTGATCATGTGATGTTCTGTGATAAATACTGTATATAGTATATATGATATATTATATAGGCGTTACTTATGTTTTACACCCGCGCTAGCCCTGCCCCGCTCTGCCGTTAGTTACCTAACCTAACGGTGCATGAGAGGACATCGAGGCGAACACGGATGGCATAAGTGTACGTCGTATTTATCTGTGTTGTTTAGGTGACTTAAATGATGGGACTTCATTAATATGATTAATGAAATAAAAGAAACCAAAAGATGTTGTGGAATCGAATTTCAAAAATAAAACAGGTAGCTATAGTTCTTGCTTTGCACAGCGGTATATATGATATATCCTGCACCTTATTCGATGAGGAAAGGGCCGATGATCCGTTCACCGGGAGTGACCCCTTTAGCAATAACTGGCAGTGCTACACAGTCGGTTTGTCTTTTGATTGCTTCTATAGTTTCTGCTTTGCACAGTGATATATATGATATATCCCGCACCTCATTCGACGAGGAAAGGGCCGACGATCCCTTCACCAGGAGTGACACCTTTAGCAAAACTAGAAAAGCCTCAAAAACACTCCATTTCAAAAATCATTTGATTCTACAACGATATCAAGTTCATTACGCAATAGGTTTTCAGAAAAACCTGTCGTAGCCCTCCGTCATTTCAGATAAGTAGTAGTTAGTATTCGTGCTGCGTTTGTTGGCCTTTGTCAAGGCGTAGTGTGTGGTAGCTGACTAGTACTTATTTGTTTATACATATGATGCAGATTGGATTATGGTAGTCGTGCGATCTTGTTGGCCTTTGTCAAGGGCAGTGCGGGTGGGTTTATTTCAATCAAGAAATGACGG
The DNA here is from genome assembly GCA_030015575.1 of Agapanthus africanus. Lineage (NCBI taxonomy): Eukaryota > Viridiplantae > Streptophyta > Magnoliopsida > Asparagales > Amaryllidaceae > Agapanthus > Agapanthus africanus. The sequence continues at coordinate 218,723,432 of CM057345.1, read as the reverse complement.
GTTGAACTTGACTAGCAGCCTATGATTTGTTGGCCTTTGTTAATGTCATAGGAGGCTTGGAACAAAATATTATCGGGAATTTCAAGTGTTGAAATTTGCAATGAGATTGCATATCTTCTATGAGATAGTTGGATCCCGATACCCGCTGCGAATAAGAGTTACTCCTGGAAGAGTTTTACACATTACAATTAGCCGATCAAGTAGGTGTCTAGAAAGGTGTTAACGTGGTTACGCCTCTGGGAAAACGAGGTTTACATTAATTAGGTCCGTGCGAAAGCACGGGGAACCTCCCTCAAAGTACCGACACTGGCCTGGCTGAAAGATTGGCGAACTTGTAGTGTGTAATTAATCCCGGCTAGTCTTTCCTTTTAGGGTTTGAAGGAAGATTTGATAAAAAGCAGTGGGAGCCATCCTGATTAGATAAAATAATAACCAATCTATTCTTGCAAGAGCGCATGCTGAGTGTTTTCTTCTCTCTCTCTTCAGGTAGCGACCATATCACGCCTTAATCAAGATAATAATACGGATGTATTGACCGAACCCGCTTGTTATTCTGAGCTGGGGAACGTTGGTCTCGCTCCAACTTATAATTGTTATAAGACAGAGCAGAAAATAGAGGAATACCAGAATTCCTATGCCGCCCAAACGAAGAAAGTGCATATGATGCATCTCCTTCGGGTGTGTTAGTTGTAAAGAACTGTTTCTCAGTGTTCTCTACATCCTAGGTATTAGATACCGGATCAGGATCCCGCTAATGTAATCCGTTACATGGGCTACAGAAAGGTAGAGAACTGAGAACGGGTGATAAGTTTCATGAGACAGAAAACGGTGCAAGTGTTGCAGCCATGTCTGTTGGTCACTGTCACCCTGTATTTCAAAATACATTGATTCTGAACAAATGTTATTAGATACCGAACATGATGTACAAAATCATATCAGTCTCTTTATTAGTAAAGAAAGGATATAATTTTGTATTGTTGGATAATGATTTGAACATTTCCTATATCAAAAGTTGATCGGTTCAGGCACGATATCTAAAAGCATTGACGTTCTAAATCAAACTACAGTTCTTAGTATACGTAACACACAAAAGAGGAAGAGCTCAGAAATGAACGAATCCTTCTTGAGGTTTTGTAGTCTAGGTCATATCAATGCGACCCGACTAGCTGAAGTTACATATAGATGTATATTAAAATCAGTTTGAATTTACATCTTGTGAAACTTGCCGGTCATGTCACAAAGATATGATGACCACAGCTCTGTTTATTGGAAACAGATAAAGAGTTAGTAAACTCTTGGGATTGATACATGTTGATGTATGTAAGGTCCCCCGTCTACACATGCCAGGACCGGTTCTTTGTACTTCATTACATTCTCTGATGATCTCTCAAGATTCAGTCATATGTTCCTGTTGAAACACAAGTCTGAACTTTTTGAGATATTCACAGAATATAAGTTAGAAGTAGAGAACCAATACGGGTATAAGTATTATGTCTTTTGATGAGATCAAGAAGGAGAATACTTGTGTATATAATTCCTGGACTATTCTAAAGGAGAATGAGATTCTCTCTCAGCATTACTCCTCCGTATACACCATAGCATGATGGTATATCGGAGCGGAGCAATTGCACCATATTCGATATGGTGCGCTCTATGATGAGTACTACTGAGTTACCTATTTCCTTTTGGGAGTTATGCACTTGAGAAGCTGCATACCTATTGAATAGGGTTCAAATCAAATCAGTTGCCTACCACTTCATATTTGATATGATAGGGAAAGAGCCCATCTCTTAAGTCAGTTAAGATTTGGGGTTGTCCGGGCTATGTCTAAAAGCATAATCCGGACAAGCTCAAGGTAAGGTCTGTAATGTAGAACTGGAAAGGTTCCAGCTATACAAACTACAGCAGATGATTTGATAGAACCAAAGGATTCAATAGTAACAAACGAACCTCAGCCTCTCCGCCGATCTAGTAGGGTTCCTCATCCACCCGAGAGATATTTCGGTTTCTCTATGACAGTGGGAGTGAGGATTGCATCATGAGATGATGACCCAACTAGTTTCGAGCTGGCCATCAGGAGTAGGACTCTGTAAGAATGGCTGGATGCTTAGTGATTTGAGATGGAAACCTTATACACCAACAAAGTATGGACTTTGGTTGCTTTATCTGAAGGGTTAAATCCCCATCAGGAGCAAGTATATCTTGAGAAGATTACTTGGTGTAGATGGAAAAGTTAAGACTTTCAAAGCTAGACTTGTTAAAGGTTTTCGTCATCGACCCGGCGTGGATAATGATGAAACCTTTTCCAGTGGCTATGCTTAAGTCCATCCGGATCCTACTTGCCACGGCTACATACCATGACTACGATATCTGGCGGTTGGGTGTCATGACTGCTTTTCTAAAATGATGTTTTAGAAGAAAACGTCTATAAGTATACAGCCAGAGGGCTTCGTAGACAGTGGGAGCAGCGGAAACGTGTGCAAGATGTTTTATGTGATAAAACAGGCATCGCGGAGTTGGAACATCTGATTTGATGTAGTAGTCAAAGAGTTTGACTTCACCAAAATAGTAGATGAACCTTGTATATACAAAAAGGTAGTAGGGAGTATAGTGGTGATCCTCGTAGAGTACGTGGATGACATACTCTTGATAGGGAAGAAGTTTCCTATGCTACGCTCGGTCAATCTCCGCTTATCACAATGATTCTCCAAATAGGATCAAAGTGATACCTACTAAATCATGGGTTTTGGATCTATGAGATAGATCTAATTGGATGTTAGGATACTCACTAGATGTAGTGAGATGGTATCAATCGATCCTGGGGTTAATCACTGGAAGTGTTCCAGGGTGATAAGGACGACTGAATGTCAGTCACAGGCATTGTCTTTACCCTTAGTAAAGGGACGGTATGTTGGAAGAGTTCCAAGCTAGATACCGTGGCAAACTAGACGATAAAGGTTGGATACATCGCTACTTAAGATGCTACCAAAGAGGCAGTTTGGATGTATATTTGTTCATAAGATGAACTTTGTTCCTCCCATTGTGTGACAATGGAGTTGTGGCTTATGCCTAGGAACGCCCGTCCCATCAGTGATCCAGACATATTCTGAGGAAGTGTCACCTGATCATGGAGATGGTTGATCTCCAAGGGATCGAGATAAGGAGAGTAGACTCAGAGGACAACACGGCGGATCCACTCACAAAGGCCTTTTCCCAGAGAGAGACTTTTATGGGATGGTTGAGTATGAGATACTACAACCACTGCTATCAGATGGCCCTAGTGCAAGTGGGAGATTGTTAGTTATATGTATGCCCTAGAGGCCATTACTATACCTAGGATGTATATTGTAGTGGATGCTTGGACATATATAAGGAGAACTTTCTTGCTCGACATGATATTATGCTATCTGGTTGCTCTTTACCTTAACGTGTACACTGATTGTCTCTCTGTTACATGTTGGTAAAGCCCTTAGGATGTGTACTTGACTACCTGGACTATGATGCGGATCATACTAGTGGGGACATGGTACTCCATAAGTACATCCTTCAAGGTCCCTAGTCGTGGGTGTATCGAGACGGGGCATCGATATACCAGAGTAGACTAGCATATACCTTCTCGACCCATACAGATGGGCAATGGATGATCCCATATCCATTGGTGTTTGACATCAGAGATGATATACGGGTGCTCAGTGGAGACTGGGTACACTGGACGGACTCGCCGAGAACTCCCAGATGGTATTATACCTTACGTCAGATGGCAGTTCTTTGGTGACACTGGTACAGAGTAGTCTGTTGACCCGAGATCATCATAGAGTCTTGTGTGATTCCCACTGTGCTTTGATTTCCACCTTACCACGTCCAAGAGGGCGTGCAAAACGGTGGTTTTTGGGTACAGTCCCGAATCACATGGAGGCAATGAGCGATAGGAGGGGATTCGTCTCTCCCGGTATAGGGGGTTGATGTTGCGCTGTGTTCGATTGGCTATAACCGGAAATCCCTGGCCAGGGTTGCTGAGATTTACTGGTAAGTGTTACCAGTAGTTTTTCGAACTGTTATAGACCTCATATCGACACGACTTATCGAGCTATTGGGGTCTGGCGTTTACTACCCCTAGGCAAGATATGCGACATATCAGACGACGAGCCCGGACTGTACGGTAAGTGTTGCTGGTTGGATTCACAGGAGTGTGAGCGGGCTTGCTCGTTGATCTTCTGATCGCTCAATATCCGGGTGGCCGTTACGTTTAGCAGACCGCTTGCGGCTTGTGGGTGTTTGATATGATCATCACCTGCTGCCGGCGTATTGACGAGTCTTTAGAGTCCTACACAGAGGTTTCCTAGCTCAAGCGAAATGAAATAGGAGCGCATATGAGATATATGCGGGACCGAGAATAATGCGTGTATGTGATACCGTATTATATTCCCGTGATGAATGTATCGATTGGTTGTATGCGATATAGCCTAGTTATCGAATCGAGGATTGATTCGATAAGTCGATACATTGGATATTGGTCGGTCATATGCGATATGACCGGTTCGTTAAATCAAGTGTTGATTTAATGATTTAATGTACAATTATATATTTGATATATTACTTTACATTAACTAGTATTGGTTCACTTAAGATTGATTATCTCACTTGATTGTGCACATTGTATATATGATATAGTTTTGTGCACTAGTTTGTATCATGTTTGATGATACATGCAAACTTGGGTGTGTATGATTAAACCATGATTAAGTTAATGGTTAGGGTTTGATTTACTTATTTATTTATTTCTTTTCATATATTTTTGGACAAGAAATGAAATGGTTGCTTCTTTTGTTTTTTGTTGAAGCTTCATGAAGCTTTGAAAGCTTGACCATTTTGTTTCTTTCCTTAACCCTAACCATTTACTTAAACCCTAGTTTATTCTCTACACTTGTTAAACTAACCCAAGGTTGCATTATGATAAGATCAATTGATATTATTATTATCATCATATTCTTTTTCTTCTTCTTCTTCTTCTTCATGAAGAGAAAAAAAACCATTGCTAGTTTTTTCCAAGTGAGAAATCCAAATCCAAAGTGAACCCACTCCCTATTTCTTCATCCTCTACCACTTGCCATGTAGTAGAGTGTGTTATCTTCACAAGTTCTATGACCAAGTGAAGATGGAGCTTGAGTTAGAGTTGCCTCGACGTAGATCATCTTCGGCATCGAAGTCAACGTCCTAGCCGGCTCATTTCTCCGACGAAACCATCGCTAGAGTCCGGGATCCCAGTGATCGCAGCGAAGGGACGTCATCACGGAGCTAAAGAAGTGGAGGACCGGATCTACAAAGGTTGTAGCCCCTTTCACTTAGCACTAAAGCAGTTTAGTAGATTGTAGTTTCGCCTAATTTCTAGTTAACGATCTATATTAGGGTTTCTCGGCATATAATTTTTGAATTTGGCATGGTTGATGCCTTTTGGAACCTCTTGAGTGTGCCTAGGAACCCTACACTATCTGCTCACTCATCGGGTTATGCTGATCTCCAAGGTCGACCCGCTCAAACACTTGATGATCAAAGCAAGCCTAGCCGGCAGAATGGCAAGATTGGCTGTCATGCTACTTGAGTTTGACATAGTTTATACTCCACAGAAAGAAGTAAAAGGGCAAGCTCTTGCAGACTTTCTCGTTGCTCATCACATACCAGAAGGGTCACCACTCAATTGCGAGCTACCCGACGAACAAGTGCTGCACCTTGAGAATGACGAGCCATGTTTGGAGCTCTACTATGATGGGGCCTCATCGATAAGGACCTCCAGTAAATCAAGCATCCCGGAGATAAAAGTAGGGATAGGATTAGTGTTCATCACGCCATCGATGGGAACCCTACGGCGTTCTTTTGCTCTGACCGAGCCTCGGATAAACAACGAGGTTGAGTATGAAGCTCTGATAGCTGGTCTGGAGCTCGCCATAGAAATGGAAATCCTTCGGCTACGGGTTTACGGTGACTCCCAGCTTGTCGTCAACCAAGTAAGAGGGGACTATAAGATATACAAACCCGAGTTAGCTCGGTACAGAAGCCGAGTGGTGGAACTCATGAAACGGTTCACTCATATTGAGCTGATGAGAGTTCCTAGGGCGTTGAATGGAAAGGCTGACATACTCGCTCGCTTAGCCAAGGAGCTGGCTGATCCTGACATGGACGAAATTTTGATCACAGTCAAGAGCCGGAAAATTCTACCCCCAGTCTCTCTATGAGAAGAGGAATGCGCGGAGCAGAAAAGCAGTCCTGCTGAAGAAGCTTCGATCATCCAAGACGAGCCCGATTGGAGAGAACCCTTCATAGAGTACCTCCGATACGACAAGCTGCCCGAAAGAAGATCTGCGAAGGTTCAACTGAAAAGTGAGCTCTCCGATACGTGTTTGTAAATGACACGCTATACCGCAGGTCATATGACCAACTCTGGCTTAGGTGTCTGTCATTGGCCGAAGCCCAAAAGGTCATAAAAGAAGTTCACTCAGGCGTTTGCGGTGCTCACCAATCTGTCCCCAAGATGCGACTTCAAATTAAATGGCTTGGGTATTACCGGCCCACCATGATACGGGATTACGGAGTGCCTACAAAGAAATGCCATATCTGCCAAATTCACGGTGATTTCATTCACAAGCATCCCAATCCGTTGCATCCTACGGTGGCGTCGTCGCCCTTCGAAGTCTGGGGAACCGACATAGTTGGCCCAATTGACCCTCCGTCATCTAGAGGCCACCGGTTCATACTGGCCGCAACAGACTACTTCTCCAGATGGGCTGAAGCTGTCCTGCTAAAAGAGGTCAAGACAGGAGATATTCTGACATTCTTCCAGTATAATATTCTATACCGTTGCCGTACACCAAGAAGAATCATTTCTGACAATGGGCCTTCTTTCAAGAGTTTCAAAGTCTCAAGATTCGCTACTCAACACAAGATAGACTGGAGATATTCCTCCATTTATAATCCAAGAGCCAATGAGCTGGCCGAATCCTTCAATAAGACTCTATGCAAGCTCTTGAGGAAAAATGCTTCAGCCAACAAGAGAGACTGGAATCTCAAACTTCATAAGACGTTGTGGGCATATCGTACCACGCACCGTACTCCAACTCAGTCCACTCCATACTCATTGCTCTTCATAGTGGAGGCGGTCCTCCCCCTCGAAGTCGAAGTTCCAAGCTTAAGAATGGTCGTTCAGCATGAGTTGACGAGGGAGGAAAACGTGCTCCTTCGGCTTGAAGAGCTCGACGCCTTCAAAGAAAAGAGGCTCGCGGTGCAGCAAAATCTGGAGCTATACCGATCCCAAATGTCACGGGCCTATGACAAGATAACCCGTCTCCGCGGTTTCAAGAAAGGCGAATTGGTGTTGGTCCTCAAAAGACCGATCATCCCCAATCGACATGCCAAGGAAAAATTCGAGCCAAACTGGGAAGGACCATACGTCATCGAGAAAGTGTTCGACGGAGGATCCTACCAACTAATAAGTGCCGAGGGAGAGAGGCCCATGCCACCCATCAATGGCCGATATCTCAAGAAATACTACGTATGAATGCTCCAAGTCGTTGGAGAATTGAGCAAACATGCCCTTTGGTCCGAATCATACATCCTGCAAAACCGTACACAATCCACGGGCGTAAATGACCTCTATCTCTCCCAAATCCTACCGGTGAGACTACTTTTAAAGTCCCACCAGCGGCAAAAAAAAGAAGAAAAAAAAGAAGAAAAAAGAAAGAAAAAAAGGTATGTCCACAAGCAAAACGGGCACGGATGGAAACCCGAAAAGGCTTCGTGAGTAAAAACAGCAGGACTACTGGCGAGTTTGTGAAAACCAAAAAGGGCGCAAACTCGTGAAATGAGATAAAATACACTCGCAAAGTCCTCTCGACCTTGTGAGGAGAAAATCCCTGCGTGAGATCCTTATGACTCATAAAGGAGCAACACACTTAGGAATCCTCGCGATTCCTAAGGAGAACATGCACTTGCGAGATCCTCTCAACTCGTAGGGAGAAAATGCTTTTATGAGACCCTTACGGCTCATAAAATTGAAAAGACTTAGGTGACAGGGACCCAAACCTGTCTCCTAAGCCATCGTTCCCCAACGGGCAACGGCAAATGATGAGTCGCTCCTGGCATTTCGCTTCAGTGTTAGCGATGCTGATGCCGACCCAAAAAAAAAATCCCAAGTCCTCCCGAGGCAAATGATGAGTTGCTCCTGGCATTATTCCAGTGCAGCAATGCTGATGCCGAACAAAATCCAAATTCCAGGTCCCCAAGTGGTGAATGATGAGTCGCTCCTGGTACCATATTCCAGTGCAGCGAGGCAGACGCCAACCAAATTCCAAACTCAAATCCCAATGGCGAATGATGAGTTGCTCCTGGTACCATATTCCAGTATAGTGATGCAGACGCCAACCAAATTCCAACCCCCATACCCCAACGGCGAATGATGAGTCGCTCCTGGTACCATATTCCAGTGCAGCGATGCAGACGCCAACCAAATTCCAAACTCAAATCCCAACGGCGAACGATGAGTCGCTCCTGGTACCATATTCCAGTGCAGCGATGCAGACGCCAACAAAATTCCAACTCTCATACCCCAATGGCGAATGATGAGTCGCTCCTGGTACCCTATTCCAGTGCAGCGATGCAGAAGCCAACAAAATCTCGAAATTTTTCCGGCCCTACGGTCTAGATCATACATCCTGCAAAATCGTATACAATCCACGGGCGTAAAACAATCCCAATCTCTCCCAAGTCCTGCCGGTGAGACTACTTTTAAAGTCCCACCAGCTCTCCAAAAAAACGGTATGTCCACAAGCAAACGGGCACGAATGAAAACCTGAAAGGGCTCCGTGAGTAAAAATAGCAGGACTGCCGGTGAGTTTGTGAAAACCCGAAAGGGCGCAAACTCGTGAAAAGGAGATGAAATGCACTCTCAAAGTCCTCTCGACTTTGAGAGGAGAAATTTCCCGCGTGAGATCCTTACGACTCACAAAGGAGCAACACACCTAGGAGTCCCCACGACTCCTAAGGAGAAAATACATCTACGAGATCCTTTCGACTCATAGGGAGAAAATGCTTTTTGGGACCCTTACGGCCCATAAAATTGAAAAGCCTTAGGTGATAGGGATCTAAACCTGCCTCCTAAGCCATCAATTCTGAAATCCTCTCAGGGCAAATGATGAGTTGCTCCTGGCATTATTCCAGTGCAGCAATGCAGATGCCAAACAAAAAAAACCAATCCCCAAATCCTCTCAAAGACAGATGATGATTCACTCCTGGTACCATATTCCAGTGTAGCGGTGCTGATTTCAATCCAAATCACATCAAATCAGCAAAACAACCAATGACCTCCCTGGCAGAATCAAATTCCACCTCAGAAACAAGTCAACTTCATCCCTGACATCGCAAGAAGCGGAGCAAGTCAAATCCAGAATCGGCCGTCCAAGTCGCTAAAAGGGCAGCATCGACCGTCCAAGTCGCTAAAAGGGCAGCATCGACCGTCCACGTCGCTAAAATGGAAGCATCGACTGTCCAAGTCGCTAAAAGGGCAGCACCGACCATCCACGTCGCTAAAAGGGCAGCACCGACCGTCCAAGTCGCAGAAAGTGTAGAACCGACCGTCCACGTCGCAAAAAGGGCAGCATTGACCGTCCAAGTCGCAAAAGGGCAGTATCGACCGTCCAAGTCGCTAAAAGGGCAGTATCGACCGTCCAAGTCGCTAAAAGGGCAGCACCAACCGTCCACGTCGCTAAAAGGGCAGCACCGACCGTCCAAGTCGGAAAAAGGGAAGAACCGACCGTCCACGTCGCAAAAAGGGAAGCATCGACCATCCATGTCGCAAAAAGGGCAGCATCGATCGTCCAAGTAACTAAAAGGGCAGCATCGACTGTCCAAGTCGCAAAAAGGGCAGCATCGACCGTCCAAGTCGCTAAAAGGGCAGTATCGACTGTCCAAGTCGCCAAAAGGGCGGCACCGACCGTCCACGTCGCTAAAAGGGCAGCACCGACCGTCCAAGTCGCAAAAAGGGCAGAACCGACCGTCCACGTCGCAAAAAGGGCAGTATCGACCGTCCAAGTCGCAAAAAGGGCAGAATCGACCGTCCACGTCGCTAAAAGTGCAGCACCGACCGTCCAAGTCGCAAAAAGTGCAAAACTGACCGTCCAAGTCGCTAAAAGGGCAGCATCGACCGTCTAAGTCGCAAAAAGGCCAGAATCGACCGTCCACGTCGCTAAAAGGGTAGAATCGACCGTCCAAGTCGCTAAAAGGGCAGCATCCACCATCCATGTCGTAAAAAGGGCAGTGCCAGCTTCCCAAAAGCGGGAACCAAATCAAGTCGCCTCCACATTAAAGAAGATCCATCAATTTCATGCACACGACCCACATGTGTGGTGTGCATTCATTGATGGGGGGCAATTTGTTGGGGTAAAAATTTACACCCCAGTTAACCAAGTCAAAATCAAAGTCAACCCCAAGCCAAGTGGGCCCAAGCCGATATCAAGTGGGCCTATGTCAGGGTCGAGTCTGAACATGAAGCGGCCGGCCTCCCCTCCAATGCCAAAATAAAAATTTTGTAATAAATAATTTTGTTGTATTTCTTGTATTTTATTTTACGAATAAATGTAAGAAAATGGGCATAAAGCCAAATTTTGTAAAGCCCATGGCTTATGTGCAAAAAGAAATGGCACATGAGTCATGGGATAGGCAAAATGCAATTTTGTGAAGCCCAAGAAGCTATATGTAAAATGTATAGCCTATAAAGGCAAGGATAATGAAAATATCCCAACAACCTTTTCTCTCTCCAAAAACAAATCTAGATCTGAGATCTTCCTCCTTCCTCAAATTTCTAAAACCTTCTTTTTTCTTTTGAATTAAATCAAGAGTTTTACTCTTCCTTTTATAAAACAAAATACTTTTTCACCACAAAACCCATAAAGGGGAACTCAGATCTTCCATTAGATCTCAAAAAAAAAGATTTTTAAAATCTCATACTTCTGGATCTTCAAGATCTGGCCAACAAAGAAAGAAGAAGGAGACCCATCTTCAGAAACCCCACTTTGGGGAAGAACTAGGGCTCAAGGGGAGAAGCCCTTCGTCAGCTTCAAAACAACTTAGGAATTTAACTCCACTCTAATTTCCCTTTCGGGAGTTTCTGGGACTAAAAGCCCATTTTTCTTGCCGGCGCCCGAGCGCCTTGCGCTCAAGCGCCCAGCATCCACGTGCCGACACGTGGCGCACTAGCGCTCGAGCGCCTAGTGCCCAGCGCTCAAGCGCCCAGCGCCCACGTGCCAACACGTGGCGCGCCAGCGCTCGAGCGCCAAGCGCCCGCATGCCGACACGTGGCGTGCCAGCGCTCGAGCGCCAAGCGCCCACGTGCCGACATGTGGCACACGAGCGCTCGAGCGCCAAGCACCCACGTGCCGACACGTGGCGCGCTAGCGCTCGAGCGCCCAACACTCAAGAGCTAAGCGCCCACGTGTCGACACGTGGTGCGCTAGCGCTCGAGCGCCTAGCACTTTAGCGCCCAGCGCCCACGTATCGAATACGTGGCGCGCTAGCGCCTAAGCGCACAGCGCTCAAGGCGCTGGCCCCACGCGTCCTTTGGGCGCTTTTTCTTCCTTTTTTTTATATGTATACATGTGTGTGTATATATATATAGATAGATACACACATACTCTACAACACTGTCCCTCCCAAAAAACTCTGCAAGGCCCCCGATATATCCAAAACCCCTTCAAAACACAACACTGCACATTGAGTTCGCATGACCAGTTTTACGCGTTAATCGGAGGTTCTCTCGCTCCAAAGACGGGGGATAATTAATAAAAGCTTAGTCCGCGGCTGCCAGAGATTCGGATCCCCACAATAAATAAACCCCAGCCTACCCTAGGCAGGGGAAATCTATTGTAGGGTTCCTAGGCACACTAATGAGGTCTCACAAGGCATCAACCATGCTAAATTCAAAAATTTCCGGTGCCGAGAAACCCTAATGCGATCGTTGACTACAGTTTTAAGCGAAAACTACAACTAGTAAACTGCTTTACTAATAAGTGAACGGAAATACAACCTTTGTAGATCCGGTCCTCCACCTCCATAGCTCCGTGATGAAGTCCCTCCGCTGTACCCATCGGATCCCGGACACTCGCGGTGGTTTCATCGAAGAAATGATCGGGCTAGGTCGTCGATTTCGATGCCGAAGATGATCTACGTCGAGGCAACACAAGATCAAGCTCCAACTTCACCAAGTCATGAAACTTGTGAAGAAAACACCCTATACTACATGGCAAGTGATAGAGGATGAAGAAATAGGAAGTGGGTTCACTTTAGAATTGGTTTTCTCACTCTTTTTCTCATGTTGCCATTGATGGTAGCAAGCTTTTCTTCATTGTTGAAGAAGAAGAAGAAGAAGAAAAGAATTATGATAAGAATAAAAAGAATTATCTTATCATATAGCAACCAAAGTTAGGTGTAGAGAATAAACTAAGGTTAGGTTTAATGGTTAGGTTAAGGCTAAGAGACAAAATGGTCAAAACTTCAAAGCTTCATGAAGTTTCATGAAAGAAACAAAAACTAGCCACCATTTTATTCTTGCCTTAAAATGAATTAATAAAAATAAATAGATAAGTAAATCAAAACCCTAACCATTAAGATAACCATGGTTTAATCATACACACTCAAATTTGCATGTATCATCAAACATGATACAAACTTGTGCATAAAAATATATCACATATACAATGTGCACAACAAGTGAGAAAATCCATCTTAAGTGAACCAATACTAGTTAATGAAAAGTAATATATCAAATATATAATTATACATCAAATCATTAAATCAACACTTGATTTAACGATCCGGTCATATCGCATATGACCGACTAATATCCAATGTATCGACTTATCGAATCAATCCTCGATTTGATAATTAGGTTATATCGAATACAACCAATCGATACATTCATCGCGAGAATAGAATACGGTAAAACATACATGCATTATTCTCGGTCCCGCACATATCTCATATGCGCTCCTATTTCGTTTCGCTTGAGCTAGGAAACCTCTGTGTAGGACTCTAAAGACTCGTCAATACGCCGGCAGCAGGTGATGATCATATCAAACACCCACAAGCCGCAAGCGGTCTGCTAAACATAACGGCCACCCGAGTATTGAGCGATCAAAAGATCGACGAGCAAGCTCGCTCACACTCCTGTGAATCCAACCAGTAACACTTACCGTACAGTCCGGTCTGTTCGTCTGATATGTCGCATATCTTGCCTAGGGGTGGTAAACGTCAGACCCCAATAGCTCGATAAGTCGTGTCGATATGAGGTCTATAACAGTTTGAGAAACTACTGGTAACACTTACCAGTAAATCTCAGCAACCCTGGCCAGGGATTTCCGGTTATAGCCAATCGAACACAGCGCAACATCAACTCCCTATACCGGGAGAGACGAATCCCCTCCTATCGCTCATTGCCTCCATGCGATTCGGGACTGTACCCAAAAATCACCGTTTTGCACGCCCTCTTGGACGTGGTAAGGTGGAAATCAAAGCACAGTGGGAATCACACAAGACTCTATGACGATCTCGGGTCTTGAGACTAACCTGTACCAGTGTCACCAGAGAACTGCCATCTGACGTAAGGTATAATACCATCTGGGAGTTCTCGGCGAGTCCGTCCAGTAAACCCAGTCTCCACTGAGCACCTGTATATCATCTCTGATGTCAAACACCAATGGATATGGGATCATCCATCGCCCATCTGTATGGGTCGAGAAGGTATACGCTAGTCTACTCTGGTATATCGATGCCCCGTCTCGATACACCCACGACTAGGGACCTTGAAGGATGTACTTATGGACTACCATGTCCCCACTAGTATGATCCGCATCATAGTCCAGGTAGTCAAGTACACATCCTAAGGGCTTTACCAAAATGTAACAGAGAGACAATCAGTGTACACGTTAAGGTAAAGAGCAACCAGATAGCATACTATCATGTCGAGCAAGAAAGTCCTCCCTATATATGTCCAAGCATCACTACAATATACATCCTATTTATAGTAATGACCTCTAGGGCATACATATAACTAATATCTGTAATGCGCCTGACAAGCCCGCGCGTATTCCCATATCAATGGGATGACGAAAAACACCCTACATCAATATCAATATCTCAGGCATCCGTATCATCTGTGGGATCGGCCCGCGGGCTCCGGCAGAACGGATTAGCCTATAACCATCTCATGACTCCGGCCGGTATCCTACGGACGGGTCCAAATAATATCACCGGTAGGTAGTGCTCCCCTGCCAGGATCATCGAATACAACTCGAGCTTCTTATCCTGGGGTACCATATCGGGCCCACCATGTACCCGAGCCGGTTCATCCAACTCCTCGAATCGGGTCTCGAAATCCAACAGCAATCTTGAAAACTCATGGTGGACGACTCATACATCATGAGAAAACCGCAATTTGCATCTTTAAAATGATGATACTAAGCTTTTATTAAATTCTTGCGGTTTTCCCCCAAATCCAGAAATCTCATGTAAATCCGAAATCATCAAAATCATGATACCAATAAACGGTGAATACCGGCATAAATCTCCATAATACTGCATAACCAATGAATATATGAATGCACCTAATATCATGTAATGAATGCAATATTTAAACTAGCATATGGAAGCTATAACATATTGCGACTATCAGTTATCAAGCTATGTCAATGAAAAGGTATTTTCTAAAGTGTACGTGACATGGCAATTACTGATGATGATGTGTGTGAGCCGGCAAGTAAGTGTATGTGGAACATACGCGTCATCGGTAATGGTGCTGGTGTCCAGACAGCATGATCTCAATAATGGCATATGGAAGTACAATATAAACATGCAAATGCGATGCGAACGGTAATAATATGCGGAAGATGAATAATAAACACAATGATAACTAATCTGCATTTATATAAATATGAGCCAAAGAGTGGTGCCATTTGAAATAACACGAATCGTGGTGTTTTGAAAATAAGGGCTACGGTGTTTTTAAGAAAAGATACGTCATTTGAAATATCCGTAAAATCCCTTGTCCCGTCTTTAAAATACACACGATTCTTTAGTTTTTGAAATAGGTATGAGTCGAATCTAATCTATCATTTACAAGTACACTACAGGGCCAAACTAAACAGGTTGATCGAAAGGTAAGGAAACCGCCTAACATCTGAGTCGACACAAATATATACATATAATAGTCGGTGATCCCGCCTCAATAGTATCCCTTACGATACAATATCTATAATATGACGTCCTTGAGTCAAGAGTGCGGATCTATCATCAATATATAGCTCGTACGGTAAATCCATCGTACGGCATCCTAAATCTGGGTACGGGTCAAAAGTCACATCTATCACATTAATCATCTGGTATTCTCTTTATCAAATATCATGATCGGGGTACTGATCTACGTTTAGTACAATACTGATACCACCTATGAAATGCATGTGTGTGTATGAAAACACCACGCTTAAAGAACCCGCTAAAATATCATGTCATATCCCAAATACGGACTATATCACATCACCGATCTTATGGCCTCAAGCCCAATCTCATCGACTCATCTCCAAATATCATACAATATCATCAACATTCATGCATGTGTATATGAATGTATATATATGCATAGTCCCATACCCATGCGTATATACATATATACACATTCCCATATACGCACAAGAAAATGATGTATGCAAGTGTATGTGTGCGTGTATGCAAATCCTTACTCTAGGGTTGCGATTTAGAAACCAACCAAAAACTTCCTCCGTTCCTCGCTAACACTAATCCATAAGCTCCTAAGGCTTTTCTTACTAGGTGTACATATCTCACAATAACATATAAAAGTATATCGTTACCATATCATATCATTTCTCATAATTTTGCGGGAGTGCTATACGCCATCCACCCGACTTCTCCCCGTAGATATAAATCTACTCACCTGATCTTCGCTCGCCGGTGCCGACGTCGCTACACGCTTGCTTGTCGTCTCGAAATCCACATGGGGTACCTACATATCATAACGCACCGTATCGCATTAAAATCCGACTCATGACCAAAACGACACACAAATCTCACATAGGTCAAAACCTATGGTTTGCTTTCACAAATCAACCCAAAAACCCTCGACATCGGCGTACAAACGCCGATTGATCGAGAAAAACACAAAACGTACCAATCATGGTTTCAAATCTCACTAACTGTATAAGAAATAGGGTTTAATTCATCAAAACCATAAAATTAAACAAATCGTTTTATTTCCCAAAAACCTAGTTAGCACAAATTCCCATTTCGGTTCAAAACTTGATGTTTTAACCAATGTACATATTTTAACGATTCAAATGGCCAAAATGCTCATTAAATATCATAATTAGGTCATACAAATCACTTTCATATTTTAATCTCATCAATTTGTATTAATTCCAAATTCCTAGTTTGCAAAAATATCCGATTTTAACACTTTTTAAAGTAAAATTCAAAATTTTACAATTAAGCTTGGTTTCGCATATACTAAAGTATTAAACCACAATTTATAATGTTAATAATGTCATGAATAACCTAATTAGATTTTTCTCTTAATCAAATTCATAATTTACAAAAACCTAGTTTGTAAACAAAAGCTTAATTTGGACATTTTACATCTAACAATTTACATATTAGCAACTAGAATAGGTTTTCATTTCCTTAAGATGATTATCTACACATTTTACCCCTAATGATGTAGTAAAACCCTAACTATAATTTTAGAAATCCTTCTCTTGAAGGTTAAACCTTGCAATAAAAAACATAATTAACATCTAATTTAGTTAAATTGAAGTAATAGCAAACAATTTTAACAAAAGGGTCAAGATTTTTATACCTCACAACCCATTGATCCAACTTGAAATCTAGCCTCTCGAATTGCCATCTTGTTCCCTAGATCCATACTAGAATGGCCAAGTAAAAATAGGTAGCGATTAGATTTTGATTTTGCTTTGATTTTTTATGGAATTTGATGAATTTTTGATGGTAAAAAGAGTGGGATTTTTTGGGAAAGGGGGCTGCTGCTATTGGAGGAGGGGGAGGGGTCGGCCATAATGAGTGGAGAGAGAGTGAGGTGGGGAAAATGTTATCTAGTCAACCCAAGGTCAAAGCTTATACTCATTCTTTAATAATTCCTTATTTCCTATGCTTTCCTTGACTTTTCTTTTAAATTTCTTCAAGTGGGGACTTGGGGTAGCAAGGGGCTGCTGATTTAGGGAGAGGAGAGAGGGTGTGGGTAAGTGTGGGTGAGGGAAAAAAGATAAATGTTATACCCCAATATCTATTTAACTTATTTTCACCATTTAAGCATTTTTCTTCGATATTTTCTAAAACCGTTTGACAACTTTATTTCATTTCAAAAAAAATATGTTAAAATTTTGTTTAATGTGTTATGATGAACAAAATTTGTTTCAACCCATTCCAATTTGTAATTTTCCCTAATTAAATATATTAGTGACGGGTTAAAATAATATTAAAATATTTAATTTCAGAAAATTAGAAATTTTACCGGTAGCTCAATAAACACCAAATACTTGCAATTATATAGCTAGAATATGTATATTTAATTTTATATTAAAAGATATTTATATTTTGACTTTTTACGGAAAACCCCCTTATTTTACCGATTTTCCGAAATTTCATCGAAACGATTTTCAAAACGTTACAATCTTCCCCCCTAAAGAAATTCGGTCCCCGAATTTAAATTAAAACTCTCCCCAAATACTAAAACTTTTCAGCGAAACCATTAAGTCGTCGGGGCTCCGAAATCATAAATGCATAAAACACATCGTAGCGCAATGCTTGCGCATGAAAAACATATATATAAACCAAAATCAAAACTCCGTCAAGCATCCCGCAATCATCGTAGTTATGGGGAAGACATCAGTGTCAAGATCCATTACGAAAACCAACATGATATACAACATTAAAACATCTGGAAGCAATGCATGCCAAACCTTTTTCAAATCGCCGGACGATGTTCGCAACACTGTACAGTGGCGGACGTCTATCGTAAGAAAATAACTATATATATATATATATATATATATATATATATATATATATATATATCCTTTGTTTAATATGCACGTCCCGCCGTTTGAAAGCAATTTTCGAAAGGTTTCCTTTATAAAATGTTTCGTGTCATCTCGGACACGTAGGTAAATACTGAGACTATAGCTCCTCCTTGGAAATCCCTTCGATAACTATCAATGCATGCAAAATATACTCAGGTAATGTCCTCTGACTAGTCCTGCTCAGTACTAAATCAAATAGCAAGTATCATAAATATACTTCTCCAAAAGAAATCAATCCCACATATATATATGAAAGCAACGTGCGTCTGATGCGCACGAAAATCGAAATCCATGAATGTGCCATACATGTACACGGAAACAAAATCTAAGTGCAACGAGTGTGCACGAAAACACCTGTAAAAGGCAACGTGTGTGCCTGACAGCATAACCAGGTGCATCTGATATGCACGAAGAATCTCGATTTAGTGCATCTGGTGTGCACCAAAATCGCATCAAAGGCGTCAAGTATGCGGAAAATCCAAGCCAAGTGCACAAGGTGCACGAAAACAAATATCGAATATCAAAATCGAAATCGACGGTATACAACATATCTCAATCCAAATCCAAATCAGGTATACCGTGGTATATAATCTCACAACCATGTGCATTAGCGTGCACAAAATCGAGTCAAATACTAAAAGTGCGTGAAAACAATGCCGAAAGAATAAGTCAAATCGTATTCTTGCCCTAGGCATGAAATCAAATATCATGAATCTCGGTCATCAAAACTCAATCATGAAATAAATCACCCAAAAATACTGAAAATCCAAAGTGACGGATACGTGATAGTCAATCACAAAATCACAACTCATAAATAATGTCGTCGATATGTCCATCCTTCAAAGTCGAGAAGGTGTCGGTGGATCCAATGCTAGCAGAAAAAGATATCTACTTGCCTTCTGATCATGGCATGTCGCCTAGTGCCCTTAGGCTCTCGTCTCTCACTGCAGATTGCTAAGTACATTGCTCCTCGGCTCAACGGTCCAATATAGAAACGATAACGGAAGCAGTCCACTCTGACACATCCTCTAAAGATCTCTGGTCAACTATCATGGTTACTCATAACATGTCTCGTCGACGATGCCGAACTCTGGCCTACTAGGTGTGCGTCATATGACCGCTCCTGGGTCCAGGTCTTCTCGTTTAATATTTCCAGAAAGATCTTGTCGGGGTCTCTCCCAAATCTCGTTCCTGCCGAACTGCCCGGAGATTATCATCTCTTACTAAATCTATATCTGGTTCCGAAACGGCTGCATACTCATCACGACTCCTTCAGGAAGATATATTCATATACAACACCTCTCCATGCGTATCACATCTCTGATGTCGGCGGAGTGGAACGTCATCTCATCAAGATCTCGTACGAACCTCTTACTCCACTTTTCTCTAATGTCGACTGCTTCGGACTCGTCTCTTCGTGGCTGCATGGACTGCGCTCCAATGGCTATACTCGTATCTGGAGTCTCCCAAGCAATGCATCTCATCACCCGATATCCGAATGAAGTCGAATCATCCGATCGATTTGTCAAAACCTCATAATCCCCCAAGAGCTCAACATCTTGGGTACAGTTTAATAGTATCGAATATATGCCACAGCACCTATGGACCAACCGTAGAAGGGCAGACCCAAGCCTCACTAATGGCACCGCTAAACTGCCGCAAACCCTAAGGTTCACCGGAGTTAGGGTTTCATTCTTCTATAGGGTCCGTTGAATTGCTTGCATTGTTTTCCGAATACTTAAGCTTGGAAAATGGGTTCCTTACATTCGATCGTCTCTATTGACTCTCAACGTATTCGCGTGAAGTCGTCTCTAGCTGGAATCAATCAATCTGATGACCTCGCATCGGGGTAGGCAATGAATCACATGTCCTAGTCTTTCATCTCTGGTGACTAGCAATCTCCTATCATATCTCGAAGTATAACTTGTGCGACATAGCTCCAAACTTCTGGGGTGATATCTCGTCAGTCGCAGCAACATCTGAATCTTCTGTCCGCACGCTGAACAGTGCCTCAAACATCAAAATATGGTGCATTAACGGTCATCACGTCTTGGCTGGCCTCTTGCAGTGGCCCTATCCTCTGGTGCTGATCCGCACGTCCGAGAAATCTCGTAAAAGTGATCCATCAAACGCTCGTAGCGCGAAAACGCAATAAAACAACGCCTCCCTATGTAATCGTATGTCCCTGGAATAACGCCCTGGTCAGTCCTCGTTCGTGACGAGCTCATGCTGAACGCAACTCTAGCCGCAGCTCTCTCTGCCCATGTAATCGTGGCAGCAAATCCATAACTGGTACCGATGAGGCTAGATCATAGGAAGGAATATAATACTGTGCAAGGAAATATACATCCTAAGGCTTTTTAAGCGGAGTAGCGTATCGTAAATATGCCGCGGAACATACGTACGGTACGTCACTCTACTCAAGCTATCTACTCCATCAACCAAGGGTCATCCTACAATCCGAAGGTAAAACCTAACGCTCTGATACCAACTTTGTCACGACCCGAAAAGTATGGAACATGTCCGGCACTTAGATTACGAAACGTCTCGAGGCGTACATAATCTAAGTAAGCCAAAACCCAGAAATCAAAACCAAGGAAGCCGTAGAGTGAAGGAAAAACCGATTGAAAACAAGTAGTTTTAATCAATATAGGCCGAAGTATGTATTTTTAAAATCTCAAGTATTTTCTGAAAATTTCGGCAGAGTCTCCATTGTAAATACTGGCCCCAAATGGGATACAAAATGAATAGTATACGAAATAAGTAAAAAGGCATCCCCAAGCGGGAGCTAGCTCTTCGTCAATCGACGGTCACAACCACGCAAGCAATATAATATACAACGCCGAAGGGTGATGATCAAAACTCAAAAGAAAACTCAAATCAGCAAGAAAACCATAATAATACAACGCGCGCCTCTAAGGTCGAAAGAATAACAGGCCTGGTTTCTATCTCTCTCAAATATACAATCTGGTTGATGGAGTTTCTAGATACAACTGAAATAATATTAAACAATGGTGGTCCTGATGCAAAGAACCCACCTGCGAAAGCAATCACCCGGAAAGAACAGAGTGCCAACAAAACCGCAAAGAACCTGTACGGCAAAACCTGCAAGGAACTGTGGCACAACGGGGTGAGTTGCCAACTCGTAAGTAGAAAACATCTACGAGCAGAAATCGCTTGCATAACGCTATCCTAGGTCATATCAGGTAATATCCTCAAATAAAAATCCGGGTCCATCTATGTATAGTGTAATACTACCTGCTCGTGTCCGTGCCCCAGATAGCAACATATCAGATATATGATGTATGAATGCATTACGAATGTAAACAGAATATATCATGAGTAAGACAACTATTTTCTTTAATCAATGAGATTTCTATATGTATGTCAATCACGTATCATCAATGAATGCAACAGAGAAATCAGTGACAAGCATCGACACAAAACATAAGTCTCAATATCAAATCTCAATATCTCAAATCTCAAATCTCAAATATCAATATCAATATCTCAGGCATCCGTATCATCTGCGGGATTGGACCGCGGGCTCCGGCAGAACGGATCAGCCTATAACCATCTCATGACTCCGGCCGGTATCTTCCGGATAACCGACGGGTCCAAATAATATCACCGGTAGGTAGTGCTCCCCTGCCAGGCTCATCGAATACAACTCGAGCTTCCTTCCCTGGGGTACCATACCGGGCCCACCATATACCCGAGACGGTTCATCCAACTCCTCGAATCGGGTCTCGAAATCCAACAGCAATCATGAAAACTCATGGTGGAAGACTCATACATCATGAGAAAAATGCAATTTGCATCTTTAAAATGATGATACTAAGCTTTTATTAAATTCTTGCGGTTTTCCCCCAAATCCAGAAATCTCATGTAAATCCGAAATCATCAAAATCATGATACCAATAAACGGTGAATACCGGTATAAATCTCCATAATACTGCATAACCAATGAATATATGAATGCGCCTAATATCATGCAATGAATGCAATATTTAAACTAGCATATGGAAGCTATAACATATTGCGACTATCGGTTATCAAGATATGTCGATGAAAAGGTATTTTCTAAAGTGTACATGACATGGCAATTACCGATGATGATGTGTGTGAGCCGGTAAGTAAGTGTATGTGGAACATACGCATCATCGGTAATGGTGATGGTGTCCTGACAGCAAGATCTCAATAATGGCATATTGAAGTACAATATTAACATGCAAATGCGATGCGAACGGTAATAATATGCGGAAGCTGAATGATAAACACAATGATAACTAATCTGCATTTATATAAATATGAGTCAAACAGTGGTGCCATTTGAAATAACACGAATCGTGGTGTTTTGAAAATAAGGGCTACGGTGTTTTTAAGAAAAGATACGTCATTTGAAATATCCGTAGAATCCCTTGTCCCGTCTTTAAAATACACACGATTCGTTAGTTTTTGAAATAGGTATGAGTCGAATCTAATCTATCATTTACAAGTACACTACAGGGCCAAACTAAACAGGTTGATCGAAAGGTAAGGAAACCGCCTAACATCTGAGTCGATACATATATATACATATAATAGTAGGTGATCCCGTGTCAATAGTATCCCATACGATACAATATCTATAATATGACGTTCTCGAGTCAAGAGTGCGGATCTATCATCAATATATAGCTCGTACGGTAAATCCGTCGTACGGCATCCTAAATCTGGGTACAGGTCAAAAGTCACATCTATCACATTAATCATCTGGTATCCTCTTTATCAAATATCATGATCGGGGTACTGATCTACGTCTAGTACAATACTGATACATCTATGAAATGCAAGCGTGTGTGTAACACCTGAGTCTGTGTTTAATAGTAATTGTGTATTAATGTGGGGTTTTTGGTAAAAAGTTTACCAAAACGGGTTCCTAGTAATTTATCTTGTTTTATGGTTATTTTTGTAGAATTTTATCTCGACCACACACACTTGTGTATTATAACTAGGGTTAAGCCTAGGGTTACCAAGTTTGGGTGTGCATGGTGGGTTAACCCTGTTTAGCCAACCATGGTGGGTTAGGCCCTTGGTTAAGATAATTGAGTTAATTATGAGTTTTAGATTTGGTTAAGGGTGATTAGGGTTTAGGGTTGACTTGTGATGAGAAGGAGAGATTGTGATGGGTGTCATGCAAGCATTCAATAAGGAAAGAGAGAATGGTGTCTATGGTTATGTCACACCCCATTTCATTTCAAAACTTTTTTGCATGTCTCTCTTATACTCTCTTTCACACTCTCATTCCAATCTTATCTCTCCCTCTCACTCACACACACATCAGCCCCTGACCAACATCAGCATAGCCACCAAAACAGCACCATCAGCCCTTAAAACATCAGCCATGCATCAAAACATCAGCAGCACACCATCAGCCTCAGCTTCAGCCTGTTACATCAGCAGCAGCAGCTGCTACATCAACCCCCAACTCCTTACATAACACTTCCCCCACAACACACAACCCTTCCCTCAACAATACCTCAACCCCTGCCACTGCTACAACAGCAACAGCAACATCTTCAGCCAGTTAACAAACAACAGCAACAGCTTAGCAACAGTGAAGCAGTTCTGCTCATTTCCAGCCAAGTTTTGCAGCACCAGGAGCTGTAGCAACAGCACACACTCCCCTACTTCTTCTCTTCTCCTTCATCTAGGATCTCTAGAGGTATAACTCCCCTTAACCCGACTCTATTTGCTAAAGTTATGGTTACCTAGCTTATATTAGTGTTTATTATATGTTTTAATGGTAGTTTTAGGTAAATTAGGGGAATTTTGACAAAGTAATGGTTGTGATGGTTAGAATAACCTAATTAGGTGCAGTTGAGACCAGTTAACCATAGAATTTCCCCAGATTTCATAAAAATACCCGATTTATCCGACTTGGCGTAATTTAGCAGTTTTAGTGACTTTTTAGCCTCTGTTAGATCTGCTGTTGATCCGAGCCTTTAAAAATAAAATTGTGAAAACTGTAGCATGGTGAGACTAGCAAGGACACACACACAAAGCACGGGGACCCACCTCACTTTCCAGGCCGCCGGTTTATTCGATCTGGCCGCAATTTGCGGCCAGAGTAGGGGGAGAGGTGTTGGGTTTTTGGGTGTAGGGTCCTGCTTGGTAGCTTAGTCTGTTGGTATCTGTAACTTTTTAAGTTAGGCCCAGAGGCAAAATCTGGACCTATAAACATGTTTTCAATGTTTAAACTTGTGCGACACGCGCGTGATATGCGTGGTTCTGTGGCGCGCTGCCCGACACAGCGTGTCAGAATAGATTCAGGTGGGTTTGTGCGCGTCGCGACGTGTCGTGTGCACGCGCGTTTTAGTTTCACGCACGCGTATCCTTTTTATCGATATATCGTGTTTTTGCAGGATTTTCCTGATATATGTGACTTTTGTAAATTCTAGGTTCGCCGGCGGGGACTTCAAGCGCAGCAGAGAAAGGGAAACAGGAGGTCGCACACACCCAGCGCGGGATCACGGGTGAGTAGATTTCACATCTACGGGGGACGATCGTTTGGATGGCGCAAGTCGCCTGATAGATTTAGTAAACTTTAAAATAGTAAACTTTAACATTTGCTTGTGACATTAGAAATAATAATACTTGCATGATAGTTGCTGCAGTTAGGATCTATATGTTGTACCCATATGCGCAAACTCATTCTGTAGGACACATGCACCATTACCAGGTTTTTATATGCAGCACGAGCACTATTCATGTGTACACCCACACCCTTGTAATTGCCATGTCACGACACTAGATAACTATAAATCTGAACATGTTAATTGCTTAGACCTGTGCTATTGCAATAAATATTTAGAATGAAATCATAAAAATTGCTATTCTCGTGCATATATATCATTACATCACTTGCTCATGCCTAGTATAAACCATATATTGTAACTTGAACATTGATACCATTTGCATTCATTATCATTGACATATGCACCCATGATGATTTCATGAGATTTATGATATTTCAGGATTTCAGGGAAAAGCCGCAGGATTTGAAACTTATGATCTTTTAAAAATATAAAAGTTGCGGTTTTCTAGTGATGTAAAGTGTCGTCCACCATGAGTTTGATGTGTTCTCGAGACCCGTTTCGAGGAGGTGGATGAACCGTCTCGGGTACATGGTGGGCCCGGTAAGTACCCCGGGGCAAGAAGATCGCAGGAGATGGCGTTGAGCCTGGCAGGGGACGGACTACCTACCGGTGACTTCATTTGGCACGGCGGATATCCAGAGGATACCGACCGTGGCCGCTATATTGAGATATGGATATTTAGGATGGATCAGCCGGATGGCCGAGACCAGAGATACTTGACATGGATATATGAGATTGAGACAGTTTTGAGGTGTCGTTGCTAGACACGGATTTTGTTGATTTCATGGATATTATACTGGTATTGAAAAGAGTTTCAAAAACAAAGAAAGAATAGTTCTTGTACTTACATGTTGAGATCTTGAGTTGACTCATATAGCATACATACATGTTAGTACACTCATATGGCATACATACCTGTTAGTACATCCATGTGACATTCATACTTGTTAGCACACTGATGATGCATATATACCTGCTAGTGCCTATAGCCATACCTGTTTAGAGATGCTAGGATACTTGTGTGCATACATGCGATAGCCTTTGTAGATGTTATTTATTACTCACGAGCTGGCAACTCACCCCCGTTGTGCCACAACTTTTCTGCAGGTCCGTTCCGTCAGCACTGTAGCGGCGGACACTTTTGCCTCTTTTGCTCTCTTTGCCTGGACTCGAGACTTTTGCTCATAGGTGGGTTGTTATCATTTTGTACCACCTTATATATGTTCATTGTATCTAGAGTACTCCATCTACTACTATTTCAACTGTACCAGTTTATTTGGATTACTGTATATTGACCTAGAGACGAGGTTGTGAGACTTTTGGATTTATGTTATGTGGGGTCGAGCTCACTTGAGTCGACATATTATTTTATCTGTACTTTCATTCTTATTTTTGCACATTGTATTTTATATTGCGTGGGATTTGTGACCACCTTGAGGCGAAGAGCTAGCTCCAGCTTGGGGATGCCTTTTTCCTGTTTGTACCCGTTTGGGGCTTGTTTTTGCAAAGGAGGTTCTGCCGGAATTTTTGGAAAGAAGGAAAGTTGGTTTAAAAAGAAAAACTTGATGTGGTTTAATGGAGTAAAATGCTTTAAATAAATTGGCTTCCTTCACTCTAATTCTTAATTGGGTTTTGTATTCTGGGCTTCGGCTTACTTATTTTACGGACGCCTTGAGACGTTTCGTAACTTAAGTGCCGGTCGCGTTCCGTACCTTGCGGGTCGTGACAAAGTTGGCATCAGAGTGATAGGTTTCACCTTTCTGAGTGTAGGATGACCCTTATGTAAGTCGATGTTCAACACCCCAATACTTGTGGGGAGGCGGAAATATGAATAACAATCAAGTTCTATGATCAAACATCGATTAACCGTATGAATCGTTTGCTAATCAAGTTTTAACAAAAGCTATAGAGTTTTAAACTACTATGCGAAGAGATTATACCAAACGGTTCTAGTCCTTCGTCTTGATGTTGTCTACGGCCTCTTTGGATCTCCACGTCCTCTTCGGCTTTCTCCCGTGATAGACGATCCACCCGAGAACCCTAATCCAAGCTATAGCCTCTAAACTTGAGGTTACTTAGTTTCTCTAGTTGCTAAATAGAGTAGCTAAGGTGATGTAGAGATAGGTTATGGAGTAATTAGTCTTTCCTAATCCTTGTTCTCAACTCATGAGGGGTAGGATTAGGCTTGGTGAAGGAGAGAGAACTTGAAGAGAGAGAGTGAGAAGATGATAATGATATTATTATAATGAATAAAGCTTCTCACTTGATATATATGAAACATAATGAATTTAAAAGAAATGAATAATAAGTGAATATTCATCATGTTTCATTTAATCAAGTGGGTGATTCATCATGTGGGTCATTAAGCAATAAATGATGCATTAATGATATGATGAATCACTCACAATGAGTCACTTAATCATTAAATGAAAATGCCACCTCTCTCTTTATGTCACATCCTTCTAGAAGCTTCTCGGAAAATTACGAGAACGCCCGTCTCATCCGTGAAAACACGGAAAAACTTTAGACTGTATAAATCCAATAACCTGATACTAGAATCTGGCTTAAACCAAAGCCGGCTAGTAAAAACTGTTCGAATGTCGTACGTGCGTTCAAACACGTATGCGTCCGAACCTTTGTCGTAAAACCATACGACCTCTATATCTTTTTCGCCTGGGTTTGGGAAATCTCTGTGTGGGACTCTAAAGACTCGACTACTACGCTGGCAGTGGGTTTAACCACAGACCGCAAGCGGCACTAGCTGTACGTAACGGTCCCCAGGTAGTTGTCGATAAGAAAGCTGATGAGGTAACCCATCTGAAATCCTACTGAGCCTGTCTGTGACAATATCCGCGCAGTCCGGTCTGTTCGTCTGAGAGTATTACATGTACGGTCTAGGGAGGTGGTGGACGTCAGACCCCTAATAACCGTACAAGTCGTGTCGGTATGGCTCTATCACTATCCGAGAATCTACTGATCAACCTATCAGTAATTCTCAATCAGCCCTGGCCAGGGACTTATGGTAATGACCAACCGATCACCGTGCGATATCAACTCCCTATACTGGGAGAGACGAATCCCTAACAGTCGCTCACTGCCTCCATGTGGCTCGGGACTGTGCCCAACTGAAACCTGTTTGCACGACTCCTTTGAGCCGTGGTAGGGCAACAATCAAAGCACAGTGGGAACTCACACGAGACAAATGATGACCTTAAGTCAACGGACTATCTGCACACATGTCACCTGAGAACTGCTATCTGACGTTAGGTATAATACCATCCAGTCAGTTCTCGGCGAGTCCTGTCCGGTGTACTCACACCCAGTGAGCATCTGTATACAATCTTAGGTGAACACCACCAATGGTTGCGGGACCAATCCATTGCCCCTCGTCAGGGTCTAGATATGTATACACTAGTCTACTCCGGAGTATCGATGCCCAATCTCGATACTCCTGCGACCAGGGACATCTAAGGTGTGCCTATTGACTATCCAGCTCCCACTAGTATGACTGCCATCACAACGCCGGTAGTCAGACAAACACCCTATGGGCTTTATCAACATATATATATAAATACCAAGTAAAATATATTATACGTTAAGACAAAGTCAAACCAAATAGCGTACTATCATATCAAGCAAGACTGTCATGTACATACATATCCTAAGCATCCTATACAATGTAGGCCTCTAGGGCATATATATCCAACAATCTCCCACTTGCACTAAGGCCTATAATTGGCGCAATGAGTACCCACTGTCTCTACCAGATCCCGTTGCTTGCGTACCGCATGCCCAACATCTCAAAAAGTCTCTCGAACTGTACTTGAGGAGTGGCCTTGGTGAATGGATCTGCCGTGTTGTCTTTTGTGTCTACTCTCCGTATCTCGATCTCCCGACGATCCACGATCTCCCTGATCAGGTGAAACCGCCTTAAGATATGCCTGGATTTCTGATGGGACCTTGGTTCCTTCGCTAAAGCTACAGCGCCATTGTTATCGCAATACAAAGGTATTGGATTAGCAACGAACGGAACCACCTGAAGTTCAGAAATGAACTTCCTTATCCAGACAGCCTCTTTTGCGGCTTCACTAGCAGCTATATACTCAGCCTCCATAGTTGAGTCTGCGACGGTATCTTGTTTGGAACTCTTCCAACTTACCGCCCCTCCATTGAGGGTAAACACAAAACCTGAAATAGATTTAGAATCATCCTTGTCACTTTGGAAGCCGGAGTCGGTAAAAGCCTCTACCTGGAGGTCCTTATTGCCGTAAATCAAGAACAACTCCTTAGTCCTTCTCAGGTACTTGAGAATGTTCTTTACCGCTATCCAATGTTTCTCACCTGGGTCCGATTGATACCTGCTTACCACACTAAGTGCGTAAGCTACATCTGGTCTGGTACATAACATCGCATACATTATTGATCATACCGCCGAAGCGTAGGGTATAATGCCCATGCGAGCCCTCTCTTCATCAGTCTTTGGAGACATCTCTTTTGAGAGGGTGATTCCGTGACAAGCGGACATGTTGCCGCGCTTGGAATCTTCCATACTAAATCTCTTTAGTATAGTGTCTATATACCTGGACTGTGAAAGTCCCAATATTCTATTAGATCTATCTCGATAGATCTTAATACCCAGAATGTATGATGCATCTCCCAAGTCTTTCATAGAGAATTTCTGTGACAAGAAGAGCTTTACTGATTGTAGTATAGGGATATCATTCCCTATCAGTAGTATGTCGTCGACGTATAAAACGAGGAAGACTACTGCTCCTTCTACAATCTTCCTATAAACGCATGGTTCATCTATATTTTTGATAAAGTCAAATTCCTTGACTGTTTCATCAAAACAGATGTTCCAACTCCGCGATGCTTGCTTTAACCCATAAATGGATTTAAGCAATTTGCACACTCTTCCGCTGCTCCCACTGTCTAAGAAACCTTCTGGTTGATCCATGTAAACACTCTCTTCTAGATGTCCATTTAGAAAAGCTGTTTTTACATCCATTTGCCAGATTTCATAGTCATGGAAGGCAGCAATGGCAAGCATGATCCGAATGGATTTAAGCATAGCTACTGGCGAAAAAGTTTCATCATAGTCCAATCCTGGTTTTTGACGAAAACCTTTTGCTACTAGTCTAGCTTTGTACGTTTCCACTTGTCCAAATATACCAATCTTCTTTTTGAAGATCCATTTGCACCCAACTGGTTTTACCCCAGGAGGAGCAACTTCTAAAGTCCATACTTTATTGGTATACATGGATTCCATTTCGGATTTCATTGCATCCAGCCACTTCACTGAGTCTCTACTTGTGATAGTCTGCTGAAAACTAGTAGGCTCATCATCATCGATGATGCAATCCTCTCGATCCCCATCAAGAAGAAAACCATAGTATCTTTCAGGAGGATGAGAAATCCTACTAGATCTGCGGAGTGGCGTTGGTTCGTCATGTTCTATTGAAATCTGAGATTCTTCTAAGTCCTCGGTTGCAGTTTGAGGTTCTGGAATTTCTTCCAGTTCTACCGCGCTCCCACTAATTTCTTTTGCAAGAAATTCGCTTTCTAAGAAGACAATGTGACGAGCGACAAACACCTTTTGTTCTTCAGTGTGGTAGACCATGTATCCCCTTGAATGCTTGGGGTATCCTACAAACTTGCACAAAACCGATCGTGCCTCGAGCTTGTCCGGATTATGCTTTTTAACATATACCGGACACCCCCATATCTTGATATACTTGAGATATGGTCTCTTCCCACACCACATTTCATATGGAGTGGTAGGTACGGATTTAGTTGGAACTCTATTTAATAGATATGCGGCTGATTATAGAGCAAATCCCCAGAAGGAAAGTGGCAACTCAGCACTACTCATCATTGATCGCACCATATCTAATAGCGTGCGATTCCTTCTTTCTGATACACCATTATGCTGAGGTGTATAAGGTGGAGTAAGCTGAGAGAGTATTCCATTTGCTTTCAAGTATTCAAGGAAACTGGTACTTAAGTATTCTCCACCTCGATCAGATCGAAGTGTCTTGATGCTTTTACCAGTTTGTTTCTCTACTTCATTTTTATACTCCTTAAACTTCTCAAAAGCCTCGGATTTATGCTTTATTAAGAACACATGTCCATACCTAGAGAGGTCATCAGTAAAAGTGATGAAGTAGGAGTGACCACTTCGTGCATGTATAGACATCGGACCACATACATCACTGTGTACTAGTCCCAAGAGTTCGGTGGGTGGCTCTTTCTCCGTGTCCGGTGAACGGAGATTTGGTCATTTTTCCTTTGATACATGATTGACAAGTTGCATATGATGAATATTCAAACGAATCTAGATATCCATCTTTATGTAACTTAGTCAACCTTGTTTCATTTATATGACCAAGTTTACAATGCCATAGGAAGGCTTGATTCGAATCTGGAGCCTTTCTTTTACGCGTGTTTTGAATATTGAAAATTTGTGGTTGATTAAGTATGTATATTCCGTTTTCCAGTGTGCCAAACCCAATCAGTTCTTGATTTAGGAGAATGTTCATGACATTTCTTTCAAGCACAAAATTATATCCTTTATTAGACAATAAAGATATTGATATAATATTACACAACATACTGGGAATACAAAAACAGTTATACAATACCAAAATGTTTCCACTATTCAACCCTAGGTGATATTCCCCTATTGCAACTGCATCTACATGCATTCCATTGCCCATCCGGAGAGTCATATCACCTGCCCCCAGTACTCTACTATTTCTCAGATCCTGCAAAGAATTACAGATGTGAGAACCAGAACCGGTATCAAGTACCCATGAAGTAGAGTTTACTGAAAGACAATTTTCGATTACGAACACACCTGAAGTAGAAGCAACTGCTTGCTTCATGTCCTTGGCTTTGAAGGCCTGACAATCCTTCTTCCAGTGCCCCTGCTTGTGACAATAGAAGCACTCGTTCTTTTCTGCCTTCACCCTTCCTGCCTTGTTCGTTCCCTGCACCTTCTTGACCCCTCCCTTCGGTTTGGTGGCTTTCATCTTCTTCTTCCCTTTAGTTTTAGCTTTAGTTTTAGAAGAAGATGATTGGCCAACATACAGAATGGGGGTCTTCTCCTTTTTCAAGAAGGTCTCTGCTACCCTCAACATATTGAGGAGCTTTGGAAGATCCGCTTCCATTTCGTGCATGTTGAAGTTCAGCACGAACTGAGAGAAGGTGTGGGGAAGGGACTGCAAAATCAAGTCGATATACAATTCATTCTCTAGCATGCATCCCAGGTTTGCGAGTTCCTCAATGAGGATGATCATTTTGAGGACGTGCTCTCCAACAGGCGATCCTGGAGCTAACCTCATCTGGAAGAGTTTCCTTGAGGTTTCGTACCTCGCGATACGGGAGTGTTCACCATACAATTCCTTGCAATGGAGGAATATGGATGCAATATCCATACTCTCGTGCTGTTTCTGGAGTTCATTATTCATGGACGCCAGCACGATACACTTAGCTCGCTCACAGTCTAGATCCCAGGTTTTACGAACTTCCTTGTCCGCAACTGAGGAATCTGGTCCTGGGATAAGGGGAGGAACAGCGGTGGTAACATATGCAACTTTGTCATAAGTCAGCGCAATTTTGACGTTTCTTAGCCAGTCTTTATAGTTCTGCCCGGTTAGTATATTCTTTTCGAGTAATAGTTTTAGTCCAGTCATGGTAGCTGCCAGAGAGAGAGAAAAGAAAACACTCAGCATATGCTCTTGCAAGTTAGATTGGTTTATTAATTTATCTAAACAGGATGGCTCCCACTGTTTCCTCAAATCCTTCTTCAAAACCTAAAAGAAGAACTAGTCAGGATTTAATCACACGTCACAATACTTGCTTAACCTTTCAGCCAGGCTGGTGTTGGTACTTCGAGGGAGGTTTTCCAACGCTTTCGCGAAGTTCCTTAATTAAAGAACCTCTTTTTCCTGGAGGCGTATCCCCTCTAACACCTTTCTAGGCACCTACTTGGTTTGTAGCATTGATTGTTAAGTGAGATAAATTCCCGAGAGTAATCCTACTCATCAGTGGGATCGGGATCCAACTATCATTGCATGATGCCCTAGATGGAAGCCACTCTAGTCACCACACTCCAGAAGGTAAGCTAAATCTGCAAGTTTCCTTTATTTTTGAAACTCCCGATGTGATTTTTACCCCAAGCTCTTATAGACCTTGACGTAGGCCAACAAGTCATAAGACGCAAGTCAAGTTCTACCCGTCGTTGTCCTGATCAATTTAAATACATCGTACAAGCCCTTGACGTAGGCCAACAAGGTGTACGTCTGTATCAAACTAATGCATCTATCTATGCAACAAATAGGCACACACACTGCTACCATACACTATGCCTTGACGTAGGCCAACAAGCATAGCATGAATACGATGTGCTGTCTATCTGAAACGACGGAGGGTTACGGCTGGTTTTTGGCAAAAAACCGTTAACGTAATGAACTTGATTTGATCGAAGGAACTAAGATAGCTTTTATTAAAAGGAGTGGTTTAAGCTCCGCATTTAAAATTTTGCTTTTTCAAGAAAACCGAGTGGTTTTTAGAAATTGTTCCAACGATTCAGTTTAGGTTTTATTTTCTTTGCATTAATAATAATGCGTCCCATCTTTAACCTATCATTACAGAAAACAACGAAAATATGACGTCCTCTTATGCCATCTGCATTCGCCACTGGGTCCCGTCATCACCCGTTAGGTTACTTAACTAACGACAGAGCGGGGGCTGGGCTAGCGCGGGTGTAAAACATAAGTGACGTCTAAATAGCTATCATATATATAGATATTTTACATTCGTCTGACGCAATGATATACATTCCAGAACACAGATAAACAATATTGGATTTGCAAGCAATCTGTATTTCTTTTGAGCCTGCAAGAAAAGACAGATTACACAGTTGTGATGAATAGCCATTACCCCACCCACGACCCCTACGGGTGCGGCAAACTACCCGCCCGGCAGTTTGTGCACCCCACCTTGGGTCTGTCCTAGGAGCAAAAACAGTAAAACGAAATAATACAACGGTGGCTACAACCGCAACCTGGATGTGCCCCGCAAAATAATATTACAACTTGTTACAATTACATCAAATGAATTAATACAATAACCCATCACAAAACCCGGCTAATCACCACAACAGTCCAATACAGTTTATATACACAAACAGTTAAAATCCATTACAGGAATGTGCAACCCCCTGCCAACCGACATACTAGCAATTAGGGGAGGTTTTCGAACACATTATACAATCACAGATATAATCCAACATGCAAATACTGTACAATATCGATCGATTAAACATCTTTAATATTGCTCCAAAAACTGCTCTGTAAAACTGAAACCTGAGCAAATATTAAATATCCCAGAAAATCCCAAATTACACAGAGAAGCAGCACAGGAAATTTGAGTTCCTGACTCGGCAACTCGGCGGCGGAAGCGCGGCGGATCGGTGCGATCCGCCGCGGTTCCGCGGCCGTGTTGCCGATTCAGGAGCCCAAATTTCTTGGGTGTTCTTCTGGTGTCTTGTCAAGCTTTCTGAACTTACC
The DNA here is from genome assembly GCA_030015575.1 of Agapanthus africanus. Lineage (NCBI taxonomy): Eukaryota > Viridiplantae > Streptophyta > Magnoliopsida > Asparagales > Amaryllidaceae > Agapanthus > Agapanthus africanus. The sequence continues at coordinate 218,689,076 of CM057345.1, read as the reverse complement.
TGAAAAATTTTTGGACTTCATTTAAATTTCGACAGAAACTTGATGTTTTTGGGGTTTTCCGGCTTCGTTTTTCCGTTCGAAATTCGTACAAATTTGCGATTAAGTTAAATCTTGTTTAGCTAGGCTCTGATACCACTGTAAGTCGATGTTCAACACCCCAATACTTGTGGGGAGGCGGAAATATGAATAACAATCAAGTTCTATTATCAAACATCGATTAACCGTATGAATCGTTTGCTAATCAAGTTTTAACAAAAGCTATAGAGTTTTAAACTACTATGCGAAGAGATTATACCAAACGGTTCTAGTCCTTCGTCTTGATGTTGTCTACGGCCTCTTTGGATCTCCACGTCCTCTTCGGCTTTCTCCCATGATAGACGATCCACCCGAGAACCCTAATCCAAGCTATAACCTCTAAACTTGAGGTTACTTAGTTTCTCTAGTTGCTAAATAGAGTAGCTAAGGTGATGTAGAGATAGGTTATGGAGTAATTAGTCTTTCCTAATCCTTGTTCTCAACTCATGAGGGGTAGGATTAGGCTTGGTGAAGGAGAGAGAACTTGAAGAGAGAGAGTGAGAAGATGATAATGATATTATTATAATGAATAAAGCTTCTCACTTGATATATATGAAACATAATGAATTTAAAAGAAATGAATAATAAGTGAATATTCATCATGTTTCATTTAATCAAGTTGGTGATTCATCATGTGAGTCATTAAGTAATAAATGATGCATTAATGATATGATGAATCACTCACAATGAGTCACTTAATCATTAAATGAAAATGCCACCTCTCTCTTTATGTCACATCCTTCTAGAAGCTTCTCGGAAAATTACGAGAACGCCCCTCTCATCCGTGAAAACACGGAAAAACTTTAGACTGTATAAATCCAATAACCTGATACTAGAATCTGGCTTAAACCAAAGCCGGCTAGTAAAAACTGTTCGAATGTCGTACGTGCGTTCAAACACGTATGCGTCCGAACCTTTGTCGTAAAACCATACGACCTCTATATCTTTTCGCCTGGGTTTGGGAAATCTCTGTATGGGACTCTAAAGACTCGACTACTACGCTGGCAGTGGGTTTAACCACAGACCGCAAGCGGCACTAGCTGTACGTAACGGTCCCAGGTAGTTGTCGATAAGAAAGCTGATGAGGTAACCCATCTGAAATCCTACTGAGCCTGTCTGTGACAATATCCGCGCAGTCCGGTCTGTTCGTCTGAGAGTATCACATGTACGGTCTAGGGAGGTGGTGGACGTCAGACCCCTAATAACCGTACAAGTCGTGTCGGTATGGCTCTATCACCATCCGAGAATCTACTGATCAACCTATCAGTAATTCTCAATCAGCCCTGGCCAGGGACTTATGGTAATGACCAACCGATCACCGTGCGATATCAACTCCCTATACCGGGAGAGACGAATCCCTAACAGTCGCTCACTGCCTCCATGTGGCTCGGGACTGTGCCCAACTGAAACCTGTTTGCACGACTCCTTTGAGCCGTGGTAGGGCAACAATCAAAGCACAGTGGGAACTCACACGAGACAAATGATGACCTTAAGTCAACGGACTATCTGCACACATGTCACCTGAGAACTGCTATCTGACGTTAGGTATAATACCATCCAGTCAGTTCTCGGCGAGTCCTGTCCGGTGTACTCACACCCTGTGAGCATCTGTATACAATCTTAGGTGAACACCACCAATGGTTGCGGGACCAATCCATTGCCCCTCATCAGGGTCTAGATATGTATACACTAGTCTACTCCGGAGTATCGATGCCCAATCTCGATACTCCTGCGACCAGGGACATCTAAGGGTGTGCCTATTGACTATCCAGCTCCCACTAGTATGACTGCCATCACAACGCCGGTAGTCAGACAAACACCCTATGGGCTTTATCAACATATATATATAAATACCAAGTAAAATATATTATACGTTAAGACAAAGTCAAACCAAATAGCGTACTATCATATCAAGCAAGACTGTCATGTACATACATATCCCAAGCATCCTATACAATGTAGGCCTCTAGGGCATATATATCCAACACCTTAGTAGATGGAGTAAGTGACTTAAGCTGGGTGACGTAGCGTACGTCTGTCCGCGGCATACTTGCGATACGGTACTCCGCCTAAGTGACTTTAGGATATACTTCCTTGAAATTCCTTCTTCAATTCCGTATATCCTACGATTCTATTGCACCGTTCTTATTGTCCCGTTTCCTGTACCAGTCACTATGCCGCAGAGGGCTACCAGAGCGCAGAGGGCTGCCGCCCGAGACGAGATTCGAGCTGGCTCGTCCGAGACTAGGACTGAGCAGGGTGGTATGCCTACACCGCAGGGACAGAATGATCCGCCTTCCCCAGGCCGTATGGATAGGCTTGAGACTGGTATGGAGGAGCTGCGACAGATGATGGGGAGTATGCAGGAGCTACGTCAGATGGTGGGATCCTTAGTTACGGCCAGTCATGCACCGAGGCCGGAGGACGTACCCACTACATCCCAGACTACTATGATACCTGCTCCTACTACTACCACCGTGGCCATCCCGGTTTCGCTACAGGAGTTCATGAGGCTGAGACCTCCAGTCTTCACGGGTACCGATGCAGCAGAGGACCCGCAGACGTTCCTTGACAGTTTGGCCAGGATCTTTCGCTCGCTGAGGTGTTCTGATGACCGATGGGTAGAGCTGGCGAGTTTCCGACTAGAGGGCCTCGCACAGATATGGTGGGAGTCAGTTCTGAGAGGTCGAGCTGCAGGTCTACCGCCCATGACCTGGACCGAGTTTACAGCAGTCTTTCTAGCTCGTTTCCTTCCGGAGAGCATTCGTGACGCCAGAGCTCGTAGTTTTGAGGCCTTGATCAAGACTCCAGGGATGACGGTGTCTGAGTATGATGTCCAGTTTACACAGTTGTCCCGATATGCTCCGTATCTGGTGGATACCAAAGCGAAGAGGGTGAAGAGGTTCATACAGGGACTGGATGCCCAGCTATTTCTTGCCATTGGCGCCCAGCACTTCGATACCTATTCAGCGGCTATGGATACAGCGTTGCGGATGGAGGCACGTATTTCAGCGACTTCGGCCGTTCCCACGCCGAAGAGGATTCGTACCGGCACGCCAGATCAGGGGCAGTATGCCAGATTCTTTCCGAGAGATAGGGCCAGCAAAGGGTTTGGACGAGGTCAGCTGTATGGTTCGTATCCACAGGGACAGCAGGCGTCGCCAGGATGCTTTGGGAGCGGGAGTCTGCACCATCTTGTTAGAGATTGTCCCGCGAGACGACAGGGAGTGGCGACAGTTCCGCATGTGACCCTACCACCATCACCGGCCCTCCTCAGAGAGCTCTACTTCCTGCTACAGGCGATGCTCCACTCCAGTTAGGTGCACCCAGAGGCCGTGGACGCGGCGGACCTATCCAGAGAGGACGAGGAGGCAGAGGCCGAGGCCGAGGTCAGCCCACTATTGGTGGAGGTCAGGCCTGAGTTTTTGCGTTGACACCCCAGGATGCACAGGCATCCAATGCCGTCATGACAGGTACCCTATCTATATGCTCCGTTGATGCACACGTGCTGTTTGATCCCGGATCCATGCACTCATACGTTTCCACACACTTCGTGCCGAGTTTGGGTAGAGAGTCCGGTTTGCTTGATCAGCCGCTTGTTGTGACCACTCCTGTGGGAGAGTCATTTGTTGCTAGGCACGTGTTCCGATCCTGTACCGTCCGTATTGGCGAGCGAGAGCTGCCTGTCGACTTGATCCTTCTTGAGATGTTGGACTTCGACGTTCTTTTGGGCATGGATTGGTTAGCCGCGTGCTATGTGTCTGTGGACTGCAGCGAGAAGACAGTTAGATTTTGTTTTCCCGGCGAGTCGTCTTTTGTTGTGCAGGGGGACCGTGGTGCCGCCCCTCACACATTGATTTCCTTTCTTCGCGCTGATCAGCTGTTGAGAAAGGGATGTCGGGGATTTCTAGCCTATGTATGCGATACTAGAGCTACAGATATTCCATTGGACCAGGTTCCGATTGTAAGCGAGTTCCCTAATGTTTTCCCTGATGAGCTATCAGGATTGCCGCCTGAGCGCGACATTGAGTTCTGTATTGATTTGATTCCCGGCTTGGGGCCTATTTCTATACAGCCTTATCGGATGGCCCCGGCGGAGCTTAGAAAGTTGAAGGTTCAGCTACAATATCTATTAGATAAGGGACTTATTCGACCTAGTGTTTCTCCATGGGGTGCTCCGGTCCTGTTTGTCAAGAAGAAGGACGGAAGTTTGTGCTTATGTATCGACTACCGCCAGCTGAACAAGGTTACCGTGCGGAACAGATATCCGTTGCCGCGCATCGATGATTTGTTCGACCAGCTTCAGGGTGCGGGTTATTTTTCGAGGATCGACTTGCGATCAGGATACCATCAGCTGCGAGTCCGACAGGAGGATATACCGAAGACAGCTTTCCATACACGCTATGGCCACTATGAGTTTCTGGTGATATCGTTCGGACTCACCAATGCCCCAGCTGCATTCATGGACTTGATGGACCGTGCATTAAGGCCGTATCTCGACTTGTTCATCATAAAGTTCATTGACGATATTTTGGTGTACTCCCGAAGCCGAGAGAAGCACGAGCAGCACTTGCGGATTACGATGCAGACTCTGAGGGAGTACCAGCTCTTCGCAAAATTTTCTAAATGTACATTCTGGTTGGACAGCGTTGGTTTCTTGGGTCTCGTGATTACGAGAGATGGCATATGTGTGGACCCGAAGAAGATTGAGGCCGTTCAGCAGTGGCCCAGACCGACATCGGTTACGGAGATCCATAGTTTTCTAGGCCTGGCGGGCTACTACAGGCGATTCGTTCAGGATTTCTCCCGTATTGCTGCACCTTTGACCGGTTTAAGCCGGAAGGGAGTTCCCTTCGTTTGGACGGAGGAGTGCGAGCACAGTTTTCAGCAGCTACGGACTTGTTTGACTACGGCGCTAGTATTATCATTGCCCTCAGGATCAGGCGGATTCGTGGTTTATTGTAACGCTTCACGGGTGGGGCTAGGATGCGTATTGATGCAGCATGACAGGGTTATCACGTATGCTTCGCAGCAATTGAAGAAACATGAACAGAACTACCCCACTCATGATTTGGAGATGGGTGCAGTGGTCTTTGCACTTAAGATATGGCGATATTACCTATACGGCGAGTCGTGCTAAATATTCACTGACCACAAGAGCTTAAAGTATATATTTCAGCAGCGAGACCTGAATCTGAGACAGCGTCGTAGGATGGAGCTGGTGAAGGACTACGACTGTGAGATCTTGTACCACCCAGGCAAGGCGAATGTAGTGGCGGATACTTTGAGCAGGAGGCCCGGGGGTAGTCTATCTTGTTTGCGCGCAGTGCAGAGGCAGTCGTCAGCAGATTGGCAGATTTTATGCGACAGCCGAGTGGAGTTTAAGTTCACTCCGACAGGGGGACAGCCTGCGCATGTTCATGCACGTCCACAGTTACATGACCGCATTCGAGAGGCACAGCCAAGTGATGACCGACTTTCAGAGATCATGGAGCAGATTAGGCAGGGTAGAGATTCCTAGTTCATGATCGAAGATCAGGGATTACTACGATTTAGGACTCGATTGTGCGTACCAGATTCGGAGGGACTGCGACGTGAGATTCTTGAGGAGGCGCATAGATCCACATACAGCGTTTATCCAGGTTCCACTAAGATGTACCGTGATTTGAGAGATGTCTATTGGTGGGACGGGATGAAGAGGGATGTCACTGACTTCGTGTCGAGATGCCTGACTTGTTAGCAAGTCAAGGCCGAGCACCAGAGGCCAGCAGGAGAGTTGCAGCCTTTGCCCATTCCGGAGTGGAAATGGGAGCAGATTTTGATGGACTTCGTTGTGGGTCTACCCAGGACCAGTAGAGGGTACGACACCATCTGGGTGATCGTGGATCGATTGACGAAAGCGGCTCACTTCCTGCCAGTGAAGACCACTTTCAGTTTTTCTCAGTATGCCCAGATCTACATCGACGAGATCGTCCAGTTACATGGCGTACCGACTTGTATCGTATCAGACCGAGGCACCAAGTTTACCAGCCGACTATGGCAGAGACTTCAGGAGGCATTGGGCACCCGTTTGAGCTTCAGCACAGCATTTCATCCGCAGACCGACGGGCAGTCAGAGCGGACTATTCAGACTCTCGAGGACATGCTCAGAGCGTGCGTTTTGGACTTTGGAGGTAGCTGGGATCGTCATTTACCTTTAGTGGAGTTCTCCTACAACAACAGCTTCCAGGATACTATCCAGATGGCACCTTTCGAGGCCTTGTATGGGAGAAGATGCAGATCGCACGTCTGTTGGACTAAGCTGAGCGAGAGCAGTATTTTTGGGCCGCAGATCATGCAGGAGGCGACCGAGAAAGTGCAGTTGATTCGAGACCGGATGAGAGCAGCTCAGTGCAGGCAGAAATCGTATACAGACAGGCGCCGTCGTAGATTAGAGTTCATGGTTGGCGATCATGTTTTTCTGAGGGTCTCTCCGATGAAGGGCGTGATGCGATTTGGGCGAAAGGGAAAGCTTAGCCCTAAATTCGTAGGTCCCTTCAAGATCCTCAGCGCATCGGCGCTGTTGCATATCGTTTAGCTCTTCCACCCAGCTTTTCAGATGTTCACTCCGTCTTCCACGTGTCGATGCTACGCAGATATCTTCATGACCCTTCCCACACAATTCAGCATCAGACCGTTCAGCTTGAGCCCGACCTTTCGTTCACCGTGCAACCAGTTGAGATATTAGATCGGCAGGCGAAGAAACTTCGATCAAAGGTCCTGCCGTCGGTGAAGGTTCTTTGGCGCAGCCCGAATGGTGAGGAGATCACTTGGGAGGCCGGGGGAGAGATGCGGAAGAAATTCCCTCATCTTTTTGAAGGTACGCGTACTTGCATATTTTAAAATTCGGGGACGAATTTTCTTAAGGGTGGAAGACTGTAACAACTGAGTCTGTGTTTAGTAGAAATTGTGTGTTAATGTGGGGGTTTTGGTGAAAAGTTAACCAAAACGGGTTCCTAGTAATTTATCTGGTTTTATGGTTATTTTTGTAGAATTTTATCTCGATCACACACATTTGAGCAGGATAACTAGGGTTAAGCCTAGGGTTACCAAGTTTGGCTGTGCATGGTGGGTTAACCATGTTTAGCCAACCATGGTGGGTTAGGCCCTTGGTTAAGATAATTGAGTTAATTATGAATTTTAGATTTGGTTCAGGGTGATTAGGGTTTAGGGTTGACTTGTGATGAGAAGGAGAGATTGTGATGGGTGTCATGCAAGCATTCAATGAGGAAAGAGAGAATGGTGGCTATGGTTATGTCACACCCCATTTCATTTCAAAACTTTTTTGCATGTCTCTCTCATACTCTCTTTCACACTCTCATTCCACTCTTATCTCTCCCTCTCACTCACACACACATCAGCCCTTGACCAACATCAGCATAGCCACCAAAACAGCACCATCAGCCCTTAAAACATCAGCCATGCATCAGAACATCAGCAACACACCATCAGCCTCAGCTTCAGCCTGTTACATCAGCAGCAGCAGCTGCTACATCAGCCCCCTACACCTTACATAACACTTCCCCCACAACACACAACCCTTCCCTCAACAATACCTCAACCCTTGCCACTGCTACAACAGCAACAACAACATCTTCAGCCAGTTAACAAACAACAGCAACAGCTTCAGCAACAGTGAAGCAGTTCAACTCATTTCCAGCCATGTTTTGCAGCACCAGGAGCTGTAGCAACAGCACACACTCCCCTACTTCTTCTCTTCTCCTTCATCTAAGATCTCTAGAGATATAACCCCACTTAACCCGACTCTATTTGCTAAAGTTATGGTTACCTAGCTTATATTAGTGTTTATTATATGTTTTAGTGGGAGTTTTGGGTAAATTAGGGGAATTTTGACAAAGTAATGGTTGTGATGGTTAGAATAACCTAATTAGGTGCTGTTGAGACCAGTTAACCAGAGAATTGCCCCAGATTTCATAAAAATACCCGATTTATTCGACTTGGCGTAATTTAGCAGTTTTAGTGACTTTTAGCCTCTGTTAGATCTGCTGTTGACCCGAGCCTTTCAAAATAAAATTGTGAAAACTGTAGCATGGTGAGACTAGCAAGGACACACACATAAAGCACGGGGACCCACCTCACTTTCCAGGCTGCCGGTTTATTCGATCTGGCCGCAATTTGCGGCCAGAGTAGGGGGAGAGGTGTTGGGTTTTTGGGTGTAGGGTCCTTCTTGGTAGCTTAGTCTGTTAGTATCTGATACGCATGGTTCTGTGGCGCGCTGCGCGACACAGCTTGTCAGAATAGGTTCTGGTGGGTTTGTGCACGTCGCGACGTGTCATGTGCACGCGCGTTTTAGTTTCACGCACGCGTATCCTTTTTATCGATATATCGTGTTTTTGTAGGATTTTCCTGATATATGTGACTTTTGTAAATTCTAGGTTCGCCGGCGGGGACTTCAAGCGCAGCAGAGAAAGGGAAGCAGGTGGTCGGACACACCTAGCGCGGGATCACGGGTGAGTAGATTTCACATCTACGGGGGACGATCGTTTGAATGGCGCAAGTCGCCCGATAGATTTTGTAAACTTGAAAATAGTAAACTTTAACATTTGCTTGTGACATTAGAAATAATAATACTTGCATGATAGTTGCTGCAGTTAGGATCTATATGTTGTACCCATATGCGCAAACTCATTCTGTAGGACACATGCACCATTACCAGGTTTTATATGCAGCACGAGCACTATTCATGTGTACACCCACACCCTGGTAATTGCCATGTCACGACACTAGATAACTATAAATCTGAACATGTTAATTGCTTAGACCTGTGCTATTGCAATAAATGTTTAGAAAGAAATCATAAGAATTGTTATTCTCGTGCATATATATCATTACATCACTTGCTTATGCCTAGTATAAACCATATATTGTAACTTGAACATTGATACCATTTGCATTCATTATCATTGACATATGCACCCATGATGATTTCATGAGATTTATGATATTTCTGGATTTTGGGAAAAAACCGCAAGATTTGAAACTTATGAACTTTTAAAAATATAAAAGTTACGGTTTTCTAGTGATGTAACGTGTCGTCCACCAAGAGTTTGCTGTGTTTGCGAGACCCGTTTCGAGGAGGTGGATGAACCGTCTCGGGTACATAGTGGGCCCGGTAAGGTACCCCGGGGCAAGAAGATCGCAGGAGATGGCGTTGAGCCTGGCAGGGGACGGACTACCTACCGGTGACTTCATTTGGCACGGCGGATATCCAGAGGATACCGACCGTGGCCGCTATATTGAGATATGGATATCTGGGATAGATCAGCCGGATGGCTGAGACCAGAGATACTTGACATGGATATATGAGATTGAGACAGTTTTGAGGTGTCGTTGCTAGACACGGATTTTGTTGATTTCATGGATATTATACTGGCATTGAAAAGAGTTTCAAAAACAAAGAAAGAATAGTTCTTGTACTTACATGTTGAGATCTTGAGTTGACTTATATAGCATACATACATGTTAGTACACTCATGTGGCATACATATCTGTTAGTACATCCATGTGACAATCATACTTGTTAGCACACAGATGATGCATATATACCTGCTAGTGCCTATAGCCATACCTGTTTCGAGATGCTAGGATACTTGTGCGCATACATGCGATAGCCTTTGTAGATGTTATTTATTACTCACGAGCTGGCAACTCACCCGCGTTGTGCCACAGTTTTTCTGCAGGTCCGTTCCGTCAGCACTGTAGCGGCGGACACTTTTGCCTCTTTTGCTCTCTTTGCGTGGACTCGAGGCTTTTGCTCATAGGTGGGTTGTTATCATTTTGTACCACCTTATGTATGTTCATTGTATTTAGAGTACTCCATCTACTACTATTTCAGCTGTACAAGTTTATTTAGATTACTATATATTGACCTAGAGACGAGGTTGTGAGACATATGGATTTATGTTATGTGGGGTCGAGCTCACTTGAGTCGACATGTTATTTTATCTGTGCTTTCATTCTTATTTATGCACATTGTATTTTATATTGCGTGGGATTTGTGACCGCCTTGAGGCGAAGAGCTAGCTCCCGCTTAGGTATGCCTTTTTCCTGTTTGTACCCGTTTGGGGCTTGTTTTTGCAAAGGAGGTTCTGCCGGAATTTTTGGAAAAAGGGATGGTTGTTTTAAAAAGGAAAACTTGATGTGGTTTAATGGAGTAAAATGCTTTAAATAAGTTGGCTTCCTTCACTCTAATTCTTAATTGGGTTTTTTATTCTGGGCTTCGGCTTACTTATTTTACGGACGCCTTGAGACGTTTAGTAATTTAAGTGCCGGTCGCGTTCCGTACCTTGCGGGTCGTGACAGTATGTATGAAAACACCACACCTAAAGAACCCGCTAAAATATCATGTCGTGTCCCAAATACGGACCATATCACATCACCGATCTCATGGCCTCAAGCCCAATCTCATCGACTCATCTTTAAATATCATACAATATTATCAGCATTCATGCATGTGTATATGAATGTATATATATGCATAGTCCCATACCCATGTGTATATACATATATACACATTCCCATATACACACAAGAAAATGATGTATGCAAGTGTATATGTGTACGTGTATGCAAATCCTTACTCTAGGGTTGCGATTTAGAAAGCAACCAAAACCTTCCTCCGTTCCTCGCTAACACTAATCCATAAGCTCCTGAGGCTTTTTTTACTAGGTGTACATATCTCACAATAACATATAAAAGTATATCGTTACCATATCACATCATTTCTCATAACTTTGCGGGGGTGCTATGCGCCATCCACCCGACATCTCCCCGTAGATATAAATCTACTCACCTGACCTTCGCTCGCCGGTGCCGGCGTCGCCACGCACTTGCTTGTCGTCTCGAAGTCTACATGGGGTACCTACATATCATAACACACCGTATCGGATTAAAATCCGACTCATGACCAAAACGACACACAAATTTCACATAGGTCAAAACCTATGGTTTGCTTTCACAAATCAACCCAAAAACCCTCGACGTCGGCGTACATCTAATTTAGTTGAATTGAAGTAATAGCAAACAATTTTAACGAAAGGGTCAAGATTTTTATACCTCACAACCCATTGATCCAACTTGAAATCTAGCCTCTCGAATTGCCATCTTGTTCCCTAGATCCATACTAGAATGGCCAAGTTAAATAGGGTAGAGATTAGATTTTGCTTTTGCTTTGATTTTTGATGGAATTTGATGTATTTTTGATGGTAAAAAGAGTAGGATTTTTAAGGAAAGGGGACTGCTGCTGTTGGAGGAGGGGGAGGGGTCGTCCATAATGAGAGGAGAGAGAGTGAGGTGGGGAAAATGTTATCTAGTCAACCCAAGGTCAAAGCTTATACTCATTCTTTAATAATTCCTTATTTCCTTTGCTTTCCTTGACTTTTCTTTTAAATTTCTTTAAGTAGGGACTTGGGGAAGCAAGGGGCTACTGAATTAGGGAGAGGAGAGAGGGTGTGGGTGAGTGTGGGTGAGGGAAAAAAGATAAATATTATACCCCAATATCTATTTAACTTATTTTCACCATTTAAGCATTTTTCTTCGATATTTTCTAAAACCGTTTGACAACTTCATTTCATTTCAAAAACAACATGTTAAAATTTTGTTTAATATGTTATGATGAACAAAATTTGTTTCAACCCATTCCAATTTGTAATTTTCCCTAATTAAATGTATAAGTGACGGCTTAAAATAATATTAAAATATTTAATTTCGGAAAAAATTTCAGAAAATTAGAAATTTTACCAGTGGCTCAATAAACACCAAATACTCGCAATTATATAGCTAGAATATGTATATTTAATTTTATATTAAAAGATATTTATATTTTGATTTTTTACGAAAACCCCCTCTATTTTACCGATTTTCCGAAATTTCACCGAAACGATTTTCAAAACGTTACAGTTACATCTAGATAATAAAATGACTGAATCTGACTATAATGACTGGCAAAGGTCTGTCAAGATGTCCATTACGTATGACAAGCTGGGACACCTCTTCACTACTCAAAACCCTACTATCTCAGGTCCAGTTTCCACCGTCACGGATATTGATATCCGCAAGACATCGGAACAGGACTGTGCAAATGCCAAGTGCCTCGTGTTGGCCTCAGTTGATGGTATATACCAGAGGCAGCACGAGAAGATGGACTTAGCTTCTGTCATCCTCCATAACAAAGATATAAATGGAGAGCAATCTCGTATCGCAAGATATGAGAGCTCGAAAGAATTGCTTCAAGTGAGGTTGGCTATCGGGTCATCTGTAGGGGACAACGTCCTTACAATAACTAGCAATATTGATGAGCTCACGGACCTGAAGACCACGTTGGAGAACGAGTCACATATTGACTTGATTCTATAGTCTCTACCCTCTACTTACACCCTAAAGGAAACCAGGGAGACACCCGCTCTGCTTATTGGGGAATCTTCATCTTTGGCATCCAAGGCGAAAGCAAAGGGTGAAAAGATGAAGACCTCTACAAAGCCGATATGCTGTGTCAGGGAGGTAGAAGGAAAGGGAAGGGCAAAAGTTTCGGGACTAAATGTAGGGAAGGAGGGACGTTCCTATTGTTACAGGAAAGGACATTGGGAAAAAGATTACAGGGCTTTCAAAGCCAGTAGCCAGGATTCGAAGCATGTTGTGTCTTCGGCTTCGGGTGTGTTTGTAATAGAAAAATGTATGTCAATTAACTCTACTTTCTGGGTACTAGATACCGGATCAGGATCTCATATCTGTAATTCATTACAGGCTTTGAGAAACCGTAGAGTTATCAGGGTAGGTAATATGACTCTCATAGTTGCGAACCGAATGAGCGTGACCCGCTGAATCTGTAGGGGAATATCACCTATGATTGACAAGTGGCCAGATATTGATTCTACGTAACTGTTTGTATGTACCTAGTCTAGCTTGTAAAATCATATCTGTATCCTTACTTTCTAAGGAAGGATATGATTTACATTTGTAAGCGATGTGATCCACATACATCTTAATCAAGCTCTGATTGGGTCAGGTACATTAGATAACGGTATATACGTATTAAATCAAGCTCAGGTTTTCAGTGTCCAGAACACACTTAAAAGAAAGTCGCCGGAATTAAATCATGCTTTCTTATGGCATTGTACACTGGGTCACATCAATAAAACACGGTTGACGAAGTTACATAGAGAAGGATATTTGGATCCGTTCGAATATCAATCTTATTCTACTTGTGAATCTTATCTCATGGGAAAGATGACAAAGACTCCGTTTACTGGACACGGAGTAAGAGCGAGCGAGCTTTTGGGACTTGTACACAGCGATGTATGCGGTCCGATGTCTACACATGCACGAAGTGGTTTTTCCTATTTCATTACTTTTACGGATGATTTCTCCAGGCATGGACATGTCTTCCTGATGAAGCATAAATCCGAGGCCTTTGAGAAATTCTGGGAAAACAAGAATGAAGTAGAAAAACAAATAGTAAAAAATATCAAGACATTGAGATCTGATCCAGGTGGTGAATACTTGAGTGCCGAGTTTCTGAACTACTTAAAAAAGAATGGAATTCTCTCTCAGCTTACTTCTCTATACACACCACAACACAACAGTGTATCGGAAAGGAGAAATCGAACCCTATTGGATATGGTTCGTTCCATGATGAGTAAGGCTGAATTACCGCGATCCTTCTGGGGTTATGCACTAGAATCAGCTGCATATCTTTTGAATCAGGTTACTACTAAGTCAGTGCCTACCACACCATATCAGATGTGGAGTGGGAAGAAACCGTGTCTTAAACACTTTAAGATATGTGGATGTCCAGCTTTTGTTAAAAAGCAGCATGCAGACAAGATCGAGGCACGCTCGGTACAGTGTAAGTTTGTGGGATACCCAAAGAACTCCAAGGGGTATCTTTTCTATTACGCAGAGGAGAAAAAGGTATTTGTTTCTCGTCATGCTCGCTTCTTGGAAACTTAATTTTTAGAAAATCAGATAAGTGGGAGTGCAATAGAACTGGAAGAAATTCCAGAACCACAAGATATTACTGAAAGCTTAGAAGAACCAGAGGTTTCAAAAGAACCGGACATCCCAGCGCCACTCCGCAGGAGTAGTAGGCAGCCTCATCCGTCCGAGAGAAACTACGGTTTTCTCATAGACGGGGATCGAGAGGATTGCATCATTGAAAATGATGAGCCTACTAGCTTCCAGCAAGTCATTCAGAGCGGCGACTTGGTAAAATGGCTGGATGCAATGCGGACCGAAATGGAATTTAGACATTGCTCCAGAAAGGGTAAAACGCGTAGGCTTCAAATGGATCTTCAGAAAGAAGATTGGTGTAGATGGACAGGTTGAAACCTATAAGGCTAGAATTTTTGCAAAGGGTTTTTGTCAAAGTCCTGGTTTAGACTATGAAGAAACCGCTTCTCTAGTGGCTATGCTCAAATCTATTCGGATCCTTCTTGCCATTGCTGCCTTCGACGATTATGAGATCTGGAAGATGGACGTAAAGACGGATTTTCTAAATGGTAATTTAGAAGAGTGGGTTTATATGGATCAGCTGGAGGGTTTCATTCAGAGTGGGAGCAGCGGTAAAGTGTGTAAGTTGCTCAAGTCCATTTATGGACTAAAGCAGATATCGCAGAGTTGGAACATCTGTTTTGATGATACTGTCAAAGAATTCGACTTTGTTAAAAATCCAGATGAACCATGCATTTACAGTAAGATTGTAGGGAGAACTGTGGTATTCCTTGTCTTGTAATTGGATGACATTCTCTTAATAGGAAATGATATTCTTATGCTATAGTCAGTCAAAGGATTCTTGTCACAGAGGTTCTCCATGAAGGACCTGAGTGATGCCTCCTACATTCTGGGGATCCAGATCTATCGTGATTGATTTAAAAGAATTTTGGGACTTTCACAGTCCAGGTACATCGACACCATACTGAAACAATTCAGTATGGAAGATTCCAAGCGTGGTAATCTACCGGCTTTTCACGGAATCGCCCTCTCCAAAGAGATGTCTCCAAAGACTGATTTGGAAAGGGCTCGCATGTCATCTATACCCTACGCATATGTGGTAGGCTCTATAATATATGCGATGTTATGTACCAGACCGATGTAGCATACGCATTGAGCGTTGTAAGTCAGTATCAGTCAAACCCAGGGGAGAAACACTGGATAGCTGTAAAGAACATTCTCAAGTACCTAAGAAGGACTAAGGAGATGTTCTTGGTGTATGGAAGAAAAGACCTCCAGATTGAGGCCTTTGCCATCTCCAGCTTCCAGAGTGACAAGGATGACTCCAAATCCATGTCGGGTTATGTCTTTACCCTCAATGGAGGGGCGGTCTGTTGAAAGAGCTCCAAGCAGGACACCATTGCTGACTCGATGATGGAAACAGAGTACTGTTGGATATAGTGTCCTCAGAGTCAATTATTGGATCACAGGCACGTGATTGCAATGATTGAGGGAGGACCTATGCCGGTAGGACAGTCTTACTCAAGAGAATTGTATACTATCTGGTTTGTCCTTATCATCGTGTACATGCTTTAGGTGACATTGTGGTTCACTATTACACGTTGATGGAAAATAGTATGCTACCATGGTTTATCTTTATCATCGTGTACATCTTTAGGTGACATTACAGGTCACTATTGCATGTTGATAGAGCCCATAGGATTCTTGCTTGACTGCCAGCAGTATGATGGCGATCATATACGTGGGAGCTGGGGTCTATAAGCACATCCTTAAAAGGTCCCTAGTCGTGGGAGTTTCGAGACTGAGCATCGATACTCTATTAGTAGACTAGTATATACAGTCGAGACCCCGACGAGGGACGATGGCCGGTCTCATAAGCCATTGGTGTCAGTTGGTTCACCTAAGATGTATACAGGTGCTCATTGGGTTATGAGTACTCCGGACAGGACTCGCTGGGAACCTGCTAGTTGGTATTATACCTAGCGTCAGATAGCAGTTCCCTGGTGACATGTGTACAGGTTAGTTCATCGACCTGAAGTCGTCATTTTTCTCGTGTGAGTTCCCACTGTGCTTTGATTACTACCCTACCGCGGCTCAAAGGAGTCATGCAAACAGGTTTTAGTTGGGTACAGTCCCGAGCCACATGGAGGCAAGTGAGCGGATCGGCAGGGGATTCGTCTCTCCCGGTATTGGGGGTGAGATCACGCTGTGTCTAGGAGAGCCATTACATAAAGCCCTCGGCCGAGGCAGGAGATTTACTAGTAGGTATTCCAGTAGTATCTCAGGGTGTTCTGGGCTACACTCCGACACGACTTGTACCGCTTTTGGGGGTCTTACTTTTACCAACCCCCTAGGCCCGACTTGCGATGCTCATAGACGAACGGACCGGACTGCACGGATATTGTCACTGACAGGCTCAGTAGAGTGTAAGGATGAGTTCGCTCATCGACTTCCCTTTTGGTCAATACCTGGTAGCCCGTTACGTATGGCTAGTACCTCTGACGTGCTAGTGGTTAAATCCACAGCCAAAGTATTGACGAGTCTTTAGAGTCCCCCACAAACAGTTTCTCAAGTTTCGGGCGAAACGTTGTTGAGGCTGTATGATATATGGCTGGGTTCGATCATATACGTGCGGTATTGCATGGATCATGATCGGGCGGATCATACTAGTGGGCTTTGGTTTAAGCCGGATCCTAGTATTAGATTTGTTGGGTTACATTAGTCTCATCGCATTCGCATTCAGTCGGAATGCGGGTGCAGGTATGAATATACAGGTGAGGGGTATCCTTGTGATCCATCACGAGTTTACTTTAGATGTTGTCGTATCTTTTTATTGTTGCAAACATTTGGATTAATGTTTACATTTGGAAATAATGAGCTAGAATTCATCATGACATGCATTAAATGTGACATGGACACATTAGTGACTCATGGTCTCTTTTTATGTGTTAATGTCACATTATATGATGGTTTGATGTTGATATGATAAGAGGAGAGAGAGAGAGTGGCTGCCATGGGGGGAGCTCTCATATTATTCTTCTCACTCTCTAACTCCTATTATGATAAGATCACAAAAGAAAAGAAAGAGAGAAACTCCTTCTTCTTCTTCTTTCTTCTCTAGCTCAAATCTCCATTAATGGCAACACCTCTAACCTCCATCCAAAGCAATGGATGCAAGAGACAAAGTGATCACAAACATTCTCTACAACACCTTGGACACGTCGGCTAGCACACTTCGTGCCCGAGTTGCTTCGGATGAAGCAGGAGCCCGTAAAAAGACTCGTAGATGTGGTTCGAAATGGAATGTGCTGCTGTGTTATATAGCCACTTCTCGGCTATATCGCACAAGGTAAATGGGAGAAGACGTAATCTCATAGCATCCATAGAAAGCTGTGAAGTACCCTTCATAGCGCATACATTTTCAAATTTGGTAATAAAGACGTGTGCGTCCTCTGACTCGAGACCGCGATATTTTGGTAAAATATTGATGTATTGGGGTTTGATTTCAAAATTTTCCCCATTGGCTGGTGGAATGGTATGACAGGTCGAAAGAGGACCTCGCATAGGGTAGCATCTCTCTTGGAGAGAGATGCGTGGCGGATTCTGCGCTCCTGCGGACGGTGGCAGAGTAGTGTTAAGGAAGTTCGATGGAGAATCGTCCATCGAAGTGGGTGTGGTAGGGGGTGTAGAAAAAGTAGACGTAGAATTACCGACTTCGGAGTCGATAAGAGGAACGCGGACAAGTCGGGCACTAGAATCCTGTGTCCAGCCGAGCATGCACTAAATGGTTTAGCACAAGTGGCAGCGTTAAATGATAATTAAGGAAATGATGAGTTTGGTGTTTGTTTTGAAAAATACAGATTCTTGAAAAATTTCACACAAACAATGCACAAGCAACCCTAATCTAGTGGTCACCTAGGTCAAGTCTCTAGGCCGCTCCTAGACTTTCAGAAGACAAGTTGCAAGATAGATCCTCTACTGCCTCTTTTCCCCTTCTGTGGCCAGGTAAGTGCCATGTAAGTGGGAGGTTATCCACTACGTAAGTAGTGGGCCTAATTAAGTAACCACTTGCCTTAGACACACTTGCCTAGACACCACAAAAGAAACGCAGATAAACAGTAGATTACCCACGACCTTCGTTTGTCCTTAATGAGCGCGGTAGTCCTTAGAGTCTTGTCTAGGTTTATTTTAATTAATGAGGGTGATGCGGATGCAAGTTTTTGATTTTTGGGGCTTAGGACGGGTAATGAAACCCCGACCTAATCTGAATTTTGGTCGTGCCCCTTAATTTTTATGTAAAAAAATGCAAACAACCAAGATCAAACACGCAACAATTTTTCTTTTTTTGCGGCGCTGCGAATTTTTGTAAAGAAACCTGCAGAAATTGGTTAATGGAGCAGGTCAGAGAAGAGATAAGAAAGACAGAGATGGACCTAAAAGATTTTGTGCACTGAATCCCTAAGATCGCCGTAGAACCGCCACGGATGCGCGGTCAGTTCATGAGATCCCTACACAAAATTTTTAGAGACTGCTCCTGTTCACTCACTGAACTCTCTGTGATGCTCTGAATATTTTTTCTCTCGCTCCAGAGATTCCAGATTTCCTTGCAGCGAATCACAACAAATTATTAAGCGCTTGTTGCGAATTTTGATCTAAAAAACTGATGGAATAAAAAAAATTCCAACTCAAAATACAAAAATGAACAAATTAGCACACTATCCCCGGCAACGGCGCCATTTGATTGTTCCTAAAATTCCGTGTCGTGTTTGGAAAATGTAAAATATATCACAACCAAAGAAATTTATAAAAACCGCAATCAATAATCGGTGTCTTTTATAGGTTCGTTTAGCGAGTGCGGATCGTCCATAGGGAAAGTGTGATTCGTTCGTAGTCGTTTTAGTTGAGTTGAAAAGTAAAGGATAAAAGAAAATGATTCAATATTTGTGAAATTTAGCTTTAAGAATCATCAAGAAATAGATCTAAAATCAAGAAATACTAAAGTTCAAGAAGATGTCCAAGTCGAATGAATTATCAAGACTTGTAAAGAGGCTTGTAAGAATCGATCAAATTGATTGTGGTGGTGAATACTTATGATTACAAATTCTTATCTATTAAAGATTTGTTGCTAGATCGATGACAATCAACGAGGTTTAGGGATCTATTGAAGAAACTAGGGTTTCTTCATGTAACATCTTAGGATGTGATTAGTGGCTAATTATATTTTAATATATGGTTTGTTGGATATAGTGCCCTCTAAGTCAATTATTGGATCGCAGGTACGTGATTGCAACGATTGAGGGAAGACCTATACCGATAAACAGTCTTATTCGAGATGATAGTATGCTATCTGGTTTGTCCTTATCATCATATAGATGTTGATAGAGCCCATAGGATTCTTGCTTGACTACCAGCAGTATGATGGCGATCATATAAGTGGGAGCTGGGGTCTATAAGCACATCCTTAAAGTGTCCCTAGTCGTAGGAGTTTCGAGATAAGGCATCAATACTCCAGAGTAGACTAGTGTATACAGTCGAGACCCTGACGAGGGGCGGTGGCCGGTCTCACAAGCCACTGGTGTCAGTTGGATCACCTAAGATGTATACAGGTGCTCATTAGGTTATGAGTACACCGGACAGGACTCGCCGGGAACTTGCTGGTTGGTATTATACCTAGCGTCAGATAGCAGTTCCCTGTTGACATGTGTACAGGTTAGTTCATCGACCTGAGGTCGTCATTTGTCTCGTGTGAGTTCCCACTGTGCTTTGATTTATACCCTACCACGCTCAAAGGAGACGTGCAAACAGGTATATTTTGGGTACAGTCCCGAGCCACATGGAGGCAGTGAGCAGATCATCAGGGATTCGTCTCTCCCGGTATTGGGGGTGAGATCGCGCTGTGTTTAGGGGAGCTATTACACGAAATCCCTGGCCAGGGTAATCGAGATATACTGGTAGGTATACCAGTAGTATCTCAGGGTGTTCTGGGCTGCTCTCTGGCACGACTTATGCAGCTATTGGGGGTCTGACGTTTACCGGCCCCCTAGGCCTAATATGCGTACTCATAAGACGAATGGACCGGACTGTACAGATATTGTCACTGTCAGGCTCAGTAGGGTTTATAGATGAGTTCGCTCGTCAGCTTCCCTTCCAATCAATACATAGGCAAACCGTTACGTACAGCTTGTACCTCTGACGCGCTAGTGGTTATACCCAGTGCCATTGTATTGATGAGTCATTAGAGTCCCCCACAGACACTTTCCCAAGTTCGGGTGAAACGTTGTAGATGTCGTATGGTATTATGGCAAGGTTCAGAAAATGCACGTGCGTTTTCGCATGTATCATTTTTTGGGCAGATAATACTGGTAGGCTTTGGTTAAAGCCGGATCCCAGTATTATACTATGTAGATATAATATCTTTGTCTCAGATGTATTTGTATTCGGTCGTAATGCAAATGCGGATCTGTTTATACCATTACGGGGTTATCCTGAAATTCATTTCAGGATCACTTTTGGAAGTTGCCAGTTTCCAGTTTTCTATCAGTCGTATTTAACATTCGGTTAAATGCAGATTTATCCTTTCGTCTTTTGGGTGAGTCATGGTTTTAGAAGATTCTAGAAATGATGACTAGGATTAGTGACTCATCATTTGCATTAATTGTGAGGTGAGGTGTTAAGTGAGGTGGCTTAATTCATTTAATGTGTTCATACCACTCATTCTTTCTTCATGATAAATATCCTTGATATTTTTCCTTATGATCACCCTCCTAGCTCCTACACTCACCTCCCTCCTCTCCTTTATATTGGCCGGCCACTTCTTTGTGGGAGGAGGATTTTGATTCATTCTTTTTTGCAAAAGATTATGATAGTTTTGTATATGGAAATTTCATAGCCCAATTTCCATTTACCTGATTCCAATTGGCAACTTCTATTAACCGTTCGTCCATAGCCTTAGACGTAACGAGACAAAGTATTCTACTCATTCTCTACTTCATCTTTGTCGTCTCTTTTAGCAAACTTGACGATCGAGTTGCCTCGGTTAAGAGGCGGGAGCCCGTTTAAAGATCCGTCGACGTGGTGCCACCTGGACGACGAGAACGGAGATCGAGCAAGTTCGGATCAGTTGCAACATAGCGTGGGATGATGGTTGAAGACCGAAGGACTCGGATCATTCGGTATAACAATTCTACCCTCTTTACAATTTGTTAGTTTAGCTTTAATGGCAGATCCGGGTTATAGTACGCGGTAGCGCCAGTCGTAAAAGTTTTGTTCCGCATATTGGCGTCTGTTAGACGGCCGGGGCGCTGCCGCATACTTACATGGTTTTCAATAAAAAGTTTACCAAATTGATTTTCAAATATTTTATCAAATTTAATGAATATTTTATTAGAATTTAATTAGCCTTGCACCCACTTGTGCATGTAAACTAGGGTTTAATTTATGGTTAAACCATGTTTAGCAACCATGGTAGACTAACCCTTTCTTGTTAAGTTAAATCGATTTTAATTAAGGGTATTTTTTTTATGGAAAATGAATTATTGCTTTGGGTTTGGCTTGGTGAAAGAGAGAGAGAGAGAGCATGATGGGCATCATGGCATGAGCCCATGCTTGCAATAAATGAGGTGAGAGAGAGGGGGGTTTGAATCTCCTATTCCCACATTTCTTTTTCAAAACCACTCATTCATCACATCTTTTCCACTCACTTACACACACACACACACACACACACACACACACACACACAGAGCTGCAGCAGCAACAGAAGCAATAGCAGCAGCAGTGAAAGCAAGGCAGCAGCAGCAACACAACAACAACAACAACAACACCAAGGCAGCAGCAGCCACACCAACAGCAACAACACAACACCAGCATCAGCAGCAGCTCCAGCATCAGCAGCAGCAACACCAGCAGCACCAACAACATCAGCAGCAGCTCCAGCATCTGCAGCAGCTCCAGCACCAGCAGCACCAACAACATCAGCATCAGCACAGCAGCAGTAGCAGGCAGCAGTAGCTCCTTCCATTCTTCTCCTCCTCTCTTTTCCTTCTTCCCAGGATCTATTGGGGTATATTTCTTAAACCCAACTTCTTGTTGCTAAGTTTATGTGTTGTTTAATGCTTCGGTTAGTGGTTATGGTGGTTATTAGTGCTAAATTTATATTTTGATGTAAGATTTAGTTAAGTTAGAGTTTTTATAGCCTAGTGAACCTAATTAAGTGATAATATCGCAGTTTGAACCCATTAGTTTCATTAGATTTAGCTAGATCACCTTAAGTCGCAAAACTTGATGTTTTAAAATACGGTTTTGATAATGTGTAGGATATTGAGATCTGCTATATCTTTGCTCACTTCCTAGCTTAGCAAACAACTTCAGAATAGTGTGCAGGCAGTATAGGCTAGTGTGTTGAAATCCGAGCCCACCCCCTCCCCAAAAATCCGGCGACCCTCCCCCATATTCCGGCGTCGCCGGCCCTCTGTTGATCTGGATGTTGGTGTTTTGTGTAGGGTGGTGTCTGTGGGGATTTTTCTGAGGTTGGTATTTTTCAGAGGCAGGATTATTGCGTATCCAGTTCATCATATAGACATTATCTGTTGGCATATGTTAGAGTATCGCAGTACGTGCATACTCGCGATTACCTTTATATGTTATCTACTATTCACGAGTTGGCAACTCACCCCCGTTGTGCCACAGCGTTTGCAGGTTGCCCCTCGGAGTAGTCGCGGCAGGCTGTTTTCTTGCATCTTTTGACACAGATCCCACTGCAGTTGGCGTGCTAGCCCTTTTGCTGATAGGTGGGTTTTGTGCGGTATCTGTTTATTTTTCAGTTGTATACATTGTTGTATCTAGTATTCTCCATCTACTACTTATGTATTGACTTAGAGACCAGTTGTGAGGACGATGTATATTATTTTGTACTCTGGTGTCGAGCTCGTTGTAAGCCGACTTTATTTATGCAGCTTTATCTTTTATGATATTTGTTTTCACTTATACTGCTCATTTATTCGCTACGGTGTCGTATATAATATTTGTGGTGATTGTTCCACCGTTGGGCGTGATTGCTCCCGTTTGGGGATGCCTTATTCTTATTGTGTATCATTTTACTCATATATTGCTTTTTTGTACCCGATTTCGTGGCTAGTTTTTACAAAGGAAATGCTGCCAAAATTTTTAAGATAATAACTTGAACTTTAAAGAATTTTACTAAACAACTTAAGGTTTTCTAAATGTTTTAACAAATATTTCCATCAATGTTTTAACGCTCACTACTTTTCAATGGTTTTGATTTCTGGGTTCGGCTTACTTAGTCACGTTACGCCGGTAGACGTTATGTGGTTAAGTGCCGGTCACGGGCCAAACTTTGGGTCGTGACACTTCATCATCATCCCTTGTCCTTTCGTTGGTTAGCATTCAAATTCTAGCCTCTAGGAAATTCAATCATCGATTGTTGATCTCTAATTTGGAGCGAAAACATTCAAGAAAGTGTCTCGCTCAAAACTAGGTCATCGTTGATTCAATTTCCTAAAGTTTACAAAACTCATAAGACTTAAGAATCGTTCAAGAATTTAATCATCATCATCTACCTATTTTTTTGATTCCTCCACAAGCGGAGTTTTCACCTAAACATCATGAAAAAGAAAAGAATCAAGAATCTATAACTCTTCATAATGCAAGAATGTAAAGATAAGCAAGATTTATAATCTTCACCTTTATTAATCGATGATTAGTTAGAATTCACTTGAGTCGAGATTACAAGAATTGAGGAGAGAACTAGATTGTCGAAATTAGCTTCACATCGGTCTTCTTGAGTCGCGGGTCGTCGTGGATCTCTTGTTCGGAGAAGATCGGCTTTGCTTCAAAGGATCATTTGTTGCTTGCTTGATTTGGTACTCGATGGATCTTTATTTGGATCAAATTGTGTCACTCAATTTGTTTAGAATTGATTTGGATCTTGCTTGAATTTTACCCTCAAATGATGAACAACATTTAATGAAGCCATGGGTGCATTTTTATAGTTTTCCCTTTAGCTTCTCCTAGAAGCTAGGTTGTTATGAAGCTTGCATGAGAAGCTTGGTAGGTATCAAACTTGCACAAGAAGCTTGGTTATTATGAAGAGAAGCTTCTGGAGAAATCTACACAATTCGAAACGTCTTGGAGAAGCTTGGTCGTTAAAAGAAGTCATATGCAAAAAGTTCCTGCCGCCGACGAGTCGACTCAGCCGTGGATCCGCGACGGATCGGCCTGACTCTGCCGTGGATTCGCGGCCATCTGGTTGACTCACTGCATGGAATCTTCAGGGTATATTTGTGTTGGCTTTAGAGCTGTTTCCTGATGTTTGGAATATTTTTATACTTTCTCGTTTACTACCAGATCACAAGTCTTGGACTTGATGTATTTTATCAGCACTTTTAGCATTTCCAGCTCTTTTACCTGGAGAATTTCCTGCACACAATCTCGAGACATAGGTTGATATATATAGATCAATGCAAGTAGCAATAAACACTTAATTTCGCTTTAGAATGTCGATTATAACTATAACACACTGTATTTGGTGTTTTCCATATGAATTCGTAATCTGTGTTATAATTACAATAAATACCTATATTTGAATGATAAGAGTAAGGAAATTAACGTGTTGAGAATGCACTATTTTCGACTAATCACTTATATTGTGTTTTCATATGTTAATATTGAAATCATGCTGTCAGGA
This sequence comes from Agapanthus africanus, assembly GCA_030015575.1. Classification (NCBI taxonomy): domain Eukaryota; kingdom Viridiplantae; phylum Streptophyta; class Magnoliopsida; order Asparagales; family Amaryllidaceae; genus Agapanthus; species Agapanthus africanus. Next base: position 218,664,289 of record CM057345.1, on the reverse strand, counting down.
CACCAGCACCATTACCGATGATGCGTATGTTCAACATACACTTACTTGCCGGCTCACACACATCATCATCGGTAATTGCCATGCCACGTACACTTTAAAGAATATTAATTGATTGATATCGCATGTTAGCTGATAGTCTCGACTTATCATTACTGTGCTAGTTTAGACATTGTATTCAGTATTGTGATACTTCTTGCATATTAGTATTCATTGGTTATGCAGTATTATGGAGTTTTATGCCGATATTCACTGTTTACTTGCTATTGATGATTGGATTTCGGATTTTCATGAGATTTCCTGGATTTGGGGGAAAACCGCAAGAATATATATAAACTTCTCCCTCTCTCTCTCTCTCTGTCACGACCCGAAAGTACGGAACATGACCGGCACTTAAATTACGAAACGTCTCGAGGCGTACGTAATCAAAGTAAGCCGAAAACCCAGAAATCCAAACCAAGAAAAGTAGTAGAGTGAAGGAAAACCAATTTAAAATCAAGTAGTTTTAATAGCATAAGCCGAGTTATGCGGTTTTTTAAAAACATCAAAAATTTCCTGAAAATTTCGGCAGAGTCTCCTTTGTAAATACTGGCTCCCAAACGGGATACAACATGAATAGTATACGAAATCAATAAAAAGGCATCCCCAAGCGGGAGCTAGCTCTTCGTCAATCGACGGTCACAACCACACAAGCAATATAATATACAACGCCAACGGCGATGATCAAAATTCAAAAGGAAACTCAAAACCATAAGAAAACCACAGAAATATAACGCGCGACTCTAGGGTCGAAGGAATAACATTACTGGTCTCTATCTCAAAATAAATACATGTTTGGTTGATGGAACTTCTAGATACAACAGAATAATGATATACAAGATATATAATGGGGGTACGATACAAGTAAACCCACCTACTAGCAAATCACCCGAACGAAACTATGCCCGCAAAGCCGTAATGAAACCTGTACGGCAAACCTGCAAGAAACTGGGGCACAACGGGGGTGAGTTGCCAACTCGTGAATAGAAAAACATCTACGGAAAGAAATCGCATAAATAACGCAACCTAGGTCAATGATCATAATAAATCCTCAATTATATATATAACATGCAACCTATAACAAGGCTAAGGTAAATATCTAACCCGAGTGTAATCTCATGTGCCCGTGTCAGTGCCTCAGGTAGCAATATATCATATGAATGAGGTATGAATGCATGAAAACAGAATACATGTAAATGAAGAAACTGTTTTCATAATCTAGTGAGATTTCCTTTGTATTTTTAAAATGAGATATCATAAATGAAATCAGCATAAAACAGTGCCTAGCATCGGCACAAAACGTAACCCCAATATCTCGATATCTCTGTATCACAGTCTCTGTACCTCAATATCTCGAAATCTCAATGTCTCAATCACAATATCTAGGGCGCCGTCAGTCCAGACCAGCCCCTACCATCCATCTCAAGACCACGACGGTATCCTCCGGATATCCGACGCGTCGGGTAAAATCACCGGTAGGTAGTGCTCCCCTGCCAGGCTCACATCATCATCATCACACGCTTCTTGCCCTGGGGTACCTTACCGAGTCCACCATGTACCCGAAACGGTTCATCCGTCTCCTCGAATCGGGTCTCGAAATCCATCAGCAAACTCATGGTGGACGACTCATACATCATGGGAAAAACCGTACTTTTTATTTAAAAAGAGAGAAATCAGTTTATATAAGTTTTTCGGTTTTCCCCCCAAATCCAGAAAATCTCATGGAAATCCGAATCCAAATCATCAATAGCATGTAAAACCATGAATATAGGCATAACAATGAATAACAGTATGCATGAAGTGGCAAGTAATAACTACAATGTTAAGCTGGCATATAAGGCAGGTACACTAATATCATATCAAAGTACTAACTAACAAGCTAAGTCAAGCAATAATCTTTTCTAAAGTGTACGTGACATGGCAATTACCGATGAAGATATGTGTGAGCCGGCAAGTAAGTGTACGTGGTACATACGCATCATCGGTAATGGTGCTGGTGTCCTAACAATATGATATCAACATTGCAATAAAAAATTATAACATAAGTATGCGATGCGAAGCGAACCACAATAATAAGCGGGAGCTGAATACAAGACGCAACTGTAACTAATCTGCATTAATCTAATATAAGTCCTACAAATGGTGCCTTTTGAAATAACACGAATCATGGGGTTTTGAAAATAGGGGCTATGGTGTTTTTTATGAAAAGATACGTCTTTTGAAATATCCGTAGGATCCCTTGGGCTGTCTTTTAAAATACCCACGATTCGTTAGTTTTTGGAATAGGTAAGAATCGAATCTAATCTAACAACTAAACTAAACTAAAGGGCTAAGCTAACAAGCTGGACTACAGGTAAGGAAACCGCCTAACATCTGAGTCGATCCATATACATACCTGTATATATATATTAATCGGTGATCCCGCCTCAATAATATCATATCCGATACTATATCTACAATCAGACATCCCAAGTCAAGAGTGCGAATCAATCATCAATATAGCTTGTACGTAAATCCGGCGTACGGCATCCCAAATCTGGGTATGGGTCAATATCACATTCATCATACTATTCATCTGGTATCCTCTTTATCAAATATCATGATCGGGGTACTGATCTACGTCTAGTACAATACTGATACCGCCTAAGTATGCATGCACGTGTGTGAAACACTACGTCAAGACCCGTTACAACGTCATGCCGTATCTCAAATACGAACTCTGCTATATCACCGATCTCACGGCCTCAAATCAAATCTCATCGACTCATCTTAAATCCCAAGTACATCCTCATTATCCATGCATGTGTATATGAATGTACATATGCATAGTCCCATACCCACGCATATATACATATATACACATCTCAATCTACGCACAAGGAAGTAAAGTATGCAAGTCTGTGTGTGTGTATGTGGGTATAACAACTACTCTAGGGTTTCGCAACTAACCCAAAGGTACTCCATGAACACATAAACATAACATGAATGAACATTCTCGTATCATAAGACACCTACATAAACATATATATATGAGCTACACTACGGACTGCGGGGTGCTATACGCCATCCACCCGACTTCTCCCCGTAGATATAAATCTACTCACCTGGTCCTCGCTCACCGGTGCCGACGTCGCCACGCGCTTGCTTGTCGTCTCGAAATCTTCGTAAGGGTACCTACATATCATAACGCACCGTATCGCATTAAAATCCGACTCATGACTAAAACGACATACGAATCCCATATAGGTCAAAACCTATGGCTGCTTTCACAAATCAACCCAAAAACCCTCGGCGTCGGCGTACAAACGCCAAACCATCGAGAAAAACCCAAACACACTCATTTGCACGATCACAAGCACTAATTATACTGTAAAATAGGTTAAAATTCACAAAAACCCCAAACTTACTTTAAAAGCCATTTTTCCGAAAATCTAGTAAGCAAATATTACCCGTTTTAGTACAAAACCCGACGTTTAAACAAATCTAGCGGCCATAATACTTATTAAACATCTCAAATAAGTCATAAAAACAATTTCCATAATTTAATCTCATTAAATTTTATTAACCTAAAAATTCTAGTTTACAATATACCCAATTTTAACAATTTTATAGCAAAAATGCACAACAACAATCTAGCTTAGATTTGCATGATCTAAAGCATTAAACTACAATTAATAATGTTAATGAAGTCATGAAAAACCTAATTAGAATTTTAGTCTAACATTTGCAATAAATTTCCAAAACCTAGTTTGCATAAAATTCCAATTTTAACAATTTCAAGCATCAATTAGTAAACTAGCAACTAGGTTAGTTTTACCATAACATTAATATGTCAAAAATATCACACAACCATAATCTCACATCATAAAACCCTAAGTTGCATTCAATCCCTTTCTAGAATTTCCAAACTTGCAACAAAAGCCTAATTTACACTTAAATAAATTAGCTTTAAGGAATTAACTAACAAATTAAGCTAAAGATTTAGAAATTATACCCAAAACATTTGAAGATCCATAAGCACCCATAGCCTCCCAAATTGAAATCTTGTTCCCTAGATCCATTCAAGATAGGCAAATGAGAAATGGGTAAGAGTTGGATTTTGATTTCGGTGAGGTTTTACTTGATTTTTGAAGAAGTTTTTGAAGGATTTTGGAGATGAGATAAGGTGGTGAAATGGGGGGAATTAGGTGCAGAATTTCGACCAGAGGAGAGGAGAGGGAGAGGTGAGGGGATTTGTGTGGAAATTCCAAGGTCAATGCCCTCACAAATTACCATAATACCCCTACCCTTTTAATATATATAAAAAAACCATTTTTTCACATGATTTAAGGTCAAAAAGAGGGAAAGAAAATTCTTGGGATGATACAATAGTGTGGGGCCGGCCAAGGGAAGTGAGGGTGAGTGTGAGAGACTTTACAAAAAAATTCTATGCAAAATGACCCCCCACAATACCATATTTGCAAGTTTTAGTTCAAAATAATTATATTTTTGTTTTCCATAATAAAAACCAATTAAAACTTGAAATAAAATACTAAAAAATTATATTACAACTAGATTTTAATTAACATGATTTTAAAGATTAAAATTATCCCATTTAAATTTGTATTTATCGCTAATTTAATGTATTTTCTTACCGGCTTAAAATAATATTAAAAATAATTTTTTTCAGAAAATTTGAAATTTCACCAGTGGCTCAATAAACACCAAATACTAGCAATTACATCGCTAGAATATGTATATTTAATTTTTATAATAAGATATTTGTATTTTGACTTTTTACAAAAAAAACCCTTATTTTACCGATTTTCCGAAATTTCACCGAAACGATTTTCAAAACGCTACAATCTTCCCCCTTAAAGAAATTCGGTCCTCGAATTTAAATTAAAACTCCCCCCAAATACTAAAATATCTAAGCAAAACCATCAAGTCGTCGGGGCTCCGAAATCACAAATACATAAAACAAATCGTAGCGCAGCGCATGCGCATGCGCATAAAAAATAAGCATATAACTCAAATCAAAACTCCATCCAGCATCCCGCAATCATCGGAGTCATGGTGAAGACACAATGTCCAAATCCAAAATGAAAATCAATATGATATACATCATTAAAACATCTGGAAGCAATGCATGCCAAATCTTCTTCAAATCGTTGTGCGATGCTCGCAGCACTGCACAGTGGCGGACGTTTATCATAAGGAAATAATCGTATACATATATACCTTTTGTTTGAAATGTACGTTCCGCCGTTTTGGGAAACAAATTAGAAGGGTTTCCTTGTTTTAAATGTTTCGTGTCGTATCAGACACGTAGGTAAATACTGAGACTATAGCTCACTTTTTGGAATTCCCTTCAATAGCTATCAATGTATGCAAAATACATTCAGGTACTCTCCTTTGACTAGTCCTGCTTAGTACGAAAACACATCGCAATTATCATAAAAAAAACATACTGCTCTATAAGAAATCAATCCCAAAATACGCGTATGAATACTACGTGCGTCTGGTGCGTACGACAAATAAAAATCCATATACGTGCCATACAAGTGCACAGAAATAAGATCTAAGTGCATCGGGTGTGCACAAAGCATCTATCGTAGGCAACGTGTGTGCCTGACAGCCAAATCAGGTGCATCTGACATGCACGAAAAAAAAATCTCGATTTAGTGCATCTGGTGTGCACCAAAATCGCATCTCAAGACATGCGCGAAAACCCAAAACCAGAAGCATCTATCATGCACGAAATCATGAAATCTAATATCAAGCACCGAACATACGCAAAATCAAATCAGGTGCACAAGGTGCACAAAACAAATATCGAGTATCACAATCGAAATCGAAGTCCAGTGCATCTAAGTGCACAAAAGGCGTATCACTGCACTGCAAGCATATATAAACTATACAGAGTGCAGGAACCAAATCGTGTGCGTATATACGCACAAAATCAACTCAAATGTCTAAAACCGTAAAATCACAAACATGTGAAACCAAAGCACGAAAACGATATCAAGTGCAACACTGTGCAAAGATCGTAAATCCTCAATCATCAAAATCAAATCATGCGAATAAATCACCCAAAACATCGAAATCAATAATGGCGGAATAGTACCGCTCAAGCGCATCCTCTAAGAATCTCGGGCCAACTGTCGCGGTCACTAGTGGGACGTATCGTCGATGATCATGAACTCTGGCCTGCTGGTGTGCGTAACAATGACCACTCCTGGGTCAAGGTCTTCACTGTGAATTACCAATCTCTCGGTCCATCGGCTCATCGGCCCTGTCAGGTGTGCTAACGTGGATGATTCCGTTCTGGCACTTCTCTGGTCATCTCTCGGTCAATCATCGCGACCACTCATAAGACAGCATATCACTGGCGTCGGCCTCTGGCTCTCTGAATGTACGTGACACCTCTGATCCTAGGTGCAAGTATCATTGCAGCAGTGTCCTGGAAGGAATCCTGCTCACGGTCTCTTCCATGTCTCGTCTCTGCCAACTGTCCGAAAGTCATCGCCCTTTCCTATATCTGCATCTTGCTCTGGAACGACTGCATACTCATCGCGACTCCTTCTGGAAGGTAAATCCAAGTACCATGCCTCGGCATGCGCATCGCATCTCTGATGTCGGCAGAGTGGAACGTCATCTCATCTAGATCTGGTACGAACATCTTACTTCACTTTTCTCTAATGTCGTCTGCTTTGGACTCGTCTCGTCGCGGCTGCATGGACTGAGCTCCAACGGCTATCCTCGTATCGGGAGTCTCCCAAGAAATGCATCCCACCACCTAGCATCCAAATTAAGTCGAACCATCCAATCGATTGTCAAAACCTCATAATCCCCCAAGGGCTCAACATCTTGGGCACAGTTTAATAGTATCGAGTACATACCACAGCATCGGTGGTCCAGCCGTAGAAGGGCAAACCCAAGCCTCACTAATGGCGCCGTGGAACTGCCGCAAACCCTAAGGTTCAAAGGCTTTCACACGGTCATTAAGTCGAGTTAGGCTTTCATTCTTCTAGAGGGACCATAGAATTGCCTGCATGTCTTTCCGACTACTTTAAACTTGGAATAATAGGTTTCTGACATTCGATCGTCTCTGTCGACTCTCAACGTCTCCGCGTGAAGTCGTCTCTAGCTGGAATCAATCTATCTGATGACCTCGTATCGGGGTAGGCGAAAGAACCACATGTCCTAGTCATTCTTCCTTGGTGACTAGCGGCCTTCTATAATCTCTTAATACAACCTCGTACTGCAATAGCTCCCACATCTGGGGCGATATCTCGTCGTTCACAGCAAAATCTGGTTCGCTCATCTGCACGCTGAACCGTGCCTCAATCACTTCAATGGTCATCTAAGTATGGCTGGCCTCTACCGGTGGATCAATCCTCTGGTGCTAATCTGCACGTCCGATCAATCTCATACGGCGATCCATCCAACGCTCGTGGCGTAAAACACAATCAAAAGACATCTCTCTACAATCGGGTGTCGCCGGAATCACGCCCTGGTCAGTCCTCGTTCGTGACGAGCTCGTGCTGACCGCAACTCTAGCCGTAGCTCTCCCTGCCTGTAATCGTGGCAGCAAAACCAAACTGGTACCGATGAGGCTAGATCAGGAAGGAATATAATACTGAACAAGGAAATGTACATCCTAAGGCTTCTTAAGTGGAGTGGCGTGTCATAAATATGCCGCGGAACATACCAACGGTACGACACTCTACTTTAGTCACCTATTCCATCAACCAAAGGTCATCCTACGTTCCGAAGGTAAAACCTAACGCTCTGATACCAACTTTGTCACGACCCGAAAGTACGGAACATGACCGGCACTTAAATTACGAAACGTCTCGAGGCGTACGTAATCTAAGTAAGCCGAAAACTCAGAAATCCAAACCAAGAAAAGTAGTAGAGTGAAGGAAAACCAATTTAAAATCAAGTAGTTTTAATAGCATAAGCCGAGTTATGCGGTTTTTTAAAAACATCAAAATTTTCCTGAAAATTTCGGCAGAGTCTCCTTTGTAAATATTGGCTCCCAAACGGGATACAACATGAATAGTATACGAAATCAATAAAAAGGCATCCCCAAGCGGGAGCTAGCTCTTCGTCAATCGACGGTCACAACCACACAAGCAATATAATATACAACGCCAACGGCGAGGATCAAAATTCAAAAGGAAACTCAAAACCATAAGAAAACCATAGAAATATAACGCGCGACTCTAGGGTCGAAGGAATAACATTACTGGTCTCTATCTCAAAATAAATACATGTTTGGTTGATGGAACTTCTAGATACAACAGAATAATGATATACAAGATATATAATGGGGGTACGATACAAGTAAACCCACCTACTAGCAAACCACCCGAACGAAACTATGCCCGCAAAGCCGTAATGAAACCTGTACAGCAAACCTGCAAGAAACTGGGGCACAACGGGGGTGAGTTGCCAACTCGTGAATAGAAAAACATCTACGGAAAGAAATCGCATAAATAACGCAACCTAGGTCAATGATCATAATAAATCCTTAATTATATATATAACATGCAACCTATAACAAAGCTAGGGTAATATCTAACCCGAGTGTAATCTCATGTGCCCGTGTCAGTGCCTCAGGTAGCGATATATCATATGAATGAGGTATGAATGCATGAAAACAGAATACATGTAAATGAAGAAACTGTTTTCATAATCTAGTGAGATTTCCTTTGTATTTTTAAAATGAGATATCATAAATGAAATCAGCATAAAACAAAGCCTAGCATCGGCACAAAACGTAACCCCAATATCTCGATATCTCTGTATCACGGTCTCTGTACCTCAATATCTCGAAATCTCAATGTCTCAATCACAATATCTAGGGCACCGTCAGTCCAGACCGGCCGCTACCATCCATCTCAAGACCACGACGGTATCCTCCGGATATCCGACGCGTCGGGTAAAATCACCGGTAGGTAGTGCTCCCCTGCCAGGCTCACATCGTCATCATCACGCGCTTCTTGCCCCGGGGTACCTTACCGGGTCCACCATGTACCCGAAACGGTTCATCCGTCTCCTCGAATCGGGTCTCGAAATCCATCAGCAAACTCATGGTGGACGACTCATACATCATGGGAAAAACCGCACTTTTTATTTAAAAAGGGAGAAATCAGTTTATATAAGTTTTGTGGTTTTCCCCCCAAATCCAGAAAATCTCATGGAAATCCGAATCCAAATCATCAATAGCATGTAAAACCATGAATATAGACATAACAATGAATAACAGTATGCATGAAGTGGCATGTAATAACTACAATGTTAAGCTGGCATATAAGGCAGGTACACTAATATCATGTCAAAGTACTAACTAACAAGCTAAGTCAAGCAATAATCTTTTCTAAGGTGTACGTGACATTGCAATTACCGATGAAGATGTGTGTGAGCCGGCAAGTAAGTGTACGTGGTACATACGCATCATCGGTAATGGTGCTGGTGTCCTAACAATATGATATCAACATTGCACTAAAAAATTATAACATAAGTATGCGATGCGAAGCGAACCACAATAATAAGCAGGAGCTGAATACAAGACGCAACTGTAACTAACCTGCATTAATCTAATATAAGTCCTACAAATGGTGCCTTTTGAAATAACACGAATCATGGGGTTTTGAAAATAGGGGTTATGGTGTTTTTTATGAAAAGATACGTCTTTTGAAATATCCGTAGGATCCCTTAGGCTGTCTTTTAAAATACCTACGATTCGTTAGTTTTTAGAATAGGTAAGAATCGAATCTAATCTAACAACTAAACTAAACTAAAGGGCTAAGCTAACTGTAAGTCTACGCTAGCGCCCCGGCCGTCTACAGACGCCAAATGCGGAACAAAAAACTTTTAACTGGCGCTATCGTATACTTTAACCCGGATCTGCCATTATTGCTAAACTAACAAACAGTAAAGAGTGTAGAAAGGTTATACCGAACGATCCGAGTCCTTCGTTCTTTAACCATCATCCCACGCTCCGTTGAGGCTGCTCCGATCTCTTCGATCTCCGATCTGCTCGTCCAGGTGGCACCACATCACTGATTCTTTAAACGGGCTCCCGCCTCTGACTCGAGGCAACTCGGTCGTCAAGTTTGCTAAAAGAGACGACCAAGAATGATGTAGAGAATGAGTAGATTACTTTGTCTCACTTCGTCCAAAGCCGTGGACGATCGGTTAATGAAGTTGCCGATGGAAATGAAATGGAACAAGAAATGAACTATGAAATTTCTATGCATCCAAAACTTTAGTCATTTCTTTTAACAACCATAATTTTCTCTCATCAAGAAGTGGAGGAGGAAATGGGGGCCGGCCACTATATAACCAAGAGGGAGGTGATGGTAGGAGCAATCAAGGAGGTGACCATAAACAAGAAGCTTATCATAACCATTCATGAAAGCATGAGTCACTAAGAAACATTGAATCTAAAAACCCTTAGTCATCAAGCATTAATGGCACCATTAATGCACTAATGACTCACCAAGCCAAGTCACCCTCTCTAGAACCTTCTAGAACACTGAGTCACTCTCATCCAAGAAAAGATAAATCCGTCTTTAACCGAATGTTAAAAGACGGCTGATAGAAAACTGGAAACTGGCAACTTCCAAAAGTGATCCTGAAACAACTTTCAGGATAACCCCGTAACTGTATAAAAATACCCGCATTTGTATTACGACCGAATACAAATGCAACTGAGACAAAGATATTATACCTACTCAATATAATACTCGGATCCGGCTTAAACCAAAGCCGACCAGTATCATCTGCCCGAAAAATAACACGTGCGTAAACGCACGTGCATTTTCCGAACCCTGCCATAAAACCATACGACCTCTACAACGTTTCGCCCGAACTAGGGAAACTGTCTGTGGGGGACTCTAATGACTCGTCAGTACCCTGGCAGTGGGTTTAACCACAAACCATCAGCGGCACTAGCTATACGTAACGGCTGCCCATGGACTGACCTCAAGGGAGGCTGATGAGCGAACTCATCCAGAAACCCTGCTGAGACTAACAGTGACAATGTATATACAGTCCGGTCCGTTCGTCTATGAGTATCGCATATCTGCCTAGGGGGCTAGAAACGTCAGACCCCCAATAGCAGTATAAGTCGTGTCGGAGTGTAGCCCAATAACACCCTGAGATACTACTGGAGTACCTACCAGTAAATCTCCTGCCATGGCCATGGACTTTGTGTAATGGCTCTCCTAGACACAGCATGACCTCGCCCCCAATACCGGGAGAGACGAATCCCCTGCCGATCCGCTCACGTGCCTCCATATGGCTCGGGACTGTACCCAAAAGCTACCTGTTTGCACGACTCCTTTGAGCCATGGTAGGGTAGAAATCAAAGCACAGTGGGAACTCACACAAGAAAAATGACGACCTCAGGTCGATGAACTAATCTGTACACATGTCACCAGGGAACTGCTATATGATGATAGATATAATACTAACTAGCAGATTCCCGGCGAGTCCTGTCCGGTGTACTTATAACCCAATGAGCACCTGTATACATCTTAGGTGATCCAACTGACACCAGTGGCTTGTGAGACCGGCCACCGCCCCTCGTCGGGGTCTCGACTGTACACACTAGTCTACTCCGGAGTATCGATGCCCTGTCTCGAAACTCCCACGACTAGGGACCACAATTAAGGATATGCATATAAACTACCCAACTCTCACGTATATGATCGCCATCATACTGTTGGTAGTAAAGCAAGATCCTAAGGGCTCTATCAAAGTGTAACATGTAATCAGTCACCTGAACATGTACACGACTGATAAAGGCAAACCAGATAGCATACTATCATCTCGAGTAAGACTGTCCTACCGGTATAGGTCCTCCGCAATCATTGCAATCACGTACCTGCGATCCAATAATTGACTATGAGGGGACTATCTCCAACAATCTCCCACTTGCACTCAAGGCTAATTATTGCAATGTCGACTACTCACAGCCCGTGTGAAAACGAACATCCAACTCCTCTACTAATCAGTTTCACAAAGCCCGTTTGTAAAACTATTGTGTTCGAGAAATAGCCTCAGTGAGTGGATCCGCCTAGATGTTTCTTTCTATATCTCTCTAAATCTCAAGTTCGCGGAGAAAGCCATCTCCCGAATCGAGTAATACCTGTCTTAGAATATGTCTGGATATCTGATGGGACCAAGTTCATAAATGAACTCCAAATCCAAACTTCTTAGACTGTATCGTTCACTGAACCTAATCAGTATCCGGCACCATGCCTCCCACAGTATTCTCTTGGACCACCTGTCCATAATACTGTCCCTCTTCATCAGAGGGAAAAACTATAACTCTGACAATCACTCTATCAACCATGTCACCTTTGAAGCCTGGAATGATAACCGTCTCCCGAAAGAGGCTGCCGTCATCAATTCCGTAGAACATGTACTTATGTTCTAAAACTGCTTCCTTATGTTTCTCCAGGATTGGATTAATACAAACTCATTGCATCTAGTGCAAAAACAACATCTGGTGTGGTACTTGACATCTCATGATTGACTCAATTGCCTAAGCAAGTGATCTGCCAATCATGCCCATCCCTCTCCCCTTTAGTCTGTAAGACACCTTTAGAGAGGGTGACTCCATCACCTGCAGGTACACCACCATGCTAGGAGTCAACTATTCTAAAAACCATTAGAATATCTGTCAAAGTACCCACATTGGGAAACTACCCAATTCCAGATCTAAAACCATTGATCTAGAAACCAAAATGTCAAATATTATATCCATATCCTGTCTGGAGAAACAACTGTGTGACGACCACTGTACAACCGATCGTAGTATAGGAATTTTACTTCCCACTCTGTGTATGTCATCCAGATACCATGACATCATACCCTACTACCTTCTTAACAGATCCATCCCCTATTCTGATTGAAGTCAAACCCATGACTGTCACATAAAAAATAGATGATCTTTCTCCGCTATAACTGCTCAGGTCTATAAATAGACATAAGCTACTTGCCCACTAAACTTCCGCTGCTCCCACTGACTACGACAACCCTCCTACCGGGTCTCATATCCTGGAACAACAGTAGTGTCAAGTCTGGGTAGATAAGAACCTCCCTGTCACCGTCCTTGAGGCTACCGAAGTACCTCTCGGGTGTCTGAGGTTACCCACCATTTCTGCGGAGTGGCTAATGGAATGTCAAACCTGATTGAATATATAGGTCCTATTAAATTTTCCGTAATCGTTTGCGGTTCTGGAATCACTTCCAGTTCTACCATACTCCCACTACTGTTTTCTGAAAAAGATCCATTTTACTAAAACTGTGGCGAGTCAAGAACAATATCACTATTGATCTTCCAAATGGTAGAATATCAACCTTCGTCATAGCCAGGGTCAACCCACAAACAGCCATTACAGAAACATGCCCTGAGTTATCCAGAGTCTGGTTTTAAGCATAAGCTGGACAACTCCCCGTACCTTAACATCTTTTAAGGTACGAACCATTCTATATCCAATATAGAAACTTTGGCACTTATTTAATTGGAACCTGATTCAAATCATGCAGCTGTCTCCAGTGCATATCAACTTAATACAAAGAGGCTAATCAGCATTACTCAACTTAGGAATCCATCCAATTATGAGTAACCTGAAAGAGAAACAAGTTTCTCAAAACCATTACTATCATCTGAATACCATTCAAAAGAATCTACATCTTCAATCTCTTTGAAGAATCCCGATACTTGTGATATCTAGTTCTCTACTTTATTCTTATACCCACAACTTCTCAAAACTTAGACCTTGTATTTCTACGAAACACTCGTCTAAATACTAGAGAAGTTATAAGTAAACAGAACATAGTACGAGGACCTACCCCTTTGTCCTGATGGACGCTTGGACAACATACAATACTCTGTATAAGTCCGCTGAGTTAAACAACTCAAAACCTGTACGTCGTAGGTTGAAAACTGTACCCTGGCAATTTCCTCAAATATCACCAATTACAACGAATTCCGATATAATGAGGATAATCACCTAATTCCCAATAACTTACTCCCACTCATCATCTGTAAAACCATACAGATATGAGAATCAAACCTGGTAAATACATACCCTTGGAGCAAGTATCTAATCGGGAAAACAGTTTTCTTTTAACAATGCACTGAAACATGAAAATGTTTCGTAGGGGTATCCTGGTATTCATAGAAATGCCTCTTCCATAATCCAATTCATGACTTCAACCGTATATCTCATTGCCATCTCTCCAAATCCCTTTATTTGTCTTTAGTCGTTACCTTCTGTACACCATTGTTAGGCTAAATGGTTTTCTTCCTTCCCTACCGTTCGGCACCAGCCTATGGTTTGGAAGAAGACTATCCAGTAAGCATAATAGGTGTACCCTCCTAAACCAAGGAGTACTCGCATCTTGAGAGAAGGTGATGATAAAAGACAACTGAATAATACCTTATTCTTTTAAAGGTGAAATAAGAGTGGCGATGAAGTACGCGGTTTTGGTCGTGAATGATATCAGTCGCAATTTACTTTGCCCTCTTTCTAATCCCTTTATTTTGTCTTTACATATTACCTTCTGCACACCCTACTTAGGCTAATTGGTTTTCTTCATTCCCTACCTTTCGGCACCTGCCTATGGTTTGGAATAAGACTATCTAATAAGCGTAATAGGTGTACTCTCCTAAATCAAGGAGCTCTCGCAACCTGAGAGAAGGTGATAATAAAAGACAACTGAATAAACCAATTCTATTTCTCCTGAACCTTGATCCATCCTTGAAGAAGTCCCTTCGAGTTCGTATATAACCATACGATGGATCTATCCAATGGAAGTGGATGTCCGTAGTAATACGGGTGTTCTGAGAAATGCAAAGGGTAGAAGAAGGAGTGGCAATGACTTATGCAACATAGACAATCCAAAAAGCCAGTATTTTAAGAAGGTTCGGTCAACTTGGTCACTGAGTCATAGTCTAGGGTCGCTCAAAGGTCGCTGCCAAAGAGAGAGAGAAAAGAAACACTCTGTGTGCACTCTAACCTAGATCAGAATGGTTATCACTTTATCTAATCCGGAAACCTCCCACTGTCCTGTCAAATTCTCCTCCAAACCTAAAAAAGAATCAATCGGGATCACCCGAAGAGTAAACCAACTCATCAGTGGGAATCGGGATCCAACTCTCATCGCATGATAACGTGATGGAATGCATCCACGTTACTCATACTCCAGAAGGTATGCGCATACTTGGCAAGTTTCAGTTTCTTTAGAAACTCCCGATCTGATTTTTGCCCCATGCTCTTATAACCTTGGCTTTGGTCAAAATGTTATAAGTCACATGCCAAGTTCTACCCGTCACTATCTTGTCAATTTGAACCCACCCGCACATGCCCTTGACGTTGGCCAAAATGGCAGAACGACTGTCCCAAACCAACTCATCTATCTATGCAACAATTGAATACCCAGCAGCTACCAAACACTATGCCTTGGCGTTGGTCAAAATACATAGCTTGAATACTACTGAATACCCAAAAGAAGTGACGGAGGGCTACGGCTGGTTTTTGGCGAAAAACCTTTAACGTAGTGAACTTGATATCGCTGAAGGAACCTGATAGCTTTTTTTTAAAATATAGTGGCGAAAACCTTTGCTAAAGAGGTCACTCCCGGTGAAGGGATCTCGGCTCTTTCCTCGTGGAATGAGGTGCAGGATATTCCACTGAATACCGCGGTGCAAAGCAACTTGTAATCGACTATAGTGAAGTTATTACCCTGACGCAAACTTCTGCCCAAGGGGTCAGTCCCGGTGAAGGGATATCGGCCCTTGCCCCGTCGAATGAGGTGCAGGATATTCTACTGAATACCGCTATGCAAAACAAAAGGAAACGTCTTTGCAATAACACTTTTTAAATTTGTTCCAACAACTATAAACAGGTTTGTTTAACTTTGCATTGATCAGAATCAACACAGTCCCATCAATAATCACACCAGAAAAGAACGAAAATAAAATGTACGTATATGCCATCCGCATTCGTCACTGGGTCCCGTCATCACCCGTTAGGTTACTTAACTAACGACAGAGCGGGGACTAGACTAGCGCGGGTGTAAAACATATACAACATCTAATAGTATATAAACCAATATACAATAATCGCTCCAGGCGTGATAATATGCAACATTACAGAAAAGTAATAAGCATCACAGAACAATACAGATAATCTGGGATCCCCGGGTTTCACAGAGCCGCTGCAGAAACCCGACGTTCCCCTGTCGTGTGGATAGCCTGTGCAATGAAACCTAGACCCCTACGGGTGCGGCAAGTTACCCGCCAAAACCTGAAGCGAGGCAGCCCCCTACAGCAAAGTGAATGGACCACCCAGCACTTCACGGAATCCGGTAATCTTGGGCACCCCTCCTTGGGTCAACCTGTACCCCCTACGAGTGCGGCGAATAGTCTGCCAATTTTAGAGTGGGACCCCTCTGCCTCTCAAAGCCATGAGATGCGGACCCGTTGCCCTCCAGAACCCGGCTATCCGTGCACTCCGTCGCGGGGCAAAACCTAGTACAGTAATGAAAAATAGTACAACAGGTACATCGACCGCAACCTGGTCGTGCCCCAAAAGAATATTATACAACAGGCAGTGACGGCAGTCCACATCTTGGACGCTCGCCCCGCAATATCAAATGTATAAATAAACTCAAACAGCACTATCATTGCACACTGCAATGCACCACGACAAATCCGCAACATCACAGCATAACACAGAACATCAACGCGAATGTCACGTTCGCAAACCCGTCTAAAAGAACTATAGCAATCAGACGCGGTTTACCGATCAAATGACATTCCCGGTCGGAGATATAATGTAAGCACTGTAAACCAACGTGTTTAAATTTCGATCGACTAAATATCACGAAGTGGGCCCCATGCAAGTCTGCTGAACAGTAATAAAATCTGGGCCCAAAAGATATATACCAAAAACCCTAAATTCCAATGAAGAATCAACTGTGCAAATTTGGGGGCATGATCGCCCAGAACGGCCGCGGATGCGCGGCCAAACCATGGGTTTGGCTGCGTTTCTGCGGCAGTCTTGTCGATTCACGCGTCCAAATTTGTACGGCGTTCTTATAAAACCCTGCACAGTTTTCTGAGATGTGTGGAATATTTTTAGGACACCATTTAAAATCAACAGAAACTGTCAAATTGGAAAAATGCGATTTTTGATTTCCGGTTCGATCGATATTTTAAACGCGTTAGCACAAGTTAGTATAGCAAAATGGTGAGGCTCTGATACCACTGTAAGTCTACGCTAGCGCCCCGGCCGTCTACAGACGCCAAATGCGGAACAAAAAACTTTTAACTGGCGCTATCGTATACTTTAACCCGGATCTGCCATTATTGCTAAACTAACAAACAATAAAGAGTGTAGAAAGGTTATACCGAACGATCCGAGTCCTTCGTTCTTTAACCATCATCCCACGCTCCGTTGCGGCTACTCCGATCTCTTCGATCTCCGATCTGCTCGTCCAGGTGGCACCACATCACTGATTCTTTAAACGGGCTCCCGCCTCTGACTCGAGGCAACTCGGTCGTCTAAAGCCGTGGACGATCGGTTAATGAAGTTGCCGATGGAAATGAAATGGAACAAGAAATGAACTATGAAATTTCTATGCATCCAAAACTTTAGTCTTTTCTTTTAACAACCATAATTTTCTCTCATCAAGAAGTGGAGGAGGAAACCCTGCTGAGCCTAACACCCTGAAATACTACTGGAGTACCTACCAGTAAATCTTCTGCCATGGCCATGGACTTTGTGTAATGGCTCTCCTAGACACAGCATGACCTCGCCCCCAATACCGGGAGAGACGAATCCCCTGCCGATCCGCTCACGTGCCTCCATAAGGCTCGGGACTGTACCCAAAAGCTACCTGTTTGCACGACTCCTTTGAGCCGTGGTAGGGTAGAAATCAAAGCACAGTGGGAACTCACACGAGACAAATGACGACCTCAGGTCGATGAACTAACCTGTACACATGTCACCAGGGAACTGCTATCTGATGATAGATATAATACTAACTAGCAGATTCCCGGCGAGTCCTGTCCGGTGTACTCATAACCCAATGAGCACCTGTATACATCTTAGGTGATCCAACTGACACCAGTGGCTTGTGAGACCGGCCACCGCCCCTCGTCGGGGTCTCGACTGTACACACTAGTCTACTCCGGAGTATCGATGCCCTGTCTCGAAACTCCCACGACTAGGGACCACAATTAAGGATATGCATATAAACTACCCAACTCTCACGTATATGATCGCCATCATACTGTTGGTAGTAAAGCAAGATCCTAAGGGCTCTATCAAAGTGTAACATGTAATCAGTCACCTGAACATGTACATGACTGATAAAGGCAAACCAGATAGCATACTATCATCTCGAGTAAGACTGTCCTACCGGTATAGGTCCTCCGCAATCATTGCAATCACGTACCTGCGATCCAATAATTGACTATGAGGGCACTATCTCCAACACTAACAAGCTGGACTACAGGTAAGGAAACCGCCTAACATCTGAGTCGATCCATATACATACTTGTATATATATATTAGTCGGTGATCCCGCCTCAATAATATCATATCCGATACCATATCTACAATCAGACATCCCAAGTCAAGAGTGCGGATCAATCATCAATATAGCTCGTACGTAAATCCGGCGTACGGCATCCCAAATCTGGGTACGGGTCAATATCACATTCATCATTCTATTCACCTGGTATCCTCTTTATCAAATATCATGATCGGGGTACTGATCTAAGTCTAGTACAATACTGATACCGCCTAAGTATGCATGCACGTGTGTGAAACACTACGTCAAGACCCGTTACAACGTCATGTCGTATCTCAAATACGAACCCTGCTATATCACCGATCTCACGGCCTCATATCAAATCTCATCGACTCATCTTAAATCCCAAGTACATCCTCATTATCCATGCATGTGTATATGAATGTACATATGCATAGTCCCATACCCACGCATATATACATATATACACATCCCAATCTACGCACAAGGAAGTAAAGTATGCAAGTCTGTGTGTGCGTATGTGGGTATAACAACTACTCTAGGGTTTCGCAACTAACCCAAAGGTACTCTATGAACACATAAACATAACATGAATGAACATTCTCGTATCATAAGACACCTATATAAACATACATATATGAGCTACACTACGGACTGCGGGGTGCTATACGCCATCCACCCGACTTCTCCCCGTAGATATAAATCTACTCACCTGGTCCTCGCTCGCGCGTGCCGACGTCGCCACGCGCTTGCTTGTCGTCTCGAAATCTTCGTAAGGGTACCTACATATCATAACGCACCGTATCGCATTAAAATCCGACTCATGACTAAAACGACATACGAATCCCATATAGGTCAAAACCTATGGCTGCTTTCACAAATCAACCAAAAAACCCTCGACGTCGGCGTACAAACGCCAATCCATCGAGAAAAACCCAAACACACTCATTTGCACGATCACAAGCACTAATTATACTGTAAAATAGGTTAAAATTCACAAAACCCCCAAACTCACTTTAAAAGCCATTTTTCCGAAAATCTAGTAAGCAAATATTACCCGTTTTAGTACAAAACCCGACGTTTAAACAAATCTAGCGGCCATAATACTTATTAAACATCTCAAATAAGTCATAAAAACAATTTCCACAATTTAATCTCATTAAATTTCATTAACCTCAAAATTCTAGTTTACAATATACCCAATTTTAACAATTTTATAGCAAAAATGCACAACAACAATCTAGCTTAGATTTGCATGATCTAAAGCATTTAACTACAATTAATAATGTTAATGAAGTCATGAAAAACCTAATTAGAATTTTAGTCTAACATTTGCAATAAATTTCCAAAACCTAGTTTGCATAAAATTCCAATTTTAACAATTTCAAGCATCAATTAGTAAACTAGCAACTAGGTTAGTTTTACCATAACATTAATATGTCAAAAATATCACACAACCATAATCTCACATCATAAAACCCTAAGTTGCATTCAATCCCTTTCTAGAATTTCCAAACTTGCAACAAAAGCCTAATTTACACTTAAATAAATTAGCTTTAAGGAATTAACTAACAAATTAAGCTAAAGATTTAGAAATTATACCCAAAACATTTGAAGATCCATAAGCACCTATAGCCTCCCAAATTGAAATCTTGTTCCCTAGATCCATTCATGATAGGCAAATGAGAAATGGGTAAGAGTTGGATTTTGATTTCGGTGAGGTTTTACTTGATTTTTGAAGAAGTTTTTGAAGGATTTTGGAGATGAGATAAGGTGGTGAAATAGGGGGAATTAGGTGCAGAATTTCGGCCAGAGGAGAGGAGAGGAGAGGGAGAGGTGAGGGGATTTGTGTGGAAATTTCAAGGTCAATGCCCTCACAAATTACCATAATACCCCTACCCTTTTAATATATATAAAAAAACCCTTTTTACACCATTTTTTCACATGATTTAAGGTCAAAAAGAGGGAAAGAAAATTCTTGGGCTGATACAATAGTGTGGGGCCGGCCAAGGGAAGTGAGGGTGAGTGTGAGAGACTTTACAAAAAAATTCTATGCAAAAAGACCCCCCACAATACCATATTTGCAAGTTTTAGTTCAAAATAATTATATTTTTGTTTTCCATAATAAAAACCAATTAAAACTTGAAATAAAATACTAAAAAATTATATTACAACTAGATTTTAATTAACATGATTTTAAAGATTAAAATTATCCCATTTAAATTTGTATTTATCACTAATTTAATGTATTTTCTTACCGGCTTAAAATAATATTAAAAATAATTTTTTTCAGAAAATTTGAAATTTCACCAGTGGCTCAATAAACACTAAATACTAGCAATTACACAGCTAGAATATGTATATTTAATTTTTATAATAAGATATTTGTATTTTGACTTTTTACAAAAAAAAACCCCTTATTTTACCGATTTTCCGAAATTTCACCGAAACGATTTTCAAAACGTTACATTCTCTCTCTCTTTTAAAATGAAAAGTGCGGTTTTCTCGTGATGAATGAGTCGTCCACCATGATGTTTTCTCGGTTATGAGATGGATTTCGAGACCCGATTCGAGGAGTCGTATGGACTATCTCGGGTACATGGTGGACCCGGTATGGTACCCCGGTGCGAGAGTGATTTCATGGAGGAGGATGAGCCCGGCAAGGGTAGACTGCCTACCGGTGATTGTTTGGCGCGTCAGATATCCGGAGGATACCGTTCGTGGTCATGTGATTTATGATACGGGCCGATCCGGGCTGACGGAGCCCGAGGTATTGAGATTTGAGACACTGAGATTTTGAGATTTGATACAGGCCAGTCCGGGTAGCCGGAGCCTGAGATATTGAGATATTGAGATTTATGTTTTGTGTCGATACTCGACACGGTTTCTCTGTTGATTTCATTGATGATACTCGATTTATATACATATAGAAATCTCATTAAATAAAGAAAACAGTTGTCTCACTCATTTCATTACATTACATTCATACCTCATATATTATGATACATTGTTACTTGAGGCACTGATACGAGCACATGGGATTACACTTATGTATAGATGTTTACTCTTGCCACCTTTTCATGCTTCAGACTTATCATTTTGAGGTTATATATATTTATTGATCGTATTGACCTAGGATTGTGTCATAAATACGATTTCTGCTCGGTGATGTTTTCTACTCACGAGTTAGCAACTGACCCCTATTGTGCACAGTATCTTACATGTTTTGTCGTACAGGTTTCATTACGGTTTACTGGCACACTGCTTCTTTTTCGGGTGATTTACTAGGTAGGTGGATTCACTTGCATCGTGACCACCATTGTACTTTATTACATTCAGTTTTATCTAGTAACTCCATCAACCAGACTTGTATATTTTTTTCAGACTAGAGACCGGTTGTACTATTCTTTCGACCTTAGAGTCACGCGTTGTATTATTATGGATTTCATGCTGTTTGGAGTTTTGATCCTCCCCTTCGGCGTTGTATAATATATTGCTTGCGTGGTCTTGCTCGTCGATTGACTAAGAGCTAGCTCCCGCTTAGGGAAGCCTTTTATTGTTATATATGCTTTTATCATGTTGTACCCCATTCGGGGCCAGTATTTACAAAGGAAACTCTGCCGGAATTTTCAGAAAAGACTTGTGATTTTAAAATGCATATTCGACTTATTTTAATAAAACATTTCATCAAAATGGTTTTAGATTTCTGGGCTCCTTGGCTTACTTGAATTAGATGTGGTCCTATAGACTTCATATGATTCAAGTGCCAGTCACATGCTATTTCGGGTCATGACAAAGTTGGTATCAGAGAGCTAGGTTAATCTTGGTTCGAGTCTAGGTTTGACTATGCGGAGCCTAGGGCGTTTGTATATATACGGAATCTAGGCTTGACCTTACGGAACTTAAACTTAGTCGAGGGGGTATTAGACCCGAACTTTCGTCGCATAGGTTGACCTTGGTTGATAGAGTAGGTGACTTAAAGAGAGTGACGTACCGTGTGTATGTTCCGCGGCATACTTACGATAAGCTACTCCGCTTAAGAAGCCTTAGGATATACATTTCCTTGCACAACATTTTATTCATTCATGATCTATCCTCATCGATATTGGTATATGATTTTGCTGCCACGATTACACGGGCAGAGAGAGCTACGGCTAGAGTTGAGGTCAGCATGAGCTCGTCACGGACGAGGACTGACCAAGGAATGATTTCAGGGACGTACGATTGCATAGAGAGGCGTCGTTTTATTGTGTTTTCACGCCAAGAGCGTTTGATGGATCGCTGTTATGAGATTTCTCGGACGTGCAGATCAGCACCAGAGGATTGAGCCACTGATAGAGGCCAGCCAGAATGTGATGACTATTGATGTATCGCTTATTCATGATTATTGAGGCACTGTTCAGCGTGCAGACGAATGAGCCAGTTGTTGCTACGAACGATGGGATATCGACCCAGATGTTGGAGCTATTGCAGTACGAGTTGTACTCAGAGATATGATAGATGGTCGCTAGTCACACGAGGATGAATGACTAAGACATGTGATTCATTCGCTTACCCCGATGTGAGGTCATCAGATTGATTGATTCCATCTTAAGAAGACTTCACACAGATACGTTGGGAGTCGATAGAGACGATCGAATATCAGAAACCCATTTTCCAAGTTTAAAGTATTTGAAGAAAACATGCAAGTAACTCTACGGACCCTCTAGAAGAATGAAAACCCTAACTCGACATAATGGCCATGTGAAAGCCTTTGAACCTTCGGGTTTGAGGCAGTTCCACGGTGCCATTAATGAGGCTTAGGTTTGCCCTTCTACGGTTGGTCCATAGGTACTGTGGCATGTACTCGATATTATTAAACTGTTCTCAAGATGTTGATCTCTTAGGAGATTATGAGGTTTTGACGAGTCGATCGGATGGTTCGATATCTTTCGGATACCATGTGATGGATGTAAGTCCACGTTGCTCACCTCTGTTCTTACGGGGAGGCGGAAATGGCGAAAAACAATAATTTGGCGCAAGGCAACATGGACTCAAAAGCAAGGATCTTGGCTAAACTAGAAACTAGCAAACAAGTAGAGGCTTTAACTACTATGATGTAGAAAATATACCTCACGGAACCGGTCCTTCGGGTCTTCTCTCCGCTGTCCGGCTCGTCCATCCACGCTCCGAGGGTCGATCCGGATCTTGGTCACCTCCGCGGCCTTCTTGATTCGAAGACGATCCACCCGAGAGTTGTACACTAAGCTCCGCCTCAAGCCAAGGCAACTAGGGCAAAGAGATTGCTAATCTAAATGCCTTAGGTTGTGTAGAAGAGAAAGATGGAAGTATTTGTCTATGTGGATTCTTTTTCTCTCAACACATGAGATCAAAAGAACTTTCAAGAGGAGGAAGATGAAGGAGAAAACTTAGCAACCATGGAGCTTTTCTTTTCTTCTCATTTCAAGAGAGGGAAATGAGAAGTGAATAATGAAAAAATTGACCCAAATGAAATGAACCATGGTTGCAATAATACACCCAAAACCATCATTACTAATCCTATCATGATAAAGTTGATGCTACATTGAATTGACCATTATCATAACTCAAGAATTAAAAAGAAAAGAAAAGAAGAGTGTAGATCTCTCTTGAAGGTCAACGGTCAACTCGGTCAACGGGTCAACAAAGTCAAGAGAGATCTAAGTGGTCAAGTGGTCAATGCAATTAGCCATCACTAATCTATCACTAAAAGGATTAGTAAACAATGTCTCCGGCTCATAATGGTTTCGACCAAACGAATTGTCAAAACCCTAATGAGAGTGCCACATTACGGTTTTGGCCAAACCAACTGCCAAAACCCTAATGGGGCACATCCTCCTTTATCGCTCCTTAAAACTGTGCATACACACCCGCATCCGCATTCCGTAGAATGCGAATGCACAGAAGACAAATCAAATCCATCTGTGCAATACCAGGATCTGGCTTAAACCAAAGCCCACTAGTATTGCCTGACCGAACAGCATACGCACTCAAGTGCACGTAAGTGATCGTAGCCCTGCCGTAAAACTATACGGCCTCTACACGTTTCGCTCAGCGTAGGGAAACTCTCTGTGTGGGACTCTAAAGACTCGACACTACGCTGGCAGTGGGTTTAACCACAGACCGCAAGCGGCACTAGCTGTACGTAACGGTCCCCAGGTAGATGTCGATAAGAAGGCCGATGAGGTAAACCCATCCGAACTCCTACTGAGCCTGTATGTGACAATCTCCGTACAGTCCGGTCTGTTCGTCTGATACATCGCATGGCAGGCCTAGGGGGGCAGTGAACGTCACTCCCCTAATAGCGGTACATGTCGTGTCGGAGTGTAGCCCAGAACACCCTGAGATAACACTGGAAACCTACCAGTATATCTCGCTTGCCCTGGCCAGGGACTACTTGTGTAATGGCTCTCCTAGACACAGCGCGATGTCAACCCCCAATACCGGGAGAGACGAATCCTGTCTAACCGTCACTGCCTCCAAGTGCTTCTGGACTGCACCCAACTACTACCTGTTTGCACGAATCCTTTGAGCCGTGGTGGGGTAGTAATCTAAGTACAGTGGGAACACACTCGATGCGAAGTGACAGTGTCAAGTCGGCGGACTAAGCTGTACTCATGTCACCTGGGAACTGATAACTGACGATAGGTATAATACCAACCAACAGTTCCCGACAAGTCCTGACCAGTGTACTCGTAACCTAACGAGCACCCGCTTACTATCTCAAGTATGACGTATTGACGGCTGTGGGGCAGACCGTCTCCCCCGCTGGGATGAGAAACACATACGCTAGTCTACTCCGGAGTATCGATGCCCTGTCTCGATAGTCCAACGACTAGGAATCTGTATAAGGATGTGCTTATGGATTACCCAGCCCCCACGAGTATGACTGCCATCACAACGCTGGTAATCAAGCAAAGATCCTAAGGGCTCTACTAATATGTATATAAGCGATATGCTAAAAGAAACACATGCTCATATTGAAGTAGAGACAAACCAAGTAGCATACTACTATTTTGAGCAAGATTGTCTATACAACTGTGAATATCCCAAGCTTCCATTAAGTAATATACAAGCTAGTATGATACAGTAATGGCCTCTAGGGCATATACACTAACAATCTCCCACTTGCACTAAGGCCATGTACTGGCGTATCGAAGACCTATCATCTCGATCAGCCGCTCGAACTGAGTCTGGGGTAGGGCCTTCGTGAGTGGATCTGCTGTGTTGTTCTCTGTATTTACTCTCTTCACCTCGATCTCCCGGCGATCTACGATCTCCCTGATCAGGTGGTACCGCCTCTAAATGTGCCTGGACTTCTGATTGGACCTGGGTTCCTTCGCTAAAGCTATAGCGCCGTTGTTGTCGCAATACAGCGGTATTGGATCAACAATGGTAGGAACCACCTGAAGCCCCGTGAGGAACTTCTTCATCCAGACAGCTTCCTTTGCGGCATCGGAAGCAGCTATGTACTCCGCTTCCATAGTTGAGTCAGCAACGGTCTCCTGCTTGGAACTCTTCCAGCAAACCGCCCCTCCATTGAGGGTAAAGACATAACCCGACATGGACTTGGAGTCATCCTTGTCACTCTGGAAGCTGGAGTCAGCAAAGGCCTCGAGTTGGAGGTCTTTTCCGCCATACACCAAGAACATCTCCTTAGTCCTTCTCAGGTACTTGAGAATGTTGTTTACCGCTATCCAGTGTTTCTCCTCTGGGTTTGACTGATACCGGCTTACAACGCTCAATGCGTATGCTACATCTGGTCTGGTACATAACATCGCATATATTATAGAGCCTACCGTAGAAGCGTAGGATATAATAGACATGCGATCTCTTTCCAAATCAGTCTTGGGAGACATCTCTTTGGAGAGGGTGATCCCGTGACAAGCCGGTAAATTACCGCTCTTGGAATCTTCCAAGCTGAATCTTTTCAGTATGGTGTCGATGTACCTTGACTGTGAAAGTCCTAACATCCTGTTAGATCTATCACGATAGATCTGGATCCCCAGAATGTAGTTGGCATCGCCCAGGTCCTTCATGGAGAATCTCTGCGACAACAATCCTTTGACTGACTGTAGCATAGGAATATCATTTCCTATTAGGAGAATGTCATCCACATACAAGACGAGGAATACCACACTTCTCCCTACAATCTTACTGTAAATGCATGGTTCATCTGGGTTTTTGATAAAGTCGAATTCTTTGACAGTATCATCGAAGCAGATGTTCCAACTGCGCGATGCCTGCTTCAGTCCATAGATGGACTTTAGCAACTTGCACACTTTACCGCTGCTCCCACTCTGAATGAATCCCTCTGGCTGATCCATATAGACGCACTCTTCTAAATGTCCATTTAGGAAAGCCGTCTTTACGTCCATCTGCCAGATTTCATAATCGTGGAAAGCAGCAATGGCAAGAAGGATCCGAATGGATTTCAGCATAGCCACTGGAGAAAAGGTCTCGTCATAGTCCAAACCAGGTCTTTGACGAAAACCCTTTGCAACAAGTCTAGCTTTATAGGTCTCAACCTGCCCATCTACACCAATCTTCTTTCTGAAGATCCATTTGCAGCCTACGGGTTTTACCCCTTCTGGAGCAAAGTCCAAAGTCCAAACATTGTTGGTGTACATGGACTCCATCTCGGCCCGCATTGCATCCAGCCATTTTACCGAGTCACCGCTCTTAATGGCTTTCTGGAAGCTAGTAGGCTCACTATAATCCATAGTGCAATCCTCTCTATCCCCGTCTATGAGAAAACCGTAGTATCTCTCGGGCGGATGAGACTGCCTACAACTCCTACGGAGTGGCGCTGGAATGTCCGGTTCTCCTGAACCTTCTGGTTCTCCCAAGCTTTCAGTAATAGCTTGTGGTTCTGGAATTTCTTTCAGTTCTACTACGCTCCCACTTGTTCCTTTTTCTAAAAACTGATGTTCCAGAAAGTGGGCATGACGAGAAACAAAAACCTTTTGTTCCTCTGCGTAATAGAAAAAATACCCCCTGGAGTTCTTTGGGTATCCCACAAACTTACACAGTACCGAGCGTGCCTCGAGCTTGTCCGCATGCTGCTTTTTTACAAAAGCTGGACAACCCCATATCTTCAGATACTTAAGACAGGGTTTCTTCCCACACCACATCTGATATGGTATGGTAGGCACAGTCTTGGAGGGAACCTTGTTCAAAAGATATGCAGCTGGGTCTAGTGCATAACCCCAGAAGGATCGCGGCAACTCAGCCTTACTCATCATGGATCGAACCATATCCAATAGGGTTCGATTCCTCCTTTCCGATACACCGTTGTGTTGTGGTGTGTATGGAGGAGTAAGCTGAGAGAGAATTCCATTCTCTTTTAAGAAGCCCAGAAACTCGGCACTTAAGTAGTCACCACCTCGATCAGATCTTAGTGTCTTGATACTTTTGCCTGTTTGTTTTTCAACTTCATTCTTGTATTCCTGAAATTTTTCAAAGGCCTCGGATTTGTGCTTCATCAAGAAGACATGCGCATACCTAGAGAAATCATCTATGAAAGTAATGAAGTATGAATAACCACTTCGCGCATGTGTAGACATTGGACCACACACATCACTGTGTATGAGTCCCAAGAGCTCACTTGCTCTTTCTCCGTGTCCAGTGAACGGAGTCTTTGTCATCTTTCCCATGAGACAAGATTCACAAGTGGCATAAGACTGATACTCGAACGGATCCAAGTATCCTTCTTTATGTAACTTTGTCAACCGTGTCTCATTAATGTGACCCAGTCTACAATGCCATAAGAAAGCCTGATTTAAATCCGGAGACTTTCTTTTAAGTGTGTTCTGGACACTGAAGACCTGAGCTTGATTCAAAGCATATATACCGTTTTTCAATGTACCTGACCCAATCAGTACTTGATTTAGGTGGATGTTTACTACATCGCTTACAAAAGTAAAATCATATCCTTCCTTAGAAAGTAAGGATACAGATATGATATTACATGTCGCACCTGGTACATAAAAACAGTCACGCAGAATCAATATCTGCCCAGTTGTCAGTCCTAGATGATATTCCCCTACGGATTCAGCATACATGCTCATTCCGTTAGCAACCCTGAGAGTCATATCACCTTTCTTGATAACCCTACGGTTTCTCAGAGCCTGTAACGAATTACAGATATGAGATCCTGATCCGGTATCCAATACCCAGGAAGTAGGGTTAAGTGACATACAGTTCTCTGTTACAAACACACCCGAAGCCGAAGCCACAACATGCTTCGAATTCTGGCTACTGGCTTTGCAAGCCCTGCAATCCTTCTGCCCATGTTCATTCCCGTAACAATAGGAACATCCCTCTTTTACCATATCCATTCCCGAAACTTCCGCCCCTCCCTTTCTTTCTACTTCCCTGGTTTCCTTCAGGGTAGTAGGTAGAGACTGTTGAACTAAGTCAGCATCTGACCCGTTCTTCAATGTGGTCTTCAGGTCTGTGAGCTCAAAAGAGCTGGTCTCTGTAAGGACGTTCCCCCTACAGATGACCCGATAGCCGACCTCGCTGGAAGCAATTCGTTCGAAGTCTCATATCTTGCGATACGAGATTGCTCTCCATATAAATCTTTGTTATGGAGGAAGATAGAAACTGAGTCCATCTTCTCGTGCTGCCTCTGGTACGTACCATCAACTGAGGCTAACACGAGGCACTTGGCTTTCGGACAGTCTTTTTCCGATGTCCTATGGATATGAATATCCGTGACAAGGGAAGCTGGACCTGAGACGGCAGGGGTTGGATTAGTCAAGGGCTGTCCCAGCTTGTCATGGGCAAAGGACATCTGGACAGACCTTTGTCAGTCATAACAGTCAGATTCAGTCATTTTATTTATCTATATGTAACCTAGCTGCGGTCACTGGGTCGCTGCAATTAAGAGAGAGAGAAGAAAACACTTAGCATGATGCTCTTGCAAGTTTAGATTGGTTTTTACCACTGTCTCTCGAATCCCTCCTCAAACCATAAAGGAAGAATTAGTCAGGATCAATCTCACCGTACAATACTTGCTTAACCGTTCAGCCAGGCCTGTGTCGGTACTTCGAGGGATGTTTTCCAACGCTTTCGCGAAGTTTCTTAATTAAGTAACCTCTTTTCCCTGTGGGCGTAGCCCCGCTAACACCTTTCTAGACACCTACTAGGTTTATAGCATTGATCATTAAGTGAGAAAGTTCCCGAGGAGTAGCATATACTGACAGTAGAATCGGGATCCAAATATCATCACGTGACAAAACTGAAGGAATTCTACCAGAATCATCACACTCCAAATGGTATGCAGCGCTAGCAAGTTTCAGTACTTTTGAAACTCCCGATGTGGATTTTTGCCCCATGCTCTTATGACCTTGACGAAGGCCAACATATCATAAGTCACATGTCAAGTTCTACGCGTCATTGTCCAGGTTAATTTGAACCCACCCGTACATACCCTTGACGAAGGCCAAAATAGTAGTACGACTGTCCCAAGCCAACGCATCTATCTATGCTACAGATAAATATTCTGCAGCTACCAATCACTATGCCTTGGCGAAGGTCAAAATACATAGCTTGAATACTACTGAATATTTAACCGAAATGACGGAGGGCTACGAATGGTTTTGGCGAAACCGTGAACGTAGTGAACTAGATATAATCGATGGAACGAGATAGCTTTTAAAAGGAGTGGTTCAAGCTCCGCGTTTAAAAAGCTGGTTTTTGAAAAGAACCGAGTGGTTTTGAAAGTGTTCCAACGACTTTTACTTGGTTTATTTTCTTGCATTAATTCCAATGCGTCCCATCATTTAATCCTACCATTGCAGAAAACAACCAAAATATGGTGTACGCTTATGCCATCCGCATTCGCCACGGGGTCCCGTCATCACCCGTTAGGTTACTTAACTAACGACAGAGCGGGGGCTGGACTAGCGCGGATGCAAAACATAAGCAACACCTAAATAGATATCATATATAGATATATAGCAATGATAGCCATTACAGATCACAGATGAACACTTTGGATATACTAGGAATCCGCGATTCGTTCGAGCCTGCAACGAAGAGCGGATTACACGGTCGCGATGAATAGCCAAACCCCACCCTAGACCACTACGGGTGCGGCAAACTACCCGTAAAGTACCCGAAGCGAAGCAACCTCCCTCAACGCGTGAGTAAGCCACTCGGCACTTCGAGATACCCGGTAGTTTGTGCACTCCACCTTGGGTCTATCCTAGGAGCAAAAACAGTAAAAAGAAATTATAAAATGACGGCTACAACCCCGACCCGGTTGTGCGGCCAAACAAATAATATTACATCAATTTACAAATTTTACAATGAATGAAAGAAAAAGAAACTCTCATCTTACATCCACCCCGGCTATTCATCCGCGACAATCCACCGAGTTCATATCCATAAACCATCAACATTACAGATCACAGATATGTATAACCCCCACTAATCGACGTATAGCGATTAGCGGACGTTCAATACATATATCACATCACAGATAATATCCATTAGCCAAAGTCTATGGAATATCGATCAAAATACGGATTTTTAACCACCCCAAAAGTCAATTTGCTCTCTGGAAAATCTGGGTAAAAAAACATGTCTTAAAAATCCCAAAATAGCCAAACTAAAACACTGCACGAAACCCGATCCACTGCCGAGTTAAATCGGCCGCGGAACCGCGGCAATGAGCATGTCATTGCCGCGGAACCGCGGCGGTTTGATCGAATCACTGGATCGTTTTTCTGCAGTGTTTTTACAAAACCCTGAGACGATTTTTCATATATTTTAAATCACTTTTTGAGCAGTATAAAAATCGACAGAAACTTGAGGATTTGCGGACGTGTTTTGCGACTTTTTTCCGATCGATATTCTAAACACTTTGCTAACTTACTAGTTTATGTTTAGCTAAGCTCTGATACCACTGTAAGTCCACGTCGCTCACCCCGGTTCTTACGGGGTGGCGGAAACGGCGAAAAACAATAATTTGGCGCAAGGCAACATGGACTCAAAAGCAAGGATCTTGGCTAAACTAGAAACTAGCAAACAAGTAGAGGCTTTAACTACTATGCTGTAGAAAATATACCTCACGGAACCGGTCCTTCGGGTCTTCTCTCCACTGTCCGGCTCGTCCATCCACGCTCCGAGGGTCGATCCGGATCTTGGTCACCTCCGCGGCCTTCTTGAGTCGAAGGCGATCCACCCGAGAGTTGTACACTAAGCTCCGCCTCAAGCCAAGGCAACTAGGAAAAAGAGATTGCTAATCTAAATGCCTTAGGTTGTGTAGAAGAGAAAGATGGAAGTGTTTGTCTATGTGGATTCTTTTTCTCTCAACACATAAGATCAAAAGAATTTTCAAGAGGAGGAAGATGAAGGAGAAAACTTAGCAACCATGGAGCTTTTCTTTTCTTCTCATTTCAAGAGAGAGAAATGAGAAGTGAATAATGAAAAAAATTGACCCAAATGAAATGAACCATGGTTGCAATAATACACCCAAAACCATCATTACTAATCCTATCATGATAAAGTTGATGCTACATTGAATTGACCATTATCATAACTCAAGAATTAAAAAGAAAAGAGAAGAAGAGTGTAGATCTCTCCTGAAGGTCAACGGTCAACTCGGTCAACGGGTCAACAAAGTCAAGAGAGGTCTAAGTGGTCAAATGGTCAATGCAATTAGCCATCACTAATCTATCACTAAAAGGATTAATAAACAATGTCTCCGACTCATAATGGTTTCGACCAAACGAATTGTCAAAACCCTAATGAGTGTGCCATATTACGGTTTTGGCCAAACCAACTGCCAAAACCCTAATGGGGCACATCCTCCTTTATCGCTCCTCAAAACTGTGCATACACACCCGCATCCGCATTCCGTAGAATGCGAATGCACAGAAGACAAATCAAATCCATCTGTGCAATACCAGGATCTGGTTTAAACCAAAGCCCACTAGTATTGCCTGCCCGAACAGCATACGCACACAAGTGCACGTAAGTGATCGTAGCCCTGCCGTAAAACCATATGGCCTCTACACGTTTCGCTCAGTGCAGAGAAACTCTCTGTGTGGGACTCTAAAGACTCGACACTACGCTGGCAGTGGGTTTAACCACAGACCGCAAGAGGCAATAGCTATACGTAACGGTCCCCAGGTAGATGTCGATAAGAAGGCCGATGAGGTAAACCCATCCGATCTCCTACTGAGCCTGTATGTGACAATCTCCGTACAGTCCAGTCTGTTCGTCTGATACATCGCATGGCGGGCCTAGGGGGGTGGTGAACGTCAGTCCCCTAATAGCGGTACAAGTCGTGTCGGAGTGTAGCCCAGAACACCCTGAGATAACACTGGAAACCTACCGGTATATCTCGCTTGCCCTGGCCAGGGACTACTTGTGTAATGGCTCTCCTAGACACAGCGCGATGTCAACCCCCATTACCGGGAGAGACGAATCCTGTCTAACTCTCACTGCCTCCAAGTGCTTCGGGACTGCACCCGACTACTACCTATTTGCACGACTCCTTTGAGCCGTGGTAGGGTAGTAATCTAAGTACAGTGGGATCACACGCGAGGCGAAGTGACAGTGTCAAGTCTGCGGACTAAGCTGTACTCATGTCACCTAGGAACTGATAACTTACGATAGGTATAATACCAACCAACAGTTCCCGACAAGTCCTGTCCAGTGTACTCGTAACCTAACGAGCACCCGCATACTATCTTAAGTACGACATACTGACGGCTGTGGGACAGACCGTCTCCCCCTCTGGGATGAGAAACGCATACGCTAGTCTACTCCGGAGTATCGATGCCCTGTCTCGATAGTCCAACGACTAGGGACCTGTATAAGGATGTGCTTATGGATTACCCAGCCCCCACGAATATGACTGCCATCACAACGCTGGTAATCAAGAAAAGATCCTAAGGGCTCTACTAATATGTATATAAGCGATATGCTAAAAGAAACACATGCACATATTGAAGTAAAGACAAACCAAGTAGCATACTACCATTTTGAGCAAGATTGTCTATACAACTGTGAATATCCCAAGCTTCCATTAATTAATATACAATCTAGTATGATACAATAATGGCCTCTAGGGAATATACACTAACAATGGGATGCATTGCTTGGGTGACTCCAGATACGAGTATAGCCGTTGGAGCGCAGTCCATGCAGCCACGAAGAGACGAGTCCGGATCAGTCGACATTAGAGAAAAGTGGAGTAAGAGGTTCGTACGAGATCTTAATGAGACGGCGTTCCACTCCGCCGACATCAGAGATGTGATACGCATGCAGAGGCGTTGTTTATGGATATATCTTCTAGAATGAGTCGTGATGAGTATGCAGCCGTTCCGGAACAAGAAATAGATTTAGTAAAAGATGACAACTTCCGGGCAGTTCGGTAGAAACGAGATTTGGGAGAGACTTCGACAGAACCTTTCTGGAATACTATACGAGAAGACTTGGACCCAGGATCGGTCATATTGTGCATACCCAGCAGGCCAGAGTTCGGCACCGTCGACGAGACATGTTATGAGTGACCATGACAGTTGGCCAGAGATTCTTAGAGGATGTGCTTGAGCGGGACTATTCTGCCATACTTGATTTCGGTGTTTTGGGCGATCTATTCGCATGATTGAGTTTTGATGACCGAGTTTCATGATTTTTGTTTTCGTGCACCATGGTTGTACCTACTGGGTATTTATATTTTGTGCATAGTTATTACACTTGAGATATGCTTTATACACCATTGTGTTGATTATGATTTGTGCACAAATATTGCACTTGATATCGTTTTGTGCCTTGGCTGCACATGTTTGTGATTTCATTGATTTCATACAGTTGGGTTGATTTTGTGCATATGGTACGCACACGATTTGGTTTTTGCACTCGGTATAGTTCGCATATGCTTGCAGTGCCTTGATACGTATTTTGTGCACGCGGTTGCACATGGTTATGAGATTATATACCACGGTATACTGGATTTGGATTTGAGATGTGTTGTATACCATCGATTTCGATTGTGATACTCGATATTTCTTTTGTGCACCTTGTGCACCTGATTGGACTCCTGCGCATATTTGACTCGCTTGGAGTGGATTTTGCGCATGTTCGGCGCTTGATATTGGATTTCGTGATTTCGTGCATGTTGGATGCAAATGATTTAGGTTTTATTCATGCATGTTGGATGCACATGATTTAGGTTTTATTCGTGCATGTTGGATGCATATGATTTAGATTTTATTCGTGCATGATGGATGCACCTGATTTGGATTTTCGCGCTTGTTGGGCGCATGAGATGAGATGTGATTTTGGTGCACACCAGATGCACTAAATCGGGATTCTTCATGTATATCAGATGCACCTGATATTGCTGTCCGACACACCGTTTCCTCTGATAGGTGTTTCGTGCACACCCGTTGCACTTAGATGTTGTTTCTGTGCACATGTATGGCACATTCATGGATTTTGATTTCTGTGCGCACCAGACGCACGTAGCATTCATATGCATATTTTGGGATTGATTTTGGTAGCAGTACGTTTTTATGATATTTACTAGTTGTTTCGTACTGAGCAAGACTAGTCAAATGGATAGTACCT
This sequence comes from Agapanthus africanus, assembly GCA_030015575.1. Classification (NCBI taxonomy): domain Eukaryota; kingdom Viridiplantae; phylum Streptophyta; class Magnoliopsida; order Asparagales; family Amaryllidaceae; genus Agapanthus; species Agapanthus africanus. The sequence goes on along the minus strand of CM057345.1, from coordinate 218,629,072 downwards.
GGATATATGTTGCATGCATTGATAGTTATCGAAGGGATTTCCAATGAAAGAGCTATAGTCTCAGTATTTACCTACGTGTCTGAGACGACACGAAACTTTTACAAAATGGAAACCCTTCTAAATTGTTTTCAAAACGGCGATACGTGCGTATTAAATAAGGGATATATTTATATATAGAGTTATTTTCTTATAATAGACGTTCGCCACTGTGCCGCGATACATGCATCGCACAGCAACATGAAAAAGCTTGGCATGCATTTCCTTCAGATGTTTACATGAATAGTTTGATGTATATCATGTTGGTTTTCGTATTGGATTTAGACATTGATGTCTTCCCCATGACTCCGATGATTGCGGGATGCTTGACAGAGTTTTTCTTTTGATTGATACACTCGTTTTTATGTTCATGCATTGCGCTACGATGCGTTTTACGTATTGATGATTTCGGAGCCCCAAAGACTTGGACTTTTACTGAAATGTTTTAGTATTTGAGGGGTTTGAATTTAAATTCGAGGACCGAATTTCTTTAAGGGGGGAAGATTGTAACATTTCGGAGAAATAAAATATTATTTTTGGGAATTTTTATAATTAAATAATAAATATAATGAATATTTTAATAATGCGGTAAAATTAAATACCGATAAATTGGGAAAAATTTGGAAAATTATGGAAATTACTAAAAAGAGGGTGTTTTATGTGATTTAAGCGAATTATGAAATTTTATGATTTATTTGACCCTATTTTAATACTAATCGCGATTAAATATCGCTAATCGCGGATTAAGCGTGTTTTGTGCGCATGACATGCACAAAGTCATTTTTCACACTTGTTCCATGTTTCTACCATGGTTTTATTTGGGTTTCCTGTTCCAAATTTTAATAGAATGAGAAGGAAAAGAAAACAAAAGAAAGAAAAAGAAAACGGAAAACATTATAGAAGGGATATGGACATGAGAGAGAGAGGGTGAGGGGTCAACCAAGTCATGGCTCATCTCTTAACACTTCATCATCTTTATCTTTTCTTCTTCTTCTCTCACCATGGTAGCACCTCCTCCCCCCTCCACTTCAAAACCCCAAATCATCATAAAAAATTCACCAAAAGTCCATCCTCACTTCACAAAAAATGTGCACAAGCTCTCAAGCTACACTTTGGACCAAGAAAGTTTGCATTTTAGCGCTGTAAATGATTCATGAGTGTCAAATGAGGTAATCCCTTCACAATTAGTGTAGTATTTCATTTTCTTATGCATCTATTCAAGTTTAAAATCGATTTGGTGGTGTTTAGTGCACTTTGGAAATCCCTAGAGTGGGTTAGGGTTTTATTTGAGTTGTGTTGGTGAAAAAGAGGCTTAAGAGTAACCTTAAACCACCCTTGGTGTTATATAACCAGAACATACACGAGATAAGACCCGCAAACCCAAATTTCTAGAAAACAGTAACTTTTCATGTCGGTTTGTGAACTATTAGAGGGTGCGGGGAAATCTGGGATGACCTGGGGTATTTTCAAGACTAGCAAACAACTTTAGGAGCTTAGATTGACTACCAGGAGACCACCCTACAAACATGACACCCCAATTTCCCTTTAGGACCGGCGAGCTCGGAAATTCAGGGGTGGGGCTCGGTCACTTGGTGAGGGATTGGGTCCAGGTTGCTTCAGTAGGTCACATACACCCTTTATATCACTCTAGTGTTGTTTCCTTACCTTGTTTTCACCAGAGACAAAATCTGGAGCATGTTTTCTTAGTTGCTGCTTTACGTTTCGCGATGTTTATGGATTTAAGTTTTGGTATTTGTGTTTAGCATCGATCACTTGACGTTTGTACGTCTCTATCGGGTATTATTTGGTTAAGTTGCAAGGGAAAACCATAGGTTTTGACCTATGTGAGTTCCGCGTGTCGTTTTGGTTTTGATTTGGTTTTTAATACGATATGATACGTTGTGACATGTAGGTACCCCATGTGGACTTCGAGACAACAGGCAAGCGCGTGGCGACTTCGGCATCGGCAAACGAAGATCAAGTGAGTAGATATATATCTACGGGGGAAATCGGGTGGATGGCGTATAGCACCCCCGCAATTCGAAGTTGTATGCTATATATATATATATATTATATATATATATATATGTTGTTATATGATTATGGTTTATCATGATAGGTTTTTATGTTCATGGATTAGTTTAGTGTTAGTTGCGAAACCCTAGATTAGAGATTACACCCACACACACACGCACTTGCATACATTTTATTACTTGGGCGTATATGGGGATATGTATATATATATACACATGGGTACGAGACTATGTATATATATATATATATACGTATACATATACATGGATTATGAGGATAGTACTTGGGATTGGAGATGAGTCGATGAGATTGGGCTTGAGGCCGTGAGATCGGTGATGTGACAAGGTTCGTATTTGAGATACGACATAATGTTTTAGTGGGTCCTTTCGACGTGGTGTTTTCATACACACGCATGCATATATAGATGGTATCAGTATTGTATTACACGTAGATCAGTACCCCGGATCATGATATTTGATAAAGAAGATACCAGATGAATAATTTGATAGATGTGACATTTGACCCGTACCCAGATTTGGGATGCCGTACGACGGATTTACCGTACGAGCTATATTGATGATAGATCCGCACTCTTGACTTGAGTATATCATATTATAGATATTGTAACGTATGGGATACCATTGAGGCGGGATCATCGACTGTTACATACATACATATATATATATATGTATGTATGTATGTATGTATGTATCGACTCAGATGTTAGGCGGTTTCCTTACCTTTCGATCATCCTGTAGTTACTTGCAAATGATAGATTAGAATCGAGTCATACCTATTTCAAAACTAACGAATCGTGAGTATTTTAAAGACAGGCCAAGGGATTCTATGAATATTTCAAAGGACGTACATTTTCTTAAAAACACCGTAGTCCCTATTTTCTAAACACACGATTCGTATTATTTCAAATGGAAAAACTGTACGACTCATATTTAGACATATGCAGATTCGTTATCATTGTATTTGATATTCAACTCCTTCATATTCTTGCTGCTCGCATCGCATTGCATGCTTATATTGTGTTTTCATATGTTAATATTGAAATCATGCTGTCAGGACACCAGCACCATTACAGATGATGCGTATGTTCCACATACACTTACTTGCCGGCTCACACACATCATCATCGGTAATTTCCATGTCACGTACACTTTAAAGAATATTAATTGATTGATATCACCTGTTAGCTGATATCAATTGACTTATCATTACTATGCTAGTTTAGACATTGTATTCATTATTGTGATACTTCTTGCATATTAGTATTCATTGGTTATGCAGTATTATGGAGTTTTATGCCGATATTCACTGTTTACTTGCTATTGATGATTGGATTTCGGATTATCATGAGATTTCCAGGATTTGGGGGAAAACCGCAAGAATATATATAAACTTCTCTCTCTCTCCCTCTCTCTCTCTTTTAAAATGAAAAGTGCGGTTTTCTCATGATCAATGAGTCGTCCACCATGATATTTTCTCGGTTATGAGATGGATTTCGAGGCCCAATTCGAGGAGTCGTATGGACCGTCTCGGGTACATGGTGGACCCTGTTGGTCCTCCCTTGCACCCAGTTTAGGGTTTGGTAGCATCACGCATGCCACTTTAAAATTTAGAGAGGTGCAAAGCAAGCAAACCATGAATCAAGCTAGAATTTCTGGGGTAACAAGTTTGAATCACATTAAAACAAGAAAAGAGATAAGGATTACAACCTTTGTAGTCCGTTCCTTCGCTTCATAAGCTCCTTGTTGAGGTCCCTTCGCTGTGTTCATCATGAACTCCGACTCTCGAGAGGCTCCGTGAAGAGAATGATGCACCTTGCTTGAAGACTTCACCAATCCAAGATGATCTACCTTGAAGAATCCCAAACCAAAGCTCTTGCTTCACTAATCAAGTATTAGTAAAGCAAACACCATAATCTAAGTGGCTAGAATAGATGAGGATAATGGAGTAGGAATTTTGCTCTATTTTGTTTTCATATTCTCACTCTTTATCATCACTTATCAAAAACCTAGTGATGGTTGTCATCAAAAAAGAAAGAAGATGATCAACAAGCAATCCTGTACATTCTCCTGCAAATCCAATCGGTAACACTACCGTATAGTCCGGTCTCTTCGTCTGATATGTCGCATATCTAGTCTAGGGGTGGTAAACGTCAGACCCTGACCAGGGATTTCCAGTTATAGCTAATCGTTTGGATGGCGCAAGTCTCCTGATAGTTTAAGTAGTGTCGATATGCGACATATACCACCCCTAGACTAGATAAGTCGTGTCGATATGAGGTCCATAACAGTTCGAGAAACTACTGATAACACTTACTGTTAGTGTATATGCCCTAGAGGCCATTACTGTATCATACTAGTTTGTATATTACTTAATGGAAGCTTGGGATATTCACCTTGTATAAACAATCTTGCTCAATATAGTAGTAAGCTACTTGGTTTGTTTCTATTTCAATGTGTACATGTGTTTATTTTGCGATATCACCTATACACATTAGTGGAGCCCTTAGGATCTTTGCTTGATTACCAGCGTTGTGATGGCAGTCACACTAGTGGGGGCTGGGTAATCTATAAGCACATCCTTATACAGGTCCCTAGTCGCAGGACTATCGAGACAAGGCATCGATACTCCGGAGTAGACTAGCGTATGCGCTTCTCATCCCAGTGTGGGAGATGGTCTGTCCCACAGCCATCAGTACGTCGTACTGGAGATAGTATACGGGTGCTCGTTGGGTTACGAGTACACTGGACAGGACTCGTCGGGAACTGATAGGTTGGTATTATACCTATCGTCAGTTATCAGTTCCCAGGTGACATGAGTACAGCTTAGTCCGCTGACTTGACACTGGCACTTCGCCTCGAGTGTGTTCCCACTGCACTTTGATCACTACCCTACCACGGCTCAAAGGAGTCATGCAAACAGGTAGTAGTTGGGTGCAGTCCCGAAGCACTTGGAGGCAGTGACGGTTAGACAGGATTCGTCTCTCCCGGTATTGGGGGTTGACGCGCTGTGTCTAGGAGAGCCATTACACGAGTAGTCCCTGGCCAGGGCAAGCGAGATATACTGGTAGGCTTCCAGTGTTATCTCAGGGTGTTTTGGGCTTCACTCCGACACGACTTGTACCGCTATTAGGGGACTGACGTTTACCGCCCCCTAGGCCCGCCATGCGATGTATCAGACGAACAGACCGGACTGTACGGAGAATGTCACATTCAGACTCAGTAGGAGTTCAGATGGGTTTTACCTCGTCAGTCTTCTTATCGGCATCTGCCTGGGGACCGTTACGCACAGCTAGTGCCGCTTGCGGTCTGTGGTTAAACCCACTGCCAGCGTAGTGTCGAGTCTTTAGAGTCCCACACAGAGGGCTATTCGCCTCTGGGCAAAATGAGTAGAGGTCGCATGGTTTTGCGACAGGGTTCGTTCTCATCCGTGCACTTGTGCACTTTTGGAGTCCGGACGGATTATACTAGCAGGCTCTGGTTTGAGCCAGATACTGGTATATTTTTTGGGGTTGCTTTTATCTCTCAGTATTCTTGTTCCTCGGAACGAGAATGCAGGTGTGTATGCACAGTTGTTTGAGGCGGAGGAAGAGGTTTTTCATTAGGGTTTCGGAACGGGTGCGTATGCACAGTTGACAGTCGTCTTTTTCCAAACCCTAATGGAATTATGAAATATCAATTAATAATAGTAATTAAATGAAATTGTGTCATGGTTGATTTTGTTGACTTGTTGACCATGGTTGACTTGTTGACCATGGTTGAATGTTTGACCATCATCATTGCTTTGCAAGGATACTCCTTGATTCTAGCTTACATTCATTTAATGAAGTGATGATAATGGTCATTCCAAATACAACCATCAACTATTTCATTTGAATTATTATTATTAATTAGATAATTCTTTTTCCTTTTGTTATGGTTGCAAGAAGAAAAAGAGCTCATTCTATCATATTCATTCTCTCTCCTCACTTCATCTTCTTCTTCCTCAAGCTCAAGGAGAATCCTTCTCATGTGTTGAGAATTCCTCTCCTTGAAAAGAAAACACCCCTTAGACACTCTCTACTCACTCTAGGATCAAAGGTTTAGCAAGCCGAAGATTCTAGTTCTCTCAAAGTTCGAGAAAGAGCCCGAAGGTTGAACCCTCAGGTGGATCCATCTTTGACGGAAGAAGGCGACGAGGAAAGAACCATCAACCTCTACAAAGTTTGAAGAAGAAGGAGTTCAAGTTTAGGTATAACCATCTTTCTGAGTAGCTAACTCTCTTTAGCTTATTTGCTAGTTTTAGTTTAGGAAAAGATCCCGACTTTGTTAGTCCATGTTGCCCCATGCTCTAAAAATTTGATTTTTATACCGTTTCCGCCTCCCCGTAAGAACCGGGGGTCGCAACGTGGACTTACAGTGGTATCAGAGCCTAACTAAACTTAAACTAGCTTGGTAGCGAAGTGTATGGAAGTTCGAAACGAAAAAATCGCAAAACCGGAAATTCTAAAACCCTAAGTTTCTGTTGAAATTTTTTGTGCTCTCAAAGTAAAAATTTTTACTCCTAAAATCGGCTCAGGGTTTTGTGAGAACACCCACGAAAAACGATCCCATGAATCCTTCAAACCGCCGCGGATCCGCGGCCTCAGCTATTCTAGTCACCGTGAATCCGCCGCCGTTTGGGCTCTTCATGTGATCGTGTTTTGTGCAGTGTTCTTCTGGTAGGGTTTTGGGATTTTTCAAATATGTTATATGTGCCCAGATTTTCCAGAAAAGAAATTTACTTTTGGGGTCCTATAAATCCGTATTTTTTTCGAACTTCGCTGCACTTGGGCTATATTGGTTATTTCTGTGATGTTTGTATGTATTGAACGTCGGCTAATCGCTATAAGTCGATTAGTCGGGGTTATACATCTCTGTGATCTGTGTTTAATATTGGAATGTGTATATGAATGTGTTGGACTGTCGCGGGTGAATAGCCGGGGTGGATGTGAGATGAGCTTTTGTTTTTCTTTCATTCATTTGTAAATGTAAATTGATGTAATAATATTTTTTGTATGGCCGCACAACCGGGTCGAGGTTGTAGCCGTCATTGTATAATTCTTTTTACTGTTTTTGCTCCTAGGATAGACCCATGGAGGGGTGCAAAAACTACCGGGTACTTGGCGGGTAGTTTGCCGCACCCGTAGGGGTCTTGGGTGGGGTTTTGGCTATTCACCGCGACCGCGTAATCCGCTTTTCGTTGCAGGCTCGAACGGATTGCGGATTCCTAGTATATCCAATGTATTCATCTGTGATCTGTAATGTCTATCATTGCTTTATATTTAGGCGTTGCTTATTTTTTACAGCCGCGCTAGCCCAGCCCCCGCTCTGTCGTTAGTTAAGTAACCTAACGGGTGATGACGGGACCCCGTGGCGAATGCGAATGGCATAAGCGTACGTCATATTTTGGTTGTTTTCTATAATGGTAGGATTAAATGATGGGACGCATTAAAAGAACTAATGCAAGAATATCACGCATTAAAAGAACTAATGCAAGATAATAAACCATGTTAAAGTCGTTGGAACACTTTCGAAAAACCACTCGGTTCTTTTCAAAACTAACTTTTAAATGCGGAGCTTGAGCCACTCCTTCTAAAAGCTATCTCGTTCCATCGATTATATCAAGTTCACTACGTTCACGGTTTTACCAAAACCATTCGTAGCCCTCCGTCGTTTCGCATGAATAGACAATAGTATTCAAGCTATGTATGTTGGCCAAAGTCAAGGCATAGTGATTGGTAGCTATTGGGTGTTCATGTGTAGCATAGATAGATGCGTTGGTTTGGGACAGTCGTGCCGCTATTTTGGCCAAAGTCAAGGGTAGGTACGGGTGGATCCAAATTAACCTGGATAGTGACGGGAAGAACTTGACATGTGACTTATGATATTTTGGCCAAAGTCAAGGTCATAAGAGCATGGGGCAAAAATCCACATCGGGAGTTTCATAAGTACTGAAACTTGCTAGATTTGCATACCATTTAGAGTATGATGATTCTGGTAGGATTCCTTCAGTTTCGTCACGCGATGATATTTGGATCCCGATCCTACTGTGAGTATATGCTACTCCTCGGGAAATTTCTCACTAAACGATCAATGCTATAAACCTAGTAGGTGCCTAGAAAGGTGTTAGCGGGGCTACGCCCCCAGGGAAAAGAGGTTCTTAAATTAAAGAACTTCGCGAAAGCATTGGAAAACCTCCCTCGAAGTACCGACACTGGCCTGGCTGAACGGTTAAGCAAGTATTGTGCGGTGGGATTGATCCCGGCTAATTCTTCCTTTATGGTTTGAGGAGGGATTCGAGAGACAGTGGGAGCCATCCTGTTTAGACAAATTAAAAACCATTCTAAACTTGCAAGAGCATCGTGCTGAGTGTTCCTTCTCTCTCCCCCTGCAGCGACCAAATCGAAATGACTGGACTTAAGTTACTTGTAGATAAAAACATACTAACAGGGCCAAACTACAAAGATTGGCTCAGGAATGTCAAAATGGCAATCACTTACGACAAGCTGGGGTATCTTCTTACCACCAAAGCTCCCCCCGTCCCAGGTCCCACCTCCAGCGTCGCGGATAAGGAAATCCGTAAGACTTGGGAGATTGATTGCGCGAAGGCCAGATGCCTCATGCTTGCCTCTATGGACATGGAACATCAGAGGAGGCACGAGAATATGGACTTGGAATCTATATTTCTTCATACAAAAGAACTGTATGGAGAGCAATCTCGTATCGCAAGATACGAAGTGTCGAAGAATTTATTTTCGGCAAAGTTGGCCGTCGGATCATCGGTAGCGGACCACGTGCTTAAGATGATAGGCTACATTGAGGAGCTCGCAGAACTTGGGACCACGTTGGAGAGTGAGCTCTATACGGACTTAGTTCTCCAGTCCCTTCCTTCCACTTACGCCCAGTTCATACTGAATTTCAACTTGCAATAAAAAGAAGTTGAACTTTCAGAACTCCTCAACATGCTGAGGAGTGCAGAGGGCACCCTACAGAAAGGTAGGGAAACATCCACTTTGTTTGTAGGAGGATCTTCTTCTTCTAGGTCCAAGGCGAAAGCCAAGGGAAAGAAGAGGAAAGCCCCCGCCAAACCAAAGGGCGGTGTTAGTAAAGTGGATACGAAGGGAAAAGCAAAGGCAACAAAGATAGCGGGAAAGCTTGCGGGTAAAGAGGAATGCTTCTATTGTCACAAGAGTGGACACTGGAAGAAAGATTGCAGGGCTTGGAAAGCCAGGACACAGGAACTGAAGCAGGTTGCGGCTTCAGCTTCAGGTGTGTATGTTATTGAAAACTGTCATTCGATAAACTCTACTTCCTGGGTATTGGATACCGGATCAGGATCTCATATCTGTAATTCTTTGCAGGCGTTGAGAAACCGTAGGTTTTTGAAGGCAGGTGACATGACCCTCAGAGTTGCGAACGGAGCTAGCATGGATGCTAAAGCCGTGGGGGACTATCACCTGGGAATGTCAGATGGGCATGTTTTGGTTTTGCGTAATTGCTTTTTTGTACCCAACGCAACTTGTAATATCATTTCTGTATCTTTGGTTTCTAAAGAAGGTTATGAATTTGCGTTTGTAAGTAATGTTGTAAACATTCACCTTAATCAAGTTCTGATTGGGTCAGGTACATTGAGCAATGGTATATACGTATTAAACCAACCACAGATTTTCAATGTCCAGAATACACACAAAAGAAAGTCTCCGGAAATCAATCAGACTTTCTTATGGCATTGTAGACTGGGTCACATCAATGAGAGAAGGTTGACTAAGTTACATACAGAAGGATATTTGGATTCGTTCGAATATCAATCATATGCCACTTGTCAATCCTGTCTCAAAGGAAAGATGACAAAGACTCCGTTCACTGGACACGGAGTAAGAGCGAGCGAGCTCTTGGGACTCGTACACAGCGACGTGTGCGGTCCAATGTCTACACATGCGCGAAGCGGTTATTCTTACTTCATTACTTTTACGGATGATTTTTCAAGGTACGGTTATGTCTTCTTAATGAAACATAAGTCCGAAGCTTTTGAAAAATTTCAGGAATATAAGAATGAAGTAGAAAATCAAACCGGCAAAAGTATCAAGATTCTAAGATCGGATTGAGGTGGAGAATACTTAAGTGCCGAGTTCCTGAATTACTTAAAAGAGAACGGGATTCTCTCTCAGCTTACTCCTCCATACACTCCGCAGCACAACGGTGTATCGGAGAGACGGAACCGAACCCTATTGGATATGGTACGGTCCATGATGAGTAACGCTGAGTTACCGCGATCTTTCTGGGGGTATGCGCTAGAATCAGCTGCGTACCTTTTGAACCGAGTCCCTACTAAGACTGTGCCTACTACACCATATGAGATGTGGTGTGGGAAGAGGCCCCATCTCAGTCACATTAAGATTTGGGGAAGTCCATCTTTTGTTAAAAAGCAGCATGCGGACAAGCTCGAGGCGCGCTCAGTACTGTGTAAGTTTGTGGGATATCCAAAGAATTCCAAGGGATATCTCTTCTACTACGAAGAGGAACAAAAAGTTCTTGTTTCTCGTCATGCCCACTTTCTAGAACACCAGTTCTTAGAAAAAGAATTAAGTGGGAGCGCAGTAGAACTGGAAGAAATTCCAGAACCACAGACTATTACTGAAAGCTTGGAAGAGCCAGTAAGTTCAAATGAACAGGACATTCCTACGCCGCTCCGCAGGAGTAGTAGGCAGTCTCATCCGCCCAAGAGATACTACGGTTTTCTCATAAACGGGGATAGAGAGGATTGCATCATAGATTATGATGAGCCTACTAGCTTCCAGCAGGCCGTTCAGAGCGTTGACTCGGTAAAATGGCTGGATGCAATGCGGACCGAAATGGAGTCCATGTACACCAAAAAAGTATGGACGTTGGACATTGCTCCAGACGGGGTAAAACCCGTAGGATTGCAAGTGGATCTTCAAAAGGAAGATTGGTGTAGATGGACAGGTTGAGACCTATAAAGCTAGACTTGTAGCAAAGGGTTTCCGTCAAAGACCTGGCTTGGACTATGACGAAACCTTTTCTCCAGTGGCTATGCTGAAATCCATTCGGATCCTTCTTGCCATTGCTGCCTTCCACGATTATGAGATTTGGCAGATGGACGTAAAAACCGCTTTTCTAAATGGAAATTTAGAGGAGTGTGTCTATATGGATCAGCCAGAGGGTTTCATTCAGAGTGGGAGCAGCGGAAAGGTGTGCAAGTTGCTTAAGTCCATCTATGGACTAAAGCAGGCATCGCGGAGTTGGAACATCTGTTTTAATGAGACGGTCAAAGAATTTGGCTTTCTCAAAAATCCGGATGAACCATGCATCTATAATAGATTTGTAGCGAGAACTGTAGTATTCCTCATTTTATACGTGGATGACATTCTCTTAATAGGAAATGACATTCCTATGCTACAATCTGTCAAGGGGTTCTTGTCACAAAGATTCTCCATGAAAGACCTGGGTGATGCCTCATACATCCTGGGGATCCGGATCCATCGTGATAGATCTAAGAGGATATTAGGACTTTCACAGTCCAGGTATATCGACACCGTACTGAAAAGATTCAGTATGGAAGATTCCAAGCGCGGTAACCTACCGGCTTGTCACGGGATCACCCTCTCTAAAGAGATGTCTCCCAAGACTGATTTGGAGAGGGATCGCATGTCTATTATACCCTACGCTTCTGCGGTAGGCTCTATAATGTATGCGATGTTGTGTACCTGACCGGATGTAGCTTATGCACTGAGTGTAGTAAGCCGGTATCAGTCAAACCCTGGGGAGAAACACTGGATAGCAGTAAAGAACATTCTCAAGTACCTGAGAAGGACTAAGGAGATGTTCTTGGTGTATGGCGGAAAAGACCTCCAGATCGAGGCCTTTGCTGACTCCAGCTTCCAGAGTGACAAGGATGATTCCAAGTCCATGTCGGGTTTTGTCTTTACTCTCAATGGAGGGGCGGTGTGTTGGAAGAGTTCCAAACAGGAAACCGTTGCAGACTCGACGATGGAAGCGGAATGCATCGCTGCATCTGATGCCGCAAAAGAAGCTGTCTGGATGAGGAAGTTCTTGAAAGAACTTCAGGTGGTTCCGTCCATTATTGACCCAATACCTCTGTATTGCGACAACAACGGGGCTATAGCTTTAGCGAAGGAACCCAGGTCCCATCAGAGATCCAGGCACATCTTGAGACGGTATCACCTGATCAGGGAGATCGTGGATCGGAAGGAGATCGAGGTTCGGAGGGTTGCTTCAAAAGAAAACACTGCAGATCCATTCACCAAGGCCCTACCCCAGACTCAGTTCGAGCGGCTGATCGAGATGATAGGTCTTCGATACGCCAGTACATGGCCTTAGTGCAAGTGGGAGATTGTTAGTGTATATGCCCTAGAGGCCATTACTGTATCATACTAGTTTGTATATTACTTAATGGAAGCTTGGGATATTCACCTTGTATAAACAATCTTGCTCAATATAGTAGTATGCTACTTGGTTTGTTTCTACTTCAATGTGTACATGTGTTTATTTTGCGATATCACCTATACACATTAGTGGAGCCTTTAGGATCTTTGCTTGATTACCAGCGTTGTGATGGCAGTCACAGTAGTGGGGGCTGGGTAATCTATAAGCACATCCTTATACAGGTCCCTAGTCGCAGGACTATCGAGACAGGGCATCGATACTCCGGAGTAGACTAGCGTATGCGCTTCTCATCCCAGTGTGGGAGATGGTCTGTCCCACAGCCATCAGTACGTCGTACTGGAGATAGTATACGGGTGCTCGTTGGGTTACGAGTACACTGGACAGGACTCGTCGGGAACTGATAGGTTGGTATTATACCTATCGTCAGTTATCAGTTCCCAGGTGACATGAGTACAGCTTAGTCCGCTGACTTGACACTGGCACTTCGCCTCGAGTGTGTTCCCACTGCACTTTGATCACTACCCTACCACGGCTCAAAGGAGTCGTGCAAACAGGTAGTAGTTGGGTGCAGTCCCGAAGCACTTGGAGGCAGTGACGGTTAGACAGGATTCGTCTCTCCCGGTATTGGGGGTTGACATCGCGCTGTGTCTAGGAGAGCCATTATACGAGTAGTCCCTGTCCAGGGCAAGCGAGATATACTGGTAGGCTTCCAGTGTTATCTCAGGGTGTTTTGGGCTTCACTCCGACACGACTTGTACCGCTATTAGGGGACTGACGTTTACCGCCCCCTAGGCCCGCCATGCGATGTATCAGACGAACAGACCGGACTGTACGGAGAATGTCACATTCAGACTGAGTAGGAGTTCAGATGGGTTTTACCTCGTCAGTCTTCTTATCGGCATCTACCTGGGGACCGTTACGCACAGCTAGTGCCGCTTGCGGTCTGTGGTTAAACCCACTGCCAGCGTTGTGTCAAGTCTTTAGAGTCCCACACAGAGGGCTATTCGCCTCTGGGCAAAATGAGTAGAGGTCGCATGGTTTTGCGACAGGGTTCATTCTCATCCGTGCACTTGTGCACTTTTGGAGTCCGGACGGATTATACTAGCAGGCTCTGGTTTGAGCCAGATACTGGTATATGTTTTGGGGTTGCTTTTATCTCTCAGTATTCTTGTTCCTCGGAACGAGAATGCAGGTGTGTATGCACAGTTGTTTGAGGCGGAGGAAGAGGTTTTTCATTAGGGTTTCGGAACGGGTGCGTATGCACAGTTGACAGTCGTCTTTTTCCAAACCCTAATGGAATTATGAAATATCAATTAATAATAGTAATTAAATGAAATTGTTTCATAGTTGATTTTGTTAACTTGTTGACCATGGTTGACTTGTTGACCATGGTTGAATGTTTGACCATCATCATTGCTTTGCAAGGATACTCCTTGATTCTAGCTTACATTCATTTAATGAAGTGATGATAATGGTCATTCCAAATACAACCATCAACTATTTCATTTGAATTATTATTATTAATTAGATAATTCTTTTTCCTTTTGTTATGGTTGCAAGAAGAAAAAGAGCTCATTCTATCATATTCATTCTCTCTCCTCACTTCATCTTCTTCTTCCTCAAGCTCAAGGAGAATCCTTCTCATGTGTTGAGAATCCCTCTCCTTGAAAAGAAAACACCCCTTAGACACTCTCTACTCACTCTAGGATCAAAGGTTTAGCAAGCCGAAGATTCTAGTTCTCTCAAAGTTCGAGAAAGAGCCCGAAGGTTGAACCCTCAGGTGGATCCATCTTTGACGGAAGAAGGCGACGAGGAAAGAACCATCAACCTCTACAAAGTTTGAAGAAGAAGGAGTTCAAGTTTAGGTATAACCATCTTTCTGAGTAGCTAACTCTCTTTAGCTTGTTTGCTAGTTTAGTTTAGGAAAAGATCCCGACTTTGTTAGTCCATGTTGCCCCATGCTCTAAAAATTTGATTTTTATACCGTTTCCGCCTCCCCGTAAGAACCGGGGGTCGCAAAACAACTTGATAACAAAATAGATTTAATTAACCTACTAAAGATTTCTAAAACCCTAGTTTAATTTCAAACCATGAACTAGAAAAAACTAGATTAGGATTTAGCTATAATTTTAACATTAACACAACATGCAAGTTATAGTTAGCACACTTTAACTACAAATTAACCTTAGATTAGAAATTATACCTCACACTACAGATCTAGCAAGAAGAATTTGCCTCCAATGATGGCTTCATAGCACCATGATCCAAGCAAGAGAGGCTAAGGAGAATGGGATGAAGGATGGGGGTTAATTTGTGAGGTTTAAATTGGAATTTTGGAGCAAACTTGATGAATTTTTGAAGGAAATGAAAAGAAAAATGATGAAGGGGGAGGGCTGCTGAAATTCGGCCAGAAGAGGGAAGGGGAATGGTGTGGGTGGTGATGGAAAAGTCATGGTCAACCCATACCAATCAACTAAAGACCCATACCCAATTAACAATTCAAAACCCTTTTCAAAATTCCTCATTTCTACACATACAAAAAAAGTCAAAGGAGGCAAGGAAATCTTTCCTTGTGCTGCTGAAGTGGTCTGGCCTAGGGGTGAGGGAAGAGTGAATGGGGTTTTACAAAAAAAAAATTTTATCCAAAAAGACCCCCTACAAGTCCAAAATTGCAAGTTTAAGCTTAAATTCAATAAATTTCGTTTTCTATAATAAAAATTAGTTAAAACTTAAAATAAAATACTAAAAATTTATGTTACAACTAGATTTTAATTAACATGATTTTAAAGCTTAAATTTAGCCCATTTAAATTTGTATTTATCGCTAATTTAATGTTTTTTCTTACCGGCTTAAAATAATATTAAAAATTGAAAAATTAGGGAAAAATTTTAAACGACCAGAAATTAATAAGTAACTCATTAGCTACTAAAAACTAGCAATTACCTATCCAAATTAGGTATAATTAGTCCTAAACTGCAAAATAACAAAAAAGACGGTTTACGGAAAAATACCGAATTTTCACCGATTTTCAGGAAAACATCAAAACGACATTTCAAGGCGCTACAATCTTCCCCCCTTAAAGAAATTCGGTCCGCGAATTTAAAAATATAACTACGCGTACCTTCAAAGAGATGGGGATATTTCTTCCTCATCTCGCCCTCGGTCTCCCAGGTGACCTCCTCGCTGCTCGGGCCACGCCAAAGGACCTTGACGGTCGGTATAATTTTCGATCTCAACTTCTTCACCTGCCGATCCAGGATGGCCACCAGCTGCTCTACAAAAGAAAGGTCGCGCTCTAGCTGGACTGTCGGGTGCTGAATCGCATGCGAAGGGTCGTGAAGGTACTTGCGGAGCATCGAAACATAGAAGACGGGGTGAACATCGGGAAAGCTAGGTGGAAGAGCCAAACGATACGCAACTGCGCCGACACGCTCGAGAATCTCGAAGGGACCCACAAATCTAGGACTAAGCTTTCCTTTTCGCCCAAATCGCATCACGCCCTTCATCGGAGAGACCCTCAGAAAAACATGATCGCCAACTTCGAACTCTAGCCTGCGACGGCTCCTGTCTGCATACGATTTCTGCCTGGTCTGAGCTGCTCTCATCCGGTCTCGAATCAACTGTATCTTCGCTGTCGTTTTCTCAACAAGCTGCGACCCTAATATACTGCTCTCGCTGAGCTCTGTCCAACAAACGGGCGATCTGCATCTCCTCCCATACAATGGCTCGAAAGGTGCCATCTGAATAGTATCCTGGAAGCTGTTGTTGTAGGAGAACTCCACTAACGGTAAATGGCGATCCCAGCTACCGCCGAAGTCTAAAACGCACGCTCTGAGCATGTCCTCGAGAGTTTGAATAGTCCGCTCTGACTGGCCTTCGGTCTGCGGATGAAATGCTGTGCTAAAACTCAAACGGGTGCCCAATGCCTCCTGAAGTCTCTGCCAAAGTCGGCTGGTAAACTGGGTGCCTCTGTCTGACACGATACAAGTCGATACGCCATGCAACCGCACGATCTCGTCGATGTAAAGCTGGGCATACTGAGCGAAGCTGAAAGTGGTCTTCACTGGCAGGAAGTGAGCCGCTTTCATCAATCGATCTACGATCACCCAGATGGAGTCGTACCCTCGACTGGTCCTGGGTAGACCCACAACGAAATCCATCGAAATCTGCTCCCATTTCCACTCTGGAATGGGTAACGGCTGTAGCTCTCCTGCGGGCCTCTGGTGCTCGGCCTTGACTTGCTGACAAGTCAGGCATCTCGATACAAACTCCGCAATGTCCCTCTTCATCCCGTCCCACCAGTAGGTCTCTCTCATATCATGTTACATCTTGGTGGAACCGGGGTGGATACTATACACTGATCGGTGTGCCTCCTCAAGAATGTCATGCCGCAATCTATCAGCATCTGGTACGCACAGTCTATATCCATATCGTAAAATTCCCCGATCATCAATCATGAACTCGGAAAATCTGCCATGTCCCATCTGTGCCATGATCTCTGAGCAACGGTCGTCTCTGCGCTGTGCCTCATATATACGGTCAAGCAACTGTGGATGTGCACGAACATGCGCGAGCTGTCCCCTCTGAGTGAACTCAAACTCAACTCGGCTGTCGCATTAAATCTGCCAGTCTGCTGACGACTGCCTCTGCACTGCGCGCAAATAGGATAGACTACCCCCGGGCCTCCTGCTCAAAGCATCTGCCACTACATTCGCCTTGCCTGGGTGATATAAGATCTCGCAGTCGTAGTCTTTCACCAACTCTATCCAACGACGTTGTCTGAGGTTCAGGTCTCCCTGCTGAAATATGTATTTTAAGCTCTTGTGGTCTGTGAATATTTGGCACGACTCGCCATATAGGTAATGTCGCCATATCTTCAGTGCAAAGACCACTGCAGCCATCTCCAAATCGTGAGTGGGGTAGTTCTGTTCATGCTTCTTCAACTGCCGAGAAGCATATGCGATCACCCGGCCATGCTGCATCAATACGCATCCTAACCCCACTCGCGAAGCATCACAGTAGACCACAAATCCGCCTGATCCCGAAGGCAAAGATAATACCGGCGCCGTAGTCAAACAAGTCCGTAGCTGCTGAAAACTGCGCTCGCACTCCTCTGTCCAAACGAAAGAAACTCCCTTCCGGGTCAAATCGGTCAAAGGTGCAGCTATACGGGAGAAGTCCTGAACAAAACGCCTATAGTAGCCCGCCAGGCCTAGAAAACTACGGATCTCAGTAACCGATGCAGGTCGGGGCCACTGCTGGACAGCCTCAATCTTCTTCGGGTCCACACATATGCCATCTCTCGTAATCACGTGACCCAAGAATCCAACGTTGTCCAACCAGAATGCACACTTAGAGAACTTTGCGAACAGCTGGTTCTCCCTCAGAGTCTGTAACGTAATCCGCAAGTGCTGCTCATGCTCCTCTCTGCTCCGGGAGTACACCAAGATATCGTCGATAAACACGATGATGAACAAGTCAAGATACGGCCTGAATGTACGGTGCATCAAATCCATGAATGCTGCTGGGGCGTTGATGAGTCCGAACGACATCACCAAAAACTCATAGTGGCCATAACGCGTACGGAAAGCTGTCTTCGGTATATCCTCCTGTCGAACTCGCAGCTGATGGTATCCTGATCGCAAGTCGATCCTCGAAAAATACCCCGCACCCTGAAGCTGGTCGAACAAATCATCAATGCGTGGCAACGGATATTTGTTCCGCACGGTAACCTTGTTCAGCTGGCGGTAGTTGATACATAAGCGCAAACTTCCATCCTTCTTCTTGACAAACAGGACCGGAGCACCCCACGGAGAAACACTAGGTCGAATAAGCCCCTTATCTAACAAATCCTGCAACTGATCCTTCAGCTCTCGAAGCTCTGTCGGGGCCATCCGATAAAGCGGTATAGAAATAGGCCCCGAGCCGGGAATCAAATCGATGCAGAACTCAACGTCGCACTCAGGTGGTAGCCCAGGTAGCTCATCAGGGAAAACATCAGGGAACTCACAAACAACCGGGACCCGGTCCAACGAAACCTCTGCAGCTCGAGTATCACAAATATACGCTAAGAATCCCTGACATCCCTTCCGCAAGAGCTGACCAGCGCGAAGAGACGAAATCAAGCTGGGAAGGGAGACGCTGCGGTCTCCCTGAATAGCAAAGACTGGCTCTCCCGGAAAGCTAAATCTGACTGCCTTCTCACGGCAGTCCACCGAAGCATAACAAGTGGCGAGCCAATCCATGACCAGAAGCACATCAAAGTCCAACATATCGAGGAGAACCAAATCAACCGATGAATCCCTCTCCCCGATACGAACGGAACACAATCGAAACACAAAACGAGCGACAAACGACTCGCCTACCGGAGTAATAACAACAAGCGGCTGATCTAACGACGACGACTCACGGCCCAACATCGGTGCAAAGTGTGCAGAGACATACGAATGTGTAGAACCTGGGTCGAACAATACTCGTGCGTCGAAAGAACAAACTGGCAAGGTACCTATCACAACGGCGTTGGATGCCTGCGCATCCTGCGGTGTCAAGGCAAATACTCGGGCCTGTCCTCCACCGATAGCGGGCTGACCTCGACCTCGGCCTCTGCCTCCTCGTCCTCTCTGAACAGGACCGCCGCGTCCACGGCCTCTGGGTGCACCTAACTGCCGTGGAGCATCGCCTGTGGTAGGAAGTAGGGCTCTCTGAGGAGGGGGTGGTGATGGTGGTAGGGTCACATGCGGAACGGTCGCCGCTCCCTGTCGTCTCGCCGGACAGTCTCTGACGAGATGGTGCGGACTCCCGCACCCAAAACACCCTGGCGACGGCTGCTGTCCCTGAGGATATGAACCATATAACTGACCCCGTCCAAATCCTCTGCCGGGCCCATCCCTCGGAAAGAATCTGGCACGCTGCCTCTGAGACGGCACCTCGGTGCGAATCCTCTTCGGCCCAGAAACGGCTGAAGTCTGTGATATGCGTGCCTCCATCCGTAATGCCGTATCCATAGCAGCTGAATAAGTGTCGTAGTGCTGGGCGCCAATGGCAAGATATAGCTGGGCATCAAGTCCCTGTACGAACCTCTTCACCCTCTTCACTTCGGTATCTACCAGGTATGGGACATATCGGGACAACTGTGTAAACTGAACGTCATACTCAGACACCGTCATCCCAGGTGTCTTGACCAAGGCCTCGAAGCTACGAGCTCTGGAGTCACGAACGCTCTCTGGGAGGAAACAAGCTAGAAAAACCGCTGTAAACTCGGCCCAAGTCATAGGCGGTAAACCTGCAGCTCGACCTCTCAAGACTGACTCCCACCATATCTGCGTGAGACCCTCTAGACGGAAACTCGCAAGCTCCACCCATCGATCATCCGAACATCTCAACGAATGGCAGATCCTGGCTAAACTGTCAAGGAACGTCTGTGGGTCCTCCGCTGCCTCGGTGCCGGTGAATACTGGAGGTCTCAGCCTCATGAAATCCTGTAGTGAAACCGGGATGGTCACGGCGGTAGTAGTAGGAGCAGGTATCATAATAGTCTGGGATGTAGTAGGTGCGTCATCCAGCCTCGGTGTACGACTGGCTGCAACTAGGGATCCTACCAGCTGACGTAGCTCCTGCATACTCCCCATCATCTGTCGCAACTCCTCCATACCAGTCTCAAGCCTATCCATACAGCCTGGGGAAGGTGGATCGGTCTGTCCCTGCGGTGTAGGCATACCACCCTGCTCAGTCCTAGTCTCGGACGAGCCAGCTCGAATCTTGTCTCGGGCAGCAGCCCTCTGTGCTCTAGTAGCCTTCGGCGGCATAGTGGCTGGTACAGGAAAAAGGATAATAAGAACAGTGCAATAGAATAATAGGATACACGGAATTGAAGAAGGAATTTCAAGCAAGTATATCCTAAAGTCACTTAGGCGGAGTACCGTATCGCAAGTATGCCGCGGACATACACACGCTACGTTACCCTACTTAAGTCACTTACTCCATCTACCAAGGGTCATCCTACACTCAAAAAGGTAAAACCTATCGCTCTGATACCAACTTTGTCACGACCCGCAGGGTACGGAACGCGACTGGCACTTAAGTTTACGAAACGTCTCAAGACGTCCGTAAAATAAGTAAGCCAAAGCCCAGAACCCAAAACCAAATAAGCAAAAGAGTGAAGAAAAACCAATCAATTGAAAGCGAGTTTATCAAATAAGTCATATAAAACCTTTTTAAAAACAATATCAATTTTTCCGAAAATTTCGGCAGAGTCTCCTTTGTAAATACTGGGCCCCAAAATGGGTACAACAAGAATATATATAAATCCAACAAATAAGGCATCCCCAAGCGGGAGCTAGCTCTTCGCCACAAGGCGGTCACAAATCCCACGCAATATAAAACAACAACATGCAAAATAATCATAAAGAAGCATAAGAAAAACCGCATGTCGACTCAAGTGAGCTCGACCCCAAAATACAGCATAAAAAGTCCACAAATCTCACAGTCTCATCTCTAGGTCAATATACAACAATACTGGTAGATACAGTAGATGGAGTACACTAGATATAAGAATATACAAGGTGGTACAAAAATAATAATACAACCCACCTACGAGCAAAAACCTCGAGTCCTGGCAAGAGAGGCAAAAGAAGCGGTGCGCCCGCCGCTACTGTGCTGACGGAGCGGACCTGCAAAAGACTATGGCACAACGGGGCTGAGTTGCCAACTCGTGAGTAATAAATAACATCTATAGAGGCTATCGCAAGTATGCACACAAGCATCCTAGCATCTATAATACAGGTATGGCAGGACATAATAGTAGGTATGTATGCAATATGAATATACTAGCAGGTATGAATGCAATGTGAATCAACTCGTGATCTGAATGTGTAAGTATAAGAATCATGTTTTTCCTTTAGGAATCTCTTTTGAAATACCAGCACAATACCAATAGAATCAACAAGAACCTGTCCAGCAACGACACCTCAAAACTATCACAAATCTCATATATCCATGTCATAGTATCTCTGGCCTCAGCCATCCGGCTGACCCATCTCAATATCAATATCTCATCATCTCGCGGCCACGGTCGGTATCCTCTGAATATCCGCCGTGCCAAACAGTCACCTGTAGGTCATCCGTCCCCTGCCAGGCTCATCGTCAGCAACACGAGCTTCTTGCCCCGGGGTACCTTACCGGGCCCACCATGTACCCGAGACGGTTCATCCAACTCCTCGAAACGGGTCTCGAAAACCACAGCAAAACTCATGGTGGACGACACTTACATCACTAGAAAACCGCAATTTACATATTTTAAAAATATAATAAGTTTAGAAATTTTGCGGCTTTCCCCCGAAATCCAGAATATCACAAAATCTCAAGAAATCCTCATAAATGCATATGCCAATGATAATGAATGCATATGGTGTCAATAATCAAGTTGCGATGTATGATTGGTAAACTAGGCATGAACAAATAACATGATGAGGTGCATGCACATGATTAGCAATCTTATGATTTCATTTTAAGGAATTAAAGGCAATAGCACAGGTTTAAGCATCAATTATAGTAAAAGGTTTCAAATTATAGGTTATCCAGTATGGTGGCATGGCAATTACCAGGGCGTGTGTGTAAGCAAGAATAGTGCTCGTGCTGCATATAAAAACCCTGGCAATGGTGCAGGTGTCCTATACAATGGGTTCGCATATGCAGGTCAAATAAGGTATGGATGTAGTTACTAATATCACTAAAAGCTTAACTACTTAAACTATCGGGAGACTTGCGCCATCCAAACGATAGTCCCCCGTAGATGTTAAATCTACTCACCGGAATCCCTAGCTAGTCACGTCCAATCACCGCTTTCCCCTTTCGTGCCGCGTCTGACGTCTCCGCGACCGAACCTGGAATTTACATCAATACCAAACATAGGTTACATATCAAGAACGACGCAAATCCCAAACGAAAATACTAACGTTCATAAGCTAGGTACAACGTGCACAAGGTGCGCGGAACACACGCGAAAATCGCAAAAACTAACTAAAATCGTCGCTTTGGTCGCCCGGCAAAGCTAAAACCCGATCACTCAAAAAAAATCCGCACTCACACATCCTAAATGTCATAGGATATGCCAAAAATATCATCAAGATATCGCAAATAATTCATCACAATATTTTTATAAAAACCTAGTAAGCCAGAAATTTGCAATTTAGTGCAAACATCGAAAATTAGCGATAAAGTTAACACAATCCAACACAAACATCCAAACTAACCCACTAGATAGCCATTACACTGATTTTAAACCATTTACAAAGCATCAAACCATAATTCCAACACAACAATCTTGCTTCTCTCTATTTCCATACACAAATCCCTTTCTTGATTTTTGTAATTAGCAATAACAATGAAAATTTCACACAAGATTAACTTAGATTAGCATAATATGAAACCACTTAAGCAAAGTAACCTCATAGATTAGGTTAGCAAAACAACTTGATAACAAAATAGATTTAATTAACCTACTAAAGATTTCTAAAACCCTAGTTTAATTTCAAACCATGAACTAGAAAAAACTAGATTAGGATTTAGCTATAATTTTAACATTAACACAACATGCAAGTTATAGTTAGCACACTTTAACTACAAATTAACCTTAGATTAGAAATTATACCTCACACTACAGATCTAGCAAGAAAAATTTGCCTCCAATGATGGCTTCATAGCACCATGATCCAAGCAAGAGAGGCTAAGGAGAATGGCATGAAGGATGGGGGTTAATTTGTGAGGTTTAAATTGGAATTTTGGAGCAAACTTGATGAATTTTTGAAGGAAATGAAAAGAAAAATGATGAAGGGGGAGGGCTGCTGAAATTCGGCCAGAAGAGGGAAGGGGAATGGTGTGGGTGGTGATGGAAAAGTCGTGGTCAACCCATACCAATCAACTAAAGACCCATACCCAATTAACAATTCAAAACCCTTTTCAAAATACCTCATTTCCACACATACAAAAAAAGTCAAAGGAGGCAAGGAAATCTTTCCTTGTGCTGCTGAAGTGGACCGGCTTAGGGGTGAGGGATGAGTGAATGGGGTTTTACAAAAAAAAAATGTATGCAAAAAGACCCCCTACAAGTCCAAAATTGCAAGTTTAAGCTTAAATTCAATAAATTTCGTTTTCTATAATAAAAATTAGTTAAAACTTAAAATAAAATACTAAAAATTTATGTTACAACTAGATTTTAATTAACATGATTTTAAAGCTTAAATTTAGCTCATTTAAATTTGTATTTATCGCTAATTTAATGTTTTTTCTTACCGGCTTAAAATAATATTAAAAATTGAAAAATTAGGGAAAAATTTTAAACGACCAGAAATTAATAAGTAACTCATTAGCTACTAAAAACTAGCAATTACCTATCCAAATTAGGTATAATTAGTCCTAAACTGCAAAATAACAAAAAAGACGGTTTACGGAAAAATACCGAATTTTCACCGATTTTCAGGAAAACATCAAAACGACATTTCAAGGCGCTACAATCTTCCCCCCTTAAAGAAATTCGGTCCCCGAATTTAAAAATATAACTACGCGTACCTTCAAAGAGATGGGGATATTTCTTCCTCATCTCGCCCTCGGTCTCCCAGGTGACCTCCTCGCTGCTCGGGCCACGCCAAAGGACCTTGACGGTCGGTATAACTTTCGATCTCAACTTCTTCTCTCTCTCCTAATTGCAGCGAGACAGGGCATCGATACACCAGAGTAGACTAGCGTAAACTTGCAAGAGCATCATGCTAAAGTGTTTCTTCTCTCTCTCCTAATTGCAGCGACCAAACATCATGACTGGACTTAAGTTACTACTAGATAAAAACATACTGACAGGGCCAAACTACAAAGATTGGCTCAGGAATGTCAAGATGGCAATCACTTATGATAAGTTGGGGTATCTTCTTACCACCAAAGCTCCCCTGTCCCAGGTCCCAAAACCAGCGTCGCGGATAGGGAAATCCGTAAGACCTGGGAAATCGACTGCGCGATGGCCAAGTGCCTCGTGCTTGCCTCTATGGACAACGAACATCAGAGGAGGCATGAGAATATGGACCTCGAATCCATATTTCTCCATACAAAAGAACTGTATGGAGAGCAATCTCGTATCGCAAGATACGAAATGTCGAAGAAGTTGTTTTCGGCAAGATTGGCCGTCGGATCATCGGTAGCGGAACACGTGCTTAAGATGATTGGCTACATAGAGGAGCTCACGGACCTTGGGACCACGTTGGAGAATGAGCTCTATACGGACTTGATTCTTCAGTCCCTTCCTTCCACTTACGCCCAGTTCATCCTGAATTTCAACTTGCAAGAAAAGGAAGTTGAACTTTCAGAGCTCCTCAACATGCTGAGGAGTGCAGAGGGCACCCTACAGAAAGGTAGGGAGACATCCACTTTGTTTGTAGGAGGATCTTCCTCTTCTAAGTCCAAGGCGAAAGCCAAGGGAAAGAAGAAGAAAGCCCCCGCCAAACCAAGGGGCGGTGTCAGTAAAGTGGATACGAAGGGAAAGACAAAAGCAACAAAGGTAGCGGGGAAGCTTGTGGGGAAAGAAGAATGCTTTTACTGTCACAAGAGTGGACACTGGAAAAAGGATTGCAGGGCTTGGAAAGCCAGGACACAGGATCTGAAGCAGGTTGCGGCTTCAGCTTCAGGTGTGTATGTTATTGAAAACTGTCTATCAATAAACTCTACTTCCTGGGTATTGGATACCGGATCAGGATCTCATATCTGTAATTCTTTGCAGGCGTTGAGAAAGCGTAGGTTTTTGAAAGCAGGTGACATGACCCTCAGAGTTGCAAACGGAGCTAGCATGGATGCTGAGGCCGTGGGGGACTATCACCTGGGTTTGTCAGATGGACAATTTTTGGTTTTGCGTGGTTGTTATTTTGTACCAAATGAAACTTGTAATATCATTTCTGTATCTTTATTATCTAAAGAAGGTTATGAATTTGCATTTGTAAGTAATGTTGTGAACATTCACCTTAATCAAGTTCTGATTGGGTCAGGTACATTAAACAACGGTATATACGTATTGAACTAACCACAGATTTTCAATGTCCAGAATACACACAAAAGAAAGTCTCCAGAAATCAATAAAACTTTCTTATGGTATTGTAGACTGGGTCACATTAATGAGAGAAGGTTGACTAAGTTACATAAAGAAGGATATTTGGATCCGTTCGAGTATCAATCTTATGCAACTTGTCAATCCTGTCTCAAAGGAAAGATGACAAAGACTCCGTTCACTGGACACGGAATAAGAGCGAGCGAGCTCTTGGGACTCGTACACAGCGACGTGTGCGGTCCAATGTCTACGCATGCACGAAGCTGTTATTCTTACTTCATTACTTTTACGGATGATTTTTCAAGGTTCGGACATGTCTTCTTAATGAAACATAAATCTGAAGCCTTTGAAAAATTCCAGGAATACAAGAATGAAGTAGAAAAACTAACAGGCAAAAGTATCAAAACACTAAGATCTGATCGAGGTGGTGAATACTTGAGTGCCGAGTTCCAGAATTACTTAAAAGAGAATGGAATTCTCTCTCAGCTTACTCCTCCATACACTCCGCAACATAACGGTGTATCGGAGAGACGGAACCGAACCCTATTGGATATGGTAAGGTCCATGATGAGTAACGCTGAGTTACCGCGATCATTCTGGGGATATGCGCTAGAATCAGCTGCATACCTTCTGAACCGAGTTCCAACTAAGACTGTGCCTACCACACCATATGAATTATGGAGTGGGAAGAAACCCTATCTTCAATACCTGAAGATCTGGGGATGTCCAGCTTTTGTCAAAAAGCAGCATGCGGACAAATTCGAGGCACGCTCAGTACTATGCAAGTTTGTGGGATACCCAAAGAACACCAGGGGGTATCTTTTCTACCACGCAGAGGAACAAAAGGTATTTGTTTCTCGTAATGCCCACTTCCTAGAACACCAGTTCTTAGAAAAGGAGATTAGTGGGAGCGCAGTAGAACTGGAAGAAATTCCAGAACCACAAGCTATTACTGAAAGCTTAGTAGAACCAGAGGGTTCGAAAGATCAGGACATTCCTACGCCGCTCCGCAGGAGTAGTAGGCAGTCTCATCCGCCCTAGAGATACTACGGTTTTCTCATAGACGGGGATAGAGAAGACTGCATCATTGATAGTGATGAGCCTACTAGCTTCCAGCAAGCCATTCAGAGTGTTGACTCGGTAAAATGGCTGGATGCAATGCGGATCGAAATGGAGTCCATGTACACCAATAAGGTATGGACATTGGACATTGCTCCAGATGGGGTAAAACCCGTAGGATGCAAGTGGATCTTCAAAAGGAAGATTGGTGTGGATGGACAGGTTGAGACCCATAAGGCTAGACTTGTTGCAAAGGGTTTTCGTCAAAGACCTGGTTTGGACTATGATGAAACCTTTTCTCCAGTGGCTATGCTGAAATCCATTCGGATACTTCTTGCCATTGCTGCCTTCCACGATTATGAGATTTGGCAGATGGACGTAAAGACCGCTTTTCTAAATGGAAATTTAGAGGAGTGCGTCTATATGGACCAGCCAGAGGGTTTCATTCAGAGTGGGAGCAGCGGAAAGGTGTGCAAGTTGCTTAAGTCCATCTATGGACTAAAGCAGGCATCGCGGAGTTGGAACATCTGTTTTGATGAGACGGTCAAAGAATTTGGCTTTATCAAAAATCCAGATGAACCATGCATCTATAGTAGATTTGTAGCAAGAACTGTCGTATTCCTCGTTTTATACGTGGATGACATTCTGTTGATAGGAAATGACATTCCTATGCTACAATCTGTCAAGGGATTCTTGTCACACAGGTTCTCCATGAAAGACCTGGGTGATGCCTCCTACATTCTGGGGATCCGGATCTATCGTGATAGATCCAAGAGGATATTAGGACTTTCGCAGTCCAGGTACATCGACACCATAGTGAAAAGATTCAGTATGGAAGATTCCAAGCGCGGTAATCTACCGGCTTGTCACGGGATCACCCTCTCCAAAGAGATATCTCCCAAGACTGATTTGGAAAGGGATCGCATGTCTATTATACCCTACGCTTCTGCGGTAGGCTCTATAATGTATGCGATGTTGTGTACCAGACCAGATGTGGCTTATGCACTGAGTGTAGTAAGCAGGCATCAGTCAAACCCTGGGGAGAAATACTGGATAGCGGTAAAGAACATTCTCAAGTACCTGAGAAGGACTAAGGAGATGTTCTTTGTGTATGGCGGAAAAGACTTCCAGATCGAGGCCTTTGCTGACTCCAGCTTTCAGAGTGACAAGGATGATTCCAAGTCCATGTCGGGCTTTGTCTTTACCCTCAATAGTGGGGCGGTGTGTTGGAAGAGTTCCAAACAGGAAACCGTTGCTGACTCGACTATGGAAGCGGAATATATCGCTGCTGCAGATGCCGCAAAAGAAGCCGTCTGAATGAGGAAGTTCTTGAAAGAACTTCAGGTGGTTCCGTCCATTGTTGATCCAATACCTCTGTATTGCGACAACAACGGGGCTATAGCATTAGCGAAGGAACCCAGGTCCCATCAGAAATCCAGACACATCTTGAGGCGGTATCACCTGATCAGGGAGATCGTGGATCGCAAGGAGATCGAGGTTCGGAGGGTTGCTTCAGAAGATAACACTGCAGATCCATTCACCAAGGCCTTGCCCCAGACTCAGTTCGAGCGGCTGATCGAGATGATATGTCATCGATACGCCAGTACATGGCCTTAGTGCAAGTGGGAGATTGTTAGTGTATATGCTCTAGAGGCCATTACTGTATCATACTAGTTTGTATATTACTTAATGGAAGCTTGGGACATTCACAGTTGTATATACAATCTTGCTCAAAACGGTAGTATGCTACTTGGTTTGTTTCTACTTTAATGTGTACATGTGTTTCTTTTAGCATATTATCTATACACATTAGTGGAGCCCTTAGGATCTTTGCTTGATTACCAGCGTTGTGATGGCAGTCACACTCGTGGGGGCTGGGTAGTCTACAAGCACATCCTTGTACACGTCCCTAGTCGTGGGATTATCGAGACAGGGCATCGATACTCCGGAGTAGACTAGCGTATGCGCTTCTCATCCCAGTGCGGGAGGCGGTCTGTCCCACAGCCTTCAGTACGTCGTACTTGAGATAGTATATGGGTGCTCGTTAGGCTACAAGTACACTGGACATGACTCGTTGGGAACTGTTGGTTGGTATTATACCTATCCTCAGTTATCAGGTCCCAGGTCACATGAGTACAGCTTAGTCCGCTAACTTGACACTGTCGTTTCGCCTCAAGTGTGTTCCCACTGTACTTTGACTACTACCCTACCACGGCTCAAAAGAGTCGTGCAAACAGGTAGTAGTTGGGTGCAGTCCCGAAGCACTTGGAGGCAGTGACGGTTAGACAGGATTCGTCTCTCCCGGTATTAGGGGTTGATATCGCGCTGTGTCTAGGAGAGCCATTACACGAGTAGTCCCTGGCCAGGGCAAGCGAGATATACTGGTAGGTTTCCAGTGTTATCTCAGGGTGTTCTGGGCTTCACACCGACACGACTTGTACCGCTATTAGGGGACTGACGTTTACCTCCCCCTAGGCCCGCCATGCGATGTATCAGACGAACAGACCGGACTGTACGGAGACTGTCAGATTCAGGCTCAGTAGGAGTTCAGATGGGGTTCTCCTCGTCAGTCTTCTTATCGGCATCTACCTGGGGACCGTTACGTACAGCTAGTGCCGCTTGCGGTCTGTGGTTAAACCCACTGCCAGCGTAGTGTCGAGTCTTTAGAGTCCCACACAGAGGCTATTCGCCTTTGGGCAAAATAAGTAGAGGTCGCATGGTTTTGCGACAGGGTTCGTTCACATCCGCGCACTTGTGCATGTTTGTTGTCCGGACAGCTTATACTAGCGGGCTTTGGTTTAAGCCGGATCCTATTATATGATTTGGGATTGGTTTTATCTCTTTGTGTTCGTGTTCCTCGGAACATGAACGCGGGTGTGTATGCACAGTTGATTGAGGCGGAGGAAGAAGTTTTTCATTGGGGTTTTGGAACGGGTGTGTATGCACAGTTGACAGTCGTCTTTTTCCAAACCCTAATGATCTTGTGATTTATCAATTAATAATATTAATTAAATGAAATTGTGTCATGGTTGGGCTTGTTGACTTGTTGACCAAGGTTGACTAGTTGACTAGGTTTGAAACTTTAACCATCATCATTAGCTTTTTAGATGCTCTTTGATCTTTGCAAAATCATTTATGGTGATATGATAATGGTCTATTCAAACTAACCATCACCTTTTCATTTTTGATTAATATTATTTTTGATAAATCACTTATATTTTGTTATGGTTGTAAAACCATTTTCATTCTATCATATTCACTCTCTCTCCTCTCTTCTTCTTCCTCCTCCTCTAGTTCAAGGAGATTCATTCTCATGTGTTGAGAAACCTCTCCGTGAGATAAAAATACCCTAAACCACTCTCTACTCACTCTAGGGTTGAAGGTCTAGCAAGCCAAAGACCTTAGTTCTCTCAAAGTTCGAAAAAGAAGCCCAAGATTGAACCCTCAGGTGGATCCGTCTTTGACGAAAGAAGGCGACGAAGAAAGCACCATCCAACCGCTACAAAGGTTTCAAGAAGAAGGAGTTCAAGTGAGGTATAACACCTTTTCCGAGTAGCTAACTCTCTATAGCTTCGTAGCTAGTTTTGTTTAGAAAAGATCCCGACTTTTGTTAGTCCATGTTGCCTAGTGCGCTAAAAATTTGTTTTTTTTATACCGTTTCCGCCTCCCCGCAAGAACCGGGGTCGGCAAAGTGGACTTACAATGGTGATAATGGAATTATTAATGATAAGGATGTATTGGTTTAGTATAGTGCGAAACTCTAGAGTAGTGGTTGCACTCACACATACACGTACACATATACTTGCATACATTCTTTCGTTATCTGTGCGCATATGGTGTTAGTTATATGTATGCCCTAGAGGGCATTACTGTACATACGATGTATATTGTAATGGATGCTTGGACATATATAGGGAGAACTTTCTTGCTCGATATGATAGTATGCTATCAGGTTGTACTTTATCTTAAAATGTACTCTGATTGTCTCTATGTTACATGTTGATAAAGCCCTTAGGATATGTACTCGACTACTGGGACTATGATGAGATCATACTAGTGGGGCCACGGTAGTCGACGAGTACATCCTATAACTATTCCTAGTCGAGGGTGTATCGAGACAGGGCATCGATACACCAGAGTAGACTAGCGTATACGCATCTTGACCCATATGATGGGCGATGGATGATCCCATATCCATCGGTGTTCGACATGAAGGATGGTGTACGGGTGCTCAGTGGAGACTGGGTACACTGGATGGACTCGCCGAGAACTCCCAGATAATATTATACCTCACGTCAGATGGCAGTTCTCCGGTGACATTGGACAGAGTAGTCTGTTGACCCGAGATCGTCATAGAGTCTTGTGTGATTCCCACTGTGCTTTGATTTCCATCATACCACGTCCAAGAGGGCGTGCAAAATGGTGGCTTTTGGGTACAGTCCCAAATCACATGGAGGCAATGAGCGATAGGAGGGGATTCGTCTCTCCCGGTATAGGGAGTTGATGTTGTGCTGTGTTCGATTGGCTATAACCGGAAATCCCTGGCCAGGGTTGCTGAGATTTACTGGTAAGTGTTATCAGTAGTTTCTCGAACTGTTATAGACCTCATATCGACACGACTTATCAACCTACTAGGGTCTGACATTTACCACCCCTAGGCGAGATATGCGACATATCAGACGACGAGACCGGACTGTACGGGAGTGTTACTGTTTGGATTCACAGGAGAATGTACAGGCTTGCTTGTTGATCTTATGAGCGCTCAATACCTGCGTAGCTGTTACGTTTAGCTGACCGCTTGCAGCTTGTGGGTGTTTGATATGATCATCACCTACTGCCGGCGTATTGATGATTCTTTAGAGTCCTACACAGAGGTTTCTTGGCTCAGGCAAAACGGAGTAGGAGCACATATATGATATGTGCGGGACCGAGAATAATGCGATATGAGATACCGTATTCTATTCTCGCGATATATGATACAAGCCGGGTCATCGAATCAAGTGTTGATTCGATGAATCGGTACGGATAAATATTAGTCGGTTATATGCGATATAGCCGGATTGTCGGATCAAGTGTTATTCGATAATTTAATGTATAATAATATATATGATATATTAAAATTACATTAACTAATATTTGCTCACTAAAAGATTCTTTTTCTCACTCGGGTAATACATTGATATATATGCGATATATGTTAAATGTATTATTTTATTTTGTTACGATAAATATTATATATATGATATATAATATTGTAACATGATATGATAACTAATGCAACATGTTTTGTGGAGTTTAAACATGATTAGGGTTTGGATTAGGGTTAAGACTTCTAGTTGATTCTAGAAGGTTTCTTTTTGTCATGATAAAGATATTTTGTTATGACTCATGCTTTAACCCAACCCAAACCCTAACCCTAGTTAATTCTCTACATGAGTTTAGTTGACCATGGTTGCATTATTTATCATATTAATTCTTTCTATTCATCACAAAAGGAATTTGATTATCATTCTTCATCTTCTTCCTTCTTCTTTTCTTCATGAAAAAGCTTTCTAGATTTTTCCAAGTGATGAATAAATGTGAGAAAAAGATAAATAAAGAGAGCAAAAATCCTACTTTATCATCCTCATCTTCCCTTGCCCTTTAGATGAGAGTGTTCACTCAATTTTAGTGAGTGTTAGCTTGTGTTAATGAAACTTCAAGGTAGATCATCTTTGTATCGAAGATCGGAAGCAAGACTGTACCTTTCTCTTCATGGAGCCTCTCGAGAGTCCGGAGCTTGATGATCGCAGCGAAGGGACTTCAACACGGAGCATATGAAGTGAAGGACCGGATCTACAAAGGTTGTAATCCCTCTCACTTAGTGTTAAAGTGTTTAGCATGCTAGTTTTCGCCTAAACTCTAGTTTAAAGATCCGTATTCGGGTTGTTCGGCACGGCTAAAATTTTAATCGGGCATGGTTGATGCCTTATAGACCCTTGTGCGCGTGCCTAGCAACCCTACAGTGGTATCAGAGCTGCTAGGCATTGGATGTCGACCTATGGAGGCTTCTCACTGTGTGACAGTGTGGCGAAGTATAGGCTCTTACCCCCAGGGTGTCCCGAGACCGGAAGGTGTTCCGGCGGGTTGTAGTCCTCGCGAGGGGGCATGCGTAAAAAGTAGCGGCTGAGGGGCCCGTTGGTGCCACGGCGACCCCATTGGATGGGGTGGCTGCCTGACCTACAGTAGTATCAGAGCCAAGCTAGAGCTTTAGGCGAAGTCTAGACGAAGTTTAAAGTCCGATCGAACGCCGAAACCCCGATACGGAACCCTCTCTGTACATTTTTCAAAAATGTGATTTTTTCTGAATTAAAAAGGCTCAGAAAAACAAGCAGGAAAATCTAAGAATTACTGTGAAGTACGGTCCCCTAAGTCGACTATTTGACCGCGGAACCGCGGCGAAACCATGGGTTTTGCAGCGGTTCCGCGGCCAAAATTTGGACGTAGTCCCTGAAATTTCATGTAATTATTATTAGGCCCTTTCTTGTTATTTTTTTCTGGGAATATTTTAATTCCACTCAAGTGTTGAGTTTTCAAGGGTTGTATTGGGAAATCGTTGATTCGATCGGATAATTTAACTTTGTTTAGTATGTCTGGATAATTTTAGAAACTGTTAAAAAGTTCGAACGGATATCAATAACTCACTTTTTCCCCTGTCGGAAATTTTTTCAAAAGTTGGATTTTTTCTCGAATTTAAGAACGTTCTAAGTCGTGCAAGTAACGCGGTGGACCCTCTAGAAGACAACAAACCTTAACTCTATTATGTGACCGTCTTGAACTGCGTTTTGAACCTTAGGGTTTGGGGCAGTACGGCGTGCCACATGTGAGGCGTTGGCTTGACCCTTCTACGGCTGGACCATTGGTACTGTGGCATGTGATGGATGTTTTTAAACTGATTTCAAGTGTTGAGATATATTGGGGAAATCTTGGGTGTTTGATTATTCGATCGGAAAGTTTAACATTGTCTATTTATCTGGAATGTGATACAATATTTGGAATCCACAGGTAGTTATGAGATAACTAATATGAATGTTATAAACATAGCACTTTAGTCTCAATTGATCGGTTGCCACGGAATTTTGATGTGATCAAAAGTCCGTCGCAATCACGTAGCGTACGCGGATACTCGCCGGATAAACTTAATAGACAGCTACGCCCCATAGCCCCGACCAAGTGACTGTAGGAGAACCCCGTCGCCAAAAGCATTCGTTCGGGTGCTTGCAGCAGGGGTGTTCCGCCTTAGTGCACTTTGTCGACGGCATCCGGGGGTGTGGCCGTCTACTAAAATTTGCGATGAGCATTCGATCAGGATGCCGGGAATCTTGCTGAATTGCCCGACTTGACATTGAAAAGAGTTTTCGATAAAGAGACTAAAATGCGGGGTTTATAATTGTTAGGCATGCGATGTCTAAGGAATTCATTTGGTTAGGCATGCGATATCTAAGGAGGTTGCGGATTCCAACTGTTGTAGTTTTACACTTTCTTTTCTGTGACCGTAAGCGTAGTATGTGGTGTATTGCCGGCTTCGTTGCTATACATCAACGACAATCAGGATACGCATACTTGCTTACGTTGATGATATGAGATATTATGTGTTGCTGTGATATGTTATATTGGATCGTCGCGTTCTGAATAGTCGGGGGTTTTATGTGAGATGAGAGTTTTTTCTTTTTCATTCATGTAAAATTCATTTGTATGTAATATTCTTTTATTGGGGCACTTCCAGGTTGCGGAAGATGTCACCATTGTATATTATTTACTTTTCCGCATTAGGTAGACCCAAGGCGGGGAGCACAAGTAACCGGGTTCTAGGGTCTAGTGGGAGACCATCTCGAGGAGTCGAGACCGGGTCTCCTAACCCTAGAATTGGCAGTGTTACTTGCCGCTCTCGTAGGGGTCTAGGGATGTGGGTTTGGCTATTCATCGCAACCGTGGAATCCGTGTTTTATACAGGCCCGTACTAAAACACGGACGTCCTAGTATATCCAATATTTCATATATGTTCTTCTGCTGCTATGTTCTGTGATGAGATCATATTACTGCCTGTGACGAATGTTTATATTTTATATATATAAGATATATGTTATATTGCAGATTTCGTTTCAAAAGAGATGCTTGTGAAGCATAATAAAATGGGACTTCATTAATAAGATTAATGAAATAAAAGAAACCTAAGATGTTGTAGAAACTTGTTTAAAAAAAACTGGTAGCTCTAGTTCTTGCTTTGCATAGCGGTGTTCCTTATAGAACATCCAGCACCTTATTCGATAAGGAAAGAGCCGAGATCCCTTCACCGAAAGTGACCTCTTTAGTGAAACTAGCAGATGCTACAAACTCGGTTTGTCTTTTGATTGCTTCTATAGTTCTTGCTTTGCATAGTGGTATTTGTGAAATATCCTGCACCTTATTCGATAAGGAAAGGGCCAACGATCCCTTCACCGGGTGTGACCCCTTTAGCAAAACTAGAAAAGCCTCAAAAACACTCCATTTAAAATCACTCGATTCTACAATGATATAAAGTTCATTACGCAAAAGGTTTTCTTAAAAACCTGTCGTAGCCCTCCGTCATTTCAGATAAGTAATAGTTAGTATTCGTGCTGCGTTTGTTGACTCGGTCAAGGTGTAGTGTGCGGTAGCTGATTAGTGCTTATCTGCAAAGCATATGATGCGATTGGATTAGGGTAGTCGTGCGTCCTTGTTGACTCAGTCAAGGGTCGTGCAGGTGGGTTTAATTCAATCGGGAAATGACAGGTTGAACTTTACTTGCAGTCTATGGTTTGTTGACTCAGTCAAGGTCATTGATCGCTTGGGGCAAAATACTATTGGGAATTTCAAGTGTTGAAATTTGCAATGAGATTGCATACCTTCTATGAGATAGTTGGATCCCGATACCCGCTGCGAGTAAGAGTTACTCCTGGGAGAGTTTTACTCATTACAATTAGCCGATCAAGTAGGTGTCTAGAAAGGTGTTAACGGGGTTACGCCTCTGGGAAAACGAGGTTTACTTTAATTAGGTTCGTGCGAAAGCACAGGGGACTTCCCTCAAAGTACCGACACTGGCCTGGCTGAAAGATTGGCGAACTTGTAGCGTGTAATTAATCCCGGCTAGTCTTTCCTTTTAGGGTTTGAAGGAAGATTTGATTAAAACAGTGGGAGACATCCTGATTAGATATGTTAGATAACCAATCTAATCTTGCAAGAGCATACGCTGAGTGTTTTCTTCTCTCTCTCTTCAGGTAGCGACCATATCACGCCTTAATCAAGATAATAATACGGATAAATTGACCGAACCCGCTTGTTATACAGCGCTAGGGAACGTTGGTCCCGCTCCAACTTATAATTGTTATAAGACAGAGCAAGAAATTGGGGAATAGCAGATTTCCCGTGCCGCCCAAACGAAGAAAGTGCATGTTGATGCATCATCTTCGGGTGTGTGCATTACAGAGAACTGTTTCTCAGTATCCTTTACGTCCTGGGTATGTGATACCGGATCAGGATCCCGCATATGTAATCTGTTACATGGGATACAGATAGGTAGAGAACTTAGAACGGGTGATAAGTTTCATGAGACAGAAAACGGTGCAAGTGTTGCAGCCAAGTCTGTTGGTCACTATCACCCTGTATTACCTGAATACATTGATTCTGAACGAATGTTATTAGATACCGAACCTAATATACAACATCATATCAGTCTCTTTATTAGTAAAGAAAGGATATAATTTTGTATAGTTGGATAATGTTTTGAACATTTCCTATATCAAGAGTTGATCGGTTCAGGCACGTTATCTAAAAGCATAGACGTTCTAAATCAAACTACAGTTCTTAGTATACAGAACACACACGAGAGGAAGAGTTCAGAAATGAACGAATCCTTCTTGAGGTATTGTAGACTAACTCATATCAATGCGACCCGACTAGCTGAAGTTACATAAAGATGCATATTTAAATTAGTTTGAATTTACATCTTGTGAAACTTGCCAGTCATGTCACAGAGATAAGATGACCACAGCTCCGTTTATTAGAAACAGAGAGTTAGTGAACTCTAAGGATTGATACATGCTGATGTATGAAAGTCCCCTGTCTACACATGCCAAGACCGGTTCTTTGTACTTCATTACATTCTCTGATGATCTCTCAAGATTCAGACATATGTTCCTGTTGAAACACAAGTCCGAACCTTTTGAGATATTCACAGAATGTAAGTTAGAAGTGGATAACCAAAAACGGGTATAAGTATTATGTCCTTTGATGAGATCAAGGAGAAGAATACTTGAGCACGGAATTCCTGGACTATTCTAAAGGAGAATTAGATTCTCTCTCAGCATTACTCCTCCGTATACACCACAGCACGTTGGTGTATCGGGGCGGAGCAATAGCACCCTATTTGATATGGTGTGCTCTATGATGAGTACTACTGAGTTTCCTATTTCCTTTTGGGAGTTATGCACTTGAGAAGCTGCATACCTATTGAATAGGGTTCAAATCAAATCAGTTGCCTACCACTTCATATGTGATATGGAAAGGGAAGAGCCTATATCTTAAGTTAGTTAAGATTTGGGGTTGTCCGGCCTATGTCTAAAAAGCAAAATCCGAACAAGCTCGAGGAAAGGTCTGTTATGTAGAACTGGAAAGGTTCCAACTATACAAACTGCAGCTGATGATTTGGTAGAACCAAAGAATTCAATAGTTTCCAACGTACCTCAGCCTCTCCGCCGATCTAGTAGGGTTCCTCACCCACCAGAGAGATACTTCGGTTTCTCTATGACAGTGGGAGCGAGGATTGCATCATGAAATGATGACCAACTAGTTTCGAGCAGGCTATCAGGAGTGGGACTCTGTAAGAATGGCTGGATGCTTATCGATCTGAGATGGAATCCTTATACACCAACAAAGTATGGACTTTGGTTGCTTCATCTGAAGGGTTAAATCCCCATCAGGAGCAAGTATATCTTGAGAAGATTACTTGGTGTACATGGAAAAGTTGAGACTTTCAAAGCTATGCTTAAGTCCATCCAGATCCTACTTGCCACGGCTACATACCATGACTACGATATCTGGTGGTTGGGTGTCATGACTGCTTTTCTAAATCATGTTTTAGAAGAGAACGTCTATAAGTACATAGCCAGAGGGCTTCGTAGACAGTGGGAGCAGCGGAAACGTGTGCAAGATGCTTTATAGGATAAAGCAGGCATCGCGGAGTTGGAACATCTGTTTTGATGTGGTAGTCAAAGAGTTTGACTTCATCAAAATGGTAGATGAACCTTGTATATACAAAAAGGTAGTAGAGAGTATGGTGATGATCCTCGTAGAGTATGTGGATGACATACTCTTGATAGGGAAGGAGTTTCCTATGCTACGCTCGGTCAATCTCCGCTTATCACAAGGATTCTCCATATAGGATCAAGGTGATACCTCCAAAATCCAGAGTTTTGAATCTATGAGATAGATCTAATTGGATATTAGGATACTCACTAGTTGTAGTGAGATGGTATCAATCGATCCTGGGGAGAATCACTGGAAAGGTTCCAGGGTGATAAGGACGACTGAAAGTCAGTCGCAGGCATTGTCTTTACCCTCAGTGGAGGGATGGTATGTTGGAAGAGTTCCAAGCTAGATACCATGACATACTAGACGATTAAAGGCAAGATACATCGTTACCAAGGATACTACCAAAGAGGCAGTCTGGATATATAAGTTCATGAGATGAACTTCATTCCTACCATTGTGTGACAATGGAGTTGTGGCTTTAGCCAAGGAACTACCGTCCCATCTGAAATCCAGATATAATTCTTAGGCAGTATCACCTGATCATAGGAGATGGTTGATCTCTAGTGAGATCGAGATTAGGAGAGTAGACACAGAGGACGACAGCGCGGATCCACTCACAAAGGCCTTTTTCCCAGTAGAGACTTTTATGGGATGGTTGAGTATGAGATACTTCAACCGCAGCTAATTGTTGGGTATGTGATACCACAACAGATGGCCCTAGTGCAAGTAGGAGATTTTTAATTATACTGTACATACGATGTATATTGTAATGGATGATTGGACATATATAGGGAGGACTTTCTTGCTCGATATGATAGTATGCTATCAGGTTGTACTTTATCTTAACATGTACTCTGATTGTCTCTATGTTACATGTTGATAAAGCCCTTAGGATATGTACTCGACTACTGGGACTATGATGAGATCATACTAGTGGGGCCACGGTAGTCGACGAGTACATCCTATAACTGTTCCTAGTCAAGGGTGTATCGAGACAGGGCATCGATACACCAGAGTAGACTAGCGTATACGCATCTTGACCCATATGATGGGCGATGGATGATCCCATATCCATCGGTGTTTGACATGAAGGATGGTTTACGGGTGCTCAGTGGAGACTGGGTACACTGAACGGACTCGCCGAGAACTCCCAGATGGTATTATACCTCACGTCAGATGGCAGTTCTCCGGTGACACTGGTACAGAGTAGTCTGTTGACCCGAGATCGTCATAGAGTCTTGTGTGATTCCCACTGTGCTTTGATTTCCATCATACCACGTCCAAGAGGGCGTGCAAAAAGGTGGCTTTTGGGTACAGTCCCGAATCACATGGAGGCAATGAGCGATAGGAGGGGATTCGTCTCTCCCGGTATAGGGAGTTGATGTTGTGCTGTGTTCGATTGGCTATAACCGGAAATCCCTGGACAGGGTTGCTGAGATTTACTGGTAAGTGTTATCAGTAGTTTTTCGAACTGTTATAGACCTCATATCGACACGACTTATCAAGCTATTGGGGTCTGACGTTTACCACCCCTAGGCGAGATATGCGACATATCAGACGACGAGACCGGACTGTACGGGAGTGTTACTGTTTGGATTCACAGGAGAATGTATAGGCTTGCTTGTTGATCTTCTGAGTGCTCAATACCTGGGTAGCTGTTACGTTTAGCTGACCGCTTGCAGCTTGTGGGTGTTTGATATGATCATCACCTACTGCCGGCGTATTGACGATTCTTTAGAGTCCTACATAGAGGTTTCTTGGCTCAGGCAAAACGGAGTAGGAGCACATATGTGATATGTGCGGGACCGAGGATAATGCGATATGAGATACCGTATTCTATTCTCGCGATATATGATATCAGCCGGGTCATCGGATCAAGTGTTGATTCGATGAATCGGTACGGATAAATATTAGTCGGTTATGTGCGATATAGCCGGATTGTCGGATCAAGTGTTGATTCGATAATTTAATGTATAATAATATATATGATATATTAAAATTACATTAACTAATATTTGCTCACTAAAAGATTCTTTTTCTCACTCGGGTAATACATTGATATATATGCGATATATGTTAAATGTATTATTTTATTTTGTTACGATAAATATTATATATGTGATATATAATATTGTAACATGATATGATAACTAATGCAACATGTTTTGTGGAGTTTAAACATGATTAGGGTTTGGATTAGGGTTAAGACTTCTAGTTGATTCTAGAAGGTTTCTTTTTGTCATGATAAAGATATTTTGTTATGACTCATGCTTTAACCCAACCCAAACCCTAACCCTAGTTAATTCTCTACATGAGTTTAGTTGACCATGGTTGCATTATTTATCATATTAATTCTTTCTATTCATCACAAAAGGAATTTGATTATCATTCTTCATCTTCTTCCTTCTTCTTTTCTTCATGAAAAAACTTTCTAGATTTTTCCATGTGATGAATAAATGTGAGAAAATGATAAATAAAGAGAGCAAAAATCCTACTTCATCATCCTCATCTTCCCTTGCCCTTTAGATGAGAGTGTTCACTCAATTTTAGTGAGTGTTAGCTTGTGTTAATGAAACTTCAAGGTAGATCATCTTTGTATCGAAGATCGGAAGCAAGACTGTACCTTTCTCTTCGTGGAGCCTCTCGAGAGTCCGGAGCATGATGATCGCAGCGAAGGGACTTCAACACGGAGCATATGAAGTGAAGGACCGGATCTACAAAGGTTGTAATCCCTCTCACTTAGTGTTAAAGTGTTTAGCATGCTAATTTTCGCCTAAACTTTAGTTTAAAGATCTGTATTCGGGTTGTTCGGCACGGCTAAAATTTTAATCGGGCATGGTTGATGCCTCGTAGATCCTTGTGCGCATGCCTAGCAACCCTACATATGGAGGTGTGTATATCTACACATGGGTATGGGACTATGTGTTCATATACGGGATTGAGGATGATACGTGGGATTGAGATGAGTCGACGAGGTTTGATTGAGGCCGTGAGATTCAGCGATATGACAGAGTTCGTATTTGAGATGTGATATGATGGTAGTGATACCTGTTATGTGATGAGATAATGTGATATTGACTCAGATTTAGGTGGTTTCATACCCCTCCCGATTGACTGATTGTTGGGTCCGTAGTTCGCATAGTAGGCATTAGACTAGACCCGAGTCATACCTATTTCAAAACTAACGAATCGGGGATATTTTAAAGATAGGCAAAAAGGATTCTACGGATATTTTCAAACGACGCATCTTTTCTTAAAACACCGTAGCCCTTATTTTACCAAAAACCATGATTCGTCTTATTTCAAAAGGCAAGGCTGCATGATATATTTATTGAGATAAATTCTTTACTGTTGCGTTGATTATTCGATTCCGCATATTCATGCTATTTGCATTGCATTGCTTGTGTTTATTGATATATATTACAGTCATGCTGCTAGGACACCAGCACCATTATCGATGATGCGTATGTTCCACGTACTCTTGTTTGCCGGCTCACACACTTCATCATCGATAATTGACATGTCACTACACCGTAGTACTGTTGCATTCAGGATATGATTCTTGCATGACAGACTGATATGCTTACATCTCTTTTACATGTCCCAAACATCATGCTTTCTGATTATACGCATTGACAGTTGCTATTTCCATGATATTTCTGGATTTGGGAACCGTGGGTATTTCAAAAGAGAATATGTCATTGCTTTAAAAACCCGGTTACCCTTGATATGATATTTCAGTGTGTCCACCATGTGTTTTGTTCATATCAGATTTTTGCATTTTTATACCGCCCAATTTTTATCACATTGCTTATCGGTAAGTACTCTTGAGCCGTGTTTGCTAGTCAATTGCAGGATACAGGTTCTCAGCTCTAAACATTGAAATTAATGGAAAAGCACGACAAATTCCGGATTACTGCCTACCACAGATAAAATACGGGTCTCCGCTCTCTATCCGTATGTTGCCGCACACCAGTTTAAGGGACAAAATGGCAAATCAATATCATTTTCATGCACAAAGCTCAATGCCAACACAAGATCCAACATATCTACGCGGAGCTCAAGAAAAATCATGACAAAAGATCCACATTACATCACCTTTTGTTCTGCTGAAATTCTGGAAATATTGTGAAGAGATTCTGAGAAACAACATATACCACACTGAAGAGTACTAAAAACCAGGGAAAATCACCAAATTTCATGGCCTAACTCCACATAATGGCCGCGGTTCCGCGGCATAAGCATGCTTAGGCCGCGGAACCGCGGCCATGCTGACTCTTCAGTGGGTCGTCTTCTGGGGGTAGTTTGGTAATTTTATTTTATGGCAGATTGTTGCCCTAGGTTTCCAGTTCCCTGCCTATAAATAGTCCAGAACTTGCCAAAGCCAAGGGTTCTTATTCTTGTATTTAGATTTTAGGATATATGTTGTTGTTCTTCTTCCTCTTCTCATCTCTTCTCCATTAAAACCTTGTAGTGAACTTTTGTGAGTGAAGTGATGAATAAAGAGTTCTTTTTGTTACCATGCTTGTCTTGTTATGATTGTTAATTATAATTGCTTGTATTTTTCATTTGCTAATCTAGTTATTGTTATTTGTTGTTTGTTTCTTTCTTGTTCTCTTTTTCTTTATCCTTAAACAACAATAATGCTTAAGCTTGATCCTTGCCAAAGCGAGGTCTCAAATAGCTAGTTGTAATCTTCCAACCTCTTTCTTTCTATCTTCCTCCTTTGTTTTATTTTCCTTTTTCTTGTAATGGGTGATTAGTTTTCTCACTTGTTAGGGTAGGATAAGGAAAGTTTGAGAGGAGGAAATCTCTTTCACTCTTTTCTTGCCCAACATCATAATTCGGACTCCCGTTAATTGAACGACAATCCGCTCCCTACGGCACCCTATCCTACATGATAGCGGTGATTCCTTAGTGAGACCGGTTGTGGTTGAATTAACCGGAGGTTAAGGCTAAGAGCCAAGAATGGACGGACAAGCACCAAAAGGAAGAACTTAAGCGTTGGAAAGCCTAGCTTATACTCGCAAGTTCCTTCCTAGTCGTGCTAATCCCCGTTGTTGCCGATTACCGTAACACCGATATTAAGAGTGGCAACGAAAGAAGTGAGCGACTCCTAACTCAAACTAACCTAATCCTAACCCTAACAAGCTCTCTTTATATATCATTTTAGCACATAGTTAATCTAAAAACAAACCTGGACATTTGGACTTAACTCGTTAAAGCACTTAGAAAAATATTCCCATCTCCCTGCGGGCGACCCGTACTCAACCGGCTAGCTACAAGCGAAACCGTCTTGATTGCGGTAATTAACTAAGCACGCAAAAATTCTACCAATCAAATGGCGCCGTTGCCGGGGAGACGGTAGTTTATTTCTTTGTGTAATTTCGGGTTAATTTGTGAATATAAATATAACCGAAAAACAAAACAAAAAAAATATATACATTGTAAAAAACCATCTTGTTATTTTTGATTAGTTTTTGTGCAAGTGTGCAGGATAAAAAGACGGTCGAGTTCAGTGCCAAAGACGTGGGAAGTTAGACCCATATCTTGCGGCTACACCGCTGGTGATCAAGACGGAAAATACGGTCTACTAAAAAAATTCTGGAGCAGACCCAGTGAGCAAATCAAGATTCAGGAGCTCCAAACAGGAAGAGGACACCCAACAGAGCACAAACCAGAAAATTGAAGGCCCAAGCCCACACGTTGGCCGCGGAACCGCGGCATAAGCAGGGTCTGGCCGCGGAACCGCGGCCGTTTGGTGCCCTCATCAACTCAAATTCCCTGTAAGTCTCTCTCTCCTCTCCCCCACTCCTCTGAACTCCACTGAACTGTGTTTTCTGCAGCATTCTTTGCGCAAATTCTCTTTCCCCTTCCAATAAATTGTTTTTGTGCAGGATTCTTTGCGCCGCGCTAAAAAAAATAAAAAATTGATTGCAGTTGATTGTTACTGCTTTGCATATATTAATACAGACTTTAAGGGGCTTGAAACCAATCCAGATTTGGTGGGGATTTCATCACCCTTCCCAGGACCCCAGAAATCACAAAAAGCATATGCACTGACCATTGTTTAATTAAAAAATACTAGACTCAGCCCTAAGGACTTCGCGCTCAATAGGACAGAGGGCTAGTTACAGGCATCGGCCGTTTATCCTATCCTGACTTTGCGGTGTCTAGGCAAGTGTGTCCAAGGCAAGTGGTTACTTAATTAAGACCACTACTTACGTAGTGGGGAGCCTCCCACTTACCTGGCACTTACCTGGCCGCAATTGGCGGAGAAGAGGCGGTTTGAGGTCCTATTTCTAGCCCTTTGGAACTGTTAAGAGCTGTCTAGCTGACCTAGGTGACCCTAGATCTAGGTGTGATTGTGCATATCTTGTCTGTGATTGTTTGAAGCCGTAAGTCCGTACATATTTCTGTAAAGCTCTTTCTAAAAAGAAAAAAAAACACAAAACCAAAAACTTTTATAAAAACTAGCCCTTTGTCGCCAAAATCCCATTTTTTCACCCACCACCCATCGTATTTCTCCATTGACGTTTTCTTACCCTCACCTTCTCCGCTTTGACTATACTAAACTCGTTTAGTGTATGTCCGCTTGGACTCGGGACACTAGCGCCCGCTTAGTCCGTGTTACGCTTGTCGCTACCGACTACGCGATCGACTCAGACGT
Organism: Agapanthus africanus; assembly: GCA_030015575.1. Taxonomy (NCBI): domain Eukaryota; kingdom Viridiplantae; phylum Streptophyta; class Magnoliopsida; order Asparagales; family Amaryllidaceae; genus Agapanthus; species Agapanthus africanus. The sequence continues at coordinate 218,584,422 of CM057345.1, read as the reverse complement.
CGAAACTCCGTCCACGCCTCTTTCACCCTTACCTTTGCCGGCCAACTCCGACGTTGACCGGAACTCTGTTCATACATCCTCACCTTCACCATCACCAACCTCTTCTTCTGCAATGTCAGGATTTAATCCAAACATCCCTACAACACCCCCGGGATTGATTCGACCTCCTATGGATGCGAATAACCCACCACCACCGCCTGTCGTAGCGCCACAGCGAATCGCGCTCCAGGATTGTTTCTATCCCACCCGCTCTGCACTCCCCACCTGTCTTTCTCTTCCACTGGCCAATGGGGATAATTTTGAAATTAAGCCCCACTTCATTAACATGCTTCCGAAATTTCATGGGCTTGAATCTGAAGATGCTTATATCTTCATCAACAAGTTCCAAAATGTTTGTGCCATGATGAAAACTACCCAGCTGTCGGACGATGCTATACGGCTACGGGTCATTCCGTTCACTTTGTGCGATCTTGCTGAAAAATGGCTGTATAGCACCGCTTCCCACTCCATAACCAGTTGGGACGAGTCTGTGAAAGCGTTTCTCAAGAAATTCTATCCGAATCATAAAACCGCAAGGATCGGTAACGAAATCAACCAATTCTCTCAGCTTCCTACTGAACCCTTCTGGAAGTGCTTTGACCGGTATAAAGATCTTCTTGTTCAGTGCCCTCACCATGGTATCGAGAAATGGCAATTTTTCCAAACCTTATACGAGGGCCTGAACCCAGCAACCAAGCAGTTGTTGGAAACCATTTGTCAGGGCCACTTCCTATCGAAATCTGACGAGGAAGCGTGGCAATTCTTCGACGACCTTGCGGAACAAACGCTTCAATAGGAGAGCACCAGACCAACTTCTTCTTCTTCTTCCTCCACCTCTACTGGTCAGTCTAGGGTAGGAATTCACCAACTTGATGTCTCTATTGCGATGAAAGCTGAAATGGCTGCAATAACGAGAAAACTTGAAGCGATAGAGAGCAAATTTTCATCTCCTTCTCCTGCCCTTGTTCTTCCCCTTCGTACCATTTGTGCTTGTTGTTCCGATCCTTCTCACTTAACCGAAGAGTGTCCTTACAATCCACCATCTTAAGGACAGGATCAGGTTAATGCTGTATTTCAGCAAAGACCGAGAAATGATCCATACTCTTCCACCTACAATCCCGGTTGGAGGAACCACCCCAATTTCACCTGGAATCAGAATCAGCATCAATTCCAAGGCAACAATTTCCAGAGGCCCCCTCCTCCGCAACAACAAGCGCAACAACAAACTCAACATCAGTTTCAGCAGCCCTTCCAACCCCAACCTTTTCAAAATCAGACGAACAACTTTGCACCCAACAATTCTTTTCCACAAAACAACTTTGTTCCGTCAAACAACGATAAGGTTTCCTCGCTAGAACGAAGTCTGGAGGCGTTCGTTAAACAATCGACACAATCCACCGCCAACATCCAGTCGTCTATTCAGTCTTTGGTGCAACACACTGCTGCACACGGGCAAAGCATCAAGACCATCGAAGCCCAGATTGCACAGCTGAATGCGGCGTTAAGCGAGCGAGAAAAGGGGAAGCTTCCATCTCAACCACTCCCAAATCCCGGTCACTCATATAATGTACATGTTGCTCTTGAACAACAGAACCATAATGTGAGTGCCGTGACTACATTGAGATCGGGAAGGATGCTGCATAACAACATCGGCACAACAATTGAGGATAATGACACCCCGGCCTCTTCTTCTTCTTCTTCTTCTTCTTCGTCTTCTGAGCCTATTCTCCCTTCGTCAAAAGGCTCTTCTTCTTCTTCTTCTTCTGCTCTGAACGGACCCACTTCTCACTCCACGAAAACACCAGCTCTGGAATCCGTTCCAACTCCACAATCTCCTCCACAAGCATTGGACTCAACCAATTTTAAAAACGTTCTATTTCAAAACCGGTTGAGGTCCAATAAACAAAATCCACAAATGGAGAAGATTCTGGAGTTGTTTAAGCAGGTTAACATCAACATTCCCCTTTCAGATGTTGTCCAACAAGTCCCGTCCTACGCGAAAATCTTAAAGGACTTGTGCACGAAAAAGAGGAAGTCTCAGGTATCCAAGAAAGTTTTCTTGGCAAGTGCTGTGAGTGATGCTCTTACCCAATCTTTACCGCAAAAACAGAAGGACCCTGGCTGTCCTACGATTTCTATTACCATTGGGGATAAGAACATCAACCGCGCACTATTAGATCTTGGTGCCAGTGTTAACCTGCTTCCGTACTCAGTATATGAGCAATTAGGTGTAGGAGAGCTGAAACCCACACACTGTACTCTCCAAATGGCCGACCGATCAATCACCCATCCTAGGGGTGAGCAAGAGGATGTGTTAATCAAGGTTGGGGACTTCATATTCCCCGTTGACTTCATTGTATTAGACACACAGCCTGTAGCTAACCCCCGGAATCAAATTCCGGTGATACTCGGTTGCCCATTCCTTGCAACCTCAAATGCTGTGATCAATTGTCGAAATGGTTCGATGAACCTATCTTTTGGAAACATGATAATTGAACTCAACATTTTTAGGTTGGGGAATCAGCCCACCGAACCTAATGCTCATTTACTAAACGTTTGCTCAATCCAGGAGATCACCCCGGAGGAATGTGAATTCGAGGAATTTTTGTTCGATCACGATAACCTTAACGCCACTAGTGCGTTCCTCTTCGAACCTGCTGCTGTTTCTGCGCCCGACAATGACTACGAGTGTTTCACTTTCTCGAACGATCTTATCCACTCACCACCCGAGTTTGAATCCTTCGAATTTCCGGATGAGTTACCTGAACCATCCAACTCGGTCGCTTACACTCGTTTTGAACCTTTGCTGGAATCCTTTGAGTTCGAGACCTTTTCACCAATCTTGCCTTCAATCGTTTCACCTCCAACGCTCGAACTCAAGCCTTTGCCGTCTCACCTTAAGTACGCTTACTTGGGTGAGAATGAGACCCTCCCTGTTATCATCTCGGCTTCTCTAGCTCCAGAGCAAGAGAAAGCCCTTCTTGTGGTCTTGCACAGCAATAGGCAAGCTTTTGGCTGGTCCATGGCGGACATCAAGGGGATTAGTTCCCTGATCGTTGAACATCACATTCATCTGATGGATGATGCCAAACCAGCCAGGGATCCATAAAGGCGACTCAACCCAGTCATGAAGGAGGCTGTGAAAAAGGAAATCGTAAAGTGTCTGGATAGTGGTATCATTTACCCTATCTCTGATAGCCAGTGGGTTAGCCACATTCATGTTGTCCCCAAGAAATCAGGCATAACAGTCATCACTAACGAGAAGAACGAGTTAATCCCTACTCGCACCCAAACTGGGTAGCGAGTATGCATCGATTACAGAAAACTCAACGCCGCAACGCAGAAGGACCACTTTCCGCTACCTTTCATTGACCAAATGCTTGAACGATTGGCCGGACACGAGTACTACTGCTTTCTTGATGGCTACTCCAGCTATAATCAGATTCCCATCACCGAAAAAGACTAGGACAAGACCACATTCACATGTCCTTTCGGCACGTTTGCATATCGTCGCATGCCCTTTGGGTTATGCAATGCACCCTCTACCTTCCAGCGGTGTATGATGGGAATCTTCTCAGACATGGTGGAAAAATTCCTGGAGATCTTCATGGACGATTTCTCCATCTTCGGCGATTCCTTCAATGAGTGTTTGCTGCATCTCGACGCTGTCCTTACCCGATGTAAGGACAAGAACCTCACTTTGAATTGGGAGAAGTGCAACTTCATGATGCGCGAAGGTATTGTCTTAGGACATATCATTTCGCAAAATGGCATAGAGGTTGACAAAGCGAAGATTGAGGTCATTTCCAATCTCCCTCCTCCCAGATGTGTCAGAGACATCCGAGCTTTCCTTGGCCATGCCGGTTTCTATAGACGGTTCATCAAGAACTTTAGCAAGATTGATAGGCCCTTGACTCTTCTACTGGCCAAGGACACGCCATTCGACTTCAACTCGAGCTGTGTGACTGCGTTCGAGTCATTAAAAATCTCACTCACTTCTCCTCCCGTTCTTTCTTCACCTGACTGGACGCACCCATTCAAGATTATGTGCGATGCATCCGACTTTACCATTGGTGCTGTCCTTGGACAACACATCAACAAGATGCCGCACGTAATCTATTATGTTAGCCGAACCCTGAACGACGCCCAACTTAATTATACAACAACTGAGAAGGAATTCTTGGCTGTTGTATTTGCTTTAGAAAAGTTCAGGCCCTACCTCATCGGCTCTCCAGTCATTGTCTACACAGACCATTATGCTCTACGCCATCTTTTTGCGAAGAAAGATCCAAAATCTCGGCTGATACGTTGGATCCTCTTGATTCAAGAGTTTGACCTTGTCATCAAGGACAAAAGAGGATGTGAAAACGTAGTCGCCGACCATCTCTCACGACTTCCTTCTTCGTCGTCGCTTCAAATTCCGGTCAACGACGTTTTTCTGGATGAACAGCTCTTGACAGTATCTCGCGAACCCTGGTTCGCAGATATTGTGAATTATTTGGCTACAGGATTACTACCGACTGAATGGTCAAGTCAGGACAGACTTCGATTCTTATCCCAAGTAAAACACTTTTACTGGGACGAACCCTATCTGTTCAAGTACTGTCCCAACCAGATTATTCGTCGGTGTGTCCCTGACGATGAATTCAAGAGTGTGCTGTCATTTTGCCACGATCAAGCATGTGGCAGGCATTTTGGCCCCAGAAAGACAGCTGAGAAGATCTTGCAGTGTGGTTTCTACTGGCCACAACTCTTCAAAGACGCTCATGACTACTGCAAGACTTGCTCCCGGTGCCAACACTTAGGCCGGATATCCAGGAGGAACGAGATGCCGCTCCAACCAATCTTGGTTGTGGAGATTTTCATCGTTTGGAGGATAGATTTCATGGGGCCGTTTCCCAGCTCTTTTGGGAACTTGTACATCCTTCTCGCTGTTGATTACGTCTCTAAGTGGGTCGAGGCTGTGCCCAGCCGGACTAACGACAACAAGGTTGTCGTTAGGTTTCTTAAAGAAAACATTTTCTCCCGGTTTGGGCACCCCCGAGCGATCATTAGCGACAATGGAACACATTTCTGCAATAAGACTTTTGAGGCCTTGATGCGGAAATATTCCATTAATCATAAGCTATCTACGCCCTACCACCCCAAAACCTGTGGGCAGGCCGAAGTTTCAAATCGGCAAATCAAGTAGATACTGGAGAAGACGGTTTCCAAGAACCGTAAGGATTGGTCGTTGAAACTCACCGATGCCCTTTGGGCATTTCGAACTGCTTATAAGACCGATCTTAGCATGTCTCCCTATCGGCTTGTGTACGGAAAGGCTTGCCACCTCCCTGTGGAAATAGAGCATCGCGCATTTTGGGCGATAAAAGAGCTGAATCTGTCTCTCGAAGATGCGGGCAGCCATCGGAAGCTGCAGTTGAACGAATTGAGCGAGCTTAGGGATGAGGCTTACGAAAAAGCGGTTGTCGTTAAGAACTGAACGAAGGTGTTTCACGATAAACACCTTTTGCGCAAAACTTTCACACCTGGTCAACAGGTGCTGCTTTCCGACACCCGGCTATATTTCCATCCAAGTAAGCTCAGATCTCGCTGGAAGGGGCCGTATTTTGTGCGGAATGTGTATCCGCATGGCGATGTGGATTTGGAGAATCCAAAGGACGGTTCATTTTTCAAAGTAAACGGACACAGACTAAAACCGTACCTTAGTGCCGAACCAACAGAGGATCTCCTGGTCTTACAGGAGCCAGTTTACCCTGCATAATCTTCTTCTGCCTACCACTAAACTTCGGTTATCCAGCCAAGAACAGTGGACACTGTTCCAAATAAGTTTGGGGGTATGTATATACCTTTTTGTATATATTTGAGGATATTCTTTTCCATTTTTATTATTTTTCTTTTCTTTAAAAACAAAAACAACAAAATTGTGTATATCTAACCGACAATTTTGACCCTTCAATGATCTCTTCATGCAATAACAGTGAGGACACTGTCTAGTTTAAGTTTGGGGGTACGCTCGGTACGCATTTCTAACCTTCGCATTCATATGTATATTTTACATCTGCATACTAAAATCCATAAAAATCAGAAAATTTTCTTAAAACATAAAAACTTTTTTGTCAAGTTAGCTAGTGGGAGAACTCTGATTCAACATTTCGACGGTTTTGTTTGATAAGATAAGAATAACTAAATCTTTTTTTTAGATTTTGAAAACCTAAAAGATAACTCTCCTTTGAAGTTAACTATAGCTGATATACATCTTTACATCACACTACACGTGTCGTGAGTTTTGGAAATTAGATGACAAGTCTTTTATGTCTAAAAAATTTTAAATGGATAAATGATTTTCTGAGGATCAAATAGGTTTGTTCTGAAATAAGTAATATCAAGAATAGTTTATGAAGTGAAGCGAATATGAAGGAATGTTATTGATGCCTTAATTGGAACTAATTCTGAAAAATAACCCATCTGAAACTTGTTTGGAATGATTACACACCTAACCCACTAAACACGTCTTTTATCAAAAAAAATAATTGAACTGCCGGTTATATCTCCGTTCGCATTGAATCATCATGATTTTCACGCTAAATTGTCTTTTGTTTTTGGGCCTAGGTAACTTGAGTAATTAAGTCCGCTAGGGTGTCTCTACACCTAATGCCCTAAAGCCAACTGGTTTGGGTGCATTGGCCCAAAGCTCGTTAAGAAGCCTAGAAAGTCCAGATTAAAACAAAGTCAAGCAAGTGTTCTCTCCGAGTTAAAATTCCTAACGGTTTTTTGTGTGAGAATAATCTTGACAAAAGACGGGTTTTTATAAAAAAATATATTTCTAGCGGACATATGAAGGTTTTATTCTATGATAAAGACTATTGCACGTTCACAGAGGTGTGTATGAAATGAAAACAAGAAAAAGGTGGAGTGAAAAATAAGACCAAGTTTCCTGTTAAGGAAGATAGAAATTCTGAAATTGAAACCTTACTGGAAAACGAAACTTGAAAAATACTTAACTCTTTATAAAACTTATGTGATCCTTTTAAAATTGTTATCTGGGCTGTATTGTGTGATATGATGACTTTAACCGATCCTTCTGGAACTTAACGACACTATTTGCACTGCACGTAAAGACATATAAAATCTTTAGTTAAATAAGAAGCTAGGTGTGAAAAATAAGGGTTCGATAGTCTAGACTTAGGATCATAGAATTGTTATTTTCTGAAACAAAACTTTAGGGGTTTGAATCATAGTTATTTTTCAAAACTAGCTTGACCGGATTTTGTGAGTAGTATCCGCTGAAAACCCTCAGGAGACAACACTCCTCCTACTAGGGACACCTAGAGGTTTAACGGCTTGTTGCACATGCTCAGTACAATCGCGTTCCCTGCGAAAGTGAGGTTAGAAATTTTTGTTGGCTTTGCTCGGGACGAGCAAATGATAAGTTTGGAGGTATTTGTTCATATCAGATTTTTGCATTTTTATACCGCCCAATTTTTATCACATTGCTTATCGGTAGGTACTCTTGAGCCGTGTTTGCTAGTCAATTGCAGGATACAGGTTCTCAGCTCTAAACAGTGAAACTCATGGAAAAGCACGACAAATTCCGGATTACTGCCAACCACAGATAAAACACGGGTCTCCGCTCTCTATCCGTATGTTGCCGCACACCAGTTTAAGGGACAAAATGGCAAATCAATGTCATTTTCATGCACAAAGCTCAATGTCAACACAAGATCCAACATATCAACGCGGAGCTCAAGAAAAATCATGACAAAAGATCCACATTACATCACCTTTTGTTATGCTGAAATTCTGGAAATATTGTGAAGAGATTCTGAGAAACAATATATACCATACTGAAGAGTACTAAAAACCAAGGAAAACCACCAAATTTCATGGCCTAACTCCACATAATGGCCGCGGTTCCGCGGCATAAGCATGCTTAGGCCGCGGAACCGCGGCCATGCTGACTCTTCAGTGGGTCGTCTTCTGGGGGTAGTTTGGTAATTTTATTTTATGGCAGATTGTTGCCCTAGGTTTCCAGTTCCCTGCCTATAAATCGTCCAGAACTTGCCAAAGCCAAGGGTGCTTATTCTTGTATTTAGATTTTAGGATATTTGTTGTTGTTCTTCTTCCTCTTCTCATCTCTTCTCCATTAAAACCTTGTAATGAGCTTTTGTGAGTGAAGTGATGAATAAAGAGTTCTTTTTGTTACCATGCTTGTCTTGTTATGATTGTTAATTATAATTGCCTGTATTTTTCATTTGCTAATCTAGTTGTTGTTATTTGTTGTTTGTTTCTTTCTTGTTGTCTTTTTCTTTATCCTTAAACAACAATGATGCTTAAGCTTGATCCTTGCCAAAGTGAGGTCTCAAATAGCTAGTTGTAATCTTCTAACCGTTTTCTTTCTATTTTCCTTCTTTGTTTTATTTTCCTTTTTCTTGTAATGGGTGATTAGTTTTCTCACTTGTTAGGATAGGATAAGGAATGTTTGAGAGAAGGAAATCTCTCTCACTCTTTTCTTGCCCAACATCTTAATTCGGACTCTCGTTAATTGAACCACAATCCGCTCCCTACGGCACCCTATCCTACATGATAGCGGTGATTCCTTAGTGAGACCGGTTGTGGTTGAATTAACTGGAGGTTAAGGCTAAGAGCCAAGAACGGACGGACAAGCACCAAAAGGAAGAACTTGTAGGGTTTCTAGGCACCCCAATGAGGTCTCACAAGGCATCAACCATGCCAATTTCAAAAAATCTAGGTGCCGAGAAACCCGACTACGGATCGTCGGCTAGATTTCTAGGCGAAACAATAAACTAGTTAACACTTAACTAAGAGATACGGAAATACAACCTTTGTAGATCCGATTCTCCACCTCCATAGCTCCGCAATGAAGTCTCCTCGCTGTCCATAACAAGTCCCGGGCTCTAGCGTCGGCTTCATCGGAGAATGGACGGGCTAGGTCATCGATGTCCATGCCGAAGATGATCTACGTCGAGGCATCGCTAAATCAAGCTCTGACTTCACCAAGTCAAGAAACTTGTGAAGAAAATACACTCTACTACTTGGCAAGAGGTAGAGGATGAAGAAATAGGAAGTGGGTAGACTTTAGAATTGGATTTCTCACTTATTTCCATCAATCACCATTGATGGAGCTTGCTTTCTTCATGTGAAGAAGATGAAAAAGAAGAATATTATGATAAGATTAATTAGAAAAGAAAAGAATAATCATTCTTATCATAAAGGTAACCATGGTAAAGTGTAGAGATTAAACTAGGGTTAGTGGGAATGGTTAGGGTTAAGGATGAGATAAGAATGGTTGACTTGATCAAAGCTTCAAGAAGCTTCAACATGAAACAAAATTAGCCACCATTCTTTTCTCTTTATCTTTTCCAAAAGAATAAACAAATAAATGAATAAGTAAAAACCCTAATCATCCACTTAACCATAGTTTAATACTTTACACTTAACCAAAAAGCATATATCATCAAACATGTTACAATCATGTGCACAAAATCATATCGCATATGCAATGCGCACACCCGAGTGAGAAAATCCATTTAAAGTGAACCGATACTAGTTAATGCAAAGTAATATATCAAATATATAATTATGCATTAAATAATTAAATCAACACTTGATTCAATGATCCGGTCATGTCGTACACAACCGACTAGTATACAATGTATCGGCTTATCGAATCAATCCTTGATTCGATAACTAGGTTATATCGCATACAACCATTCGACACATTCATCGCGAGAATAGAATACGGTATCACATACACGCATTATTCTCGGTCCCGCACATATCTCATATGCGCTCCTATTTCGTTTCGCTTGAACCAGGAAACCTCTGTGTAGGACTCTAAAGACTCGTCAATACGCCGGCAGCAGGTGATGATCATATCAAGCACCCACAAGCCGCAAGCGGTCTGCTAAACGTAACGGCCACCCGGGTATTGAGCGATCAGAAGATCGACGAGCAAGCCCGCTCATACTCCTGTGAATCCAACCAGTAACACTACCGTACAGTCCGGTCTGATCGTCTGATATGTCGCATATCTCGCCTAGGGGTGGTAAACGTCAGACCCTAATAGCTCGATAAGTCGTGTCGATATGAGGCTATAACTGTTCGAGAAACTACTGGTAACACTTACCAGTAAATCTCAGAAACCCTGGCGAGGGATTTCCTGTTATAGCCAATCGAACACAGTGCAACATCAACTCCCTATACCGGGAGAGACGAATCCCCTCCTATCGCTCATTGTCTCCATGTGACTCGGGACTGTACCCAAAAACCACCGTTTTGCATGCCCTCTTGGACGTGGTAAGATGGAAATCAAAGCACAGTGGGAACCACACAAGACTCTATGACGATCTCGGGTCAACAGACTACTCTGTACCAGTGTCACCAGAGAACTGCCATCTGACGTGAGGTATAATACCATCTGGGAGTTCTCGGCGAGTCCGTCCGGTGTACCCAGTCTCTACTGAGCACCCGTATATCATCTCTGATGTCAAAAACCAATGGATATGGGATCATCCATTGCCCATCTGTATGGGTCGAGAAGGTATATGCTAGTCTACTCTGGTATATCGATGCCCCGTCTCGATACACCCACGACTAGGGACTTTGAAGGATGTACTTATGGACTACCATGTCCCCACTAGTATGATCCGCATCATAGTCCAGGTAGTCAAGTACACATCCTAAGGGCTTTACGAACATGTAACAGAGAGACATTCAGTGTACATGTTAAGGTAAAGAGCAACCAGATAGCATACTATCATGTCGAGCAAGAAAGTCCTCCCTATATATGTCCCAGCATCCACTACAATATACATCCAATGTACAGTAATGGCCTCTAGGGCATACATATAACTAACAATCTCCCACTTGCACTAGGGCCATCTGTAGCAGTGGTTGTAGTATCTCATACTCAACCATCCCATAAAAGTCTCTCTCTGGGAACAGGCCTTTGTGAGTGGATCCGCTGTGTTTGTCCTCTGAGTCTACTCTCCTAACCTCGATCCCTTAGAGATCAACCATCTCCATGATCAAGTGATACTGCCTTAGAATATGTCTGGATCACTGATGGGACCGGCGTTCCTTGGCATAAGCCACAACTCCATTGTCTCACAATGGTTGGAACGTAGTTCATCTCATGAACCAATATAACCCAGACTGCCTCTTTGGTAGCATCTTAAGTAGCGATGTATCCAGCCTTTATTGTCTAGTATGCCACGGTATCTAGCTTGAAACTCTTCCAACATACCGTCCCTTTACTGAGGGTAAAGGCAATGCCTGCGACTGACATTCAGTCGTCTTTATCACCCTGGAACCCTTCCAGTGATTCTCCCCAGGACCAATTGATACCATCTCATTACAACTAGTGAGAATTCTAACATCCAATTAGATCAATCTCATAGATCCAAAACCCAGGATTTAGGAGGCATCACTTTGATCCTATATGGAGAATCATTGTGATAAGCGGAGATTGATCGAGCGTAGCATAGGAAACTCCTTCCCTATCAAGAGTATGCCATCCACGTACTCTATGCGGATCGTCACCATACTCCCTACTACCTTTTTGTATATACAAGGTTCATCTACCATTTTGATGATGTCAAACTCTTTGACCGCTTCATCAAAACATATGTTCCAACTCCGCGATGCCTGCTTTATCCTATAAAGCATCTTGCACACGTTTCCGCTGCTCCCACTGTCTACGAAGCCCTCTGGCTGTGTACTTATAGACGTTCTCTTCTAAAACATCATTTTAGAAAAGCAGTCATGGCACCCAACCGCCAGATATCGTAGTCATGGTATGTAGCCGTGGCAAGTAGGATCTGGATGGACTTAAGCATAGCCACTTGAAAAGGTTTCATCATAATCCACGCCTGGTCGATGACGAAAACCCTTAACAAGTCTAGCTTTGAAAGTCTCAACTTTTCCATGTACACCAAGTAATCTTCTCAAGATATACTTGCCCCTGATGGGGATTTAACCATTCAGAAATAGCAACCAAAGTCCATACTTTGTTGGTGTATAAGGATTCCATCTCAGATCGATAAACATCCAGCCATTCTTACAGAGTTTTACTCTCGATGGCCTGCTCGAAACTAGTTGGTTCATCATCTCATGATGCAATCCTCGCTCCCACTGTCATAGAGAAACCGAAGTATCTCTCAGGTGGGTGAGGAACCCTACTAGATCGGCGGAGAGGCTGAGGTTCGTTGGTTACTATTGAATCCTTTGGTTCTTTCAAATCATCAGCTGCAGTTTGTATAGCTGGAACATTTCCAGTTCTACATAACAGATCTTGCCTCGAGTTTGTCCGGATTTTGCTTTTAGACATAGGCCGGACAACCCCAAATCTTAACTAGCTTAAGACATGGGCTCTTCCCTTTCCATATCACATATGAAGTGGTAGGCAACTGATTTGATTGGAACCCTATTCAATAGGTATGCAGCTTCTCAAGTGCATAACTCCCAATAGGAAAAAGGTAACTCAGTAGTACTCATCATGGAGCACACCATATCATATAGGGTGTGATTGCTCCGCCCCAATATACCATCATGCTATGGTGTAAACAGAGGATTAATGCTGAGAGAGAATCTCATTCTCCTTTAGAATAGTCCAGGATTTCGGTGCTCAAGTATTCTCCTCCTTAATCTCATTAAAGGACATAATACTTATACCCTTATTGGTTCTCTACTTCTAACTTATATTCTATGAATATCTCAAAAGGTTCGGACTTGTGTTTCAACAGGAACATATGTCTGAATCTTGAGAGATTATCAGAGAATGTAATGAAGTACAAAGAACCGGTCTTGGCATGTATAGACAGGGGACCTACATACATCAACATGTATCATCCCAAGAGTTCATTAACTCTTTCTCTGTTTCCAATAAACGGAGCTATGGTCATCTCATCTCTGCGACATGACTGGCAAGTTTCACAAGATGTAAATTCAAACTAATTTAAATATGCATCTTTATGAAACTCTAGCTAGTCGGGTCACATTGATATGACCTAGTCTACAATACCTCAAGAAGAATTCGTTCATTTCTGAACTCTTCCTCTTTTGTGTGTTCCATATACTAAGAACTGTAGTTTGATTTAGAACATCAGCGCTTTTAGATAACGTGCCTGAACCGATCAACTTTTGATATAGGAAATGTTCAAAACATTATCCAACAATACAAAATTATATCCTTTCTTTACTAATAAAGAGACTGATATGATTTTGTATATCAGGTTCGGTATCTAATAACATTCATTCAGAATCAATGTATTGGTAATACAGGGTGACAGTGACCAACAGACTTGGCTGCAACACTTGCCCCGTTTTCTGCCTCATGAAACTTATCACCCGTTCTCAGTTTTTCTACCTTTCTGTAGCCCTATGTAACATATTACATATCTGGGATCCTGATCTGGTATCACATACCCAGGACGTAGAGGATACAGAGAAACAGTTCTTTGTAATGAACACACCCGAAGATGATGCATCAGCATGCACTCTCTTCGTTTGGGCGGCACGGGAAATCTGGTATTCCCCAATTTCCTGCTCTGTCTTATAACATTTATAAGTTGGAGCGGGACCAACGTTCCCCAGCTCAGTATAACAAGCGGGTTCGGTCAATAATCCGTATTATTATCTTGATTAAGGCGTGATATGGTCGCTACCTGGAGAGAGAGAGAAGAAAACACTCAGCGTGCGCTCTTGCAAGAATAGATTGGTTTTTATTTTATCTAATCAGGATGGCTCCCACTGCTTTTTATCAAATCTTCCTTCAAACCCTAAAAGGAAAGACTAGCCGGGATTAATTACACACTACAAGTTCGCCAATCTTTCAGCCAGGCCAGTGTCGGTACTTTGAGGGAGGTCCCCCGTGCTTTCGCATGAACCTAATTAATGTAAACCTCGTTTTCCCAGAGGCGTAACCCCGTTGACACCTTTCTAGACACCTACTTGATCGGCTAATTGTAATGTATAAAACTCTCCCAGGAGTAACTCTTACTCGCAGCGGGTATCGGGATCCAACTATCTCATAGAAGGTATGCAATCTCATTGCAAATTTCAACACTTGAAATTCCCGATAATCTTTTGCCCCTAGCAGCTATATGACCTTAACATAGTTAACAAATCATAAGTGCTAGTCAAGTTCAACCCGTCATTTCCCGATTGAATTAAACCCACCCGCACGACCCTTAACATAGTCAACAAAGTCGCACGACTACCCTAATCCAATCACATCATATGCTTATGCAGATAAGCACTAATTAGCTACCGCACACTACGCCTTAACATAGTCAACAAACGTAGCACGAATACTAACTAGTACTTATCTGAAATGACGGAAGGCTACGACAGGTTTTTCTGAAAACCTATTGCGTAATGAACTGGATATCGTTGTAGGATCGAATGAATTTTGAAATGGAGTGTTTTTTAGGCTTTTCTAGTTTTGCTAAAGGAGTCACTCCCGGTGAAGGGATCGTCGGTCCTTTCCTCGTCGAATGAGGTGCGGGATATATCATATATATCACTGTGCAAAGCAAAAACTCTTAAAAGCAATCAAAAGACAAACCGAGGGCGTAGATCGACCAGTTATTGCTAAAGGAGTCACTCCCGGTGAAGGGATCTCGGTCCTTTCCCTATCGAATAAGGTGCAGGATATATCATATATACCGCTGTGCAAAGCAAGAACTGTAGCTACCTGTTTTATTTTGAAATTCGATTCTACAACATCTTAGGTTTCTTTTCTTTCATTAATCTCATTAATGAAGTCCCATCATTTAAATTACCTAAACATCACAGATAAATACGACGTACACTTATGCTATCCGCATTCGCCTCGATGTCCCCTCGTGCACCGTTAGGTTAGGTAACTAACGGCAGAGCGGGGCAGGGCTAGCACGGGTGTAAAACATAAGTAACGCCTATATAATATATCATATATACTATATACTGTATATATCACAGAACATCACATGATCACATCATAGATATCGCAGCAGAAGAAACATATGAAATATTGGATATACTAGGACGTCCGTGTTTTTAATACGAGCCAGTATAAAACACGGATTCCACGGTCGTGATGAATAGCCAAACCCACACCCCTAGACCCCTACGAGAGCGGCAAGCAACCCTACCAATTCTGGAGTTAGGAGACCCGGACTCGACTCCTCGAGTTGGTCTCCCATTGGACTCCAGAACCCGGTTACTTGTGCTCCCCTCCTTGGGTCTATCCTAGTGCGGAAAAGTAAATAATATACAAACGGTGACAACTTCCGCAACCTGGAAGTGCCCCAATAAAAGAATATTACATACAAGTTTTTACATGAATGAAAATGAAAAACACTCATCTCACATAAAAACCCCCGGCTATTCAAACACGACGATCCAATATAACATATCCAGCAACACATAACATCACATGTCATCAACGTAAGTAAATATGCGCATCCCAATTGTCGTTGACATATAACAACGAAACCGGCGATATCACATATTACACTTACGGTCACAGAAAAGAAAGTATAAAACTACAACAGTTGGAATCCGCAACCACCTCAGACATCGCATGCCTGACCAAATGAATTATTTAGACATCACATGCCTAACAATTATAAACCCCGCATTTTAGTCTCATTATCGAAAACACTTTTCAATATCAAGTCGGGCAATTCAACAAGATTCCCGAAAAACTGATCGAATGCTCGTCGCAAACTTTAGTAGGCGGCAGCACCCCTGATACCGTCGACGAAGTGCACCAAGGCGGAACACCGCTACCGCGAGCACCCGAACGGATGCTTTCGGCGACGGGGTTCTCCTACAGTCACTTGGTCGGGGCTATGGAGTGAGGCTGTCGATTAAGTTTACCCGGCGAGTATCCGCGTACGCTACGTGATTGCGACGGACTTTTGATCACATCAAAACTCCGTGGCAACCGATCAAGTGAGACTAAACTGCTACGTTTATAATATTCATTTAGTTATCTCATAACTTTTGTGAATTCCAATTATTGTATCCCATTCCAGATAAATAGAAAATGTTAAACTTTCCGATCGAACAATCAAACACCCAAGTTTTCCCGATACAGATCAACACATGAAATAAGTCTAACAACATTCAGTTCGTGCCTCAGTACCAACGGTCCAGCCGTAGAAGGGTCAAGCCAACGCCTCACATGTGGCACGCCGTACTGCCCCAACCCGAAGGTTCAAAGGGCAATTCAAGACGGTCACATAATCGAGTTAAGGTTTGTTGTCTTCTAGAGGGTCCATCGCGTTACTTGCACTACTTAGAACGTCGTTAAACTTCGGAAAAATCCAACACTTGGAAATTTCCCGATAGGGGAAAAATTGGGTATTTATATCCGGTCGAACTTTTTAACATATTCTAAAATTTATCCGGAAAGCCACACAGACAAAATTTGATACTCCGATCGAAACACCGAATCCCCAAAACAACCCCAGAAAATTCAACTCTTGAATAAATATTAAAAATTCCCAGAAAACTCAGCATCAGAAAACATGAATTACTGTACAAAAAGTGGAGGATGACGTCACCATGTTGCCGCGGAACCGCCGCAGAAGCCAGGCTTCTGCCGCGGTTCCGCCGCCGTTTACACTATTCATGAATAAATTTTTGCGCCGTAATTCTTAGAATTCCCTGCTGAATTTTTTACGAATTTTTAATTTGGAAATATCCCAGTTTTTAGAAAAAGTCCAGAGAGCAAGTTTGGTTTGGGGTTTCGGGTTCGTTCGGACTTCAAATAACGTCTGGACTTCGCCTAAGGCTCTAGCTAGTCTCTGATACCACTGTAGGGTTCCTAGGCACCCCAATGAGGTCTCACAAGGCATCAACCATGCCAATTTCAAAAAATCTAGGTGCCGAGAAACCCGACTACGGATCGTCGGCTAGATTTCTAGGCGAAACAATAAACTAGTTAACACTTAACTAAGAGATACAGAAATACAACCTTTGTAGATCCGGTTCTCCACCTCCATAGCTCCGCAATGAAGTCTCCTCGCTGTCCATAACAAGTCCCGGGCTCTAGCGTCGGCTTCATCGGAGAATGGACGGGCTAGGTTATCGATGTCCATGCCGAAGATGATCTACGTCGAGGCATCGCTAAATCAAGCTCCGACTTCACCAAGTCAAGAAACTTGTGAAGAAAACACACTCTACTACTTGGCAAGAGGTAGAGGATGAAGAAATAGGAAGTGGGTAGACTTTAGAATTGGATTTCTCACTCATTTCCATCAATCACCATTGATGGAGCTTGCTTTCTTCATGTGAAGAAGATGAAGAAGAAGAATATTATGATAAGATTAATTAGAAAAGAAAAGAATAATCATTCTTATCATAAAGGTAACTATGGTAAAGTGTAGAGATTAAACTAGGGTTAGTGGGAATGGTTAGGGTTAAGGATGAGATAAGAATGGTTGACTTGATCAAAGCTTCAAGAAGCTTCAACATGAAACAAAATTAGCCACCATTCTTTTCTCTTTATCTTTTCCAAAAGAATAAACAAATAAATGAATAAGTAAAAACCCTAATCATCCACTTAACCATAGTTTAATACTTTACACTTAACCAAAAAGCATGTATCATCAAACATGATACAATCATGTGCACAAAATCATATCGCATATGCAATGCGCATACCCGAGTGAGAAAATCCATTTAAAGTGAACCGATACTAGTTAATGCTAAGTAATATATCAAATATAATTATGCATTAAATAATTAAATCAACACTTGATTCAATGATCCGGTCATGTCGCACACAACCGACTAGTATACAACGTATCGGCTTATCGAATCAATCCTTGATTCGATAACTAGGTTATATCGCATACAACCATTCGACACATTCATCGCGAGAATAGAATACGGTATCACATACACGCATTATTCTCGGTCCCGTACATATCTCATATGCGCTCCTATTTCGTTTCTCTTGAGCCAGGAAACCTCTGTGTAGGACTCTAAAGACTCGTCAATACGCCGGCAGCAGGTGATGATCATATCAAGCACCCACAAGCCGCAAGCGGTCTGCTAAATGTAACGGCCACCCGGGTATTGAGCGATCAAAAGATCGACGAGCAAGCCCGCTCATACTCCTGTGAATCCAACCAGTAACACTACCGTACAGTCTGGTCTGATCGTCTGATATGTCGCATATCTCGCCTAGGGGTGGTAAACGTCAGACCCCAATAGCTCGATAAGTCGTGTCGATATGAGGTCTATAACTGTTCGAGAAACTACTGGTAACACTTACCAGTAAATCTCAGCAACCCTGGCCAGGGATTTCTTGTTATAGACAATCGAACACAGTGCAACATCAACTCCCTATACCGGGAGAGACGAATCCCCTCCTATCGCTCATTGCCTCCATGTGACTCGGGACTGTACCCAAAAACCACCGTTTTGCACGCCCTCTTGGACGTGGTAAGATGGAAATCAAAGCACAGTGGGAACCATACAAGACTCTATGACGATCTCGGGTCAACAGACTACTCTGTACCAGTGTCACCAGAGAACTGCCATCTGACGTGAGGTATAATACCATCTGGGAGTTCTCGGCGAGTCCGTCCAGTGTACCCAGTCTCTACTGAGCACCCGTATATCATCTCTGATGTCAAACACCAATGGATATGGGATCATCCATCGCCCATCTGTATGGGTCGAGAAGGTATACGCTAGTCTACTCTGGTATATCGATACACCCACGACTAGGGACTTTGAAGGATGTACTTATGGACTACCATGTCCCCACTAGTATGATCCGCATCATAGTCCAGGTAGTCAAGTACACATCCTAAGGGCTTTACCAACATGTAACAGAGAGACATTCAGTGTACACGTTAAGGTAAAGAGCAACCAGATAGCATACTATCATGTCGAGCAAGAAAGTCCTCCCTATATATGTCCCAGCATCCACTACAATATACATCCAATGTACAGTAATGGCCTCTAGGGCATACATATAACTAACAAAACTTAAGCGTTGGAAAGCCTAGCTTATACTCGCAAGTTCCTTCCTAGTCGTGCTAATCCTCGTTGTTGCCGATTACCGTAACACCGATATTAAGAGTGGCAACGAAAGAAGTGAGCGACTCCTAACTCAAACTAACCTAATCCTAACCCTAACACGCTCTCTTTATATATCATTTTAGCACATAGTTAATCTAAAAACAAACCTGGACATTTGGACTTAACTCATTAAAGCACTTAGAAAAAGATTCCCATCTCCCTATGGACGACCCGTACTCAACCGGCAAGCTACAAGCGAAACTGTCTTGATTGCGGTAATTAACTAAGCACGCAAAAATTCTACCAATCATGTTTTCTCGGTGCTGAGAGTGACATGTGAAACCCGATTCGAGGAGTGGACGAGCAGATTGCGGGAACATGGTAGACCCGGTATGGTTCCCCTCGGCAAGATGATCGAAGGACTTTGCCGATTGAGCCTGGAGGTGGGCGAGTACCTACCGGTGATTGGTTGGACCTGGCGGTTATCCGGAGGATACCGACCAGAGTCGATAGATGGATATGGGCGTACTGCTGGGGCCGAGGGCCAATTCTGCAGATGGAGCCCAATATACGAGGATTTACGTGCCGATGCTGGGCACAGTTTTCATGATGTTTTCGAGTGTCGATGCTGGGCACTCCGGTTCCATGATTTTGACGTGTCGCGAGAGACACAGGTGGTTTATATCCTCATATTCCCATGCATATGCTGATGATATTTACATGCATGATGGTTATTGTCATTGGGTGATGAGTGGACGGGATCCACGTACATGCAGATTGATTTCATTGATCATACCTCTCATTTATGATATGCTATTACCTGAGGCGCTGGCACGAGCACTTGGCACTACACTCATGTATAGAGATTACATTGCCAGTTTAGCATGCTTCAGACTTGTTCATATTGAGGTTTATATATATATCTGATCGTATTGACCTAGGATAGGTCATACATTCGATCTCTTCTTGTAGATATTTTCTATTCACGAGTTGGCAACTCACCCTCGTTGTGCCACAGTCCTTGCAGGTTTTTGCCGTACAGATTCCATAGCGGCATTTCTGGCACACTGCTTCCATATGGGTGACTTGCTTGGGTAGGTGGGTTCATTTGTATCAGAACCGCCATTGTTCCTGTATTATTCATTGTATCTAGAAATTCCATCAATCAAAACTTGTATATTGTTTCAGACTTAGACACAGTGATGTATTATTTCGACCTTAGAGTCGCGCTTGTATTTTTATGGTTTTCTAGCTGTTTGAGTTTCTTTTGGGTTTTGATCCTCGCCCTTTGGCGTTGTATATTATTATTGCTTGCGTGGTTGTGACCGTCGATTGACGAAAAACTAGCTCCCGCTTGGGGATGCCTTTTATCATTTCATATATATTATTCTTATTGTACCCCGTTTGGGGCCAGTTTTTACAAAGGAAACTCTGCCGAAATTTTCAGAAAAGACTACACATTTTTAAAATGCATTTCGGCTTAGTTATTTGAAAACTTTGATTTCAAACATGCTTTCTTTACTTATTAAAAACCAGTTTCTTTATTTACTCCTTAAATGGTTTTAGATTTTTGGGCTTTTGGCTTACTTGGATCAGATGGAGTCCTATAGACTTCATAGGATTCAAGGGCCAGTCACGTGCTCTTTCGGGTCGTGACAAAGTTGGTATCAAAGCGCTAGGTTGACCTTGGTTCGAGTCTAAGTTTGACTATGTGGAGCCTAGGGCATTATCTATATACGGAACTTAGGCTTGACCTTACGGAACTTAGACTTAGTCGAGGGGGTATTATACCCGAACTTTCATCGCATAGGATGACCCTTGGTTGATGGAGTAGGTATCTTGAGTAGAGGGACGTACCGTACGTATGTTCCGCGGCATACTTACGACACGCCACTCCGCTTAAGAAACCTTAGGATGTACATTTCCTTGCACCGTATTATATTCCTTCCTGTGATCTATCCTTATCGATACTGGTTATGGTTTTGCTGCCACGATTGCACGGGCAGAGTGAGCTACGGCTCGAGTTACGTCAGCATGAGCTCGTCGTGAACGAGGACTGACCAGGGCGTGTTTCCAGAGACATACGATTGCATATAGAGGCGTCTACTTATTGTGCTTTCGCGCCATGAGCGTTGGACTGATTGCTTTTGCGAGATTTCTCGGGCGTACCGATCGGTACCAGAGGATTGAGCCACTGATAGAGGCCAGCCAGGATGTGTTGACCATTGATATATCGCATATCCAGGATGATTGAGGTGTTGTTTAGCGTATAGACGAATGAGCCAGTTGTTGCTGCGAATGATGAGATATCACCCAGATGATTGGAGCTACTGCAGCATGAGCATATACTTAGAGATATGATGGTGAGTCGCTAGTCATCGAGGATGAATGACTAGGACATGTGGTTCGTTCGCTTACCCCGATGCGAGGTCACCAGATAGATTGATTCCAGCTAGAGGCGACTTCACGCAGATTCGTTGAGAGTCGATTGAGACAATCGAATGTCAGGAACCCATTTTCCAAGTTTAAAGTATTCGGAAAGACATGCCAGCGATTCTATGGACCCTATAGAAGAATGAAACCCTAACTCGACATAATGACCGTGTGAAAGCCTTTGAACCTTACGGTTTGCTGCAGTTCCGCGGCGCCATTAGTGAGGATTGGGTTTGCCCTTCTACGGCCGGAACACCGATGCTGTGGCATGTACTCGATACTATTAAACTGTACCCAAGATGTTGAGCTCTTGGGGGATTGTGAGGTTCTGACGAGTCGATCGGACGATTCGACATCATTCGGATATCATGTGATGGGACACTGCTTGGGAGACTCCAGATACGAGCATAGCCATTGGAGCGCAGTACGTGCAGCCACGATGAGATGAGTCCGAATCAGTCGATATTGAAGCAGAGTGGAGTAAAGAGTTCGCATGAGATTTCGATGAGATGACGTTCCACTCCGCTGACATCAGAGATGCGATATGCACACTGAGGACATGTTCGGCTAGATATCTCCTACTGAGTGATGAAGATACCGAGTTCGTGATTTCGAGTCCGTGTGAGGGACTTCGGATGGACCGAGCCGAGGGCATTGCAGTGCGCAGATAGAGACGCGACATCGAAATGGACGATGATACAGACAAGCGGGACAAGAAGTTCGTACGAGATGCAGACGAGCTGTTACTACTCCCCGTTAAGATTAAAGGTCGGATATGCATACAGAGGCGCAGGGATGCGACCAGCTTTCGAGTAGATGTTGTACTAAGGACGCAGATGTCCAGAGAGCGAGAAAAGATTATGCCAGAGTACCAGCCTCCGTACAGTTTGGCTTAGGCGAGATCATAAGAGACCTTGAGCAGGAATTCCTTCCAGTACCCTGCTGCAATAAGATTTACACCAGGAGCCGATGTGTGATGTGCATTCAGAGGACCCGAGGTCGGCGCCAGAGATGTGCTGCTTTACGAGCGGTCGTGAGGATTGACCGAGAGATGACCAGAAAAGTGCCAGAACGGAATCGTTCCTGTTAGCACACCTGACCGGGCCGATGAGCCGATGGATTGCGAGATTGGTAATCCACAGGGAAGATAAGGAACCAAAGGCAGAGGACGCCAGCTGCGAGCAAGTGGCAAGTAGATATCTTGCGCCTCTAGCGTTGGATGTACCGACACCTTTTCGATTTCGAAGGAGGATATACCGACGGCGGTATTTATGATTTGTGATTTTGTGATTTGACTATCACGTATCCGTCACTTTGGATTTCGGTATTTTGGGCGATCTATTCACATGATTTAGTCTTGATGACTGAGTTTCATGGTATTTGTTTTCTTGCACCATGGTTGCACCTACCGGGTATGTATATCTTATGCATAGTTATTACACTTGAGATGTGCTTTCCACACCGTTGTGTTGATTTATGATTTGCGCACAGTTATTGTACCTAATATCGTTTCGTGCCTTGGCTGCACTTGCTTATGACTTCATGGATTTCATACGGTTGATTTGATGTTGTGCATATGTTACGCACACGATTTGATTTTGCACTCGGTATAGCTTATATGTGCTTGTAGTGCATTGATATGTGTTGTGTGCACACAGTTGCACATGTTTATGATTTTCTTTATACCTGGGTACACTTGGTGTTGCTGCTTACGCATTTGAGTTATTACTTGGTATTTGTGCATGGGATGCACCAGTTTTATACTTCGTGCGTTTGTCGCACCAGTTTTATGTTTCTTGCGTTTATCGCATCAGATTTATATTTTGTGCCTTTGTTGCACCGGATTTATATTTTGTGCACTACGGTTGCACCTGACTTCGATTTGATGTCATTCGATATGTCGATTTTGATTTTGATATTGATGTTGATTCTTGCACTCCGTGCTTTTGACTGGACTTACGCATGTTCGGCGTTTGCCATTGGATTTCGTGATTCCGTGCATGTTGAGTGCGCAGGGTTTAGATTTTCATTCGTGCACGATGGATGCACCGATTTGGATTTTCGCGCATGTTGGGCGCATGTTTTGAGATACGATTTTGGTGCACACCAGATGCACTAAATCGAGATTCTTCGTGCATGTCAGATGCACCTGATTTGGCTCTCAGGCACACACGTTGCCTATGACAGATATTTCGTGCACACCCGTTGCACCTAGATGTTGTTTTGTGCACCTGTATGGCACATATATGGATTTTGATTTCCGTGCGCACCAGACGCACAGGGTGGTGTTGTGTGCATTTTTGGGATTTATTCCTTTTGGAGCAGTACATTTTTATGATATTTGATATTCGTTTTGTACTGAGCAGGACTAGTCAGAGGACAGTACCTGGATATATTTTGCATGCATTGATAGTTATCGAAGGGATTTAAAAAAAAGCGAGCTATAGTCTCAGCATATATACCTACGTGTCCGATATGACACGAAACGTTTTAAAAACAAGGAAACCCTTCTAAATTGTTTTCAAAACGGCGGAACGTACATAGTAAACAAAAAATATATACATATATGGTTATTTTCTTATGAAAAACGTCCGCCACTGTGCAGTGTTACGCGCATCGCATGGCGACTTAAAAAGATTTGGCATGCATTTACATCAGTTATTCACATGTATAGATTGGATGTCTACATGTATAATTCTGATCTATATCATATTGGTTTTGTATTGGATTTGATATTTGTGTCTTTACCATGACTCCGAAGATTGTGGGATGCTTGACGGAGTTTTGGTTTTGAGTTATCTGCTCAGTACTCATGTGCATGCATTGCGCTATGATGTTTTATGTATTGACGATTCGGAGCCCCGACGACTTGGAATTTGTATCGAAATATTTTAGTATTTGGGGGTTTAAATTTAAATTCGGGGACCGAATTTCTTTAAGAGGGGTAGATTATAACGTTTCAAAATAATGAAACATTATTTTTGGGAATTTTTATAATTTAATATTATTTTAATGAATATTTTAATATTCTGGTATAATTAAATACAAATAAATGGGGAAAAATTATGGAAAATTCTAAAATAGGGTATTTTATGGAATTATGCCATTTTTAAGTTTTTATAATTAGTTATGTGCTAATTTAGTGCTAATCGCGATTAAAAATCGCTAATCGGATTTTTAGCATTTTTGTGCAAAAATGTGCACATATCATTTTCCACTTGTTACACTTGTTACATGTTTTGGGTGCATGGTTGCTTAGGGTTCACCATGGTGGGAGAAGAAAAGGAAAAGAAAAGAAAAGAAAAGGTAAGTATGATGATGAGAGAGAGAGAGAGGGTAGGTATAGGGTCAACCCCTCTTTTTGAACCATCCCTTTTCATTTCCCCATCTCATTTCTCTCTCCCCTTTCCCAAGAGCTGCTGCTGCTCCTGCTCCTCCCTCATCTCCCTCCCCTTCACTCCATAGATCCCTCTCAATTCCCTCACCAAAACCCTATTCCCATTTCACAAAAAATGCTCCCGAGCTCACTAGCTACACATTGAACCTAGCAAGATTAGATTTGTAGGACTTATTAGAGTAGTATTTTATTTCTTGTGCATCAATTCTAGTTTCATGTCGATATGGTGTCGTTTAGTGGATTTGCGAAACTTCAAGTTAGGGTTTAGGTGAGATCTGAAATTAAAGATGAAATTGAGGATTGTGGTGACTTTAGAACCCCTGGTGTGATGTTATTTTGGATTAAACTAGAGACTAGAACACAGAATACGGATTTATGAGACGATGTCGGGGAAAAACTGTGAATATGTGATCGTATTTTGGAATCTGCTATCATCCCGAGACCCCAAAAATAAAACTGAGTTGACAGTGAGATGTGGAGGCACCATGGAACCACCACACCAAGCCCTAGCCCCTAATCCCTTCTTGAGGTCGCAGATTTAATCCTTCTGGCCGCAAATTGAGGCCAGAGCAGGTTGGAACCCCTTCGTTTTTGTTCTGTAGCCTTTTGCCCTATAAACATGACCCTGGGTATGTGCAATTTTGTCTGGTTCCATCTAGGGTAAAATCTGGGTTGATTTTCCTATGTTGGCGCATGGTTTACGACTTGTTTTAGCATGGATTTTGGTATTTGGTGATTCGTTCCTGTCAGGTGTAGTTTGGACGTCAACGACAAGTGGATATTGATCATGTTTACATGCGAGACGATAGGGTTTTACCTATGCGAGTAGCGTGTGCTGTTTTGGTTTTCCGATGTGATTTTCATATGCTTTAGCGTTTGTGATATACTTGTAGGTACCCTACGCGATGTTGGGGCGAAGAAGATGAAGATGGCGACATCGGCATCAGCACACGAGAAGCAATGTGAGTAGATTTATATCTACGGGGAGACGTCGGGTGGATGGCGTATAGCACCCCCGCAGTCCGTGGTGATGTATACGAATACGTATACACACATATATTTATTATGTGTTGTTAAGATTATTGATGGTGATAATGGAATTATTGATGATAAGGATGTATTGGTTTAGTATAGTGCGAAACCCTAGAGTAGTGGTTGCACTCACACATACACGTACATATATACTTGCATACATTCTTTCATTATCTGTGCGCATATGGAGGAGTGTATATCTACACATGGGTATGGGACTATGTGTTCATATACGGGATTGAGGATGATACGTGGGATTGAGATGAGTCGACGAGGTTTGATTGAGGCCGTGAGATTCGGCGATATGACAGAGTTCATATTTGAGATGTGATATGATGGTAGTGATACCTGTTATGTGATGAGATAATATGATATTGACTCAGATTTAGGTGGTTTTCATACCCCTCCCGATTGACTGATTGTTGGGTCCGTAGTTCGTATAGTAGGCGTTAGACTAGACCCGAGTCATACCTATTTCAAAACTAACGAATCGGGGATATTTTAAAGATAGGCAAAAAGGATTCTACGGATATTTTCAAACGACGCATCTTTTCTTAAAACACCGTAGCCCTTATTTTACCAAAAACCCTAATTCGTCTTATTTCAAAAGGCAAGGCTGCATGATATATTTATTGAGATGGATTCTTTACTGTTGCGTTGATTATTCGATTCCGCATATTCATGCTATTTGCATTGCATTGCTTGTATTTATTGATATATATTACAATCATGCTGCTAGGACACCAGCACCATTATCGATGATGCGTATGTTCCACGTACACTTGTTTGCCGGCTCACACATTTCATCATCGATAATTGCCATATCACTACACCGTAGTACTGTTGCATTCAGGATATGATACTTGCATGACAGACTGATATGCTTACATCTCTTTTACTTGTCGCATACATCATGCTTTCTGATTATACGCATTGAGAGTTGCTGTTTCCATGATATTTCTGGATTTGGGAACCGTGGGTATTTCAAAAGAGAATATGTCATTGCTTTAAAAACCCGGTTACCCTTGATATGATATTTCAGTGCGACCACCATGTGTTTTCTCGGTGCTGAGAGCGACATATGAAACCCGATTCGAGGAGTGGACGAGCCGATTGCGGGTACATGGTGGACCCGGTATGGTTCCTCTCGGCAAGATGATCGAAGGACTTTGCCGATTGAGCCTGGAGGTGGGCGAGTACCTACCTGTGATTGGTTGGACCTGGCGGTTATCCGAAGGATACCGACCAGAGTCGATAGATGGATATGGGCGTACTGCTGGGGCCGAGGGCCGATTCTGCAGATGGAGCCCGATATACAAGGATTTACGTGGTGATGCTGGGCACAGTTTTCATGATATTTTCGAGTGTCGATGCTGGGCACTCCGGTTCCATGATTTTGACGTGTCGCGAGAGACACAGGTGGTTTATATCCTCATATTCCCATGCATATGCTGATGATATTTAAATGCATGATGGTTATTGTCATTAGGTGACGAGAGGACGGGATCCACGTACATGCAGATTGATTTCATTGATCATACATCTCATTTATGATATGCTATTACCTGAGGCGCTGGCACGAGCACTTGGCACTACACTCATGTATAGAGATTACATTGCCAGTTTAGCATGCTTCAGACTTGTTCATATTGAGGTTTATATATATATATATATCTGATCGTATTGACCTAGGATAGGTCATACATTCGATCTCTGCTTGTAGATATTTTCTATTCACGAGTTGGCAACTCACCCCCGTTGTGCCACAGTCCTTGCAGGTTTTTGCCGTACAGATTCCATAGCGGCATTTCTGGCACACTGCTTCCATATGGGTGACTTGCTTGGGTAGGTGGGTTCTTTTGTATCAGAACCGCCATTGTTCCTGTATTATGTAAGTCCGCGGCAGCGCCCCGGCCGTCTAACAGACGCCAATATGCGGAACAAAACTTTTACGACTGGCGCTATCGCGTACTTTATCCCGGATCGTCCATTAAAGCTAAAACTAACAAATTGTAAAGAGGGTAGAATTGTTATACCAAATGATCTGAGTCCTTCGGTCTTCAACCATCATCCCACGCTATGTTGCAACTGATCCGAACTTGCTTGATCTCCGTTCTCATCATCCAGGTGGCACCACGTCGACGGATCTTTAAACGGGCTCCCGCCTCTGAACCGAGGCAACTCGATCGTCAAGTTTTCTAAAAGAGAAGACCAAGATGAAGTAGAAAATGAGTAGAATACTTTGTCTCGTTACGTCCAAGACTATGGACGAACGGTTAAAAGAAGTTGCCATTTGGAATCGGGTGAATGGAAATTGAACTAGGAAATTTCCATACACTAAACTATATGAAATCTTTGGCCAAAAATGAATGAATAAAATCTCTCTCTCCCACAAAGAAGTGGCCGGCCATATATATGAAAGGAGGGAGGTGAGTGTAGGAGAGGGGAGGGTGAGCATAACCAAATGATAGTTATCATAACAATAATGAAAGAATGACTCATTATCAAACATTAAATGCAACCAATCAAATTAAACCTAGTCACCTTCATCATTAATGAACCATTAATGACTCAAGTGAGTCATATGCCTAATCACCACTTCTAGAACCTTCTATAATCATGACTCACCCTGAAGACGAAAAGACAAATCCGTATTTAACCGAATGTCAAAATACGGCTGATAGAAAACTGGAAACTGGCAACTTCCAAAAATCATCCCGAAACGAATTTCAGGATAACCCCGTATTGGTATAAACATACCCGCATTTGTATTACGACCGAATAAAAATGCAACTGAGACAAAGATATTATATCTACACAGTATAATACTGGGTTCCGGCTTAAACCAAAGCCTACCAGTATTATCTGCCCGAAAACTGACACGTGCGAAAACGCACGTGCATTTTCCGAACCTTGCCATAAACCCATACGGCCTCTACAACATTTCGCCCAAACTTGGGAAAGTGTCGGTGGAGGACTCTAATGACTCATCAGTACACTGGCACTGGGTATAACCACTAGCACGTCAGAGGTACTAGCTGTACTTAACGTTTTGCCTATGTATTGATTGGAAGGGAAGCTGATGAGCGAACTCATCTATAAACCCTACTGAGCCTGACAGTGACAATAACCGTACAGTCCGGAACATTCATCTATGAGTATCGCATATACGGTCTAGGGGGGCGGTAAACGTCAGACCCCCAACAGCTGTATAAGTCGTGTCAGAGAGCATCCCAGAACACCCTGAGATTCTGCTGGTATACCTACCAGTATATCTCGATTACCCTGGCCAGGGATTTCGTGTAATGGCTCTCCTAAACACAGCGCGATCTCACCCCCAATACAGGGAGAGACGAATCCCCGAAGATCCGCTCACTTGCCTCCAATATGGCTCGGGACTGTACCCAAAATATACCTGTTTGCACAACTCCTTTGAGCGTGGTAGGGTATAAATCAAAGCACAGTGGGAACTCACACGAGACAAATGACGACCTCAGGTCGATGAACTAACCTGTACACATGTCACCAGGGAACTGCTCTCTGACGATATGTATAATACCAACTAGCATGTTCCCGGCGAGTCCAGTCCGGTGTACTCATAACCCAATGAGCACCTGTATACATCTTAGGTGAATCAACTAACACCAATGGCTTGTGAGACCGGCCACCGCCCCTCATCGGGGTCTCAACTGTATACACTAGTCTACTCTGGAGTATCGATGCCCTATCTCGAAACTCCCACGACTAGGGACACTTTAAGGATGTGCTTATAGACCCCAGCTCCCACATATATGATCGCTATCATACTGCTGGTAGTCAAACAAGAATCCTATGGGCTCAATCATGATGATAAAGACAAACCAAATAGCATACTATCATCTCGAGTAAGACTGTTTTATCGGTATAGGTCCTCCCTCAATCATTGCAATCACGTACCTGCGATCTAATAATTGACTTAGAGGGCACTATATCCAACATATTATTCATTATATCTAGAAATTCCATCAACCAAAACTTGTATATTGTTTCAAATTTAGACACAGTGATGTATTATTTCGACCTTAGAGTCGTGCTTGTATTTTTATGGTTTTCTAGCTGTTTGAGTTTCTTTTGGGTTTTGATCCTCGCCCTTTGGCGTCGTATATTATTATCGCTTGCGTGGTTGTGACCGTCGATTGACGAAGAGCTAGCTTCCGCTTGGGGATGCCTTTTATCATTTCATATATATTATTCTTGTTGTACCCCGTTTGGGGCCAGTTTTTACAAAGGAAACTCTGCCGAAATTTTCAGAAAAGACTACACATTTTTAAAATGCATTTCGGCTTAGTTATTTGAAAACTTTGATTTCAAACATGCTTTCTTTACTTATTAAAAACCAGTTTCTTTATTTACTCCTTAAATGTTTTAGATTTCTGGGCTTTTGGCTTACTTGGATCAGATGGAGTCCTATAGACTTCATAGGATTCAAGGGCCAGTCACGTGCTCTTTCGGGTCGTGACAGCTGTACCCAAAAGCCACCGTTTTGCATGCCCTCATGGACGTGGTATGATGGAAATCAAAGCGCGGTGGGAATCACAAAATACTCTATGACGATCTCAGGTCTACAGACTAATCTGTACCAGTGTCACCAGAGAACTGCCATCTGACGTGAAATATGATACCATCTGGGAGTTCTCGGTGTGTCCGTTCAGTGTACCCAGTCTCCACTGAGCACCCGTATACTCTATTTGATGTCAAACACCAATGGATATGGGATCATCCATCGCCCATCTACATGGGTCGAGAAGCATACGCTAGTCTACTATGGTATATCGATGCCCTGTCTCGATACACCTACGACTAGGAACATTTGAAGGATGTACTTAGCGACTACACTGTCCCCACTAGTATGATCTGCTTCATAGCCCTGGTAGTCAAGTACTCATCCTAAGGGCTTTATCAACATGTAACATAGAGACAATCAGAGTACATGTTAAGATAAAGAGCAATCAGATAGCATACTATCATGTCGAGCAAGAAAGTCCTCACTATATATGTCCAAGCATCCACTACAATATATATTGTATGTACAGTAATGGCCTCTAGGGCATGCATATCACTAACAATCTCCCACTTGCACTAGGGTCATCTGTTGTGGTATCGCATACCCAACAATCAGCTGTGGTTGAAGTATCTCATACTTAACCATCCCATAAAAGTCTCTACTGGGAAATAGGCCTTTGTGAGTGGATCCGCGCTGTTATCCTCTGTGTCTACTCTCCTAACCTCAATCTCCCTGGAGATCAACCATCTCCATGATCAGGTGATACTGCCTAAGAATATGTTTGGATCTCTGATGGGACGGGGGTTCCTAGGCCAAAGCCATAACTCCATTGTCACACAATCGTAGGAACGAAGTTCATCTCATGAACTTACATATATCCAGACAACTTTTTTTGGTAGCACCGTAGGTAGCAATGTATACAGCCTTTATTGTCTAGTATGTCACGGTATCTAGCTTGGAACTCTTCCAACATACCGTCCCTCCACTGAGGGTAAAGACAATGCCTGTGACTGACATTCAGTCGACCTTATCACCCTGGATCCTATCCAGTGATTCTCCCTAGGATCGATTGATACCATCTCACTACACCTAGTGAGAATCTTAACATCCACTTAGATCTATATCATAGATCCAATTCAAGGATTTAGGAGGTATCGCCTTGATCCTATATAGAGAATCTTTGTGATAAGAGGAGATTGACCGAGCGTAGCATAGGAAACTCCTTCCCTATCAAGAGTATGTCATCCACGTACAATACGAGGATCATCACCATATTCCCTACTACCGTTTTGTATATACAAGTCTTATCTACCATTTTGATGAAGTCAAACTTTTTGACTACCACATCAAAACAGATGTTCCAACTCCGCGATGCCTGCATTAACTCATAAATCAACTTGCACATGTTTCCGCTGCTCCCACTGTCTACGAAGCCCTCTGGCTGTGTTCTTATAGACGCTCTCTTCTAAATCACTATTTAGAACAGCAGTCATGACACCCAACCGCCAGAAATCATAGTCATGGTATGTAGCAATAGAAAGTAGGATCCGGTTAGACTTAAGCATAGGCATTAGAAAAGGTTTCATCATTATCCACACCGGGTCGATGACGAAAACCTTTTACAACTAGTCTTAGTTTGGAAAGTCTCAACTTTTCTATGTACACCTAGTAATCTTCTCAAGATATACTTGCTCCTGATGGGGATTTAACCCTTCAGATAAAGCAACCAAAGTCCATACTTTGTTGGTGTATATGGATTCCATCTCAGATCGCTTAGCATCCAGCCATTCTCATAGAGTCCCCACTCTTGATGGCCTGCTCGAAACTAGTTGGGTCATCATCTCGTGATGCAATTCTCGCTCCCACTTTCATAGAGAAACCGGCGTATCTCTCAAGCGGATGAGGCACCCTACCAGATCGGCGGAGAGGCTGAGGTTCGTTGGGAACTATTGAATCCTCCGGTTCTACCAAATCATCAGCTACAGTTTGTGAAGCTGGAACTTCTTCCAGTTCTACCTCATGACCACTAATTCCTTCACAAGAATTTCCCTTTTTCTCAAAAAGGTGGCATGCCGAGAAATAAAACACCTTTTGTTCCTCGGATTGGTAGAACATATTCCCTTGCGAATGCTTGGGATATCCAACAAACTTCCACAGAACTGACATTGCCTCAAGCTTGTCCGGATCATGCTTTTGACATAGGCCGGACAACCCCAAATCTTAACATACTTAAGACATGGGCTCTTCCCATTCCATATCACATAAGGAGTGGTAGGCATCTAATTTTGGAACTTTATTCAATAGGTATGCAGCTTCATAAGTTCATAACCTCCAAAAGGAAATAGGCAAGTCAGTGTACTCATTATAGAGCACACCATATCACATAGGGTGTTAGTGCTCCGCCCCGATATACCGACGTACTGTGGTGTATACGGAGGAGTAATGCTGAGAGAGAATCTCATTCTCCTATAGAATAGTCCAGAAATTCCGTGCTCAAGTATTCTACTCACTGATCTCATCAAAGGACATAATACTTATACCCATTTTGGTTCTCTACTTCTAACTTATATTCTTTGAATATCTCAAAAGGTTCAGACTTGTGTTTCAGCAAGAACATATGTTCGAATCTTGAGTGATTATCAGTGAATGCAATGAAGTATAAAGAACCGGTCCTGGAATGTGTAGACAGGGGACCTTACATACATCATCATGTATCAAACCCAAGAGTTCACTAACTCTTTCTCTGTTTCCAATAAACGGAGCTGTGGTCATCTTATCTTTGTGACATGACTGACAAGTTTCACAAGATGTAAATTCAAACAGATTTAAAAAATGCATCTAAATGAAACATAGTTAGTCGGGCCGTATTGATATGACCTAGTCTACAATGCCTTAAGAAGCATTCGTTCATTTCTGAACTTTTCCTCTTGTGTGTGTTTCGTACGTTATGAACTGTGATTTGATTTAGAACGTATATGCTTTTAGATAACGTGCCTGAACCGATCAACTCTTGATATAGGAAATGTTCAAAACATTATCCAACAAAATTATATCCTTCTTTACTAATAAAGAGACTGATATGATGTTGTATATCAGGTTCGGTATCTAACAACATTCGTTTAGAATCAATGTATTTGGTAATACAGGGTGATAACTGCCAACAGACTTGGCTGCAACACTTGCACCATTTTTAACTCTTAAAACTTATCATCCTTTTTCAGTTCTCTACCTATCTGTAGCCCATGTAACATATTACATATGTGGGATCCTGATCCGGTATCTCATACCCAGGACGTAAAGGATACTGAGAAAACAGTTCTCTGTAATGAACACACCCGAAGAAGATGCATCATCATGCGCTTTCTTCGTTTGGGCGGCACGGGAATTCTGGTAATCCCCTAATTCCTGCTCTGTCTTATAACATTTATAAATTGGAGCGGGACTAACGTTCCCTAGCTCAGTATAACAAGCGGATTCGGTCAATACATCCGTATTATTATCTTGATAAAGGCGTCACATGGTCGCTACCTAGAAAGAGAGAGAAGAAAACACTCAGCATATGCTCTTGCAAGATTAGATTGGTTGTTTATATATCTAATCAGGATTGGCTCCCATTGTTTTTGTCAAATCTTCCTTCAAACCCTAAAAGGAAAGACTTGCCGGGATTAATTACACCCTACAAGTTCGCCAATCTTTCAGCCAGACCAGTGCCGGTACTTTGAGGGAGGTTCCACGTGCTTTCGCACGGACCTAATTAAAATAAACCTCGTTTTCCCATGGGAGTAACCCCATTAACACCTTTCTAGACACCTACTTGATCGGCTAATTGTAATGTGTAAAACTCTCCCAGGAGGAACTCTTACTCGCAGTGGGTATCGGGATCCAACTATCTCATAGAAAGTATGCAATCTCATTGAAAATTTGAACACTTGAAATTCCCAATAATATTTTACCCCTAACAACTTATGACCTTGGCTAAGGTCAACAAATCATAAGCGCTAGTCAAGTTCAACCCGTCATTTTCCGGTTGAATTAAACCCACCCGCACGACCCTTGGCTAAGGTCAACAAAGTCGCACGACTACCCTAACTCAATCGCATCATATGCTTTGCAGATAAGCACTAATCAGCTACCGTACACTACGCATTGGATAAGGTCAACAAACGTAGCACGAATACTAACAAGTACTTATCTGAAATGACGGAGGGCTACAACAGGTTTTTAAGAAAACCTTTTGCGTAATGAACTTGATATTGTTGTAGAATCAAATGATTTAAATGGAGTGTTTTTTAGGATTTTACTAGTTTTGCTATTGAGGTCACTCCCGGTGAAGGGATCGTCGGCTCTTTCCTTATCGAATAAGGTGCAGGATATTTCACAAATACCACTGTGCAAAGCAAAAAGTATAGAAGCAATCAAAAGACAGACCGAGGGTTGTAGCATCTGCCAGTTATTGCTAAAGAGGTCACTCCCAGTGAAGGGATCTTGGCTCTTTCCTTATCGAATAAGGTGTTGGATGTCCTATAAGGAACACCGCTATGCAAAGCAACAACTAGAGCTACCTGTTTTTGAAAATTCGATTCCACAACATCTTTAGCTTTCTTTTATTTCATTAATCTCATTAATGAAGTCCTATCATATAAGTTTACCTAAACATCACAGATAAATACAACGTACGCTTATGCCATCCGCATTCGCCTCGATGTCCCCTCGTGCACCGTTAGGTTAGGTAACTAACGGCAGAGCGGGGCAGTGCTAGCGCGAGTGTAAAACATAAGCAACGTCTATATAATATATCACATATACTATATCCAGTATCTATCTCAACATATCAAATGATCACATCACAGATATCGCAGCAAAAGAAACGTATGAAATATTGGATATACTAGGAGGTCCGTGTTTTTATTATAAGCCTGTATAAAACACGGATTACACGGTCGCGATGAATAGCCAATCCCACACCCCTAGACCCCTACGAGAATGACAAGCAACACTACCAATTCTAGAGTTAGGAGACCCAGTCTCGACACTTCGAGATGGTCTCCCTCTATACCCTAGAACCCGGTTACTTGTGCTCCCCGCCTTGGGTCTATCCTAATGCGGAAAAGTAAATATATACAATGGTGACATCATCCTCAACCCGGAAGTGCCCCAATAAAAGAATATTACATACAATGAATTTTACATGAATGAAAATAAAACCCCTCATCTCACATAAAACTCCCGGCTATTCAAAACACGACGATCCAAAATAACATATCCAAGCAACACATAACATCACATATCATCAATGTAAGTAAATATGCGTATCCCAATTGTCGTTGATGTATAGCAATGCAACCGGCGATACACCACATATTACACTTACGGTCGCAGAAAAGAAAGTGAAAAACTACAACAGTTGGAATCCGCAACCTTCTTAGATATCGCATGCCTAACCAAATGAATTCCTTAGACATGGCATACCTAACAATTATAAACCCCGCATTTTAGTCTTGATCTCGAAAACACTTTTCAATATCAAGTCGGGCAATTCAACAAGATTCCCGACGTCCTGATCGAATGCTCGTCGGAAACTTTAGTAGACGGCCGCACCCCCCGGTGTCGTCGACGAAGTGCACTAAGGCGGAACACAGCTGCCGCGAGCACCCGAACGGATGCTTTTAGCGAAGGGGTTCTCCTACAGTCACTTGGTCGGGGTTATGGGGCATGGCTATTTATTAAGTTTAACCGGCAAGTATTCGCGTACGCTACGTGATTGCGACGGACTTTTGATCACATCAAAATCCCGTGGCAACCGATCAAATGAGACTAAACTGCTAGATATATAACATTCAAACTAGTTATATCATAACTAAATTTGTGGATTCCAAATATTGTATCACATTCCAGAATATCATGACGATGTTTAACGTTTCGATCGAATCAACATACACCTACGTTTTACCCCAAGAGCTCAACACTTGAGCAAAGTTACAAATTCCCAAAATCGCGCCACAGTGTCTATGGTCTAGCGGTAGAAGGAGTTAACCAACGCCTCACCTATGACACCACGGAACTACTGCAAACCCGAAGGTTCGTTCACTGTTCCGTGGGCATAGAATCGAGTTAAGGTTATTATGATCTTCTAGAGGGTCCATAGGATACTTGCGCGACTTTTGAATATAAAGTTAACTTAGGAAAACTACAACACTTGGAAATTTCAGCGGGGTAGAAAGTGTGGTGTTCGATGTTCGTTCAAACTGTTAAAAATAGTCAAGGTTACCAATACAGTGTTAAATAAAACGACTACGAAGAACTACGAATTAGCCCCAAGTCAAACTAATTATCACATGAAAATTGGGCTAAATAAACAATACTAGGAAACCCAAAATGAAGTCAAATGAGCACAAGAGCAATACGGGAGCCAGAGGAGGTGGTGGGACCGGCCTGGCCGGAATTTCCTCTATAATGGCTGGTCAAAAACCGAGGACCCCCCCCCCCCGTATTTCACCTGTATTCATATTTTGCTCCAGAGACCATTCTGCACCCGTTTGAAAAATTTTTAAAGGACTTATTTGAAAATTTCCAGAGAGCAAAATAGGGTATTCATAATATCGTTTTTCCAAGTGATTTTTGTTTTCGTAATTGTTATAACACCGTATCTAGAATTCTAGTTTGGCTCCGATACCACTGTTGGTCCTCCCTTGCACCTAGTCTAGGGTTTGGTAGCATCACACATGCCACTTTAAAATTTAGAGAGGTGCAAAGCAAGCAAACCATGAATCATGCTAGAATTTCTAGGGTAACAAATTTGTATCACATACAAAGAAGTAAAGAGATAGGGATTACAACCTTTGTAGTCACTTCCTTCGCTTCATAAACTCCGTGTTGAGGTCCCTTCGCTGCGATCATCATGAACACCGACTCTCGAGAGGCTCCGTGAAGAGAATGATACACCTTGCTTGAAGACTTCACTAATCCAAGATGATCTACCTTGAAGAATCTCAAACCCAAGCTCTTGCTTCACTAATCAAGTATTAGTAAAGCAAACACCCTAATCTAAGTGGCTAGAATATATGAGGATGATGAAGTAGGAATTTTTCTCTCTTTTGTTTTCATATTCTCTCTCATTATCATCACTTATCAAAAACCTAGTGAAGGTTTTCATCCAAGAAGAAAGAAGAAGATGAAGCAAATCCTTTTGTGATGAATAATGAATTATTGTTGTGGTTACAAATTAACCATGAGTTAAGCATGAAGGCTTAACCCTTGTAGAGAATAAACTAGGGTAAATGGTTTGGGTTGAGTTAACTAATGACTTCATAAAAGAACAAAGCAAGTGACAAAAGTCAAAGCTTCATGAAGCTTCATGGAAGCTTCATCCAAGCTTAACCCTAATCCAAACCCTAACCATGTTTAAACTCTACAAAGCATGTTGCATTTCTAACACTAACAAGTTATAATATTATATATCACATATATAATATATTTTGTAACAAAAGAAAATAATACAATTAACATATATCACATATACATCAATGTATTATCCCGTGAGAAAATGAATCAATAAAGCGAGCTTATATTAGTTAATGTAATGTAATATATCTCATATATAATATACATTAAATTATCGAATCAACACTTGATCCGATAACCCGGCTATAATACATATAACCGACTAATATAACATGTACCATTTCATCGAATCAACACTTAATCCGATGACCCGGCTATATCACATATACTCGGCCGATATCTCATATCGCGAGAATAGAATACGGTATCTCATATAGTATTATTCTCGGTCCCGCACATATCACATATGTGCTCTTACTCCGTTTTGCCTGAGCCTGGAAACCTCTGTGTAGTACTCTGAAGAATCGTCAATACGCCGGCAGTAGGTGATGATCATATCAAACACCCACAAGCTGTAAGCGGTCAGCTAAACATAATAGCCACCCAGGTATTGAGCAATCAGAAGATCAACAAGCAAGCATGTACATTCTCCTGCAAATCCAATCAGTAACACTACCGTACAGTCCGGTCTCTTCGTCTGATATGTCGCATATCTAGTCTAAGAGGTGGTAAACGTCAGACCCCAGTAACCGATAAGTCGTGTCGATATGAGGTCCATAACAGTTCGAGAAACTACTGATAACACTTACCAGGTAAATCTCAGCAACCCTGGCCAGGGATTTCCAGTTATAGCCAATCGAACACAACGTAACATCAATTCCCTATACCGGGAGAGACGAAACCCCTCCTATCGCTCATTGCCCCCATATGATTCGGGACTGTACCCAAAAGCCACCATTTTGCACGCCCTTATGGACGTGGTATGATGGAAATCAAAGTGTAGGGTTCCTAGGCACTCAAGTTAAGTCTCACAAGAGATCAAACATGCACAAATAAAATTTTACGGGTGCCTACAAACCCGACTACGGATCGTTTACTAGATATTTAGGCGAAACAAGCAAACTAGTTTACATTTTAACTAAGGGAATGGACATACAACCTTTGTAGATCCGGTCCACCACCTCCACGGCTCCGCAACGAAGTCCCCTCCGCTGTCCAAAAGGAATCCGGACTCCAACGTCGACTTCGTCGAAGAATAAGCAAGCTAGGTCGTCGATGTCCATGCCGAAGATGATCTACGTCGAGGCATCGCTAAATCAAGCTCCACCTTCACCTAGTCGGAGAAACTTGTGAAGGAAACACCCTATACTACTTGGCAATAGGTAGAGGATGAAGAAATAGGAAGTGGGTAAACTTTAGTTTTGGATTTCTCACTAGATTTCATGACTTGCCATTAAAGTAGCAAGCTTTCTTCAATGTTGAAGAAGATGAAGAAAGAAGAAGATGATATGATAACTTAATTAAAAAAGAAAAGAAAATACAATACTTATCATATCTTCTACCATGGTTAAGTGTAGAGAATTAATATGGGTTAGTTAAATGGTTAGGGTTAAGGAAAACAACAAAAGAGTGACTTAGTCAAAGTTTCAAGAAACTTCAACTAAAAGACAAAATATGCAACCATTCATTTATCTTTTCCTTTTTCCAAAATAAATAAGAAAAAGATAAATAAATAATCAAAACCCTAATCATTAACTTAAACCAAGGTTTGATTCTTTACACTTAACCAAGCAAGCATGTATCATCAAACATGATACAAAAATGTGCACAAAGCTATATCGCATATACAATGTGTACAATTCAAGTGAGAAAATCCTTTTAAAGTGAACTAATACTAGTTAACGCAAAGTAATATATCAGATATATAATGGTACATTAAATCATTAAATCAACACTTGATTCAATGATCCGGTCATGTCGCATATAACCGGCTAGTATCCAATGTATCGGCTTATCGAATCAATCCTTGATTCGATAGCTAGGTTATATCGCATATAACCATTCGATACATTGATCGCGAGAATAGAATACGGTATCATATACACGCATTATTCTCGGTCCCGCACATATCTCATATGCGCTCCTATTTCATTTCGCTTGAGCTAGGAAACCTCTGTGTAGGACTCTAAAGACTCGTCAATACGCCGGCAGCAGATGATGATCATATCAAACACCCACAAGCCGCAAGCGGTCTGCCAAACGTAACGGCCACCCGGGTATTGAGCGATCAGAAGATCGACGAGCAAACCCGCTCACACTCCTGCGAATCTGACCAGTAACACTTACCGTACGGTCCGGTCTGTTCGTCTGATATGTCGCATATCTCGCCTAGGGGTGGTAAACGTCAGACCCCAATAGCTCGATAAGTTATGCCGACTTAAGGTCCATAACATTCGTGAAACTACTGATAACACTTACCAGTATATCACTGCAACCCTGGCCAGGGATTTCCTGTTATGGCCAGTCGAGCATAGCACAACATCAACCCCCAATACCGGGAGAGACGAATCCCCTCCTATCGCTCATTGCCTCCATGTGAATCGGGACTGTACCCAAAAACCACCTGTTTGCACAACTCAGTAGAGCCATGGTAGGGTGGAAATCAAAGCACAGTGGGAGACACACAAGACTCTATGACGATCTCGGGTCTACAGACTAAGCTGTACCAGTGTCACCAGAGAACTGCCATCTGACGTGAGGTATAATACCATCTGGGAGTTCTCGGCGAGTCCGTTCAGTGTACCCAGTCTCCACTGAGCACCCGCATACCATCTTCGATGTCAAACACCAATGGATATGGGATCATCCATCGCCCATCGCATGGGTCGAGAAGATATGCGCTAGTCTACTCTGGAATATCGATGCCCCGTCTCGATATTCCCTCGACTAGGAACATTTCAAGGATGCACTCATAGACTACCCAGGCCCCACTAGTATGATCTACATCATAGTCCTGGAAGTCGAGTACATATCCTAAGGGCTTTATCAACATGTAATCAGAGAGACAGAAAGTATACATGTTAAGATAAAGTGCAACCAGATAGCGTACTATCATGTCGAGCAAGAAAGTCCTTCCTATATATGTCCCAGCATCCACTACAATATACATCCAATGTACAGTAATGGCCTCTAGGGCATACATATAACTAACAATCTCCCACTTGCACTAGGGCCATCTGTAGCAGTGGTTGTAGTATCTCATACTCAACCATCCCATAAAAGTCTCTCTCTGGGAACAGGCCTTTGTGAGTGGATCCGCTGTGTTGTCCTCTGAGTCTACTCTCCTAACCTCGATCACCCTGGAGATCAACTATCTCCATGATCAGGTGATGCTGCCTTAGATTATGTCTGGGTCACTGATGGGACCAGGGTTCCAGGGCCAAAACCACAGTTCCATTGTCATACAATGGCAGGAACCTAGTTCATCTTATGAACCAATATACACCCAAACTGCCTCTTTGGTAGTATCTTTAATAGCGATGTTACCAGCCTTTATCGTCTAGTTTGCCACGGTATCGAGCTTGGAAATCTTCCAACATACCGTCCCTTTACTGAGGGTAAAGACAGTGTCTGTGACTGACATTCAGTCATCTTTATCACCCTGGAACTCTTCCAGTGATTCTCTTCAGGATCGATTGATACCATCTCACTACATCTAGTGAGAATCCTAGCATCCAATTACATCTATCTCATAGATGAAAACTCAGGATTTTAGGAGGTATCACTTTGATCCTATTTGGAGAATCCTAGTGATAATAGGAGATTGACCGATCGTAGTATAGGAAACTCTTTTCCTATCAAGAGTATGTTGTCTACGTACAATACGAAGACGACCACCTTACTCTCTACTACCCTTTTGTATATACAAGGTTCGTCTACCATTTTGATGAAGTCAAACACTTTGACAATCACATCAAAACAGATGTTCCAACTCCGCGATGCCTGCTTCATTATGTAAAGCAACTAGCACACGTTTCCGCTGCTCCCACTGTTTACGAAGACCTCTGGCTGTGTTCTTATAGACGTTCTCTTCTAAATCAGTATTTAGAAAAACAGTCATGGCACCCAACCGCCAGATATCGTAGTCATGGTATGTAGCCGTGGTAAGTAGGATCTGGATAGACTTAAGCATAGCTACTGGAAAAAGGTTTCATCATTATCCACGCCTGGTCGATGACGAAAACCTTTAACAAGCCTAGCTTTGAAAGTCTCAACTTTTCCATGTACACCAAGTAATCTTCTCAAGATATACTTGCTCCTGATGGGGATTTAACCCTTCAGAAATAGCAACCAAAGTCCATACTTTGTTGGTGTATATGGATTCCATCTCAGACCGCTAAGCATCCAGCCATTCTTACAGATTTCCCTACTCTCGATGGCCTGCTCGAAACTAGTTGGGTCATCATCTCATGATGCATATCCTTGCTCCCACTGTCATCGAGAAACCGAGGTATCTCTCAGGTGGGTGAGGAACCCTACTAGATCGTCGGAGAGGCTGAGGTTCGTCGGAAACTATTGAATTTTATGGTTCTGTCAAATCATCAACTGCAGTTTTGTATAGCTGGAACCTTTCCAGTTCTACAGAACTGATCCTGCCTCGATCTTGTCTGGATTTTGCTTTAAACATAGGCCGGACAATCCCAAATCTTAACTCACTTAAGAGATAGGCTCTTCCCATACCATATCTCATATGGAATGGTAGGCAGTGATTTGATTCGAACCTAATTCAATAGGTATGCAGCTTCTCAAGCGCATAACACCCAAAAGGAAATAGGTAACTCAGTAATACTCATCATAGAGCACACGATATCTAATATTGTGTGATTGCTCCACCCCGATACACCGTTGTGCTGTAATGTATGCAGAGGAGTAATACTGAGAGAGAATCTCATTTTCCTTTAGAATAGTCCAAGGATTCCATGCTCAAGCATTCTCCTCCCTGATCTCATCATAGGACATAATACTTATACCCGGTTATTGGTTCTCTACTTCTCACTTATATTCTGTGAATACCTCAAAAGGTTCGGACTTATGTTTCAACAGGAACATATGACTGAATCTTGAGAGATTATCAGAGAATATAATGAAGTATAAAGAACCAGTCCTGGCATATGTAGACAGGAGACCTTACATACATCATCATGTATCGGTCCCAAGAGTTCATTAACTCTTTCTCTGTTTCCAATAAACAGAGCTATGGTCATCTTATCTTTGTGACATGATTGGCGAGTTGCACAAGATGTAAATTCAAAACGATTTAAATATACATCTAAATGTAACTTCAGCCAGTCGGGTCGCATTGATCTGACCTAGTCTACAATACCTCAAGAAGAATCCGTTCATTTCTGAACTCTTCCTCTTGTGTGTGTTCCATATACTAAGAACTGTAGTTTGATTTAGAACATCAATGCTTTTAGATAACGCACCTGAACCGATCAACTTTTGATATAGGAAATGTTCAAAACATTATCCAACTATACAAAATTTTATCATTTCTTTACTAATAAAGAGACTGATATGATTTTGTATATCAGGTTCGGCATCTAATAGCATTTGTCCAGAATCAATGTATTGGTAATACAGGGTGACAGTGACCAACAGACTTGGCTGCAACACTTGCCCCGGTTTCTGTCTCATGAAACTTATCACCCGTTCTCAGCTTTTCTACCTTTTTGTAGCCCTATGTAACAGATTACATATCTGGGATCCTGATCCGGTATCATATACCCAGGATGCAGAGGATACTGAGAAACAGTTCTTTGTAATGAACACACCCGAAGGAGATGCATCATATGCACTTTCTTCGTTTGGGCGGCATAGGAATTCTGGTATTCCCCTATTTCCTGCTCTGT
The DNA here is from genome assembly GCA_030015575.1 of Agapanthus africanus. Lineage (NCBI taxonomy): Eukaryota > Viridiplantae > Streptophyta > Magnoliopsida > Asparagales > Amaryllidaceae > Agapanthus > Agapanthus africanus. Next base: position 218,540,675 of record CM057345.1, on the reverse strand, counting down.
CTTATAACAATTATAAGTTGGAGCGGGACCAACGTTCCCCAGCTCTGTATAACAAGCGGGTTCGGTCAATACATCCATATTATTATCTTGATTAAGGCGTGATATGGTCGCTACCAGGAGAGAGAGAGAAGAAAACACTCTGCGTGCGCTCTTGCAAGATTAGATTGGTTATGTATTTTATCTAATCAGGATGTCTCCCACTGTTTTTATCAAATCTTCCTTCAAACCCTAAAAGGAAAGACTAGCCGGGATTAATTACACTCTACAAGTTCGCCAATCTTTCAGCCAGGCCAGTGTCAGTACTTTGAGGGAGGTTCCCCGTGCTTTCGCACGGACCTAATTACTGTAAACCTCGTTTTCCCAGAGGCGTAACCCCGTTGACACCTTTCTAGACACCTACTTGATCGGCTAGTTGTAAAGTGCAAAACTCTCCCAGGAGTAACAATTACTCGCAGTGGGTATCGAGATCCAACTATCACATAGAAGGTATGCAATCTCATTGCAAATTTCAACACTTGAAACTCCCGATAATGGTTTTTACCCCTAGCACCTATGACCTTGGCTAAGGTCAACAAATCATAGGTACTAGTCAAGTTCTACCCGTCATTTCGTGATTAATTAGACCCACCCACATGACCCTTGGCTAAGGTCAACAAAGTCACATGACTGTCCTAACTAATCGCATCATATGCGGTGTAGGAAGACATCACTTAGCTACCGCACACTACGCCTCGGCTATGGTCGACAAACGTAGCACGAATACTAAGTACTCTACTTTCTAAAATGATGGAGGGTTGCGGCTGGTTTTTGTGAAAACCTTTAACGCTTTGAACTTGATCTCGTTGCGGAATCAAATGGTTTTTAAATGGAATGTTTTTGAGGCTTTTCTAGTTTTGCTAAAGGGGTCACTCCCGGTGAAGGGATCGTCGGCCCTTTCCTCGTCGAATGAGGTGCGGGATATATCATATATATCACTGTGCAAAGCAGAAACTATAGAAGCGATCAAAGACAAACCGAGTGTGTAGCATCTGCCAGTTATTGCTAAAGGAGTCACTCCCGGTGAAGGGATCTCGGTCCTTTCCTCATCGAATAAGCTGCAGGATGTTCTATAATGAACACCGCGATGCAAAGCAAGAACTGTAGCTACCTGTTTTTATTTTGAAATTCGATTCCACAACATCAATTAGGTTTATTTTCTTTCATTAATCTCATTAATGAATATCCCATCATTTAAATCCACCTAACCATCACAGATAAATATAACGTACGCTTATGCCATCCGCATTCGCCTCGATGTCCCGTCTGCACCGTTAGGTTAGGTAACTAACGCCAGAGCGAGGCAGGGCTAGCGCGGGTGTAAAACATAAGCAACGTCTATATAATATATCATATATACTATATATAATATCTGTCACAGAACATCACATGATCACAGATAAAACACAGCAGAAGAAACATATGAAATATTGGATATACTAGGACGTCCGTGTTTTCAATACGAGCCAGTATAAAACACGGATTCCACGGTCTTGATGAATAGCCAATCCCACACCCCTAGACCCCTACGAGAGCGGCAAGCAACCCTGCCAATTCTAGGGTTAGGAGACCCGGACTCGACTCCTCGAGTTGGTCTCCCACTGGACCCCAGAACCCGGTTACTTGTGCTCCCCTCCTTGGGTCTATCCTAGTGCAGAAAAGTAAAAAATATACAAACGGTGACTACTTCCGTGACCTGGAAGTGCCCCAATAAAAGAATATTACATACAAGTTTTTACATGAATGAAAATGAAAAAACACTCACCTCACATAAAAACCCCCGGCTATTCAAACACGACGATCCAATATAACATATCCAGCAACACATAACATCACATGTCATCAACGTAAGTAAATATGCGCATCCCAATTGTCGTTGACATATAGCAACGAAACCGGCGATATCACATATTACACTTACGGTCACAGAAAAGAAAGTGTAAAACTACAACAGTTGGAATCCGCAACCACCTCAGACATCGCATGCCTGACCAAATGAATTACTTAGACATCGCATGCCTAACAATTATAAACCCCGCATTTTAGTCTCTTTATCGAAAACACTTTTCAATATCGAGTCGGGCAATTCAACAAGATTCCCGACAGTCTGATCGAATACTCGTCGCAAACTTCAGTAGACAGTCACACCCCCGATACCGTCGACGAAGTGCACCAAGGCGGAACACCGCTACCGCGAGCACCCGAACGGATGCTTTCGGCGACGAGGTTCTCCTACAGTCACTTGGTCGGGGCAATGGGGTAAGGCTGTCTATTAAGTTTACCCGGCGAGTATCCGCGTACGGTACGTGATTGCGACGGACTTTTGATCACATCAAAATTCCGTGGCAACCGATCAAGTGAGACTAAACTGCTATGTTTATAACATTCATTTAGTTATCTCATAACTTATTGTGAATTCCAATTATTGTATCCCATTCCAGATAAACAGAAAATGTTAAACTTTTCGATCGAACAATCTAACACCCAAGTTTTCCCGATACAGCTCAACACATGAAATAAGTCTAACAACATTCCGTTCGTACCTCAGTACCAACGGTCCAGTCGTAGAAGGGTCAAGCCAACGCCTCACATATGGCACGCCGTACTGCCCCAAACCCGAAGGTTCAAAGGGCAGTTCAAGACGGTCCATAATCGAGTTAAGGTTTGTTGTCTTCTAGAGGGACCATCGCGTTACTTGCACTACTTAGAACGTCGTTAAACTACGGAAAAATCCAATACTTGGAAATTTCCCAACAGGGGAAAAATTGGGTATTTATATCCGGTCGAACCTTTTTTAACATATTCTAAAATTTATCCGGAAAGCCACATAGACAAAATTTGATACTCCGATCGAAACACCGAATCCCCAAAACAACTGCAGAAAATTCAACTCTTGAAAAACAATTAAAAATTCCCAGGAAAGCCAGCATTGAAAAAGAGGAATTACTGTACAAAATTTTCTGCGCAAAACGACAAATCGGCCGCGCTTCCGCCGCACGAGCCATGCTCGTGCCGCGGAAGCGCGGCTCATTGAAGGAATCATGCGCACGAAATTTACAGTACCCCTTAGAACTTCCTGCTGACTTTACTGAATATTTTTAATATGGAAAAATCCACGATTTTAAAATCTGGACAGAGAGCATGTTAGGTTTGGGTTTTTCGGGTTCGTTCGGACTTCAAATTCCGTCTGGACTTCGCCTAAGGCTCTAGCTAGTCTCTGATACCACTGTAGGGTTCCTAGGCACTCAAGTTAAGTCTCACAAGAGATCAAACATGCACAAATATAATTTTACGGGTGCCTACAAACCCGACTACGGATCGTTTACTAGATATTTAGGCGAAACAAGCAAACTAGTTTACATTTTAACTAAGGGAACGGACATACAACCTTTGTAGATCCGGTCCACCACCTCCACGGCTCCGCAACGAAGTCCCCTCCGCTGTCCAAAAGGAATCCGGACTCCAACGTCGACTTCGTCGAAGAATAAGCAAGCTAGGTCGTCGATGTCCATGCCGAAGATGATCTACGTCGAGGCATCGCTAAATCAAGCTCCACCTTCACCTAGTCGGAGAAACTTGTGAAGGAAACACCCTATACTACTTGGCAATAGGTAGAGGATGAAGAAATAGGAAGTGGGTAAACTTTAGTTTTGGATTTCTCACTAGATTTCATGACTTGCCATTAAAGTAGCAAGCTTTCTTCAATGTTGAAGAAGATGAAGAAAGAAGAAGATGATATGATAACTTAATTAAAAAAGAAAAGAAAATACAATACTTATCATATCTTCTACCATGGTTAAGTGTAGAGAATTAATATGGGTTAGTTAAATGGTTAGGGTTAAGGAAAACAACAAAAGAGTGACTTAGTCAAAGTTTCAAGAAACTTCAACTAAAAGACAAAATATGCAACCATTCATTTATCTTTTCCTTTTTCCAAAATAAATAAGAAAAAGATAAATAAATAATCAAAACCCTAATCATTAACTTAAACCAAGGTTTGATTCTTTACACTTAACCAAGCAAGCATGTATCATCAAACATGATACAAAAATATGCACAAAGCTATATCGCATATACAATGTGTACAATTCAAGTGAGAAAATCCTTTTAAAGTGAACCAATACTAGTTAACGCAAAGTAATATATCAGATATATAATGGTACATTAAATCATTAAATCAACACTTGATTCAATGATCCGGTCATGTCGCATATAACCGGCTAGTATCCAATGTATCGGCTTATCGAATCAATCCTTGATTCGATAGCTAGGTTATATCGCATATAACCATTCGATACATTGATCGCGAGAATAGAATACGGTATCATATACACGCATTATTCTCGGTCCCGCACATATCTCATATGCGCTCCTATTTCGTTTCGCTTGAGCTAGGAAACCTCTGTGTAGGACTCTAAAGACTCGTCAATACGCCGGCAGCAGATGATGATCATATCAAACACCCACAAGCCGCAAGCGGTCTGCCAAACATAACGGCCACCCGGGTATTGAGCGATCAGAAGATCGACGAGCAAGCTCGCTCACACTCCTGCGAATCCGACCAGTAACACTTACCGTACGGTCCGGTCTGTTCGTCTGATATGTCGCATATCTCGCCTAGGGGTGGTAAACGTCAGACCCCAATAGCTCGATAAGTTATGCCGACTTAAGGTCCATAACATTCGTGAAACTACTGATAACACTTACCAGTATATCAATGCAACCCTGGCCAGGGATTTCCTGTTATGGCCAGTCGAGCATAGCACAACATCAACCCCCAATACCGGGAGAGACGAATCCCCTCCTATCGCTCATTGCCTCCATGTGAATCGGGACTGTACCCAAAAACCACCTGTTTGCACAACTCAGTAGAGCCGTGGTAGGGTGGAAATCAAAGCACAGTGGGAGACACACAAGACTCTATGACGATCTCGGGTCTACAGACTAAGCTGTACCAGTGTCACCAGAGAACTACCATCTGACGTGAGGTATAATACCATCTGGGAGTTCTCGGCGAGTCCGTTCAGTGTACCCAGTCTCCACTGAGCACCCGCATACCATCTTCGATATCCAACACCAATGGATATGGGATCATCCATCGCCCATCGCATGGGTCGAGAAGATATGCGCTAGTCTACTCTGGAATATCGATGCCCCGTCTCGATATTCCCTCGACTAGGAACATTTCAAGGATGCACTCATAGACTACCCAGGCCCCACTAGTATGATCTACATCATAGTCCTGGAAGTCGAGTACATATCCTAAGGGCTTTATCAACATGTAATCAGAGAGACAGAAAGTATACATGTTAAGATAAAGTGCAACCAGATAGCGTACTATCATGTCGAGCAAGAAAGTCCTTCCTATATATGTCCCAGCATCCACTACAATATACATCCAATGTACAGTAATGGCCTCTAGGGCATACATATAACTAACACAAAGCACAGTGGAAATCACACAAGACTCTATGACGATCTCAGGTCTACAGATTAACCTGTACCAGTGTCACCAGAGAACTGCCATATGACGTGAGGTATAATACCATCTGGGAGTTCTCAGCGAGTCCGTTCAGTATACCCAGTCTCCACTGAGCACCCGTATACTATCTTTGATGTCAAACACCAATGAATATGGGATCATCCATCGCCCATCTACATGGGTCGAGAAGCATACGCTAGTCTACTATGGTATATCGATGCCCTGTCTCAATACACTCACGACTAGGAACATTTGAAGGATGTACTTAGCAACTGCACTGTCTCCACTAGTATGATCTGCATCATAGTCTTGGTAGTCAAGTACTCATCCTAAGGGCTTTATCAACATGTAACATAGAGACAATCAGAGTACATGTTAAGATAAAGAGCAACCAGATAGTATACTATTATGTCGAGCAAGAAAGTCCTCACTATATATGTCCAAGCATCCACTACAATATACATCGTATGTGCAGTAATGGCCTCTAGGGCATACATATCACTAAATGACCCAGTATGGCACCCCGGGGCGAGAGTGATTTCATGGAGGATGATGAGCCCGGCAGGGGCAGGCTGCCTACCGGTGATTGTTTGGCGCGTCGGATATCCGTAGGATACCGTTCGTTGTCGTGTGATTTATGCTACGGGCTGATCCGGACTGACGGAGCCCGAGGTATTGAGACAAGAGATATAGAAATTTGAGACTCTGAAATTTTGAGATTTGATACAGGCCAGTCCGGGGAGCCGGAGCCTAAGATATTGAGATATTGGGATTTATGTTTTGTATCGATGCTCGACACGGATTCTCTATTGATTTCATTGATGATACTCGATTTATATACATACAGAAATCTTATTAAATAAAGAAAACAGTTGTCTCACTCATTTCATTACATTACATTCATACCTCATATATTATGATACATTATTACCTGAGGCACTGACACGAGCACATGGGATTACACTTATGTATAGATGTTTACCCTTGCCACCTTTTCATGCTTCAGACTTATCATTTTGAGGTTATATATATTTATTGATCGTATTGACCTAGGATTGTGTCATACATACGATTTCTGCTCGGTGATGTTTTCTACTAACAAGTTGGCAACTCACCCCCGTTGTGCCACAGTTTCTTGCAGGTTTTGCCGTACAGGTTTCATTACGGTTTACTGGCACAATACTTCTTTTTCGGGTGATTTGCTTTGGTAGGTGGGTTCACTTGCATCGTGACCACCATTGTACTTTATTACATTCAGGTGTATCTAGTAACTCAATCAACCAGACTTGTATATTTATTTCAGACTAGAGACCGGTTGTATTTTTCTTTCGACCTTTGAGTCGCGCGTTGTATTATTATGGATTTCATGCTGTTTTGAGTTTCATTTTGTGTTTTGATCCTCGCCCTTCGGCGTTGTATAGTATATTGCATGCGTGGTTGTGCCCGTCGATTAACGAAGAGCTAGCTCCCGCTTGGGGATGCCTTCTATTGTTATATATGCTTTTATCATGTTGTACCCCGTTCGGGGCCAGTATTTACAAAGGAAACTCTGTCGGAATTTTCAGAAAAGACTTGTGATTTTAATATGCACATTCGGCTTATTTTAATAAAACATTTCTTCAAAATGGTTTTAGATTTCTTGGATTTTGTCTTACTTGAATTAGATGTGGTCCTATCGATTTCATATGATTCAAGTGCCAGTCACGTGCTATTTCGGGTCGTGACAAAAACCCATTGGGAGCAAGTGGATCTTTAAGAAGAACTTGGTGTAGATGGAAAAGTTGAGACTTTCAAAGCTAGACTTGTAGCAAAAGGTTTTCGTCAACGACCACGTGTGGATTATGATTAAACATTTTCTCCAGTGGCTATGTTTAAGTCCATCCGGATCCTACTTGTCATCGCTGCATACTATGACTACGAAATCTGGCAGATAGACGTCAAGACCGCTTTTCTAAATGGTGATTTAGAAGAGAGTGTGTACATAACTCACCCAGAGGGCTTCGTAGATAGTGGGAGCAGCGGTAAGGTGTGCAAGCTGCTTAAATCAATCTACGGGTTAAAACAGGTATCGTGGAGTTGGAACATCTATTTTGATGTAGCAGTCAAAGAGTTTGCTTCATCAAAAACGTAGATGAGCCGTGTAAATACAAAAAGGTTGCAGAGAGTAAGGTTGTCTTCCTCGTATTGTACGTGGATGACATACTCTTGATAGGAAATGATGTTCCTATGCTCCACTCATTCAAGCTCTTCTTATCACAAAGATTATCCATGAAGAATTTGGGTAATGCCTCCTACATCCTGTAGATTAAGATCAATAGAGATAGATCTAAACGGATGTTGGGATTGTCCCAATCCATGTGTAAGTCTACGATAGCGCCCCGGCCGTCTGTTCGAGGCCAAAATGCGGAAACGAAAACTTTTTTCAAACTAGAAACCGGCGCTACCGTATGTTTAAAACCCGGATCGAACCATTAACCTACAACTAGCTATCTAGAGAGAGGGTTGGAAAGCTATACCGATCGATCCGTCTCATTCGGTCTTTGGCCACTATCCTACGCTCCTCGCGGCATCTCCGGTCTCGATCTCCTCGTCAGAAAGGGCACCACATCATCGATTCTTTTTACGGGCGCCCGCTTCATCCGAAGCAACTCGGGCACGAAGCGTGCTAGCCGACGTGTCCAAGGTGTTGTAGAGAATGTTTGTGATCACTTTGTCTCTTGCATCCATTGATTTCGATGGAGGTTAGAGGTGTTGCCATTGATGGAGATAATGAGCTAGAGGAAGAAAAAGAAGAAGGAGCTTTCTTTTTCCTTTTTGTGATGCTAAGATAAAATGAGAGAGAGAGAAAAATAATACAAGAGCCAACCTTTCCCTTGGCTGCTCCTCTCTCTCCTCTCATCAAATCAACTCACAAAACCATCAAATAAAATGACATATGCACAAGAAATGATACCATGAGTCACCTATGAAGTAAATGCATCATTTAATGCACAATAGGATGGCTTCTAGCTCACAATTTCCATATGCAAACATTAATCCAAATGTTTGCAACAATAAAAAGATACGGCAACATCTAAAGTAAACTCATGACGGATCACAAGGATACCCCTCACCTGTATATACATACCTGCATCCGCATTCCGACTGAATGCGAATGCGATGAGACTAAAGTAATCCAACAAATCTAATACTAGGATCCGGCTTAAACTAAAGCCCGCTAGTATGATCCGTCGGATCATGATCCGTGCAATACCGCACGTATATGATCGAACCCTGCCATATATCATACGGCCTCTACAATATTTCGCCCGAAACTTGAGAACTGTCTGTGGGGGACTCTAAAGACTCGTCAATACTTTGGCGGTGGATTCAACCACTAGCACGTCAGAGGTACTAGCCGTACATAACGGGCTACCAGGTATTGACAAAAAGGGAGGTCGATGAGCAAACTCATCCTGACACTCTACTGAGCCTGTCAGTGACAATATCCGTACAGTCTGGTCCGTTCGTCTATGAGTATCGCATGGCGGGCCAAGAGGGTTGGTAAAAGTCAGACCCCCAAAAGCGGTACAAGTCGTGTCGGAGTGTAGCCCAGAACACCCTGAGATACTACTGGAATACCTACCAGTAAAACTCCTGCCTTGGCCAAGGACTTCGTGTAATGGCTTTCCTAGACACAGCCCGACCTCACCACCAATACCGGGAGAGACGAACCCCTGCCGATCCGTTCACTGCCTTCATGCGGCTCGGGACTGTACCCAACTAAAACCTGTTTGCACGACTACTTTGAGCCGTGGTAGGGTAGTAATCAAAGTACAGTAGGAACTCACACGAGACAAATGACGATCTAAGGTCGATGAACTAACCTATACACATGTCACCAGGGAACTGCTATCAGACGTCAGGTATAATACCAACTAGCATATTCCCGGCGAGTCCTGTCCGGTGTACTCATAACCCAATGAGCACCTGTATACATCTTAGGTGAACCAACTGACACCAATGGCTTGTGAGACCGGCCATCGCCCCTCGTCGGGGTCTCGACTGTATACACTAGTCTACTAATGGAGTATCGATGCCCAGTCTCGAAACTCCTATGACTAGGGACCACTTTAAGGATATGCTTATAGACCCCAGCTCCCACGTATATGATCTCCATCATACTGCTGGCAGTCAAGCAAGAATCCTAAGGGCTCTATCAACGTGTAATAGCGACCTGTAAGGTCACCTAAAGCAGTGCACGATGATAAAGATAAACCAGATAGCATACTATCATCTTGAGTAAGACTGTCCTACCGGTATAGGTCCTCCCTCAATCATTGCGATCACGTGCCTGCGATCCAATAATTGACTCTGAGGTCAATATATCCAACAATCTCCCACTTGCACTCAAGGCTAATTATTGCGATGTCGCATACTCACAGCCCGTGTGATACCAAACACCCAACTCCTTTACTAGTCAGTCTCACAAAGCCTGTTTGTGAAACTGTTGCATTCGAGGAATAGCCTCAGTGAGTGGATCCGCCCTGATGTTTCTTTCTATGTCTCTCTTTATCTCAAGTTCGCAGAGAAAGTCATCTCCCGAAATGAGCAATACCTGTCTTAGAATATGTCTGGATATCTGATGGGACCTAGTTCATAAATGAACTCTAAATCCAAACTTCTTAGACGGTATCGTCAACTGAACTTAATCAGTATCCTCCGCCATGCCTCCCTCAGTATCCCCTTAGACCACCTGACAAAACTACTGTCCCTCGTCAGAGGGAAAACTACAACTCTGACAGCCACTCTGTCATCCAGGTCACCTTGGAAGCCTGGAATGATAACCGTCTCCTAAAGGAGTCTGTTGTTATCATATCCCTAGAACATCCACTTATGTTCTAAAACTGCTTCCGAATGTTTCTCCAGGATTGGAATAATATCTGAACTTATTGCATCTTGTGCAAAAACAATATCTGGTGTGGTACTTGACATCTCATGATTGACTCAATTGCCTAAGCAAGTGATCTGCCAATCATGCATATCCCTCTCCTCTTTAGTCTGTAAGACACCTTTAGAGAGGGTGACTCCATCACCTGCAGGTACACCACCATGCTAGGAGTCGTCCATTCTGAAACACCTTTAGAATGCTGTCTAAGTACCCAGATTGGGAAACTACCCAAATCTAGATCTAAAACCATAGATCTAGTAACCAAAATGTCTGATATTTTATCTATATCATTTTTGGAGAAACCACTGTGTGACAACCAAAGTATAACTGATCGTTGTATAGGAATTTTACTTCCTACTATGTGTATGTCATACTTATACCAGGACATCACACCTTACTACCTTCTTAACAGATCCATCCCCTATTCTGATGAAGTCAAACCTATGACAGTCACATCAGAAATAGATGATCTATCTCCGTTATATCTGCTTTAGTCCATAAAGAGACATAAGCAACTTATCCACTATGCTTCCGCTGCTCCCACTGACTACGACAACCCTCTGGCAGAGTCATATACACATACACTTCTAAAGCTAGTTTAGAACGACGCTATACTCATCCTCCTGCCGGGTCTCACAGTCTGGAATAACAGTAGTGTCAAGTCTGGGTAAACAAGAACCTCCCAGTCACTGTCTTTGAGTCTACCGGAGTACCTCTCGGGTGCCTGAGGTTACCCACCATATCTGCGGAGTGGCCCATGGAATGTCAAACCAGATTGAATCTTTAGGTTCTTATCAAATTTTCAGTAATCGTTTGCAGTTCTGGAATTACTTCCAGTTCTACCATACTCCCACTACTGTTTTCTGAAAAAATCCATTTTTATTAAAACTGTGGCGAGTCAAGAACAATATCACTATTGATCTTCCAGATGGTAGAAAGTCAACCCTCATCATAGCCCGGGTCAACCCACAAACAGCCATTACAGAAACGTGCCTTGAGTTATCCAGAGTCTGGTTTTAAGCATAAGCCGGACAACTCCCCGTACCTTAACATCGTTAAGATATGAACCATTCTATATCCAATATAGAAACAGAGGCACTGATTTAATTGGAACCAGATTCAAATCATGCAGCTGTCTCCAGTGCATGTCAACTAAATAGAGATAGGCCGATCAGTATTACTCAACTTAGGAGTGCTTCCAATTATGAGTAACCTGAAAGAGAAGAAAGTTCTCTTAATCATTACTATTATCTTAATACCATACACAAGTATCTACATCTTCGATCACCTTGAAGAATCCTGATACTTGCAACACCTGGTTATCTACTTTACTCTTATATCTATAACTTCTCAAAACTTAGACCTTGTATTTCTACGAAACACATGTCTAAAAACTAGAGAAGTCGCAAGTAAACAGAATATAGTACGAGTACCAATCCCTCTGTCCTAATGGACACTGGACAACATACAATACTCTGTATAAGTCCCCTAAGTCTAATAACTCATTCCCTGTGTGTCGTAGGTTGAAAACTGTACTTATGGTTAAGAAGAATTACACCACTGTTTAATGCTCCTTACCCAACCATCTACTGATATAGGTAAATTTCATAGACATAATTTCAAAAAGTTATATCTCACTTTACAAAAATAAACGTACAGATATATCAATTTGAAATTGGTGCATAACAACGGATATTCAAAACCAAATATTTGTCATCTGGCAAACAACCCAAGCGATTTCCTCAAATATCACCAATTACAACGAATCCCGATATAATGAGGACGATCACCCAATTCCCAATAACTTACTCCCACTCATCATCTGTAAAACCAAACAGATGTGAGAATCAAGCCTGGTAAATACATACCCTGGAGCAAGTGTCTAATTGGGAAATCAGTTTTCTTTTAACAATACACAGTGAAACTGAAACATATAAATGTTTCGAAGGGGTATCCGGGTATTCCTAGTAATGCCTCTTCCATTATCCAGATTCACAACTGTAACAGTACATTTCTATGCCATCTCTCCAAATCCCTTTATATGTCTTTAGTCGTTACCTTCTATACACGCCCTTAGGCTAAATGGTTTTCTTCCTTCCCTACCGTTCGGCACCAGCCTATGGTTTGGAAGAAGACTATCCAATAAGCGTAATAGGTGTACTGTCCTAATCCTAGGAGCACTCGCAACCCGAGAGAAGGTAAAGAAAAAAGACAACTGAATAAAACTGTAACTGCACGGCGGCGCCCCGGCCGTCGATCTGACGCCGGAAACGCGGAAATGAAAAACTTTGCGAAACTTGCAAACCGGCACCACCGCGCACTATCAACCCGGATCGGGCCATTAACCTAGCTACTAGCAAACTAGAAAATGGGTGAAGAGATATACCAAGCGATCCGTGTCCTTCGGTCTTTGTCTCCACTCCAATCTCCCGCGGAATCTCCGTCCGTCACCTCCTCGTCGGAAAGGGCACCACGTAGCCGATTTCTTTTACGGGCTCCCACCTCTGGACCGAGGCAACTCGGGCGTGAAGTTGGCTAGCCGACGCGTCCAAGATTTGCTGTAGATGTAGTGTAGTAGGCTATGTCTCTTTGGGGTTTAAGAAGTTGCCTTAATGTTGTGGAGGTGAAGAAAGCAACTAAGGAAATGTGCTTAGGAATTTAGGTAGCAAGAAAAGGAGATGAATCAATTTCCCTTACATAATGAAAACCTCTCTCTCCCTCTCACCAAAGTGGCCGGCCTCATAAGGAAAATGGGTGGAGGAGAAAAATTTCAAGCAATGCAAGTGGAGAAAAAGAATGATATGAGAAAAAGAAATGTCACACCCATTTTCAAAATCAATCCACTCACTAATCAACTCTTATCACATAAATGCAAAGGATAAGATGCAAATGGAATCTCATGATGAGGAAGCTAAATAATGCAAGAAAACCCCTCCACAAATGTTATTTACAAACTTGCAAATAACCCCTTCCATCAGAAAGTCCGGCCGCGAAGGAACAAAGGAAAACCGGCCGGAACGGAATGCAAACTGGCAACCTCAGAAAACTGATCCCGTAATAAATTACAGGAAAACCCCACGACTGCATATACATGCCCGCATTTGTAATCCCACTGAACACAAATGCAAAGAGACAAAACTACAATGTCTAATACTAGGATCCGGCTTAAACCAAAGCCGGCTAGTAAAATCCGTCCGATCACAATCCGTGCAATACCGCACGTATCTGATCGAACCCTGCCATATCTTCATACGGCCTCTACAGCGTTTCGCCCGAAACCTGAGTAACTGTGTGTGGTGGACTCTAAAGACTCGTCAATACTATGGCTGTGGATTTAACCACTAGCACGTCAGAGGTATTAGCCATACGTGACGGGCTAACAGCTATTGACCAAAAGGGACGTCGATGAGCAAACTCATCCTGACACCCTATAGAGCCTGTCAGTGACAATATCCGTACAGTCCGGTCCGTTCGTCTATGAGCATCACATGGCGGGCCTAGGGGGTTGGTAAAAGTCAGACCCCCAAAAGCGGTACAAGTCGTGTCGGAGTGTAACCCAGAACACCCTGAGATACTACTGGAATACCTACCAGTAAATCTCCTGCCTTGGCCAAGGACTTTTCATGTACTGGCTCTCCTAGACACAGCACGACCTCACCCCCAATACCGGGAGAGACGAACCCCTGCAGATCCGCTCACTGCCTCCATGTGGCTCGGGACTGTACCCAACTAAAACCTGTTTGCACGTCTCCTTTGAGCGTGGTAGGGTAGTAATCAAAGCACAGTGGGAACTCACACGAGACAAATGACGATCTCAGGTCAATGAACTAACCTGTACACATGTCACCAGGGAACTGCTATCTGACGTCAGGTATAATACCAACTAGCAGGTTCCCGGCGAGTCCTGTCCGGTGTACTCATAACCCAATGAGCATCTGTATACATCTTAGGTGAACCAACTGACACCAGTGGCTTGTGAGACCGGCCACCGCCCCTCGTCGGGGTCTCGACTGTATACACTAGTCTACTCTGGAGAATCGATGCCCTGTCTCGAAACTCCTACGACTAGGGACCTTTTAAGGAAGTGCTTATAGACTCCAGCTCTCACGTATATGATCGCCCTCATACTGCTGGTAGTCAAGCAAGAATCCTAGGGGCTCTAACAACGTGTAATAGCGACTCATAAGGTCACCTAAAGCAGTACACGATGATAAAGATAAACCAGATAGCATACTATCATCTTGAGTAAGACTGTCCTACTAGGACAGGTCCTCCCTCAATCATTGCAATCACGTGCCTGTGATCCAATAATTAACTCTGAGGGCACTATCTCCAACAATCTCCTACTTGCACTCAAGGCTAATTATTGCGATGTCGCATACTCACAGCCCGTGTGATACCGAACACCCAACTCCTCTACTAGTCAGTCTCATAAAACTCGATTGCGAAACTATTACGTTCGAGGAATAGCCTCAGTGAGTGGATCCGCTGTGATGTTTCTTTCTATGTCTCTCTATATCCCATGTTCACGGAGAAAGCCATCTCCCGAAATGAGCAATACCTGTCTTAGAATGCGTCTGGATGTCTGATGGGACCTAGCTCATAAATGAACTCCAAATCCAAACTTCTTAGACTGTATTGACAACTGAACTTAATCAGTGTCCTGCGCCATGCCTCCCTCAGTATCCCCTTGGACCACCTGTCCAAAATACTTCCCCCCGTCAGAGGGAAAACTATGACTCTGACGACCACCCTGTCGTCCATGTCACCTTGTAAGCTTGGAATGATAACTGTCTCCCGAAGGAAAATGCTGTTATCATATCCCTAGAACATCAACTTATGTTCTAAAACTGCTTTCGACTGTTTCTCCAAGATTGGATCAATATCAACTTATTGCATCTACTGCAAAAACAACATCTCGTGTGGTACTTGACATCTCATGATTGACTCAATTGCCTAAGCAAGTGATCTGCCAATCATGCGCATCCCTCTCCCTTTTAGTCTGTAAGACACCTTTAGAGAGGGTGACTCCATTACCTGCAGGTACACTACCGTGCCAGGAGTCGTCCATTCTAAATACTCATAGAATGCTGTCAAGGTACCCAGATTAGGAAACCACCCAAATCTAGATCTAAAACCATAGATCTAGTAACCAGAATGTCTGATATAATATCCAAGTCCTGTGTGGAGAAACCACTGTGTGACAACCAAAGTATAACCGATCGTAGTATAGGAATATCACTTCCTACTCTGTGTATGTCATCAAATACCAGGACATCACATCCTACTACCTTCTTAACAGATCCATCCCCTATTCTGATGAAGTCAAACCTATGACTGTCACATCAGAAATAGATGATCTATCTCCGCTATATCTGCTTTAGTCTATAAATAGACATAAGCCTCTTGCCCACTTTGCTTCCGTTGCTCCCACTGACTACGACAACCCTCTGGCAGAGTCATATAGACATACACTTCTAAAGCTAGTTTAGAAAGATGCTATACCCATCCTCCTGCCGAGTCTCACAGTCTGGAACAACAGCAATGGCAAGTCTGGGTAAACAAGAACCTCCCTGTCACCGTCCTTGAGGCTACCGGAGTACCTCTCGAGCGACTGAGGTTACCCACCATATCTGCGGAGTGGCCAATGGAATGTCAAACCAGATTGAATCTTTAGGTTCTTATCAAATCTTCAGTAATCGTTTGCGGTTCTGGAATAACTTCCAGTTCTACCATACTCCCACTATTGTTTTCTGAAAAAATCCATTTTTAATTAAAACTGTGGCGAGTTAAGAACAATATCACTATTGATCTTCCAGATGGTAGAAAGTCAACCCTCGTCATAACCCGGGTCAACCCACAAACAGCCATTACAGAAACGTACCTTGAGTTATCCGGAGTCTGGTTTTAAGCATAAGCCGGACAACTCCCCGTACCTTAACATCGTTAAGATATGAACTGTTCTATATCCAATACAGAAACAGAGGCACTAACTTAATTGAACCAGATTCAAATCATGCAGCTGTCACCAGTGCATGTCAACTAAATGGAAAGAGGCCCATCAGCGTTACTCAACTTAGGAATGCTTCCAATTATGAGTAAACTGAAAGAGAAGCAAGTTCTCTTAATCATTACTATCAACTCAAAACCATACACAAGTATCTACATCTTCGATCACCTTGAAGAATCCCGATACTTGCAATACCTGGTTCTCTACTTTATTCATATACTTATAACTTCTCAAAACTTGGACCATGCGTTTCTACGAAACACCTGTCTAAGAACTAAAGAAGTCATAAGTAAACCGAATATAGTACGAGTACCTACCCCTCTATCCTAATGGACACTGGACAATATATAATACTCTGTACAAGTCCCCTGAGTCTAATAACTCATTCACTGTGTGTCGTAGTTTGAAAACTGTACTTATGGTTAAGAAGAATTACACCGATGTTCAATGCTCCTTACCTAACCATCCACTGATATAGGTAAATGTCATAGACATAATTTCAAAAAGTTATATCTCACTCTATAAAAATAGACGTACAGATATATCAATGTGAAATTGGTGCACAACAACGGATATTCAAAACCAAATATTTGCCGACCGGCAAACTACCCAGGTGACTTCCTCAAATATCACCAATTACAACGAATTCCGATATAATGAGGATGATCACCTAATTCCCAATAACTTACTCCCAGTCTATCATCTGTAAAACCATACAGATGAGAGAATCAAACCTGGTAAATACATACCCTGGAGCAAGTGTCTAATTGGGAAATCAGTTTTCTTTTAACAGTAAACGGTGAAGCTGAAACATTGAAATGTTTCGATGGGGTATTCCGGTATTCCTAGTAATGCCTCTTCCATTATCCAGATTTACAACTGTAACCGTATATCTCTTTGCCATCTCTCCAAATCCCTTTATATGTCTTTAGTCGTTACCTTCTGTACACCCCTTTAGGCCAATTCGTTTTCTTCCTGCCCTACCGTTCGGCACCAACCTATGGTTTGGAAGAAGACTATCCAATAAGCATAATGGGTGTACTGTCCTAATCCTAGGAGCACTCGCAATACGAGAGAAGGTGAAGATAAAAGACAACCGAATAAACCTTATTCCTATTTCTCCTGAACCAGAATCCATCCCCGAACTGGAACAAGTTTCCTTCGAGTTCGTATATAACCATACGATGGAGTATCCAATAAACTGTGGATCTTCGTAGTGATACGGAGTGTCCTGGAGAAATACAAAGGTGATTTAGGATTGGCGAAGAAATACTTGGTTTGGTCGTAAATAGCAGTCGCAATTTACTTTGCCCTCTTACTAATCCCTTTCTTTGTCTTTACATAATACCTTCTGTACACCACCGTTAGGATAATTGGTTTTCTTCATTCCCCACCGTTCGGCACCAGCCTAAGGTTTGGAAGAAGACTTATCCAATTTGCGTAATAGGTGTACTATCTCCTAAACTAAGGAGTACTCGCAACCTGAGAGAAGGTAAAAGGAAAAGACAGCTGAATAGTCCTATTCGTTTTCTCCAAAACCGGAAACCATCCTCGAATTCCTTCGAGTTCATATATAACCATACGATAGTTTTGTCCAATGGAAGTGGACGTTCGTAGTAATACGGGGTGTCCTGGAGAAAAGGGTAAAAGTAGGAGTGGCAATGAGGTTTGCAACTCTGACAATCTAAAAGCCAGTGTTAAGAAGGTTCGGTCAACTTGGTCACTGAGTCATAGTCTAGGGTCGGGTCAATGGTCGCTGCCAAAGAGAGAGAGAAAAGAAACACTCAGCGTGCACTCTAACCTAGATCAGAATGGTTATCACTTTATCTAATCTGGAAACCTCCCACTGTAACGTCAAATTCTTCCCCAAACCTGAAAGAAGAATTAGCCGGGATCACCCGAGGAGTAAACCAACTCATCAGTAGGAATCGGGATCCAACTATCATCGCATGATAACGTGACGGAATCCGCTCACGTTATCACACTCCAGAAGGTATGCGCATATCTGGCAAGTTTCAGTTTCTTTAGAAACTCCCGATGTGGATTTTTGCCCCATGCTCTTATGACATTGACGAAGGCCAACATATCATAAGTCACATGTCAAGTTCTACCCATCATTATCCTGGTTAATTTGAACCCACCCGTACATACCCTTGACGAAGGCCAAAATAGTAGTACAACTATCCCAAACCAACGCATCTATCTATGCTGCAGAAAAATAACAAATAGCTACCATACACTATGCATTGACGAAGGCCAACATACATAGCATGAATACTAAGTGCTACCATTCTGAAATGACGGAGGGCTACGAATGGTTTCTGGCGAAAACCTTTAACGTAATGAACTTGATATCGTTGAAGGAACGGATAGCTTTTTAGAAAAATATAGTAACGAAAACCTTTGCTAAAGAGGTCACTCCCGGTGAAGGGATCTCGGCTCTTTCCCCGTAGGATGGGGTGCAGGATATTCCAACTGAATACCACGATGCAAAGCAAAAGTAATCGGCTATAGTGAAGTTATTGTTGGAGATAGTGCCCTCAGAGTCAATTATTGGATCACAGGCACGTGATTGCAATGATTGAGGGAGGACCTGTCCCAGTATGACAGTCTTACTCGAGATGATAGTATGCTATCTGGTTTATCTTTATCATCGTGTACTGCTTTAGGTGACCTGACATATCGCTATTACACGTTGATAGAGCCCCTAGGACTCTTGCTTGACCACCAGCAGTATGAGGGCGACCATATAAGTGGGAGCTAGGGTCTATAAGCACATCCTTAAAAAGTCCCTAGTCGTGGGAGTTTCGAGACAGGGCATCGATACTCCAGAGTAGACTAGTGTATATAGTCGAGACCCCGACGAGGGGCGGTGGCCGGTCTCACAAGCCATTGGTGTCAGTTGGATCACCTAAGATGTATACAGGTGCTCATTGGGTTATGAGTACACCGGACAGGACTCGCCGGGAACATGCTAGTTGGTCTTATACCTGATGTCAGATAGCAGTTCCCTGGTGACATGTCTACAGGTTAGTTCATCGACCTGGAGATCGTCATTTGTCTCGTGTGAGTTCCCACTTTGATTACTACCCTACCA
Organism: Agapanthus africanus; assembly: GCA_030015575.1. NCBI lineage: Eukaryota > Viridiplantae > Streptophyta > Magnoliopsida > Asparagales > Amaryllidaceae > Agapanthus > Agapanthus africanus. The sequence continues at coordinate 218,521,120 of CM057345.1, read as the reverse complement.
CGCTCAAAGAAGACGTGCAAACAGGTTTTAGTTGGGTACAGTCCCGAGCCACATGGAGGCAGTGAGCGGATCTTCAGGGGTTCGTCTCTCCCGGTATTGGGTTGAGGTCGCGCTGTGTCTACGAGAGCCATTACACGAAGCCCTCGGCCGAGGCAGGAGATTTACTGGTAGGTATTTCAGTAGTATCTCAGGGTGTTCTGGGCTACACTCCGACACGACTTGTACCGCTTTTGGGGGTCTGACTTTTACCAACCCCCTAGGCCTGCCATGCGATGCTCATAGACGAACGGACCGGACTATACGGATATTGTCATTGACAGGCTCAGTAGGGTGTCAGGATGAGTTCGCTCATCGACGTCCATTTTGGTCAATACCTGGTAGCCCGTTATGTATTGGCTTATACCTCTGACGTGCTAGTGGTTAAATCCACAACCAAGGTGTTGACGAGTCTTTAGAGTCCCCCACATTCAGTTGCTCAAGTTTTCGGGCGAAAAGCTGTAGAGGCCGTATGGAGATATGGCAAGGTCCGATCAGATACGTGCGGTATTGCACGGATCAGGATCGGACGGTTAGTACTAGAGGCCGTATGGATATATGGCAGGGATCGATCAGATACGTGCGGTATTGCACGGATCAGGATCGGACAAATATTGCTAGCCGGCTTTGGTTTAAGCCAGATCCTAGTATAGTACAGTGTAGATTTTGTCTCATTGCATTTGTATTTCGGTCGGAATACAGATGCGGGTATGTATACAAAGTATCGGGGTTTTCCTGTAATTTATTACGGGACCAGTTTTCTGGAGTTGCCAGTTTGCTTTCCGTTTCGGCCATATTTCTTTGTATCCTTCATTGGCCGAAGATTGGTGGAGGAGGGCCTATTTGCAAGCATGCAAATTTGGTTAGTGGAGGGTGTTATTTGCATATTCTTGTATCATGATAATTCCTCCACCATTTGACTTCATAACCTCATGATTGCTTGACTTTCTTTATCATCATGGTTTTGATGATGGTTGTTGGTGGGGTATGGATTTGTTTGTGATGATTGTTTCTTATCACCATTCTTTTCTCTCTTGGATTATGATAGAGGTTTCATCACCCTCTCTCTCTCTTGCTTGATTGGTTGGCTCTCTCTCTCACAACTTCACTCTCACTCTCATTCTCTATCTCCTCCCAAAAGCCATGGCCGGCCAAACTTGATGGGGGCTGTCCCAAAATTTTGGGTGGGGTTTTTGGTTCATTTGTATTGCACAAAATCCATTTAGCTCCATCTCCAAAACTCCATTCCTCCACCATCTCAAAAGGCAACTCCATACAAACCCCAAATGAGATATAGATCTCTACAGCATTCTACAGCAAATCTTGGACACGTCGACTCGCCAGCTTCGTGCCCGAGTTGCCTCGGTATAGAGGTGGGAGCCCGTAAAAGAAGCAGGCGACGTGGTGCCCTTCCGGCGAGGAGGTGGAGACCGGATATTCCGCGGGAGATCGGGACGATGATGAGAAGACCGAAGGACACGGATCGCTCGGTATATCTCTCTTCCCCATCTTGTAGTTAGCTAGGACTAGTTAATGGTACGATCCGGGTTTTAGTGCGCGGTAGTGCCGGTTCATGAAAAATTAAAGTTAACCATCGCTTCCGCATTTGGCCTCGGGATGGAGGCCGGGGCGCCGCCGTGCACTTACAGTTATTGCCCTGACGCAAACTTCTGTCCAAGGGGTCACTCCCGGTGAAGGGATCTTGGCCCTTGCATCGTCGACTGAGGAGCAGGATATTCCAACTGAATACCACTGTGCAAAACAAAAGAGAACACCCTTGCAATAACAGCTTTTTGAAAGATGTTCCAACAACATCAGAATAGGTTTGTTTATCTTGCATTGATCCGAATCAACGCAGTCCCATCAATTGATCACACCAAAAAGAACGAAAATAATGATGTACGTATATGCCATCCGCATTCGCCACTGGGTCCCGTCATCACCCGTTAGGTTACTTAACTAACGACAGAGCGGGGACTGGACAAGCGCGGATGCAAAACATATACAACATCTACTAGTATATATATCAATATATAATATTTCGCTCAAGGCGTGATAAAATGCAACATCACAGAAATGTACAGCATCACAGAACAATACAGATATCTGGGATCCCTGGGTTTCAAAGAGCCGCTACTGAAACCCGACGTTCCCCTGGTCGTGTGGATAGCCCGTGCAATGAAAATCCTAGACCCCTACGGGCGCGGCAAGTTACCCGCCAAAACCTGAAGTGAGGCAGCCCCCTTCAGCAACGTGAATGGACCACCCAGCACTTCACGGAATCCGGTAACTTGGGCACCCCTCCTGGGTCAACCTATACCCCCTACGAGTGCGGCGAATAGCCCGCCAATTCTAGAGTAAAGCCCCCTCCGTCTCAACGCCATGAGATGCGGGCCCGTTTCCCTCTAGAACCCGGCTATCCGTGCACCCCTCCTTGGGGTAATCCTAGTACAGAAAGTAAAATATACATAAAACGGGTATATCGACCTCGACCCGGTCGTGCCCCAAAAGAATAATATACAAACAGGCAGTGACGGCAGTCCACATGTCGGACGCTCGCCCCGCAATATCAAATGTACATATAAAACAAAACTGTACTAACATTGCATCCAGGCTATCCCCCACGACCAATCCGCAACATCACAGCACAACACAGAACATCAACGTGAATATCACGTTCGCAAATCCGTCTAAAAGGGCTATAGCAGATAGACTAGATTTACCGATCGAATGACATTCACGGTCGCAGTTATAATGTAAATACTGTGAACTAGCATGTTTAAAATATCCGATCGAACAAATTTATCGAAGTGGGCCCCAAGCACTACTGTAGCACTCACAGAAAATCTGGGCCCAAAAAGAATATTCCAAAAGCCCCATGTTCAAGTCAGAGAACTACTGTAGAAATCTGGAGCAATGATGACACATTTCGGCGGCGGAACCGCGGCCAAAAAAGGGTTAAGTCCGCAGTTCCGCGGCTATATAGTGGCATCACGTGACCATTTTTCTACTGTGTTCTCCATATACCCTGCACACATTTCTGAAACACCCTGAAAAATTTTAGAGCCCAAAAAAATTTCGACAGAAACTGTGCATGTGAAAATACGGTTTTTGGGATTTTTGATCGATCGAGTTTTAAACATACTAGAGCAAGCTAGACTAGGTTAACGGCGTGGCTCTGATACCAATGTAAGTGCACGGCGGCGCCCCGGCCGTCAATCTGACACCGGAAACGCGGAAACGAAAAACTTTGCGAAACTTGCAAACCGGCACCACCGTGCACTATCAACCCGGATCGGGCCATTAACCTAGCTACTAGCAAACTAGAAAATGGGTGAAGAGATATACCAAGCGATCCGTGTCCTTCGGTCTTCGTCTCCACTCCAATCTCCCGCGGAATCTCCGTCCGTCACCTCCTCGTCGAAAAGGGCACCACGTAGCCGATTTCTTTTATGGGCTCCCACCTCTGGACCGAGGCAACTCGGGCGTGAAGTTGGCTAGCCGACGCGTCCAAGATTTGCTGTAGATGTAGTGTAGTAGGCTATGTCTCTTTGGGGTTTAAGAAGTCGCCTTAATGTTGTGGAGGTGAAGAAAGCAACTAAGGAAATGTGCTTAGGAATTTAGGTAGCAAGAAAAGGAGATGAATCAATTTCCCTTACATAATGAAAACCTCTCTCTCCCTCTCACTAAAGTGTCCGGCCTCATAAGGAAAATGGGTGGAAGAGAAAAATTTCAAGCAATGCAAGTGGAGAAAAAGAATGATATGAGAAAAAGAAATGTCACACCCATTTTCAAAATCAATCCACTCACTAATCAACTCTTATCACATAAATGCAAAGGATAAGATGCAAATGGAATCTCATGATGAGGAAGCTAAATAATGCAAGAAAACCCCTCCATAAATGTTATTTGCAAACTTGCAAATAACCCCCTCCATCAGAAAGTCCGGCCGCGAAGGAACAAAGGAAAACCGGCCGGAACGGAATGCAAACTGGCAACCTCAGAAAACTGATCCCGTAATAAATTACAGGAATACCCCACGACTGCATATACATGCCCGCATTTGTAATCCCACTGAACACAAATGCAAAGAGACAAAACTACACTGTCTAATACTAGGATCCGGCATAAACCAAAGCCGGCTAGTAAAATCCGTCCGATCACGATCCGTGCAATACCGCATGTATCTGATCGAACCCTGCCATATCTCTATACGGCCTCTACAGCGTTTCTCCCGAAACCTGAGTAACTGTGTGTGGTGGACTCTAAAGACTCGTCAATACTATGGCTGTGGATTTAACCACTAGCACGTCAGAGGTATTAGCCATACGTGACGGGCTAACAGCTATTGACCAAAAGGGACGTCGATGAGCGAACTCATCCTGACACCCTACTGAGCCTGTCAGTGAAAATATCCGTACAGTCCAGTCCGTTCGTCTATGAGCATCGCATTGCGGGCCTAGGGGGTTGGTAAAAGTCAGACCCCCAAAAGCGGTACAAGTCGTGTCGGAGTGTAGCCCAGAACACCCTGAGATACTACTGGAATACCTACCAGTAAATCTCCTGCCTTGGCCAAGGACTTTTCATGTACTGGCTCTTCTAGACACAGCGCGACCTCACCCCCAATACCGGGAGAGACGAACCCCTGCTGATCCGCTCACTGCCTCCATGTGGCTCGGGACTGTACCCAACTAAAACCTGTTTGCACGTCTCCTTTGAGCGTGGTAGGGTAGTAATCAAAGCACAGTGGGAACTCACACGAGACAAATGACGATCTCAGGTCGATGCACTAACCTGTACACATGTCACCAGGAAACTGCTATCTGACGTTAGGTATAATACCAACTAGCAGGTTCCCGGCGAGTCCTGTCCGGTGTACTCATAACCCAATGAGCACCTGTATACATCTTTGGTGAACCAACTGACACCAGTGGCTTGTGAGACCGGCCACCGCCCCTCGTCGGGGTCTCGACTGTATACACTAGTCTACTCTGGAGAATCGATGCCCTGTCTCGAAACTCCCACGACTAGGGACCTTTTAAGGATGTGCTTATAGACTCCAGCTCTCAGGTATATGATCGCCCTCAAACTGCTGGTAGTCAAACATGAATCCTAGGGGCTCTATCAACGTGTAATAGCGACTCGTAAGGTCACCTAAAGCAATACACGATGATAAAGATAAACGAGATAGCATACTATCATCTTGAGTAAGATTGTCCTACTGGGACATGTCCTCCCTCAATCATTGCAATCACGTGCCTGTAATCCAATAATTGACTCTAAGGGCACTATCTCCAACAAAAACCTTATTCCTATTTCTCCTGAACCAGAATCCATCCCTGAACTGGAACAAGTTCCTTCGAGTTCGTATATAACCATACGATGGAGTATCCAATAAACTGTGGATTTTCGTAGTGATACGGAGTGTTCTGGAGAAATACAAAGGTGATGTAGGATTGGCGAAGAAATACTTGGTTTGGTCGTGAATAGCTGTCGCAATTTACTTTGCCCTCTTACTAATCCCTTTATTTTTCTTTACTTAATACCTTCTGTACACCTTTTAGGCTAAATGGTTTTCTTCATTCCCTACCATTCGGCACCTGCCTATGGTTTTGATGAAGACTATCCAATAAGCGTAATAGGTGTACTGTCCTAATCCAAGGAGCACTCGCAACCCGAGAGAAGGTAAAAGAAAAAGACAACTGAATAGTCCTATTCATTTTCTCCAGAATCGGAAACAATCCTCGAATAAGTTCCTTCGAGTTCGTATATAACCATACGATGGTTTTATCCAATGGAGTGGATGTTCGTAATAATATGGGGTGTCATGGAGAAAAGGGTAAAAGTAGGAGTGGCAATGAGGTATGCAACTCTGACAATCCAAAAGCCAGTGTTTTAAGAAGGTTAGGTTAACTAGGTCACTGAGTCATAGTCAAGGGTCGGGTCATGGTCGCTGCCAAAGAGAGAGAGAGAGAGAGAAAAGAAACACTCTGCGTGCACTCTAACCTAGATCAGAATGGTTGTCAATTTATCTGATCAGGAAACCTCCCACTGTAACCTCAAATTCTCCTCCAAACCTGAAAGAAGAATTAGTCGGGATCACCCGAGAAGTAAACCAACTCATCAGTGGGAATCGAGATCCAACTATCATCGCATGATAACGTGATGGAATCCACTCACGTTATCACACTCCAGAAGGTATGCACATATCTGGCAAGTTTCAGTTTCTTTAGAAACTCCCGATGTGATTTTTACCCCATGCTCTTATGACCTTGACGAAGGTCAACAAATCATAAATCACATGTCAAGTTCTACCCGTCATTGTCCAGGTTAATTTGAACCCACCCGTATAAGCCCTTGACGAAGGTCAACAAGGCTATACAACTGTCCCAAACCAACACATCTATCTATGCAGCAGAAAGGTAACAAGCAGCTACCATTCACTATGCCTTGACGAAGGTCAACAAACATAGCATGAATACTAAGTGCTATCCGTCTGAAATGACGGAGGGCTACGAATGGTTTTTGGCGAAAAACCTTTAACGTAATGAACTTGATATCGTTGAAGGAACCGGATAGCTTTTTATAAAAATATAGTGGCGAAAACCTTTGCTAAAGATGTCACTCCAGGTGAAGAGATCTCGGCTCTTTCCCCGTAGAATGAGGTGCAGGATATTCCAACTGAATACCATGATGCAAAGCAAAAAGTAATCGGCTATAGTGAAGTTATTACCCTGACGCAAACTTCTGTCCAAGGGGTCACTCCCGTGAAGGGATCTCGTCCCTTGCCTCGTCGACTGAGGCGCAGGATATTCATACCCGAATACCACTGTGTAAAACAAAAGAGAACGTCCTTGCAATAACAGCTTTTTGAAAAATGTTCCAACAACATCAGAATATGTTTGTTTAGCTTGAATTGATCCGAATCAATGCAGTCCCATCAATTAATCACACCACAAAAGAACGAAAATACGATGTACGTATATGCCATCCGCATTCGCCACTGGGTCGCGGCATCACCCGTTAGGTTACTTAACTAACGAAAGAGCAGGGACTGGACTAGCGCGGGTGTAAAATATATACAACATTTACTAGTATATATATATCAATATATAATAATCGCTCAAGACGTGATAAAATGCAACATCACAGAAATGTAATAAGTATCACAGAACAATACAGATAATCTGGGATCCCCGGGTTTCAAAGAGCCGCTACTGAAACCCGATGTTCCCCTGGTCATGTGGATAGCCTGTGCAATGAAATCCTAGACCCCTACGGGCGCGACAAGTTACCCGCCAAAAGCTGAAGCGGGGCAGCCCCCTTCAACAAAGTGAATGGACCACCCAGCACTTCACGGAATCCAGTAACTTGAGCACTCCTCTTTGGGTCAACCTGTACCCCCTACGAGTGCGGCGAATAGCCTGCCCATTCTAGAGTGAAGCCCTCTCAATCTCAATGCCATGAGATGCGGGCCCGTTGCCCTCTAGAACCTGGCTATCCGTGCACCCCACCGCGGGGTAATCCTAGTACAGAAAGTAAAATATATACAACAGGTACATCGACCTCAGCCCGGTCGTGCCCCAAAAGAATAATATACAAACAGGCAGTGACGACAGTCCACATGTCGGACGCTCGCCCCGCAATATCAAATGTACATATACAACCAAACGGTACTACCATTGCATCCAGGTTATCCACCACGACAAATCCGCAACATCACAGCACAACACAGAACATCAACGTGAATGTCACGTTCGCAAATCCGTATAAAAGAACTATAGCAATCAGACAGGATTTACCGATCAAATGGCATTCACGGTCGCAGATATAATGTAAATACTGTGAACTAACATGTATAAAATTTTCGAACGACAAAATTTCCCGAAGTGGGCACCAAGCACAATTCCCAGTACTCAGACAAAACTGGGCCCAAACAAAAAATACCAGAAACCCCATTTCCAACATAGAGACCACTGTAGAAAATTTCATGCAGTGTTGCTACAGTTCGGCGGCGGATCCGCGGCCAAATCGTGGGTACGGCCGCGATTCCGCGGTGCTACAGTGCATTCAATATACCAAATTTTCCCAGAACTCTTAAAAAAACCCTGCCTGATTTTTTGACATACACAAAATAATTTTTTGACGACAATAAAAATTCGACAGAAAGTTCATGATTGGAAATGCAGTTTTTGGCAATTCCGTCCGATCGAAGTTCTAAACACGTTAGAGCAAGCTAGCAAAGGTTAATGGCGTGGCTCTGATACTATATAAGTCTACGGTAGCACCTCGGCCGTCTGTTCGAGGCCAAAATGCGGAAACGAAAACTTTTTTCAAACTAGAAACCGGCGCTATCGTATGCTTAAAACCCGGATTGAACCATTAACCAAAAACTAGCTATCTAGAGAGAGGGTTGGAAAGTTATACCGATCGATCCGTGTCCTTCGGTCTTTGGCCACCATCCCACGCTCCTCGCGGTATCTCCGGTCTCTATCTCCTCGTCAGAAAGGGCACCACATCATCGATTCTTTTTACAGGCTCCCGCTTCATCCGAAGCAACTCGGGCACGAAGTGTGCTAGCCGACGTGTCCAAGGTGTACTAGAGAATATTTGTGATCACTTTGTCTCTTGCATCCATTGATTTGGATGGAGGTTAGAGGTGTTGCCATTGATGGAGATAATGAGATAGAGGAAGAAGAAGAAGGAGATTTCTTTTTCCTTTTTGTGATGCTATGATAAAATGAGAGAGAGAAAAAAATAATACAAGAGCCAACCTTTCCCTTGGCTGCCCCTCTCTTTCCTCTCATCAAATCAACTCACAAAACCATCAAATAAAATGACATATGCACAAGAAATGATACCATGAGTCACCTATGAAGTACATGCATCATTTAATGCACAAAAGGATGGCTTCTAAATCATAATTTCCATATGTAAACATTAATCCAAATGTTTGCAACAATAAAAAGATACGGCAACATCTAAAGTAAACTCGTGACGGATCACAAGGATACCCCTCACCTGTATATGCATACCTGCATCCGCATTCCGACTGAATGCGAATGCGATGAGACTAAAGTAATCCAACAAATCAAATACTAGGATCCGGCTTAAACCAAAGCCCACTAGTATGATCCGTCCGATCATGATCCGTGCAATACCGTACGTATATGATCGAACCCTGCCATATATCATACGGCCTCTACAACGTTTCGCCCGAAACTTGAGAACTGTCTGTGGGTGACTCTAAAGACTCGTCAATACTTTGGCTGTGGATTCAACCACTAGCACGTCAGAGGTACTAGCCGTACGTAACGGGCTACCAGGTATTGACCAAAAGGGAGGTCGATGAGCGAACGCATCCTGACACCCTACTGAGCCTGCCAGTGACAATATCCGTACAGTCCGGTCCGTTCTTCTATGAGCATCGCATGGCGGGCCTAGGGGGTTGGTAAAAGTCAGACCCCCAAAAGCGGTACAAGTCGTGTCGGAGTGTAGCCCAGAACTCCCTGAGATACTACTGGAATACCTACCAGTAAATCTCCTGCCTTGGCCAAGGACTTCGTGTAATGGCTCTCCTAGACACAGTGCGACCTCACCCCCAATACCGGGAGAGACGAACCCCTGCCGATCCTCTCACTGCCTCCATGTGGCTCAGGACTGTACCCAACTAAAACCTGTTTGCACAACTACTTTGAGCTGTGGTAGGGTAGTAATCAAAGCACAGTGGGAACTCACACGAGAGAAATGACGATCTCAGGTCGATGAACTAACCTGTACACATGTCACCAGGGAACTGCTATCTGACGTCAGGTATAATACCAACTAGCATGTTTCCGGCGAGTCCTGTCCGGTGTACTCATAACCCAATGAGCACCTGTATACATCTTAGGTGAACCAACTGACACCAATGGCTTGTAAGACTAGCCACCGCCCCTCATCGGGGTCTCGACAGTATACACTAGTCTACTAATGGAGTATCGATGACCAGTCTCGAAACTCCCACGACTAGGGACCACTTTAAGGATGTGCTTATAGACCCCAGCTCCCACGTATATGATCACCATCATACTGCTGGCAGTCAAGAAAGAATCCTAAGGGCTCTATCAACGTGTAATAGCGACCTGTAAGGTCACCTAAAGAAGTGCACGATGATAAAGATAAACCAGATAGCATACTATCATCTTGAGTAAGACTGTCCTACCGGTATAGGTCCTCCTTCAATCATTGCAATCATGTGCCTGCGATCCAATAATTGACTCTGAGGGCAATATATCCAACACCATGTACATTGACACCATACTAAAGAAGTTTAGTATGGAAGATTCAAAGCGTAGGAATTTACCCACGATCTCAGGAATCACTCTCTCCAAAGAGATGTCCCCCAAGGCTGATTTGGAAAGGGCTCGCATGCAAAGGATACCCTATGCTTCGGCGGTTGGGTCTATCATGTATGAGATGTTATGTACCCGACCGGATGTAGCGTACGTACTTAGCGTTGTAAGCAGGTATCAATCAGATCCTGTGGAGAATCACTGGACAGCTGGGAAGAATATTCTTAAGTACATGAGATGGACTAAAGAAATGTTCTTGGTGTATGGTAACGGTGAACTCCAAGTGGAGTCCTTTACCGACTCAAGCTTCCAGAGTGATAAGGACGACTCTAGGTCGGTCTCGGGTTTTGTCTTCACCCTCAATGAAGGGGCGGTATGTTCGAAGAGTTCCAAGAAAGATACCGTGGCAGACTCGACGATGGAGGCTGAATACATCGCTACCAACGATGCCGCCAAAGAGGTTGTCTGGATGAAAAAGTTCATAACCTAACTTGATGTGGTTCCGTCCATCGAGCATCCAATACCTTTGTATTGTAATAACAATGGAGCAGTGGCTTTTGTAAGTGCACAGCGGCGCCCCGGCCGTTAATCCGAGGCCAAAATGCGGAAACGATACTTTTACGAAACTTGTAAACCAGCACCACCGTGCACTATAAACCCGGATCAGGCCATTAACCTACTCCTAGCAAACTAGAGAAAGGGTAGAGAGATATACCGAGCGATCCGTGTCCTTCGGTCTTCTCGTCGTCGTCCCGATCTCCCCGCGGAATCTCCGGTCTTCATCTCCTCGTCGGAAGGGCACCACATCGCCGGGTTCTTTTACGGGCTCCCACCTCTGGACCGAGGCAACTCGGGCATGAAGTTGGCGAGCCGACGTGCCCAAGAATACTGTAGGCTAAGTGTAGTAGGCTATGTCTCAAAGGGGTATGAAGTTGCCGTGAGGAAGTGAAGGTGGAAATGAAGTAGTGAGCTTTTGAGATGAACCAAAACCATTTTTGAGCAAGCAAAAGAGACCCAAATCTCTTCACAAAAATTGGGACAACCCCTTTAGAGAAGTGGCAGGCCTCAAGCTCTAGAGAAAATGAGAGAGGGAGTGGGCAATCATGCAAGAGAGAGAAAAGGGTTATCATGAAGAACAATGATCACAATCAAAACTCCACTCCATCACCCTTCTCATCATATAAAGTAAGCAACCATGTCTCAAAAGTCAAGCAATGATGAAGAAATAGAAGTCAAGGGATGGCAGAACCATCATGACACTACAACTTGCAAATAACACCCTCCACTAATTAAATTTGCATGCTTGCAAATAACCCCCTTTCCACTAATTTCCAACCAAAGAAAGAAACAAAGGAAAATGGTCGAAACGGAAAGCAAACTGGCAACTTCAAAAATAATAAATTACAGAAAAACCCTATGACTGTATATACATACCCGCATTTGTATTGCGACCGAATACAAATGCAATGAGACAAAATCTACACTGTACAATACTAGGACCCGGCTTAAACCAAAGCCCGCTAGTATTATCCGTCCGATCATGATCCGTGCAATACCGCACGTATATGATCGAACCCTGCTATATCTCCATACGGCCTCTACAGCGTTTCTCCCGAAACTTGAGAAAACGGTCTGTAGGGGACTCTAAAGACTCGTCAATACTTTGGCTCTGGATTTAACCACTAGCATGTCAGAGGTATTAGCCATACGTAACTGTTGCACCACGGCAGCGCCCCGGCCGTCTTACTCGAGGCCAAATTGCGGAATAAAAAATTTTCCTTACTCGGAAACCGGCGCTACCGCGGACAAAGAAAACCCGGATCGTTAACCATTAACCTACGCTAGCAATCAAGAGATAGGGTGAGAAGTATACCGAGTGATCCGAGTCCTCCGGTCTTCTCTTCATCATCCCGATCTCCCGCGGAAAAGCTTGGCTCCACATCGTCGCCTCCTCGCCGGAAAGGGCACCACATCGCCTTCGTCTTTTACGGGCTCCCGCCTCAATACCGAGGCAACTCGAGCATGAAGCCGGCAACTCGACATGCTCAAGATTTGCAGTAGGAAGTAGTGTAGAAACTTTGTCTCTTGGAGTTTATGTAGTTGCCATTGATGGATGGAGGAAGAGGTAAAGAAAATTGGTGCTTTCAATTTTCTAGCAAGAAGAAGATGAAATGAACTCTCTCATTCTTTTTCTTTCTCTCTTTCTTTTTCTTCTACTCTCTTTTCTCATAACCATGAAAGACTTTCTCTTCAAGTGAGAATGAGAATGGTGGAGGAATGAAAATCATAACACATAAACATGAAGGGAGGTGAGTGTAGGAGCAAGGAAGTGGTGACTACATCTAAGACAAGAAAACATCAACCATGCCTTTTTTTCCTATTCAACCCATAACCTTTCATCTCACCATAAAAGCAAGCATGGATGAAAGAAATGAAATCTATCATAAACAAACTATATGCAAGAAACCCCCCCCCACAAAGTGTAATTTGCAAAACTGCAAATTACCCCCTCCATCGGAAAAGTCCGGCCGGGAAAGAACAAAGGAAAACCGGCCGGAACGGAATGCAAACTGGCAACTCCAGAAAACTGGTCCCGTAATAAATTACAGGAAAACCCCGATACTGTGCATACACACCCGCATCTGTATTCCGACTGGATACAAATGCAATGAGACAAAATCTACACTGTACTAGACTAGGACCGGCTTAAGCCAAAGCCGGCTAGTAAAATCCGTTCGATCCTGATCCGTGCAATACCGCACGTATCAGATCAAACCCTGCCATATAACTATACGGCCACTAGTACAAACCGTCCGATCCTGATCCGTGCAATACCGCACGTATCTGATTGGACCCTGCCATATCTCCATACGGCCTCTACAGCGTTTCGCCCGAAAGCTGAGTAACTGAAAGTGTGGTGGACTCTAAAGACTCGTCAATACTATGGCTGTGGATTTAACCACTGGCACGTCAGAGGTATAAGCCAATACGTGACGGGCCACCAGCTATTGACCAAAAGGGACGTCGATGAGGAAGCTCACCCCGACACCCTACTGAGCCTGTCAGTGACAATATCCGTACAGTCCGGTCCGTTCGTCTATGAGTATCGCATGGCGGGCCTAGGGGGTTGGTGAAAGTCAGACCCCCAAAAGCGGTACAAGTCGTGTCGGAGTGTAGCCCAGAACGCCCTGAGATACTACTGGAATACCTACCAGTAAATCTCCTGCCTCGGCCGAGGGCTTTGCGTAATGGCTCTCCTAGACACAGCGCGACCTCACCCCCAATACCGGGAGAGACGAACCCCTGAAGATCCGCTCACTGCCTCCATGTGGCTCGGGACTGTACCCAACTAAAACCTGTTTGCACGACTCCTTTGAGCCGTGGTAGGGTAGTAATCAAAGCACAGTGGGAACTCACACGAGACAAATGACGATCTCAGGTCGATGAACTAACCTGTACACATGTCACCTGGGAACTGCTATCTGACGTCTGGTATAAGACCAACCAGCAGGTTCCCGGCGAGTCCTGTCCGGTGTACTCATAACCCAATGAGCACCTGTATACATCTTAGGTGAACCAACTGACACCAGTGGCTTGTGAGACCGGCCACCGCCCCTCGTCGGGGTCTCGACTGTATACACTAGTCTACTAATGGAGTATCGATACCCTGTCTCGAAACTCCTACGACTAGGGACCTTTTAAGGATGTGCTTATAGACTACCAGCTCCCACGTATATGATCGCCATCATACTGCTGGTCGTCAAGCAAGAATCCTAGGGGCTCTATCAACGTGTAATAGCGACATATCAGGTCACCTAAAGCAGTACACGATGATAAAGATAAACCAGATAGCATACTATCATCTCGAGTAAGACTGTTCTACTGGGATAGGTCCTCCCTCAATCATTGCAATCACGTGCCTGTGATCCAATAATTGACTCTGAGGGCACTATCTCCAACAATCTCCCACTTGCACTCAAGGCTAATTATTGCGATGTCGCATACTCACAGCCCGTGTGATACCGAACACCCAACTCCTCTACTAGTCAGTCTCACAAAACCTGTTTGCGAAACTATTGCGTTCGAGGAATAGCCTCAGTGAGTGGATCCGCTGTGATGTTTCTTTCTATGTCTCTCTATATCTCAAGTTCGCGGAGAAAGCCATCTCCCGAAATGAGCAATACCTATCTTGGAACGTCTGGATGTCTGATGGGACCTAGTTCATAAATGAACTCCAAATCCAAACTTCTTAGACTGTATCGTTAACTGAACTTAATCAGTATCCTGCGCCATGCCTCCCTCAGTATTGCCTTGGACCACCTGTCCAAAATACTGCCCCTCGTCAGAGGGAGAACTATAACTCTGACAACCTCCTTGTCGTCCATGTCACCTTGGAAGCCTGGAGTGATAACCGTCTCCTAAAGGAGACAGCCGTTATCATATCCCTAGAACATTCACTTATGTTCTATAACTGCTTCCCACTGTTCCTCCAGGATTGGATCAATATCAACTTATTGCACCTACTGCAAGAACAACATCTGGTGTGGTACTTGACATCTCATGATTGACTCAATTGCCTAAGCAAGTGATCTGTCAATCATGCGTATCCCTCTCCCCTTTAGTCTGTAAGACACCTTTAGAGAGGGTGACTCCATTACCTGCAGGTACACTACCGTGCCAGGAGTCGTCCATTCTAAATACTCTTAGAATGCTGTCAAAGTACCCTGATTGGGAAACCACCCAAATCTAGATCTAAAACCATAGATCTAGTAACCAGTATGTCTGATATAATGTCCAAGTCCCTTGTGGAGAAAACACTGTGTGACGACCAAAGTATAACCGATCGTAGTATAGGAATATCACTTCCTACTACCTTCTCAACAGATCCATCCCCTATTCTGATGACGTCAAACCCATGACTGTCACATCAGAAACAGATGATCTTACTCCGCTATATCTGCTTTAGTCTATAAATAGACATAAGCACAAAATCCACCAATGCTTCCGCTGCTCCCACTGACTACGACAACCCTCTGCCAGAGTCATATAGACGTGCACTTCTAAAGCTAGTTTAGAACGACGCTATACTCATCCTCCTGCCGGGTCTCGCAGCCTGGAACAACAACAATGGCAAGTGTGGGTAAACAAGAACTTCCCTGTCACCGTCATTGAGGCTACCGGAGTACCTCTCGGGTGCCTGAAGTTACCCACCTTATATGCGGAGTGGCCAATGGAATGTCAAATCAGATTGAATCTTTAGGTTCCTTATTAAATCTTCAGTAATCGTTTGCGGTTCTGGAATCACTTCCAGTTCTACCATACTCCCACTGCTGTTTTTGAAAAAATCTATTTTTAATAAAACTGTGGCGAGTCTAGAACAATATTTCTATTGATCTGCCAGATGGTAGAAAATCAACCCTCGTCATAGCCTGGGTCAACCCACAAACAGCCATTACAGAAACGTGCCTTGAGTTATCCGGAGTCTGGTTTTAAGCATAAGCCGGACAACTTCCCGTACCTTAACATCGTTAAGATATGAACTGTTCTATATCCAATATAGAAACAGAGGCACTGATTCAATTGAACCAGATTCAAATCATGCAGCCGTCTCCAGTGCATGTCAACTAAATGGAGAGAGGCCGATCAGCGTTACTCAACTTAGGAACGCTTCCAATTATGAGTATCCTGAAAGAGAAGCAATCTGTCTTCATCATTACTATCAACTGAATACCATACACAAGTATCTACATCTTCGATCTCTTTGAAGAATCCCGATACTTGCTACACCTGGTTCTCTACTCTATTCAAATACCTATAACTCCTCAAAACTTAGACCCTGTGTTTCCACGAAACAGCTGTCTAAAATCTAGAGAAGTCATAAGTAAACCGAATATAGTACGAGGACCAACCCCTCTGTCCTGATGGACACTGGACAACATACAATACTCTGTATAAGTCCGCTGAGTCTAACAACTCTTTCACTGTGTGTCGTAGGTCGAGAACTGTACTTATGGTTAAGAAGAATTACACCACTGTTTAATGCTCCTTACCTAACCATCCACTGATATAGGTAAATGTCATCGACATAATATCAAAAAAGGCATATCTCACTCTATGAAAATAGACGTACAGATATATCAATTTGAAATTGGTGCATAACCGCGGATATTCAAAACCAAATAATTGCCGACCGGCAAACAACCCAGGTGACTTCCTCAAATATCACCGATTACAACGAATCCCGATATAATGAGGATGGTCACCCAATTCCCAATAACTTACTCCCACTCATCATCTGTAAAACCATACAGATGTGAGAATCATACCTGGTAAATACATACCCTGGAATAAGTGTCTAATCGGGAAATCAGTTTTCTTTTAACAGTACACAGTGAAACTGAAACATTGTAATGTTTCTGTGGGTTATTCTGGTATTCCTAGTAATGCCTCTACCATTATCCAGATTCACAACTATAACCGTATAATTCTTTGCCATCTTTCTAAATCCCTTTCTGTGTCTTTAGTCATTACCTTCTGTACACCCCTTTAGGCCAAATGGTTTTCTTCCTTCCCTACCGTTCGGCACCAGCCTATGGTTTGGAAGAAGACTATCCAAGAAGCATAAAGGGTGTACTGTCCTAATCCTAGGAGCACTCGCAACGCGAGAGAAGGTGAAAATAAAAGACACCTGAATGTACTTTATTCCTATTTCTCCTGAACCAGAATCCATCCCCGAACTGGAACTAGTTCCTTTCGAGTTCGTATATAACCATACGATGGAGTATCCAATAAAATGGGATCTTCGTAGTGATACGGAGTGTCCTGGAGAAATACAAAGGTGATTTAGGATTGGCGAAGAAATACTTGGTTTGGTCGTGAATATCAGTCGCAATTTACTTTGCCCTCTTACTAATCCCTGGCTTTGTCTAAACTTAATACCTTCTGTACACCATCGTTATGCTAATTGGTTTTCTTCATTCCCCACCGTTCGGCACCAGCCTAAGGTTTGGAAGAAGACTATCCAATTTGCGTAATAGGTGTACTACTCCTAAACCAAGGAGTACTCGCAACCTGAGAGAAGGTGAAAAGAAAAGACAACTGAATAATCCTATCCGTTTTCTCCAGAACCAGAAACCATCCTCGAAGTCCTTCGAGTTCGTATCTAACCATACGATGGTTTTGTCCAATGGAAGTGGACGTTCGCAGTAATACGGGGTGTCCTGGAGAAAAGGGTAAAAGCAGGAGTGGCAATGAGGTCTGCAACTCTGACAATCCAAAAGCCAGTGTTAAGAAGGTTCGGTCAACTTGGTCACTGAGTCAAAATCCAGGGTCGGGTCAATGGTCGCTGCCAGAGAGAGAGAAAAGAAACACTCAGCGTGCACTCTAACCTAGATCAGAATGGTTACCAATTTATCTAATCAGGAAACCTCCCACTGTACCTCAAATTCTCCTCCAAACCTGAAAGAAGAATTAGTCGGATCACCCGAGGAGTAAACCAACTCATCAGTGGGAATCGGGATCCAACTCTCATCGCATGATAACGTGACGGAATCCACTTACGTCACCACACTCCAGAAGGTATGCGCATGCTTGGCAAGTTTCAGTTCTTTTGAAACTCCCGATAATTGTTTTTACCCCTAGGACCCAAGTGACCTTGACAATGCCAACAAATCAAAGAGTCCTAGTCAAGTTCTACCCGTCATTATCTTGATTGCATTAAACCCACCCGTACGAGTCCTTGACAATGCCAACAAGACCGCACGACTGTCCTAACCAATCCACTTATCCATGTGACAGAAAAATATTACACAGCTACCGAACACTACGCCTCGGCAATGCACGACATACGTAGCACGAATACTAAGTAATACTAATCTGAAATGACGGAGGGCTACGGATGGTTTTTGGCGAAAAACCTTTTACCGTAATGAACTTGATATCGTTGAAGGAACTGGATAACCTTTTTAGAAAATATAGTGACGAAAACCTTTACTAAAGAGGTCACTCCCGGTGAAGGGATCTCGGCTCTTTCCCCGTAGAATGAGGTGCAGGATATTCCAACTGAATACCACGATGCAAAGCAAAAGTAATCGGCTATAGTGAAGTTAATGCCCTGACGCAAACTTTTGTCCAAGGGGTCACTCCCGGTGAAGGGATCTCGGCCCTTGCCTCGTCGACTGAGGAGCAGGATATTCCAAATGAATACCACGATGCAAAACAAAAGTGAACGTCCTTGCAATAACAGTTTTTTTTTTTTTGAAAAAGTGTTCCAACAACATCAGAATAGGTTTGTTTAACTTGCATTGATCCGAATCAACGCAGTCCCATCAATTGATCACACCACAAAGAACGAAAATATACTGACGTACGTATATGCCATCCGCATTCGCCACTGGGTCCCGTCATCACCCGTTAGGTTAGCTAACTAACGGCAGAGCGGGGACTGGACTAGCGCGGATGTAAAACATATACAACATCTACTAATATATATACCAATATATAGTATTTCGCTCAAGGCGTGAATAAAAGGCAACATCACAGAAATGTACAGCATCACAGAACAATACAGATATCTGGAAGCCCCGGGTTTCACAGAGCCGCTGCTGAAACCCGACGTTCCCCTGGTCGTGTGGATAGCCTGTGCAATGAAATCCTAGACCCCTACGGGCGCGGCAAGTCACCCGCCAAGACCTGAAGCGAGGCAGCCCCCATCAGTACCGTGAATGGACCACCCAGCACTTCACGGAATCCGGCAACTTGGGCACCCCTCCTGGGTCAACCTGTACCCCCTACGAGTGCGGCGAATAGCCCGCCAATCCTGGACTGAAGCCCCCTCCGTCTCAATGCCCTGAGATGCGGGCCCCGTTGCCCTCCAGAACCCGGCTATCCGTGCACCCCACCGCGGGGCAACCCTAGTACAGAAAGTAAAATATACATACACCGGGTACATCGACCGCAACCAGGTCGTGCCCCAAAAGAATAATACAAACAGGCAGTGACGGCAGTCCACATGTCGGACGCTCGCCCCGCAATATCAAATGTACATAATACTTCAAAACAGTACTAGCATTGCATCCAGGCTATCCCCACGACCGATCCGCAACATCACAGCATAAACATAGAACATCAACGTGAAAGTCACGTTCGCAAATCCGTCTAACCGGGCTATAGCAGTCAGACCGGATTTACCGATCGAGTGACATTCACGGTCGCAGATATAATGTAAATACTGTGAAATAATGTGTTTAAAATTTTCCGATCAATCAAACAATTAACAAGTGGGCCCCAAACCAATACTGTAGCAGTCACAGAAAACCTGGGCCCAAATTTAATATCCCAAAAGCCCCAAAATCAAGTTTAAGACAATCTGTAGAAAAATGGTACAGTGAGTAATTTAAACGGCGGCGGAAGAGCGGCCAAAGCACTGCTTTGCCGCGCTTCCGCGGTGAAAAGAGGGAATCATGTTACCAATTTTTCCCAGATCTCTTATATTTCCCTGCACATCATTCTGAGACCACCTGAAAAATTTTTAGACTTCAAAAAATTTCGACAGAAACTGATGTGCTTGAAATACGAGTTTTCGGGATTTTGTTCGATCGGAAACGTAAAACACATTAAACGAAGCTAGGTAAGGTTAATGGCGTGGCTCTGATACCATGTTGCACCACGGCAGCGCCCCGGCCGTCTTACTCGAGGCCAAATTGCGGAATAAAAAATTTTCCTTACTCGGAAACCGGCGCTACCGCGGACAAAGAAAACCCGGATCGTTAACCATTAACCTACGCTAGCAATCAAGAGATAGGGTGAGAAGTATACCGAGTGATCCGAGTCCTCCGGTCTTCTCTTCATCATCCCGATCTCCCGCGGAAAAGCTTGGCTCCACATCGTCGCCTCCTCGCCGGAAAGGGCACCACATCGCCTTCGTCTTTTACGGGCTCCCGCCTCAATACCGAGGCAACTCGAGCATGAAGCCAGCAACTCGACATGCTCAAGATTTGCAGTAGGAAGTAGTGTAGAAACTTTGTCTCTTGGAGTTTATGTAGTTGCCATTGATGGATGGAGGAAGAGGTAAAGAAAATTGGTGCTTTCAATTTTCTAGCAAGAAGAAGATGAAATGAACTCTCTCATTCTTTTTCTTTCTCTCTTTCTTTTTCTTCTACTCTCTTTTCTCATAACCATGAAAGACTTTCTCTTCAAGTGAGAATGAGAATGGTGGAGGAATGAAAATCATAACACATAAACATGAAGGGAGGTGAGTGTAGGAGCAAGGAAGTGGTGACTACATCTAAGACAAGAAAACATCAACCATGCCTTTTTTTCCTATTCAACCCATAACCTTTCATCTCACCATAAAAGCAAGCATGGATGAAAGAAATGAAATCTATCATAAACAAACTATATGCAAGAAACCCCCCCACAAAGTGTAATTTGCAAAACTGCAAATTACCCCCTCCATCGGAAAAGTCCGGCCGGGAAAGAACAAAGGAAAACCGGCCGGAACGGAATGCAAACTGGCAACTCCAGAAAACTGGTCCCGTAATAAATTACAGGAAAACCCCGATACTGTGCATACACACCCGCATCTGTATTCCGACCGGATACAAATGCAATGAGACAAAATCTACACTGTACTAGACTAGGACCGGCTTAAGCCAAAGCCGGCTAGTAAAATCCGTTCGATCCTGATCCGTGCAATACCGCACGTATCAGATCAAACCCTGCCATATAACTATACGGCCACTAGTACAAACCGTCCGATCCTGATCCGTGCAATACCGCACGTATCTGATTGGACCCTGCCATATCTCCATACGGCCTCTACAGCGTTTCGCCCGAAAGCTGAGTAACTGAAAGTGTGGTGGACTCTAAAGACTCGTCAATACTATGGCTGTGGATTTAACCACTGGCACGTCAGAGGTATAAGCCAATACGTGACGGGCCACCAGCTATTGACCAAAAGGGACGTCGATGAGGAAGCTCACCCCGACACCCTACTGAGCCTGTCAGTGACAATATCCGTACAATCCGGTCCGTTCGTCTATGAGTATCGCATGGCGGGCCTAGGGGGTTGGTGAAAGTCAGACCCCCAAAAGCGGTACAAGTCGTGTCGGAGTATAGCCCAGAACGCCCTGAGATACTACTGGAATACCTACCAGTAAATCTCCTGCCTCGGCCGAGGGCTTTGCGTAATGGCTCTCCTAGACACAGCGCGACCTCACCCCCAATACCGGGAGAGACGAACCCCTGAAGATCCGCTCACTGCCTCCATGTGGCTCGGGACTGTACCCAACTAAAACCTGTTTGCACGACTCCTTTGAGCCGTGGTAGGGTAGTAATCAAAGCACAGTGGGAACTCACACGAGACAAATGACGATCTCAGGTCGATGAACTAACCTGTACACATGTCACCTGGGAACTGCTATCTGACGTCTGGTATAAGACCAACCAACAGGTTCCCGGCGAGTCCTGTCCGGTGTACTCATAACCCAATGATCACCTGTATACATCTTAGGTGAACCAACTGACACCAGTGGCTTGTGAGACCGGCCACCGCCCCTCGTCGGGGTCTCGACTGTATACACTAGTCTACTAATGGAGTATCGATACCCTGTCTCGAAACTCCTACGACTAGGGACCTTTTAAGGATGTGCTTATAGACTACCAGCTCCCACGTATATGATCGCCATCATACTGCTGGTCGTCAAGCAAGAATCCTAGGGGCTCTATCAACGTGTAATAGCGACATATCAGGTCACCTAAAGCAGTACACGATGATAAAGATAAACCAGATAGCATACTATCATCTCGAGTAAGACTGTTCTACTGGGATAGGTCCTCCCTCAATCATTGCAATCACGTGCCTGTGATCCAATAATTGACTCTGAGGGCACTATCTCCAACAGTAACGGGCTACCAGGTATTGACCAAAAGGGACGTCAATGAGCGAACTCATCCTGACACCCTACTGAGCCTGTCAGTGACAATATCCGTACAGTCCGGTCCATTCGTCTATGAGCATCACATGGCGGGCCTAGGGGGTTGGTAAAAGTCAGACCCCCAAAAGCGGTACAAGTCGTGTCGGAGTGTAGCCCAGAACACCCTGAGATACTACTGGAATACCTACCAGTAAATCTCCTGCCTTGGCCAAGGACTTCGTGTAATGGCTCTCCTAGACACAGCGCGACCTCACCCCCAATACCAGGAGAGACGAACCCCTGCAGATCCGCTCACTGCCTCCATGTGGCTCGGGACTGTACCCAACTAAAACCTGTTTGCACGTCTCCTTTGAGCGTGGTAGGGTAGTAATCAAAGTACAGTGGGAACTCACACGAGACAAATGACGATCTCAGGTCGATGAACTAACCTGTACACATGTCACCAGGGAACTGATATCTGACGTCTTGTATAAGACCAACTAGCATGTTCCCGGCGAGTCCTGTCCGGTGTACTCATAACCCAATGAGCATCTGTATACATCTTAGGTGAACCAACTGACACCAGTGGCTTGTGAGACTGGCCACCGCCCCTCGTCGGGGTCTCGACTGTATACACTAGTCTACTCTGGAGTATCGATGCCCTGTCTCGAAAACTCCCACGACTAGGGCCCTTTTAAGGATGTGCTTATAGACCCCAGATCCTACGTATATGATCGCCATCATACTGCTGGCAGTCAAGCAAGAATCCTAAGGGCTCTATCAACGTGTAATAGTGACCTGTAAGGTCACCTGAAACAGTACACGATGATAAAGATAAACCAGATAGCATACTATCATCTTGAGTAAGACTGTTCTAACGGTATAGGTCCTTTCTCAATCATTGTAATCACGTGCCTGTGATCCAATAATTGACTCTGAGGGCACTATCTCCAACAGCTTTGGCCAAGGAACCCAGGTCCCATCAGCGATCCAGACATATTCTTAAGCGATATCACCTGATCCGGGAGATAGTTGATCGCCGGGAGATCGAGGTCAGGAGACTTGACACAAAGAATAACATGTCGGATCCACTCACGAAGGCCATACCCCAGATACAGTTTGAGAGACTCTTCGGGATGTTGGGTATGAGATACTACAACAACTGGCCTTAGTGCAAGTGGGAGATTGTTAGTTGTATGTATGCCTTAGAGGCTATTATTGTACATGATTGTATATTATAGTGGATGCTTGGACATATATAGAGCGGACTTTCTTGCTCGACATGATAGTATGCTATCTGGTTGCTCATTATATTAACGTGTATACTTGTATCTTTATACTGTCTCTCTCTCTTACATGTTGATAAAGCACTTAGGATGTGTACTTGACTACCAGGACTATGATGAAGATCATAATAGTAGGGCCAGGGTAGTCGGCAAGTACATCCTTTAATTGTTCCTAGTCGAGGGAGTATCGAGACGGGGAATCGATATTCCAGAGTAGACTAGCGTATACGTTTCTTGACCTATTTGATAAGCGATGGATGATCCCACATCCATTGGTGTTTGATATCAAAGATTGTTTACGGGTGCTGTGTGAAGACTGGGTACACCGAACATGACTCGCCGAGAACTCCTAGATGGTATTATACCTATCGTCTGATAGAAGTTCTCTGATGATACTGGTACATGTTAGTCTGTAGACCCGAGATCGTCATAGAGTCTTGTGTGATTCCCACTGTTCTTTGATTTCCACCCTACCACATTCAAAAGAGCGTGCAAACAGGTGGTTTTTGGGTATAGTCCCGAGTCACATGGAGGCAATGAGCGATAGGAAGGGTTTCATCTCTCCCGGTATTGGGGGTTGATGTTGCGCTGTGTTCGATTGGCCATAACAGAAAATCCCTGGCCATGGTTGCTGAGATTTACTAGTAAGTGTTAGTAGTAGTTTCTCGAACCGTTATGAGCCTCACATCGGCATGACTTATCAAGCTATTGGGGTATGACGTTTACCACCCCCAGGCTAGATATGCGACATCTCAGACGAAGAGATCGGACTGTACGGTAGTGTTACTTATTGGATTCACTAGAGTATAGACAAGCTTTCTTGTTGAGCTTCTGATCTCTCAATACCCAGGTAGCAGTTAGGTCCAGCTAGTACCGCTGACGGCTTGTGGGTAACTGATATGATCATCACCTACTGCTGGCGTATTGACCAGTCTTTAGAGTCCTACACAGAGGTTTACTAGCTCATGCGAAACGATGTAGGGCACATATGTGATATTTGCGGGACCTAGATTAATACGTGTATGTGATACCGTATTCTAATCTCGCGATATGTGATATCGGTCGGTTATATGAGATATAACCGGGTTATTGAATCAAGTGTTGATTCGATAAGATGATATATAAGATATTAGTCGGTTGTATGCGATACAGCCGGGTTTTTAAATCAAGTGTTGATTTAATAATTTAATGTATGATTATATATTTGATATATTATTACACATTAACTAATATTAGCTCACTTAAGAATTTCTTTTTCTCATTGTACATTTAATATATATGTGATATATATTAATGTATTATTTTCTTTATGTTATGCTAGATGATGCATTGGACTTGGGTGTGTGAGACTCATACCATACTTAAGATAATGTATGGATTTAATTATTAAGGGAAAATCAAAATTAGGTGGAAATTAGTTATGGCCTGAGATGCTTGTGGAAGTATGTTGAACCATTGACTTAGTCCACTAATTTTGTTTTACTCTAGATAACCTAACCATTATCTTTAGCCTTGGTTAAGTCTCTACATGAGTTATATATGATATTTTCTCAACTATGGTTCACACTTGATCACTAGAGTTTTCTTTCTTCATCTCTTTCCTTGCTCTCTAGCTTTGTGTGAGAAGAAAAAGGAAAAGAGAAAATCAATTCTAAAGTGAGCAAAATTCCTACTTCACCAAACTATACCAAACCAGCCATTTAGTATAGGTTGTTTCTTCACTAATTCATCAATTAGTGAAGAGGTAGCTTGAGTTAGAGATTCTTCGACGTAGATCATCTTCGGCGTCGAAGATCCTTGAGCAAGCTTGTTCCTTTCGCTCAGTGGAGCCTAACGAGAGTCTGGGAGACCACTACTTGGAGCTAAGGGACTACCACACGGAGGTTTAGAAGTGAAGGACCGGTCTACAAAGGTTGTATTCCTTGTTCACTTAGAGTAAAGTTGTTTACTTTCTTAGTTAAACCCTAATTCTCTAGTTAAATCCTTGGTTTAGGTTGCTTTTCTCTCTAGATGATTTAAAATTGCATACCCGATGCCTTATAAAACCAAGTGAGAGTGCTAAGGAACCCAACAAAAGTTTCGTCATAGTCCAATCCCGGTCTTTGACGAAAACCTTTTGCAACAAGTCTATCCTTAATAGGTTTCCACCTGCCCATCTACACCAATCTTCCATTTGTAGATCCATTTGCATCCAACGGGTTTTACCCTAGGTGGAGCAATTTCCAAGGTCCACACTTTATTGGCGTACATGAACTCCATTTTGGATTGCATAGCATCCAGCCACTTATCAGAGTCCCTATTGATAATAGCCTGCCTGAAACTAGTAGGATCACCTTCTTCCAAGATGCAATCCTCTCGATCCCCGTCTATGAGAAAACCGCAGTATCTTTCAGGCGGATGGGAAATCCTACTAGTTCTGTGGAGTGGCTGAGGCTCGTCCAGGGTAATTGAATCTTGAGGTTCCACCAATTCTTCAGTTTGAGTTTGTGGTTCTTGAATTTCTTCCAGTTCTACCGTACTCCCACTTATTTCTTTTGCAAGAAATTGCCACTCTAAAAAGGTGGCGTGCTGAGCAACAAATACCTTCTGTTCCTTGGTATGGTAGAATAGATATCCATAACCATTCATTGGATATCCCACAAACTTACATAAATCTGACCGTGCCTCTAGTTTATCCGTATTATGCTTTTTAACATAAGCTGGACAATCCTATATCTTAAATCTTTTAAGATATGGCCTTTTACCATTCTCGAATGGTGTCTTAGGCACGGATTTGGATGGAACATCATTCAACAGATGTACTGTTGTCAAAAGTGCATATCCCCAAAATGAAAAAGGCATCTCGGCATTACTCATCATGGAGCGAACCATGTCTAATAGGGTACGATTCCTCCACTCCGATACACCATTGTGTCATAGTGTATACGGAGGAGTAAGCTAAGAGAGAATAGCATTCTCTTTTAGAAAGTCCCGGAATTTCGTGCTCAAGTACTTCCCCCCTCTATCAGACTAGAGGATCTTGATACTTTTGCAAGTCTGGTTCTCTACTTCCTTTCTGAATTCTTTGAATTTATCAAATACATCAGATTTTTGTTTTATAAGATACACATACCCGAATCTAGAGAGATTGTCAGTGAATCTGATGAAGTAAGAGAACCCACCCCTTGTATGTATAGACATCGGACCACATACTTCACTGTGTATGAGTCCTAAGAGCTCTGCTACTCTTTCTCCGTGTTCGGTGAACGGAGATTTGGTCATTTTTCCTTTGAGACGGGACTGAAAAGTTTCATAAGATGAAAATTCAAACGTATTGAAATATTCATCCTTATGCAATTTACTCAGTCTGTTCTCTCCGATATGACCAAGTCTACAATGCCACAAGTAGGATTCGTTCGTATCTGAACTCTTCCTCTTGCGTGTGTTTTGTACATTGAAAACTATGTTTTGATTTAGAACATAGATATTGTTACAGAGTTTACCTTCTGCAACCAAAACCTGATTAAGGTAAATGTTCATGATATTTCTATCAAGAACAAACTTATATACATCTTTATCAAGTAAAGAAACTAATATGATGTTGCAAACCATGAAAGGTACATAGTAGCAATTGTTCAAAATCATAGTATTACCTTTTGGCAATACTAGTCTATATTCACCGACAGCAGCAGCATCAACTTGTGCTCTGTTCCCTGCTCTGAGGGGCATATCACCAGGTCCAACTATCCTACTTTTTCTCAGTCCCTGCAAAAAATTACAGGTAAGAGATCCTGATATGGTATCTAGTACACAGGAGATAGGACTGACCAAAAAAAAGTTCTGAATAACAAAAACACATGAAGAAGACGCAATAGTGTGCTTCTTCTTCATTGGGGTCATCAAGGAATTCTTACAATCCTATTTTCCTTGCTCATACTCATGACAGCTATCATAGTTTAGAGCCGAACCGACGTTCCCCAGCCCCGAATAAGAATTCGGATCGGTCAAGCGATACATTTTATTATCTTGATTAGGGCGTGAAATGGTTGCTACCTAGAGAGAGAGAAAATAAACACTTAGCATGCGCTCTTGCCAGATTAGGTTGGTTATTAATTTATCTAATCAGGATGGCTCCCACTGTTTCCTCAAATTCTTCTTCAAACCCTAAAAGAAGAACAAGTCAGGATTAATCGCACATCACAATACTTGCTTAACCTTTCGGCCAGGCTAGTGTCGGTACTCCGACGGAGGTTTTCCAACGATTTCACGAAGCTCCTTAATTATATAACCTCTTTTCTGGGTTACGGCAGCGCCCCGGCCATCGAAACGTGGCCAAATGCGGAACAAAATTTTCTAAAATCGGCGCTACCGTTACCCGATTCCCGGATCGACCATAAACCCAAAACTAGCAAGCTAAAAGAGAGTTTAGAATGGTTATACCGAGATTATCCGAGTCCTTCGGTCTTCATTCCAACCTCCTAGTGATTCCATGATGATGGTTGGTTGCCGGTCATCCTCCATCTCCGATGATCCACCTGAGGGAAACAGCGCAAGCTCCAGCTTCGTCGAACGAAGCAACCGACGGTCCAAAGTTGCTAGCGATAGAGAGTCGAGGAGTAAGAAATTGTCACTATAATTCTCTCTCTTTTCTTTTTGCTCAATGAGCAAGCATAGAAGATGAATGAGGAGGTGAGGAAATCTTGGCATGAACAACAATGAAAAATGGCTAACTTTTTTGTGTGGCATGAGAGAGTGAGAGAGAGATAGTGTGTAATGTCTCATGAGCCAAAATGAAATGAACCCCACCCCTATCAACAAGTGGTCGGCCCCCTCTCTCTCCCCCATCATCAAAAAATCTCATTTTCCTTTTTCATTAAACAATTGCAACCACACCATGCTACATGCGTAAAACCCATGCCCAAAGTCATGTTCATGCCACCTCACACCCTCCACCTCATTATGAAGACAAATGATTTTTCTAAAAAGGAAAATCAATAATGAGGTGGCAAATCTTCTAGAAGCTATTCCGTATAAAATATGGAATACTTCCCGGTACATGTATCGAAATACATATACGCGTATTCGTACAAAAATACGAATAGCCAAGATAGAAAATAAATAGTGAATAATAATACTAGAATACATATATATAAATACATATGTAAATTATTAAATCAAAACCTGATTTAATAATCCATCTTAATCCTAAGCCGCTAGTATTATCAACTGTCTGATTAAAGTGTGCGCAGCAAGTGCACATATTTAAATGGACACCTGTATGTACCAACATACGTCACGTGCACCATAATGCCTGAACCGTGAAAAAACCCTCTGTGTGGTACTCTAAAGACTCGTCAATACGCTGACAGTGGGTTTAACCACAAGCACGTCAGCGGCACTAGCTGTAAGTAACGGCTACCCAGGTATTGAACAAAAAGGAGGTCGACGAGCAAACTCATCCTGAACCCCAACTGAGTCTGACAGTGACAATATCCGTACAGTCTGGTCTGTTCGTCTAAGAGTATCACATATCGACTCTAGGGGGTGGATAAAGTTAGACCCCTAACAACGCGATATTTAGTGTCGGCATGATACTCATCACCTCCTGAGAAACTATCGATCCTGGATCGATAATTCTCGTTCACCATGGCCATGGATTTCTGGTGATGGCCACCCGTGCACAACGCGACATCAACCCCCAATACCGGGCGAGACGAATCCCCGACGATCCGATCACTGGCTCCATGTAGCTCGGGACTGTACACAACTAAAACCTGTTTGCACGACTCCTTTGAGCCGTGGTAGGGTAGTAATCAAAGCACAGTGGGAACTCACACGAGACGAATGACGATCTCAGGTCAACAGACTAACCTGTACACATGTCACCTAGGAACTGCTATCTGACAATAGGTTTAATACCAACTAGCAGGTTCCCGGCGAGTCCGTCCAGTGTACTCATAACCCAATGAGCACCTGTATACTATCTTAGGTGAACAAACTAACACCAATGGCTTGTGAGACCTGCCCACCGCCCCTCGTCGGGGTCTCGATCAGTATACACTAGTCTACACTGGAGTATCTATGACCGATCTCGATACTCCTACGACTAGGGACATTTAAGGATGTGCTTATAGACCCCAGCTCCCACATATACGATCGCCATCATAATGCTGCCAGTCAAGCAAGAATCCTATGGGCTCTATCAACATGTACATGATGATAAAGACAAACCAGATGCATACTATCATCTCAAGTAAGACCGTTCTATCGGTATAGGTCCTCACTCAATCATCATAATCACCTGACCACGACTATGATAATTGCCTTGAGGGCACTATAGCCAACAATCTTCCACTTGCACTTAAGGCCAATTATTGCGATGTCGCATACTCACAGCCTGTGTGATACCGAACACCCAACTTCTCTACTTATCAGTTTCGCAAAGCCCGTTTGCGAAACTAATGCGTTCGAGAAATAGCCACAGTGAGTGGATCCACTCCAATGTTTCTTTCTGTATCTCTCTATATCTCAACTTCGTGGAGAAAACTATCTCCCGAAATGAGTAATACCTGTCTTAGAATTTGTCTTGATATCTGATGGGACCCAGTTCGCAAATGAACTCAAAATCCAGCAAACTTCTTAAACTGTGTTGTCCAGTGAATTTAATCAGTATCCTGCGCCATGCCTTTTCTCAGTATCCGCTTGGACCACCTGTCCAACATATTGTCCCTCAAAAGAAGGAAAGCTATAACTCTGATAGTCACTCTGTCATCAAGGTCACCTTGGAAGCCTGAAATGATAACCATCTCCTGAAGGAGGCAGCCGCAATCATTTCCCAAGAACATCCATTTATGTTCATAAACTGCTTTCCAATGTTTCTCCAGGATTGGGTTAATATCTAGTTATTGCAAATAGTGCAAAAACAATATCTGGTGTGGTACTTGACATTTCATGATTAACTCAATTGTCTAAGAAAGTGTTATGCTAATCATGTAGACCACTCTCTCCTTTAGTCTGCAAGACACCTTTAGAGAGGGTGACTCCATCACCTGCAGATTCACCACCATGCCAGTAGTCGTCCATTTAATGTCAAAGTACCTAGATTAGGATACTTCCCAAATCTAGATCTAAAACCATAGATCTAGTAACCAGAAAACCTGATATTATATCTATATCCTATATAGAGAAACAACTTTATGACAACCACAGTATAACCGATCGTAGTATAGGAATTTCACTACCTATAGAAGGCATGTCATCCCAAGTACCAAGACATCACACCCTACTACCTTCTTACCAGATCCATCTCCTATTCGGATGAAGTCAAATCCTATGACTGTCACATCAAAAATAGATGATATATTTTCACTATACTTGCTTTAGTCTATAAATAGACATAAGCTACTTGCCTACTATGCTTCCGCTGCTCCCACTGACTACAACAACCCTCTGGCAGAGTCATATACACGTGCACTTCTAAAACTAGTTTAGAACGATGCTATACTCACCCTCCTGCCGGGTCTTATAGTCTAGAACAACAGCAATGGCAAGTCTGGGTAAACAAGAACCTCTCTGTCACCGTCACTGAGAAGACCGAAGTACCTCTCGGGTGCCTGAGGTTACCCACCAAAACTGCGGAGTGGTTAATGGAACGTCGAAACCAATTGAATCCTCAGGTTCTATTAAATCTTCAGTAATCGTTTGTGGTTATGGAATCACTTCCAGTTCTACCATACTCCAACTTTTGTTTTCTGAAGAATTTATTTTATTAAAACTGTGCCGAGTCAAGAACAATATAAATATTGATCTTCCTGATGGTAGAAAGTTAACCCTCGTCAAAGCCCGGGATAACCCACAAACAGCCATTACTGAAACGTGCCTTTAGTTTATCCGGATTCTGGTTTTAAGCATTATCCGGACAACTCTCTATACCTTAACACCGTTAAGATATAAATTGATTCTATATATATACAATATAGAAACAAAAGCGCTAATTTAATTTGGAACCAGATTCAAAATCATGCAGCTGTCTCCAGCGCATATCAACTAAATGGAAGGAGGCCATTCAACGTTACTCAACTAGGAGTGCATCCATATATGAGTAACCTGAAAGAGAAGCTAGTTCTCAAAAACCATTACTATTAACGGAATACCAAATACAAGTATCTACATCTTCGACTATCTCGAAGAATCCTGATACTTCCAACAAATGGTTCTCTACTTTATTCCTATACCTATAACTTGTCAAAATCTGGACCTTGTATTTCAACGAAATACTTGTCCAGAACTGGAGAAGTCACAAGTAAACAGAATATAGTATGAGTACCAACCCTATTGTCCTAATGGACATTGGACAACATACAATACTTTGTATAAATCCCCTGAGTTCAATAACTCAAACCATGTGCGTCGTAGGTTGAAAAAATGTACTATGGTTAAGAAGAATTACACCGCTGTTGAATGCACCTTACCTAATCACCAACTGATATAGGTAAATGTCATAGACATAATTTCAAAAGGTTATATCTCACTTTATTAAATAAACGTACAGATATATCAGTTTGAAATTGGTGCATGACAACGGATATTCAAAACCAAATATTTGTCCGTCCGGCAAAAACCATATGATTTTCTTAAATATCACCAATTACAACGAATTCCGATATAATGAGGATCTAATCACCCAATTCCCAATATCTTACTCCCACTCACCATCCGTAATAGCATACAGATGTGAGAAACTGATCTGGTAAATACATACCCTGGAGTTAGATTCCAATTGGAAAAACAGTTTTCAATTAACATTGCACAGTGAAACTGAAACATGAAAATGTTTTAAAAAGGGGTTAACTGGTATTCCTAGTAATGCCTCTTCCATTATCCTTATTCATGACAGTAACCATATACTTACATGCCCTCACTCCAATCCCTTTATTATCTCTTTACTTATTACCTTCTGTGCACCTTTTTTAGGCTAATTATTTTTCTTCCTTCCCTACCCTTCGGCACCAGCCTAAGGTTTAGAAGAAGACTATCCAATAAGCGTAATAGGTGTACTTTTCTAATCCTAGGAGCCCTTGCAACCTGAGAGAAGGTAATAGGAAAAGACATCTGAATAATCCTATTCAATTTCTCCTGAACCGGAATCCATCCTCGAAAAAGTTCCTTCGAGTTCGCATGTAACTATACGATGGATTTATCCAATTGAAGTGGATATCCATAGTGATACAGAGTGTTCTGGAGAAATCCAAAATGGATGTGGGAGTGGCAGGGGTATACACGGTTTTGTCGTGAATGATAGCAGTCGCAATTTTCTTTGTTGTTGTTCTAATCCCTTTATTTGTCTTTACTTATTACCTTCTGTACACCCCACTTAAACTTGATTAGTTTTCTTCCTTCCCTACCTTTCGGCACCTGCCTATGGTTTGGAAGAAGACTATCCAATAAGCTCAATAGGTGTACCTGTTGGAGATAGTGCCCTCAGAGTCAATTATTGGATCACAGGTACGTGATTGCAATGATTGAGGGAGAACCTGTCCCAGTAGGACAGTCTTACTCAAGATGATAGTATCCTATCTGGTTTATCTTTATCATCGTGTACTGCTTCAGGTGACCTTACGAGTCGCTATTGCACGTTGATAGAGCCCCTAGGATTCTTGCTTGACTACCAGCAGTATGAGGGCGATCATATACGTGGGAGCTGGGGTCTATAAGCACATCCTTAAAAGGTCCCTAGTCGTGGGAGTTTCGAGACAGGGCATCGATACTCCAGAGTAGACTAGTGTATACAGTAGAGACCCCGACGAGGGGCGGTGGCCGGTCTCACAAGCCACTGGTGTCAGTTGGTTCACCTAAGATGTATACAGGTGCTCATTGGGTTATGAGTACACCGGACAGGACTCGCCGGGAACCTGCTAGTTGGTATTATACCTGATGTCAGATAGCAGTTCCCTGGTGACATGTGTACAGGTTAGTTCATCGACCTGAGATCGTCATTTGTCTCGTGTGAGTTCCCACTGTGCTTTGATTACTACCCTACCACGCTCAAAGGAAACATGCAAACAGGTTTTAGTTGGGTACAGTCCCGAGCTACATGGACGCAGTGAGCGGATCTGCAGGGGTTCGTCTCTCCCAGTATTGGGGGTGAGGTCGCGCTGTGTCTAGGAGAGCCAGTACATGAAAACTCCTTGGGCAAGGCAGGAGATTTACTGGTAGGTATTCCAGTAGTATCTCAGGGTGTTCTGGGCTACTCTCCGACACGACTTGTACCGCTTTTGGGGGTCTGACTTTTACCAACCCCCTAGGACCGCCATGCCATGCTCATAGACGAACGGACCGGACTGTACGGATATTATCACTGACAGGCTCAGTAAGGTGTCAGGATGAGTTCGCTCATCGACGTCCTTTTTGGTCAATACCTGGTAGCCCGTTTCGTATTGGCTAATACCTCTGACGTGCTAGTGGTTAAATCCACAACCAAAGTATTGACGAGTCTTTAGAGTCCCCCACAGACCAGTTTCTCAAGTTTCGGGCGAAACGCTGTAGAGGCCGTATGGAGATATGGTAGGATTCGATCAGATACGTGCGGTATTGCACGGATCGTGATCGGACGGATTTTACTAGCGGGTTTTGGTTTAAGCCGGATCCTAGTATTGTACAGTGTAGATTTTGTCTTTTTGCATTTGTATTCAGTGGGAATACAAATGCACGTATGTATATACAGTCGCGGGGTTTTCCTGTAATTTATTACGGGATCAGTTTTCTGAAGTTGCCAGTTTGCATTCCGTTTCAGCCGTTTTTCATTTGTTCCTTCACGGCCGGACTTTTCCGATGGAGGGGCTAATTTGCAAGTTTGCAAATTAGCAGTTGTGGAGGGTTTATTTGATATTTGAGGGTTTATGATAACCATTGCATCATTAGATTCCATTCTTTTCTTGCTTCATTATGGCTTGCAATTAATGTGATGAGATTGAGTGGGATTTGTATTAGGCTTGGGTGTGACATAATTCTCTTTTGATCACACATTTCTCCTCTTGCTTTTCCTATCTTTTTTTCCTCCACCATTCTATGTGAGGCCGGCCACATATTAGAGGAGAGAAGAGAGAGTTCATTTTCATGGTGGGAAATTATTCATCATACATTTTGGCTTGCTACAAGATTTCTCACATCTCTCCAAAGTTCATTTTGCCTCCACATTATCATGGCAACTTCAAAACCCCAAAGAGACAATGGTTTCTACACTAGTCTACAGAATTCCTTGGACGCGTCGGCTAGCCAACTTCACGTCCGAGTTGCCTCGGTCCAGAGGTGGGAGCCCGTAAAAGAACCCGGCGATGTGGTGCCCGTTCCGACGAGAAGATGAAGACCGGAGGTTCCGCGAGGAGATTGGAGTGGAGGCGAAGACCGAAGGACACGGATCGCTTGGTATAGCTTCTCTACTCCTTTTCTTGTTTGCTAGAGTTGGTTAATGGCCCGATCCGGGATTTTTGTGCGCGGTGGTGCCGGTTTACTAGTTTATGTAAAAGTTTCGTTTCCGCATTCCGGCGTCGGATTGACGGCCGGGGCGCCGCCGTGCACTTACAATGGTATCAAAGCCACGCCATTAACTTAGTCTAGCTTGCTCTAGTATGTTTAAAGCTTCGATCAAACGAATTTCCAAAATCCACAATTTCTATAGCACAAGTTTCTGTCGAATTATTTTTGTCTCGAAAATTTTTTCAGGTTGTTTCAGAAACCTGTGCAGAGAATTCTAAGAACACTGTAGAAATTTGGTGACCTAATCCTTCAATAGAGCCGCGGAACCGCGGCCATAACCCCACTTTGGCCGCAGTTCCACCGCAGGAATATAGCTTCATTTCTCCAATTTTTTCCAGTGGGCTTCTGACATGGAATTAGGGTTTTTTGAATATTCTTTTTGGGCCCAGATTTTCTGTGAGTGCTACAGTTATGCTTGGGGCCCACTTGGGTAAATTTGATCGATCGAAAACTTTAAACATGTTAGTTCACAGTATTTACATTATATCTGCGACCGTGAATGTCATTTGATCGGTAAATCCTGTCTAACTGCTATAGCCCTTTTAGACGGATTTGCGAACGTGACATTCACGTTGATGTTCTGTGTTGTGCTGTGATGTTGTGGATTGGTCGTGGGGGATAGCCTGGGTGCAATGTTAGTACAGTTTTGTTTTATATGTACATTTGATATTGCGGGGCGAGCGTCCGACATGTGGACTGTCGTCACTGCCTGTTTGTATTATTCTTTTGGGGCACGACCGGGTCGAGGTCGATGTACCCGTTGTACGTATATTTTACTTTCTGTACTAGGATTACCCCATGGAGGGGTGCACGGATAGCCGGTTTCTAGAGGGCAACGGGCCCGCATCTCATGGCGTTGAGACGGAGGGGGCTTTACTCTAGAATTGGCGGGCTATTCGCCGCACTCGTAGGGGGTACAGGTTGACCCAAGGAGGGGTGCCCAAGTTACCGGATTCCGTGAAGTGCTGGGTGGTCTATTCACGTTGCTGAAGGGGGCTGCCTCGCTTCAGGTTTTGGCGGGTTACTTGCCGCGCCCATAGGGGTCTAAGATTTCATTGCACAGGCTATCCACACGACCAGGGGAACGTCGGGTTTCAGTAGCGGCTCTATGAAACCCGGGGATCTCAGATATCTGTATTGTTCGGTGATGCTTATTACATTTCTGTGATGTTGCATTTTATCACGCCTTGAGTGAAATATTATATATTGATATATATACTAGTAGATGTTGTATAT
Source organism: Agapanthus africanus (assembly GCA_030015575.1). Classification (NCBI taxonomy): domain Eukaryota; kingdom Viridiplantae; phylum Streptophyta; class Magnoliopsida; order Asparagales; family Amaryllidaceae; genus Agapanthus; species Agapanthus africanus. The sequence goes on along the minus strand of CM057345.1, from coordinate 218,484,799 downwards.
GTTTTGCATCCGCGCTAGTCCAGTCCCCGCTCTGTCGTTAGTTAAGTAACCTAACGGGTGATGACGGGACCCAGTGGCGAATGCGGATGGCATATACGTACATCATTATTTTCGTTCTTTGTGGTGTGATCAATTGATGGGACTGCGTTGATTCGGATCAATGCAAGCTAAACAAACATATTTTGATGTTGTTGGAATACTTTTCAAAAAGCTGTTATTGCAAGGACGTTCACTTTTATTTTGCACAGTGGTATTCAGTTGGAATATCCTGCTCCTCAGTCGACGAGGCAAGGGCCGAGATCCCTTCACCGGGAGTGACCCCTTGGACAGAAGTTTGCGTCAGGGCAATAACTTCACTATAGTCGTTTACTTTTGCTTTGCATCGTGGTATTCAGTTGGAATATCCTGCACCTCATTCCATGGGGAAAGAGCCGAGATCCCTTCACCGGGAGTGACCTCTTTAGCAAAGGTTTTCGTCACTATATTTTTTTAAAAGCTATCTGGTTCCTTTAACGATATCAAGTTCATTACGTTAAAGGTTTTCGCCAGAAACCATTCGTAGCCCTCCGTCATTTCAGACGGGTAGCACGTAGTATTCATGCTATGTTTGTTGGCCTTCGTCAAGGCATAGTGTATGGTAGCTGCTTGTTACCTTTCTGCTGCATAGATAGATGCGTTGGTTTGGGACAGTCGTATAGCCTTGTTGGCCTTCGTCAAGACTTGTACGGGTGGGTTCAAATTAACCTGGACAATGACGGGTAGAACTTGACATGTGACTTATGATTTATTGGCCTTAGTCAAGGTCATAAGAGCATGGGGCAAAAATCACATCGGGAGTTTCTAAAGAAACTGAAACTTGCAAAACTTGAACATACCTTCTGGAGTGTGATAACGTGAGCGGATTCCATCACGTTATCATGCAATGATAGTTGGATCCCGATTCCCACTGATGAGTTGGTTTACTCCTCGGGTGATCCCGACTAATTCTTCTTTCAGGTTTGGGGAAGAATTTGACGTTACAGTGGGAGGTTTCCAGATTAGATAAAGTGATAACCATTCTGATCTAGGTTAGAGTGTATGCTGAGTATTTCTTTTCTCTCTCTCTTTGGCAGCGACCATTGACCCGACCCTAGACTATGACTCAGTGACCAATATTAACCGAACCTTCTTAAACACTGGCTTTTGGATTGTCAGAGTTGCAAACCTCATTGCCACTCCTACTTTTACCCTTTTCTCCAGGACACCCCGTATTACTACGAACGTCCACTTCCATTAGATAAAACCATCGTATGGTTATATACGAACTCGAAGGAATTCGAGGATGGTTTCCGGTTCTGGAGAAAACGAATAGGACTATTCAGTTGTCTTTTCCTATTACCTTCTCTCAGGTTTCGAGTGCTCCTTGGTTTAGGACATAGTACACCTATTACGCAAATTGGATAGTCTTCTTCCAAACCTTAGGCTGGTGCCGAACGGTGGGGAATGAAGAAAACCAATTAGCATAACGATGGTGTACAGAAGGTATTATGTAAAGACAAAGAAAGGGATTAGTAAGAGGGCAAAGTAAATTGCGACTGCTGTTCACGACAAAACCAAATATTTCCTCGCCAATCCTAAATCACCTTTGTATTTCTCCAGGACACTCCGTATCACTACGAAGATCCACAATTTATTGGATACTCCATCGTATGGTTATATACGAACTCGAAAGGAACTTGTTCCAGTTCGGGGATGGATTCTGGTTCAGGAGAAATAGGAATAAGGTTTATTCGGTTGTCTTTTATCTTCACCTTCTCTCGCATTGCGAGTGCTCCTGGGATTAGGACAGTACACCCATTATGCTTATTGGATAGTCTTCTTCCAAACCATAGGCTGGTGCCGAATGGTAGGGAAGGAAGAAAACCATTTGGCCTAAAGGGGTGTACAGAAGGTAATGACTAAAGACATATAAAGGGATTTGGAGAGATGGCAAAGAATTATACGGTTATAGTTGTGAATCTGGATAATGGAAGAGGCATTACTAGGAATACCCGGATACCCCATCGAAACATTTCAATGTTTCAGTTTCACTGTGTACTGTTAAAAGAAAACTGATTTCCCAATTAGCCCTCGCTCTAGGGTATGTATTTACCAGGTATGATTCTCACATCTGTATGGTTTTACAGATGATGAGTGGGAGTAAGGTATTGGGAATTGGGTGATCATCCTCATTATATCGGAATTCGTTGTAATTGGTGATAATTGAGGAAGTCACCTGGGTTGTTTGCCGGACGGCAAATATTTGGTTTTGAATATCTGTTGTTATGCACCAATTTCTGTTAGTGTATATGCCCTAGGGGCCATTATTGTATCATACTAGTTTGTATATTACTTAATGGAAGCTTGGGATATTCACATGTATATAACAGTCTTGCTAAACATGGTAGTATGCTACTTGGTTTTTTCTATCTTAATATGTGAGTATACGTATTGATAGAGCTCTTAGGATCTTGCTTGACTACCAGCGTTGTGATGGCAGTCACACTAGTGGGGGCTGGGTAGTCTATAAGCACATCCTTATTCAGGTCCCTAGTCATTAGATTATCGAGACAGGGCATCGATACTATGGAGTAGACTAGTGTGTACGCTTCTCATCCCACTTGGGGAGATGGTCTGTCCCACAGCCGTCAGTACGTCGTACTGGAGATAGTATGCAGGTGCTCGTTAGGTTACGGGTACACCGGACAGGACTCACAGGGAACTGTTGGTTGGTTTTATACCAGTCGTCAGTGAACAGTTCCCAGGTGACATGAGTACAGCATAGTCCGCAGACTTGACACTGCTACTTCGCCTCGAGTGTGTCCCACTGTTCTTAGATTGCTACCCTACCACGGCTCAAAGGAGTCGTGCAAACAGGTAGCAGTTGGGTGCAGTCCCGAGCACTTGGAGGCAGTGGCGGTTAGACAGGATTCGTCTCTCCCGGTATTGGGGGTTGATATCGCGCTGTGTCAGAGAGCCATTACGCAAAGTTCCTGGCCAGGGCAAGTGAGATTTGCTGGTAGGTTCCAGTAGTTTCTCAGGGTGTAATGGGCTTCGCTCCGACACGACTTATACCGCTATTAGGGGACTGACACTTGCCGCCCCCTAGACCTGATATGCGATAGTCTTAGACGAACGGACCGGACTGTACGGAGATTGTCATATCAGACTCAGTAGGAGTTCGGATGGGTTTCCTCATCGGCCTTCTTATCGACATCTACCTGGGGACCGTTACGTACAGCTAGTGCCGCTTGCAGTCTGTGGTTAAACCCACTGCCAGCGTAGTAGTCGAGTCTCTAGAGTCCCACACAGAGAGTTTCCCTACTCCAGGCGAAACGATATAGAGGTCGTATGGTTTTACGACAAGGGTTCGGACGCATACGTGTGTTTACACACGTACGACTTTCGGACAGTTTTTACCAGTCGGCTTTGGTTTAAGCCAGTTACTGGTATCCGGTTATTGGATTTATACAGTCTAAAGTTTTTCCGTATTTTTGCGGAAAGGAGGGGCGTTCCCGTAATTGCGCGAGAAGCTTCTAGAAGATGGTGACTAAGGAGGTTTAGGTGGCATATACAATGAATGTGATTAGTGAGTCATATGGATGATTCATCCATGTCATTAATGTATCATAAATGCTTAATGACTCATGGAGATGAATCATCACTAGATATTATCAAGCATGGTTGTTAAATTGTTTTATTTTTCTTTTCTTGATAAAAGAAATGCTTGATATATATTATCATAACTCATTCTTCTCACTTCATTATTATCTTCACCTTCTCTCTCCTCAAGCTCTCCCTCTTCAAACCCTAATCCTCCCCTCTCATGTGTTGAGTACAAGGATTGGTTAGACTAATTAAACCATAACCCTCACTCTATATCACCTAGCTTCTTTGATTAGCACCTAAAGAAGTTTAGTTGCCTCAAGTTTAGAGGCTAAGCTTGGAGTAAAGCTCTCGGGTGGATCGTCTACGACTTCGAGAAGGCCGAGGAGGAGGTGGAGTTCGTAAAGACGAAGGACACGGTTCTTTAGGTATAATCCCTTTACATAGTAGTTGTTAACTTCTATGTTTGATGTTAGTTATCGTTTAGCTTCGATTCATGCGGTTAGTCGATGTTTAAGCAAAGAACAAGATCGTTTTTCATATTTCCGCCTCCCCGCAAGTCGTGGGGTGTTGTTGTACATCGACTTACAGTCGTATCAGAGCCTCGCTAAATAATAAATAATTTACTTGCAAATTTGTATGAATTTCGAACGGAAAAAACGAAACCGGAAAAGCCCGAAATCATGGTTTTCTGTCGAATTTTAAATGAAGTCCTAAAATTTTTCAGGGAGGTTCAGAAAGCTTATAAAGACAGTATAAGAACACCCAAGAAATTTGGGCCCCTGAATCGCCTAAAGAGCCGCGGAACCGCGGCGGATCGCACCGATCCGCCGCGCTTCCGCTGCCGAGTTGGCGATTCAGGAACCCAAATTTCCTGTGTTGCTTCTCTGTGATATTTGGTATTTTCTGGAAGTTTTTATTTTTGCTCAGGTTTCAGATTTACAGAGAAGTATTGGAGCAAAATTAAAAGTGTTTAATCGATCGAAATTGTACAGTATTTGCTTGTTGGATTATATCTGTGTTTGTATAATGTGTTCGTAAACCTCCCCTAACTGCTAGTATGTCGGTTGGCAGAGGGTTGCACATTTCTGTAATGGTTTTTACTGTTTGTGGATATGAACTGTGTTGGACTGTTGTCATGTATAGCCAGGGTTATGTGATGGGTTATTATTTAATTCATTTGATGTAAATGTAATTTGTTGTAATATTATTTTGCGGGGCACATCCAGGTTGCGGTTGTAGCCACCGTTGTATTATTTCATTTTACTGTTTTTGCTCCTATGACAGACCCAAGGTGGGGTGCACAAACTGCCGGGCGGGTAGTTTACCGTACCCGTTGGGGTCTTGGGTGGGGTAATGGCTATTCATCACAACTGTGTAATCCGTCTTTTGTTGCAGGCTCAAAACAAACACGGATTACTTGCAAATCCAATAAAGTTCATCTGTGATCTGGAATGCCTATTATTGCGTCTGACGAATGTACAATATCTATATATGATAGCTATTTAGACGTCACTTATGTTTTACACCCGCGCTAGCCCAGCCCCCGCTCTGTCGTTAGTTAAGTAACCTAACGGGTGATGACGGGACCCCGTGGCGAATGCGGATGGCATAAGAGGACGTTGTATTTTCGTTGTTTTCTGCAATGATAGGTTAATGATGGGACGCATTATTTATAATGCAAAGAAAATAAACCAAAAGTTTAATCGTTGGAACAATTTAAAAGAAACCACTCGGTTAATTTTAAAAACAGATATTTTTAAATGCGGAGCTTTAACCACTCCTTTTAAAAGCTATCAGGTTCCTTCGGTTATATCAAGTTCACTACGTTCACGGTTTCGCCAAAACCATTCGTAGCCCTCTGTCATTTCATCTGGGTATTCAGTAGTATTCAAGCTATGTATTTTGACCAACGCCAAGGCATAGTGTTTGGTAGCTGCTGGATATTCATTTGTTGCATAGATAGATGAGTTAGTTTGGGACAGTCGTATGATCATTTTGGCCAACGTCAAGGATATGTACGAATGGGTTCAAATTAACAAGATAATGATGGGTAGAACTTGACATGTGACTTATGATATTTTGACCAACGCCAAGGTCATAAGAGCATGGGGCAAAAATATATATCGGGAATTTCTAAAGAAACTGAAATTTGCAAAGAGATGCATACCATTTGGAGTTTGATGAATGTTGGTAGGATTCCTTCAACATTATCATACGATGATATTTGGATCCCGATCCTACTGTGAGTATATGCTACTTATCAGGAGATTCGTCACTTAACGATCAATGCTATAAACCAAGTGTCAAGAAAGGTGTCAACGGGGTTACGCCCCAGAGAAAAGAGGTTATTTAATTAAGGAACTTCGCGAAAGCGTTGGAAAACCTCCCTCGAAGTATCGACACTGGCCTGGCTGAACGGTTAAGCAAGTATTGTACGGTGAGAATAGTCCTGGCTAATTCTTCTTTTATGGTTTGAGGAAGGATTCGAGAAACAGTGGGAGCCATCCAGTTTAGATAAACTAAAAACCATTCTAAACTTGCAAGAGCATCATGCTAAAGAGTTTTCTTCTCTCTGTCCTAATTGCAGCGACCCTGAAAATGACTGGACTTAAGTTACTTTTAGAGAAAAATATACTGACAGGGCCAAACTATAAAGATTGGCTGCGGAATGTCAAAATGGCTTTGACCTATGACAAATTGGGGTACGTCCTCACCGCTACGGCACCTGCTGTCCCTGGTCCCAAATCCAACAATGCGGATAAGGAAATCCGCAAAACCTGGGATTTAGATTGCGCGAACGCCAAGTGCATCGTGCTTGCCTCAATGAACAATGAACATCAGAGGAGGCACGAGGATATGAACCTAGATGGCATATTTCTCCATACAAAGGAACTTTATGGAGAGCAATCTCGTATAGCAAGATACGAGACCTCTAAGAACTTGTTTCGAGCGAGGTTGGCTGTCGGGTCATCGGTAGGAGAACATGTCCTAAAGATGATCGGCTATATTGAAGAGCTCGCAGACCTTGGGATGACTTTGGATAATGAGCTCTATACAGACCTTATTCTCCAGTCCCTTCCTCACACCTACGCCCGGTTTATCCTGAACTTCAACCTTCAAAGAAAAGAAGTTGAACTTCCGGAACTCCTAAACATGTTAAGGAGTACAGAGGGCACCTTGCAGAAAGCAAGGGAAACACCCGCTATGTTTGTTAGCGGTGCATCTTCTTCCGGGTCCAAGGCTAGGGCCAAAGGAAGGAAGAAGAAGGCCGCCACCAAACCTAGAGGAGGTGTTAGTAAGGTGGGAGGGAAGGGAAAGAAAAAGTTTGCGGTACCGGTAGTTGGCCAGGATGAGTGCTTCCATTGTCACAGGAAAGGGCACTGGAAGAAGGATTGCAAGGCGTGGAACGCCAAGAACCAGGAACCGAAGCAAGCTGTGGTTTCGACTTCAGGTGTGTTTGTAATTGAGAATTGTCTGTCGATCAACTCTACTTCCTGGGTATTGGATACCGGATCAGGATCTCATATTTGCAATTCATTGCAGGCACTGAGAAACCGTAGAGTGCTGAAGGAAGGTGATATGACCCTAAAGGTTGCTAACGGAGCTAGCGTAGGAGCTGCGTCCGTCGGTGATTATCACCTAGGATTGACGAGTGGACACATTTTGGTTTTACATAACTGTTTTTTTGTACCAAGCTTAACGTGTAATATCATATCAGTTTCCTTGTTATCAAATAAAGGTTATGATTTCACGTTTGTAAGAGATGTTGTTAACATCCACCTTAATCATGGTTTGATTGGGTCCGGTACACTAAATAACGGTATATATGTTTTAAACCAACTCCAAATTTTCAACGTCCAGAACACACTAAAAAGAAAGTCTCCAGATTTAAATAAAGCTTTCTTATGGCATTGTAGACTGGGTCACATCAATGAGAGAAGGTTGACAAAGTTGCATAGAAAAAGATATTTGGACTCGTTCGAATATCAAACTTATGACACTTGTCAATCTTGTCTCAAAGGAAAGATGACAAAGACTCCATTTACTGGACATGGAGTAAGAGCGAGCGAGCTCTTAGGACTCATACACAGCGATGTATGCGGTCCAATGTCTATACATGCAAGAGGTGGTTTTTCCTATTTCATTACTTTCACAGATGATTACTCAAGGTACGGATTCATTTATTTGATGAAACATAAATCCGAGGCTTTTGAGAAATTCCAAGAGTATAAGAATGAAGTAGAAAACCAAACCGGCAAAAGTATCAAGACACTTAGATCTGATCTAGGTGGTGAATACTTGAGTGTCGAGTTCCTAGGTTACCTAAAAGAGAAAGGAATTCTCTCTCAGCTTACTCCACCATACACTCCGCAGCATAATGGTGTATCGGAGAGACGGAATCGAACCCTATTGGATATGGTACGATCCATGATGAGTAATGCTGAGTTACCGCGATCTTTCTGGGGTTATGCGCTAGAATCAGCGGCATATCTTTTGAACATGGTTCCTACCAAGACTGTGCTTACCACGCCATATCAGATGTGGAGTGGGAAGAAACCCTATCTTCAATATCTGAAAATATGGGGATGTCCAGCTTTTGTTAAAAAGCAGCATGTGGACAAGCTCGAGGCACGATCAGTAAAGTGTCAGTTTGTGGGATATCCAAAGAACTCTAAGGGGTATCTATTCTATTACGCAGAGGAACAAAAGGTGTTTGCTTCTCGTAATGCCCATTTTCTAGAATATCAGTTTTTAGAAAAGGAAATAAGTGGGAGCGAAATAGAACTGGAAGAAATTCCAGAACCACAAACTGCTACTGAAAGTTCGGTAGAACCGGTAGTTCAAGAAGAACAGGACATTCCCGCACCCCTCCGCAGGAGTAGTAGGCCGTCTCATCCGCCTGAGAGATACTACGGTTTTCTCATAGATGGGGATAGAGACGATTGCATCATAGATGATGATGAACCTACTGACTTCCAGCAGGCCATCCAGAGCGGCGACTCGGTACGATGGCTAGATGCAATGCGGACCGAAATGGAGTCCATGTACACCAACAAAGTATGGACTTTGGACTTTGCTCCAGATGGGGTAAAACCCATAGGATGCAAATGGATCTTCAAGAAAAAGATTGGTGTAGATGGACAGGTAGAAACCTATAAGGCTAGACTTGTTGCAAAGGGTTTTCGTCAAAGACCTGGTTTGGACTATGAAGAAACTTTTTCTCCAGTGGCTATGCTCAAATCCATTCGGGTCCTTCTTGCTATTGCTGCCTTCCATGATTATGAAATCTGGCAGATGGACGTAAAGACGGCTTTTCTGAATGGAAATTTAGAAGAATGCGTCTATATTGATCAGCCAGAGGGTTTCAATCAGAGTGGGAGCAGCGGGAAAGTATGCAAGCTGCTTCAGTCCATTTATGGACTAAAGCAGGCATCGCGGAGTTGGAACATCTATTTTGATGAGACAGTCAAAGAATATGACTTTATCAAAAATCCAGATGAACCGTGTATATATAGTAAAGTTGTAGCCAGAAGTGTCGTATTCCTCGTCTTGTACGTGGATGACATTCTATTGATAGGAAATGACATTCCTATGCTACAATCTGTCAAAGGATTCTTGTCACACAAGTTCTCCATGAAAGACCTGGGTGATGCCTCTTACATTCTGGGGATCCGGATCTATCGTGATAGATCCAAGAGGATGTTGGGACTTTCGCAGTCCAGGTATATCGACACTGTACTGAAAAGATTCAGTATGGAAGATTCTAAGCGCGGTAATCTACCGGCTTGTCACGGAATCACCCTCTCCAAAGAGATGTCTCCCAAGACTGATTTGGAAAGGGAATGCATGTCTATTATACCCTACGCTTCTGCGGTAGGCTCTATAATGTATGCGATGTTGTGTACCAGACCAGATGTAGCTTACGCACTGAGCGTGGTAAGCCGGTATCAGTCAGACCCAGGGGAGAAGCACTGGATAGCAGTAAAGAACATTCTCAAGTACCTGAGAAGAACTAAGGAGATGTTCTTGGTTTACGGCGGAAAAGACCTCAGGTTGGAGGCCTTTGCTGATTCCGGCTTCCAGAGTGATAAGGACGATTCCAAGTCCATGTCGGGTTATGTCTTTACCCTCAATGGAGGGGCGGTGTGCTGGAAGAGCTCCAAGCAGGACACCGTTGCTGACTCGACGATGGAAGCGGAGTATATAACTGCTTGCGATGCCGCAAAAGAAGCAGTCTGGATGAAGAAGTTCCTAACAGAACTTCGGGTGGTTCCTACCATAGTTGATCCAATACCTCTGTATTGCGACAACAACGGTGCTATAGCTTTAGCAAAGGAACCAAGGTCCCATCAGAAGTCCAGACACATCTTAAGGCGGTATCACCTGATCAGGGAGATCATTGATCGTCAGGAGATCGAGGTTCGGAGAGTTGCTTCTGAAGAGAACATTGCTGATCCATTCACAAAGGCCCTACCTCAGATTCAGTTCGAGAGGCTACTCGAGATCATAGGTCTTCGATATGCCAGTACATGGCCCTAGTGCAAGTGGGAGATTGTTAGTGTATATGCCCTAGGGGCCATTATTGTATCATACTAGTTTGTATATTACTTAATGGAAGCTTGGGATATTCACATGTATATAACAGTCTTGCTAAACATGGTAGTATGCTACTTGGTTTTTTCTATCTTAATATGTGAGTATACGTATTGATAGAGCTCTTAGAATCTTGCTTGACTACCAGCGTTGTGATGGCAGTCACACTAGTGGGGGCTGGGTAGTCTACAAGCACATCCTTATTCAGGTCCTTAGTCGTTGGATTATAGAGACAGGGCATCGATACTCCGGAGTAGACTAGTGTGTACGCTTCTCATCCCAGTTGGGGAGATGGTCTGTCCCACAGCCGTCAGTACGTCATACTGGAGATAGTATGCAGGTGCTCGTTAGGTTACGGGTACACCGGACAGGACTCACAGGGAACTGTTGGTTGGTTTTATACCAGTCGTCAGTGAACAGTTCCCAGGTGACATGAGTACAGCATAGTCCGCAGACTTGACACTGCTACTTCGCCTCGAGTGTGTCCCACTGTTCTTAGATTGCTACCCTACCACGGCTCAAAGGAGTCGTGCAAACAGGTAGCAGTTGGGTGCAGTCCCGAGCACTTGGAGGCAGTGGCGGTTAGACAGGATTCGTCTCTCCCGGTATTGGGGGTTGATATCGCGCTGTGTCAGAGTGCCATTACGCAAAGTCCCTGGCCAGGGCAAGCGAGATTTGCTGGTAGGTTCCAGTAGTTTCTCAGGGTGTAATGGGCTTCGCTCCGACACGACTTATACCGCTATTAGGGGACTGACGCTTGCCGCCCCCTAGGCCCGATATGCGATAGTCTTAGACGAACAGACCGGACTGTACGGAGATTGTCACATCAGACTCATTAGGAGTTCGGATGGGTTTCCTCATCGGCCTTCTTATCGACATCTACCTGGGGACCGTTACGTACAGCTAGTGCCGCTTGCGGTCTGTGGTTAAACCCACTGCCAGCGTAGTAGTCGAGTCTCTAGAGTCCCACACAGAGAGTTTCCCTACTCCAGGCGAAACGATATAGAGGTCGTATGGTTTTACGACAAGGGTTCGGACGCATACGTGTGTTTACACACGTACGACTTTCGGACAGTTTTTACCAGTCGGCTTTGGTTTAAGCCAGTTACTGGTATCCGGTTATTGGATTTATACAGTCTAAAGTTTTTCCGTATTTTTGCGGAAAGGAGGGGCGTTCTCGTAATTGCGCGAGAAGCTTCTAGAAGATGGTGACTAAGGAGGTTTAGGTGGCATATACAATGAATATGATTAGTGAGTCATATGGATGATTCATCCATGTCATTAATGCATCATAAATACTTAATGACTCATGGAGATGAATCATCACTTGATATTATCAAGCATGGTTGTTAAATTGTTTTATTTTTCTTTTCTTGATAAAAGAAATGCTTGATATATATTATCATAACTCATTCTTCTCACTTCATTATTATCTTCACCTTCTCTCTCCTCAAGCTCTCCCTCTTCAAACCCTAATCCTCCCCTCTCATGTGTTGAGTACAAGGATTGGTTAGACTAATTAAACCATAACCCTCACTCTATATCACCTAGCTTCCTTGATTAGCACCTAAAGAAGTTTAGTTGCCTTAAGTTTAGAGGCTAAGCTTGGAGTAAAGCTCTCGGGTGGATCGTCTACTACTTCGAGAAGGCCGAGGAGGAGGTGGAGTTCGTAAAGACGAAGGACACGGTTCTTTAGGTATAATCCCTTTACATAGTAGTTGTTAACTTCTATGTTTGATGTTAGTTATCGTTTAGCTTCGATTCATGCGGTTAGTCGATGTTTAAGTAAAGAACAAGATCGTTTTTCATATTTCCGCCTCCCCGCAAGTCGTGGGGTGTTGTACATCGACTTACAATTTCAAATTGATATATCTGTACGTCTATTTTTATAAAGTGAGATATACGTTTTTGAAATTATGTCTATGACATTTACCAATATCAGTGGATGGTTAGGTAAGGAGCATTGAACAGCGGTGTAATTCTTCTTAACCATAAGTACAGTTTTCAACCTACGACACACAGGGAATGAATTATTAGACTCACGGGACTTATACAGAGTATTGTAAGTTGTCCAGTGTCCATTAGGACAGAGGGGTTGGTATTCGTACTATATTCTGTTTACTTTTGACTTCTCTAGTTCTTAGACTTGTGTTTCGTAGAAATGCAGGTCCAAGTTTTGAGAAGTTATAGGTATATGAATAAAGTAGAGAACCAGGTGTTACAAGTATCGGGATTCTTCAAAGTGATCGAAGATGTAGATACTTGTGTGTGGTATTCAGTTAACAGTAATGATTAAGAGATCTTGCTTCTCTTTCAGGTTACTCATAATTGGAAGCATTCCTAAGTTGAGTAACCCTGATCGGCCTTCTTCCATTTAGATGACATGCACTGGAGACAGCTGCATGATTTGAATCTGGTTCAATTAAATCAGTGCCTCTGTTTCTGTATTGGATATAGAACAGTTCATATCTTGACATTGTTAAGGTACGGGGAGTTTTCCGGCTTATGCTTAAAACCAGACTCTGGATAACTCAAGGCACGTTTCTGTAATGGCTGTTTGTGGGTTGACCCGGGCTATGACGAGGGTTGATTCTCTACCATCTGGAAGATCAATAGTGATATTGTTCTAGACTCGCCACAGTTTTAATAAAAATGGATTTTATCAGAAAACAGTAGTGGGAGTATGGTAGAACTGGAAGTGATTCCAGAACCGCAAACGATTACTGAAGATTTGATAAGAACCTAAAGATTCAATCTGGTTTGACATTCCATTAGCCACTCCGCAGATATGGTGGGTAACCTCAGGCGCTCGAGAGGTACTTCGGTATGCTCAAAGACGGTGGCATGGAGGTTCTTGTTTACCCAGACTTGCCATTGTTGTTGTTCCAGACTGTGAGACCCGGCAGGAGGATGAGTATAGCGTCGTTCTGAACTGGCTTCAGAAGTGTACGTGTATATGACTCTGCCAGAGGGTTGTCGTAGTCAGTGGGATCAGCGGAAGCATAGTGGGCAAGAGGCTTATGTCTATTTATGGACTAAAGTAGATATAGCGGAGCTAGATCATCTATTTCTGATATGACAGTCATAGGTTTGACTTCATCAGAATAGGGGATGGATCTGTTAAGAAGGTAGTAGGGTGTGATGTCCTGGTATTTGGATGACATACACAGAGTAGGAAGTGATATTCCTGTACTACGATCGGTTATACTTTGGTCGTCACACAGTGGTTTCTCCACACAGGACTTGGATATTATATCAGACATTCTGGTTACTAGATCTATGGTTTTAGATCTAGATTTGGGCAGTTTCCCAATCTGGGTACTTAGACAGCGTTCTATAAGTATTTAGAATGGACGACTCCTGGCACGGTAGTATACCTGCAGGTGATGGAGTCACCCTCTCTAAAGGTGTCTTACAGACTAAAGGGGAGAGGGATGTGCATGATTGGCAGATCACTTGCATAGGCAATTGAGTCAATCATGAGATGTTAAGTACCACACCAGATGTTGTTTTTGCAGTAGGTGTAATAAGTTGATATTAATCTAATTCTGGAGAAACGATGGGAAACAGTTTTAGAACATAAGTGGATGTTCTAGGGATATGATAGCAGCATTCTCCTTCGAAAGACAGTTATCATTCCAGGCTTCCAAGGTGACCTGGATGACAGAGTGGCTATCAGAGTTATAGTTTTCCCTCTGACGAGGGGCAGTATTTTGGACAGATGGTCCAGGTGGATACTGAGGGAAGGCATGGCGCAGGATACTGATTAAGTTCAGTTGACGATACAGTCTTAAGAAGTTTGGATTTGGAGTTCATTTATGAACTAGGTCCCATTAGACATCCAATCACATTCTAAGACAGGTATTGCTCATTTCGGGAGATGGGTTTCTCCGCGAACTTGAGATAAAGAGAGACATAGAAAGAAACATCACAGCGGATCCACTCACTGGGGCTATTCCTCGAACGCAATAGTTTCGCAAACGAGCTTTCTGAGACTGACTAGTAGAGGAGTTGGGTGTTCGGTATCATACGGGCTGTGAGTATGCGACATCGCAATAATTAGCCTTGAGTGCAAGTGGGAGATTGTTGGAGATAGTGCCCTCAGAGTCAATTATTGGATCACAGGCACGTGATTGCAATGATTGAGGGAGGACCTGTCCCAGTAGGACAGTCTTACTCAAGATGATAGTATGCTATCTGGTTTATCTTTATCATTGTGTACTGCTTTAGGTGACCTTACGAGTCGCTATTGCACGTTGATAGAGCCCCTAGGATTCTTGCTTGACTACCAGCAGTATGAGGGCGATCATATACGTGGGAGCTGGGGTCTATAAGCACATCCTTAAAAGGTCCCTAGTCATGGGAGTTTCGAGACAGGGCATCGATACTCCAGAGTAGACTAGTGTATACAGTCGAGACCCCGACGAGGGGCGGTGGCCGGTCTCACAAGCCACTGGTGGCAGTTGTTTCACCTAAGATGTATACAGGTGCTCATTGGGTTATGAGTACACCGGACAGGACTCGCCGGGAACCTGCTAGTTGGTATTATACCTGATGTCAGATAGCAGTTCCCTGGTGACATGTGTACAGGTTAGTTCATCGACCTGAGATCGTCATTTGTCCCGTGTGAGTTCCCACTATGCTTTGATTACTACCCTACCACGCTCAAAGGAGACGTGCAAACAGGTTTTAGTTGGTTACAGTCCCGAGCCACATGGAGGCAGTGAGCGGATCTGCAGGGGTTCATCTCTCCCGGTATTGGGGGTGAGGTCACGCTGTGTCTAGGAGAGCCAGTACATGAAAAGTCCTTGGGCAAGGCAGGAGATTTACTGGTAGGTATTCCAGTAGTATCTCAGGGTGTTCTGGGCTACTCTCCGACACGACTTGTACCGCTTTTGGGGGTCTGACTTTTACCAACCCCTAGGACCGCCATGCCATGCTTATAGACGAACGGACCGGACTGTATGGATATTGTCACTGACAGGCTCAGTAAGGTTTCAGGATGAGTTCGCTCATCGACGTCCTTTTTGGTCAATACCTGGTAGACCGAAGGACACGGATCGCTTGGTATAGCTTCTCTACTCCTTTTCTTGTTTGCTAGAGTTAGGTTAATGGCCCGATCCGGGATTTTTGTGCGCGATGGTGTCGGTTTACTAGTTTATGTAAAAGTTTCGTTTTCGCATTTCGGCGTCGACGGGGCGCCGCCGTGCACTTAAAGTACCCTCTCCCAATCCAAGGAGTCCTCGCAACCTGAGAGAAGGTAAAGGGAAAAGGCAATCGAATAATCCTATTCAATCTCTCCAGAACCAGAATCCATCCTCGAATCTGGAACAAGTTTTCTCGAGTTCGTATGTAACTATTCGATGGATTTATCCAATGGAAGTGGATGTTCGTAGTAATACGGGGTGTTCTGGAGAAATGCAAAGGTGATATAGAAGTGGCAATGATATATGCGACACCGTGATACTCCAAAAGCCAAAGTATTTTAAGAAGGTTCAGTTACCTTGGTTCATAAGTTTTAGTCAAGGGTAGGGTCATAGTCGCAGTAAAAGAGAGAGAGAAAAGAAACACTCAGCGTGCACTCTAACCTAGATCAGAATGGTTATTTATTTATCTAATCAGGATGGCTCCCACTGTTTCCTCGAATTCTCCTCCAAACCTAAAAGGAGAATTAATCGGAATCACCTGAGGAGTAATCCTACTCATCAGTGGGAATCGGGATCCAACTCTCATCGCATGATAACTTGATGGAAGACACTCAAGTCACCACACTCCAGAAGGTATGCGCATGCCTGGCAAGTTTCCTGTATGTTTGAAACTCCCGATGTGTGTTTTTACCCCCAAGCGGTTCATGACCTTGACAAAGGCTAATAAATCATAAACCATAAGTCAAGTTCAACCCGTCATTATCCTGGATTACCCTAGACCCACCCGTACCAACCCTTGACAAAGGCCAACAAGGTTATACGACTGTCCTAGATAATCGTAACTAAATACAACAGAAAAGTATTACAGGGCTACCACACACTACGCCTCGGTAAGGCACGACAAACGTAGCACGAATACTAAGCAATACTAATCTGAAATGACGGAGGGCTACGGCTGGTTTTTGGCGAAAAACCTTTAACGTAATGAACTTGATATCGTTGAAGGAATCAAAGTGGTTTTTATAAATATATAGTGGCGAAAACATTTGCTAAAGAGGTCACTCCCGGTGAAGGGATCTCGGTTCTTTCCCCTTAGAATTAGGTGCAGGATATTGCAAACTGAATGCCACGATGCAAAGCAAAAGAAAATGACTATAGTGAAGTTATTACGTTGACGCAAACTTTTACTCAATGGGTCACTCCCGATGAAGGGATCTCGGCCCTTGCCTTATCGAATGAGGTGCTGGATATTCATAACCGAATACCTCTATGCAAAGCAAAAGAGAACGTCTGTAATGTCAGTTTTAAAAACTTGGTTCCAACAACATCATATATAGGTTTGTTTTATCCTTGAATTGATAAGAATCTTGCAGTCCCATCAATTAATCACACTAGAAAACAACGAAAATAAAAATGTACGTATATGCCATCCGCATTCGCCACTGGGTCCTGTCATCACCCGTTAGGTTACTTAACTAACGACAGAGCGGGGACTGGGCTAGCGCCGGTGTAAAACATATACATCTACTAATATATATAAATATATATATAACATTCGTTCCAGGCATGATATAAGCAATATCACAGAAAACATCACAGAAGCAACACAGAATGGTGGATAATCTTGGAGCCTCGGGTTTCACTTGAGCAGCAAATGAGACCCGACGTTCCCTGTCGTGTGGATAGCCTATGTAATGAAACCTAGACCCCTACGAGCGCGGAAATATACCCGCCAAAACCAGAAGCGAGGCAACCCCCTTCAACAACGTGAAAGGGCCACCCAGCACTTCACGGAATCCGGTAACTTGGGCACCCCTTCGTGGGTCAACCTATACCCCTTACGAGTGCGGTGAATAGCCCGCCAATTCTAGAGTAAGGTCCCTTCCGTCTCAACGCCATGAGATGCGGACCCATTGCCCTCTAGAACCCGGCTATTCGTGCACTCCATCGCGGGGTAATCCTAGTACAGAAAAGAAAATAATATACAAGGGTGACATCGACCTCAACCCGGTCATGCCCAAAAAGAATAATATACAAACTGGCAGTGACGACAGTCCACATGTCGGACGCTCGCCCAGCAATATCAAATGTACAAATGAAACTAAAACTGTACTATCATTGCACCACTGGCTATCCACCACGACAATCCAACCAACATCACAGCACAACACAGAACATCAACGTGAATATCACGTTCGCAAACCCGTCTAAAAGAACATATAGCAGTTAGAGGGGTTTACCGATCAAATGACATTCACGGTCGCATATAGAAATGAATGTACTGTTAAACGTACACTTAAAATATCGATCGACTAAATTCCAATTTGGCCCCAATAGCAAAACCAACACTTCACTGAAACATGGGCCGAGACAGTATATGTCAAAAATCACAATTCCAAGTCAGGGGGCTACAGGAAAAATTTCAAAGCTCGTCGCCACTAAATGGCCGCGGAACCGTCGCCAATAGGGGGTAAGTGCGGCAGTTCCGCGGCGATTTGGAGGCATCAGAAGCCTAAATTTTTTCTGTACCCTTAAAAATGCCTATACGGATTTTTAAGCCTCTGGAAATAATTTTTTGAATACTTTTGAAAATCGGCATAAAACAGAAAAATTGAATCATGAATTTGGAAATTTCCGTCGATCGATCTTTCAAGTATGTTTAAACAAGCTAATAAGAAGTTTAAAGGGTGGCTATAATACCATGCTGGGTTACGGCAGCGCCCCGGCCATCGAAACGTGGCCATATGCGGAACAAAATTTTCTAAAACCGGCGGTACCGTTACCCGATTCCCGGATCGACTAGCAAGCTAAAAGAGAGGTTAGAATGGTTATACCGAGATGATCCGAGTCCTTCGGTATTCATTCCAAGCTCCTCGTGATTCCATGATGATGGTTGGTTGCCAGTCTTCCTCCATCTCCGATGGTCCACCTGAGGGAATTGGCGCAAGCTCCAGCTTCGTCGAACGAAGCAACCGACGCTCCAAAGTAGCTAGCGATGGAGAGTCGAGGTGTAGGAAAGTGTCACTATAATTCTCTCTCTTTTCTTTTTGCTCAATGAGCAAGCATAGAAGATGAATGAGGAGGTGAGGAAATCTTGGCATGAACAACAATGAAAAAAGGCTAACTCTTTTGTGTGGCATGAGAGAGTGAGAGAGAGCTAGTGTGTAATGTCTCATCAGCCAAAATGAAATGAACCCCACCCCTATCAACAAGTGGCAGGCTCCCTCTCTCTCTCCCATCATCAAAAAATCTCATTTTCCTTTTTCATTAAACAATTGCAACCATACCATGCTACATGCATAAAACCCATGCCCAAAGTCATGTTCATGCCACTTCACACCCTCCACCTCATTTTGAAGACAAATGATTTTTCTAAAAAGGAAAATCAATAATGAGGTGGCAAATCTTCTAGAAGGTATTCCGTATAAAATACGGAATACTTCCCGGTACATGTATCGAAATACATATACGCGTATTCGTACAAAAATACGAATAGCCAAAAGAGAAAATAAATAGCAAACAATAATACTAGAATACATATATATAAATAAATATGTAAATTATTAAATCAAAACCTGATTTAATAATCCGGCTTGATCCTAAGCCGCTAGTATTATCAACTGTCCGATTAACTTCTGCGCAGCAAGTGCACATATTTAATCGGACACCTGTATGTACCAACATACGCCATGTGCACCATATCGCCTGAACCGTGAAAAAACCCTCTGTGTGGGACTCTAAAGACTCGTCAATACGCTGGCAGTGGGTTTAACCACAAGCACGTCAGCGGCACTAGCTGTACGTAACGGCTACCCAGGTATTGAATGAAAGGGAGGCCGATGAGAAAACTCATCCTGAACCCTTACTGAGCCTGACAGTGACAATATCCGTACAGTCCGGTCTGTTCGTCTAAGAGTATCGCATATCGAGTCTTGGGGGGTGAATAAAGTCAGACCCCTAACAACGCGATATTTAGTGTCGGTGTGATACTCATCACCTCCTGAGAAACTATCGATCCTGGATCGATAATTCTCGTTCACCATGGCCATGGATTTCTGGTGATGGCCACCCGTGCACAACGCGACATCAACCCCCAATACCGGAAGAGACGAATCCCCGACGATCCGATCACTGCCTCCATGTGGCTTGGGACTGTATCCAACTAAAACCTGTTTGCACGACTCCTTTGAGCCATGGTAGGATAGTAATCAAAGCATAGTGGGAACTCACACGAGACAAATGATGATCTCGGGTCGACAGACTAACCTGTACACATGTCACCTGGGAACTGCTATCTGACAATAGGTATAATACCAACTAGCTGATTCCCGGCGAGTTCGTCCAGTGTACTCATAACCTAATTAGCACCTGTATACTATCTTAGGTGAACAAACTAACACCAATGGCTTGTGAGACCTGGCCACCGCCCCTCGTCGGGGTCTCGATCAGTATACACTAGTCTACACTGGAGTATCGATGCCCGATCTCGATACTCCTACGACTAAGGACATTTAAGGATGTGCTTATAGACCCCAGCTCCAACATATACGATCGCCATCATAATGCTGGCAGTCAAGCAAGAATCTTATAGGCTCTATCAACATGTACATGATGATAAAGACAAAATAGATAGCATACTATCATCTCAAGTAAGACCGTTCTATCGGTATAAGTCCTCACTCAATCATCATAATCACCTGTCCGCGACTATGATAATGGCCTTGAGGGCACTATAGCCAACACTCTTTTCCCTGGAGGCGTAGCCTCGCTAACACCATTCTAGACACCTACTTGGTTTATATCATTGATTGTTAAGTGAAATAATCTCCCAAGAGCAATCCTACTCATCAGTGGGATCGGGATCCAACTATCATTATGTGATGACCTAGATGGAATCCACTCTAGTTACCACACTCCAAAAGGTATGCTAAAACTGCAAGTTTCGTGTATATTTGAAACTCCCGATGTGGTTTTTTCCCCTAACGGCTTATGACCTTGACTAGGTCAACATATCATAAACCGCTAGTCAAGTTCAACTCGTCATTATCCTGGATTAACTTAGACCCACCCGTATATACCCTTGACTAGGTCAAAATTAATATACGGATGTCCTAAATAATCGCAATACCTGCAACAAACAATCACTACTCGGCTACCAAACACTACGTCTTGACTAGGTCAAAATACGCAGCACGAAAACTAAGCAACACTCGTAAGAAATGACGAAGGGCTACAGCTGGGTTTTTGGTGAAAAACCCTTTAACGTATTGAACATGATATCGTTGAAGGAACCTGAGCAGTTTTGAAAAGAAGTGGTTTAGTGTAAGTCGATGTAGCGCAACCCGCATGTCCGCGGGGAGGCGGAATATGCAAAAAACGATTTTTCAAAGCTCGCAACACCAACTTGAACTCCAGGATCGATGCTAAACCCTAACTAGCTTACAGGCAATGAGGTTTAACTACTCAAATAGAAGTTATACCTCACGATACCAAGTCCTTCGGGTCTTCATAACTATCCTCCACCTCGTCGTCAGCTCCAAGGATCGGAACAGATCGAAGCAACCTCGACGGCCTCCTCGAGTCAAAGACAATCCACCCGAGAGTCTATAGTCCAAGCTCCTACCTCAAATCCGAGATAACTACGGAATCTAGCTTGCTAAACTACATGTCCTAGGTTGTGTAGAGTGAGAAGATGGAGTGATTTGTCTCTTGGAACTTAAGGTTTCTCAACTCATGAGAGTTCTAGGGTTATGAGGAAGAAAAAGGTCACTTGAGGAAGAGAGAGTATGAAAGCAACTAAAGAAAAAGAGCTTGGCTGCCCTTGTGATAAATAAAACACCCTTAGATAAATATCAAGCATGCTAGATAAATATCTAGCATGGCTTGATAAAATATTTTTGGTGTGTAATGATCACAACATGAGTCATGGCATGAGTCATACCACGAGTCACCAAGAGCCATGCTCATCGTTTGTCAAGATAACTTTTCATTTCCTCTAACCAATTAGTTTAATCCAAAAAGAATCAAACCCTAATTAGGTGTCCTCTTTCTAGAAGCTTTCCCGACAAATTACGAGAATTTCCCCTCATCCGTATATACATACCCGCATCCGCATTCCGAAGAACACGAATACAAAGAGACCAAACAATCCATCAATGTAATACTAGGATCCGGTTTAAACAAAAGCCCACTATTATTATCCGCCCGATCATCATTCGCGCATATGTGCACGTACGTGATCGAAGCCCTGCCGTAAAAACAATACGGCCTCTACACCTTTAGCCCGGTGCAGGGAAACTCTCTCTGTGAGACTCTAAAAACTCGACACTACGCTGGCGGTGGGTTTAACCATAAGCCGCAAGTGGTACTAGTTGCACGTAACGGCTACCCAGGTATGTGTCGATAAGAAGGACGATGAGCTAACTCATCCGAACTCCTACTGAGCCTGTATGTGACAATCTCCGTACAGTCCGGTCTGTTCGTCTAAGAGTATCGCATATCGGGCCTAGGGGGCGGTAATTGTCATCCCCTAATAGCGCAATAAGCCGTGTCGGAGTATAGCCCAAAACTGTTAGCTATATGTATGCCCTAGAGGCCATTACTATAAATAGGATGTATATTGTAGTGGATGCTTGGACATATATAGGGAGGACTTTCTTGCTCGACATGATAGTATGCTATCTGGTTGATCTTTACCTTAACGTGTATACTGATTGTCTCTCTGTTACATGTTGGTAAAGCCCTTAGGATGTGTACTTGACTACCTGGACTATGATGCGGATCATACTAGTGGGGACATGGTAGTCCATAAGTACATCCTTCAAGGTCCCTAGTCATGGGTGTATCGAGACGGGGCATCGATATACCAGAGTAGACTAGCGTATACCTTCTCGACCCATACAGATGGGCGATGGATGATCCCATATCCATTGGTGTTTGACATCAGAGATGATATACGGGTGCTCAGTAGAGACTGGGTACACTGGACGGACTCGCCGAGAACTCCCAGATGGTATTATACCTTACGTCAGATGGCAGTTCTCTGGTGACACTGGTACAGAGTAGTCTGTTGACCTAAGATCGTCATAGAGTCTTGTGTGGTTCCTACTGTGCTTTGATTTCCACCTTACCACGTCCAAGAGGGCGTGCAAAACGGTGGTTTTTGGGTACAGTCTCGAATCACATGGAGGCAATGAGCGATAGGAGGGGATTCGTCTCTCCCGGTATAGGGGGTTGATGTTGCGCTGTGTTCGATTGGCTATAACCGGAAATCCCTGTCCAGGGTTGCTGAGATTTACTGGTAAGTGTTACCTGTAGTTTCTCGAACTGTTATAGACCTCATATCGACATGACTTATCGAGCTATTGGGGTCTGACGTTTACCACCCCTAGGCGAGATATGCGACATATCAGACGACGAGACCGGACTGTACGGTAAGTGTTACTGGTTGGATTCACAGGAGTGTGAGCGGGCTTGCTCGTCGATCTTCTGATCGCTCAATACCCGGGTGGCCGTTACGTTTAGCAGACCGCTTGCGGCTTGTGGGTGTTTGATATGATCATCACCTGCTGCCGGCGTATTGACGAGTCTTTAGAGTCCTACACAGAGATTTCCTGGCTCAAGCAAAACGAAATAGGAGCGCATATGAGATATGTGCGAGACCGAGAATAATGCGTGTATGTGATACCGTATTCTATTCTCGCGATGAATGTATCGATTGGTTGTATGCGATATAACCTAGTTATCGAATCAAGGATTGATTCGATAAGCCAATACATTGGATATTAGTCGGTTATATGCGATATGACCGGATCGTTAAATCAAGTGTTGATTTAATGATTTAATGTATAATTATATATTTGATATATTACTTTGCATTAACTAATATTTGTTTACTTTAAATGGATTTTCTCACTTAATGTGCACATTGTATATGTGATATATTTTTGTGCACTTGCTTGTACCATGTTTGATGATACATGCATGTTTGGGTGTATGTTTAGATTAAACCATGGTTATGTAATGGTTAGGGTTTTGTTTTTATTTATTTATTTATTTATTTATTTATTTCTATGGCATAAAAGAGAAAATGGTGGCTTTCTTTGTTTGATGTTGAAGTTTCATGAAGCTTTGACTAAGTCACCATTTTTTGTCTTCATGCTTAACCCAAACCATTCACCTAACCCTAGTTTACTCTCTACACTTGACAATGGTTAGAGTATGATAAGTATTCCTTTTATTTTCTATTTTAGAGAATACTTATCATATTCTATCATCTTCTTCTTCTTCTTCAAGAAGAAACCTTGCCTTCATCAATGGCAACTTGAGAAAAAGAGTGAGAAATCCAATTCTAAAGTGAACCCACTTCCTATTTCTTCATCCTTTACCACTTGCCAAGTAGTATAGGGTGTTTTCTTCACAAGCTTCATGGCTTGGTGAAGTTGGAGCTTGATCTAGTGTTGCCTCGACATAGATCATCTTCGGCATCGAAGCCGACGACCAAGCCCGCCCATTTCTCCGATGAAGCCGAAGCTAGAGCCGGGGATTCGATTTGGACAGCGAGGGACATCATCACGGAGCCTAGGAGGTGGAGGACCGGATCTACAAAGGTTGTAGCATCTTTCCTTTAAGTTAAAAGTTGTTTACTTGCATCGCATCACCTATAAATCTAGTTAACGATCCGTATTAGGGTTTCTCGGCCCTTGTAAAATTTGAATTTGGCATGGTTGATGCCTTATGAGACCTCATTAGCGTGCCTAGGAACCCTACAGTTATATCAGAGCCTAGCTAGAGCCTTAGGCGATGCGTAGACGGAGTTAGAAGTCCGATCGAACCGAAACCCTAACCCAAAAATTGCTCTCTGTACATTTTTGAAAATTGTGGATTTTTGAGAATTAAAAATATGCAGAAAACTCAGCAGGGGATTCTAAGAATTACTGTACAAAACGGTACCCCTGATTCGATCATTGCGCGGCGGAACCGCGGCGGAAGCATGGCTTCTGCGGCGGTTCCACGGCCAATATGTCTCTTCAGGCAACTATTTTTGCACAGTAACTTCTTTATTTTAATACTGAGTTTTCTGGGAATTTTTAATATTTACTCAAGAGTTGAGTTTTCTGGGTTGTATTGGGAGTTCGTAGATTCGATCGGATTATCAAACTTTGTCTATGTGTTTTCCGGATAATTTGTTGAATATGTTAAAAAGTTCGACCGGATATAAATACCCAATTTTTCCCCTGTCGGGAAATTTCCAAGTGTTGGATTTTTCCGTGGTTTAAAGACGTTCTAAGTAGTGCAAGTAACGCGATGGACCCTCTAGAAGACAACAAACCTTAACTCGATTATGTGACCGTCTTGAACTGCCCTTTGAACCTTAGGGTTTGGGGCAGTACGGCGTGCCACATGTGAGGCGTTGGCTTGACCCTTCTACGGCTGGACCGTTGGTACTGAGGCATGAACTGGATGTTTTTAAACTTGTTTCATGTGTTGAGCTGTTTCGGGAAAACTGTTAGTGTATATGCCCTAGAGGCCATTACTGTATCATACTAGTATGTATATTACTTGATGGAAGCTTGGGATATTCACAGTTGTACAGACAATCTTGCTCAATATAGTAGTATGCTACTTGGTTTGTCTCTGCTTTAATGTGTACATGTGTGTTTATTTATTATATCACCTATACGCATTAGTAGAGCCCTTAGGATCTTTGCTTGATTACCGGCGTTGTGATGGCGATTACACTCGTGGGGGCTGGGTAATCTACAAGCACATCCTTATACACGTCCCTAGTCATAGGAGTATCGAGATAGGGCATCGATACTCCGGAGTAGACTAGCGTATGCGCTTCTCATCCCAGCACGGGAGACGGTCTGTCCCACAGCCGTCGGTACGTCGTACTTGAAATAGTATGCGGGTGCTCGTTAGCTTACGAGTACACTGGACAGGACTCGTCGGGAACTGATGGTTGGTATTATACCTATCGTCAGTTATCAGTTCCCAGGTGACATGAGTACAGCTTAGTCCGCTGACTTGACACTGTCACTTCGCCTCGAGTGTGTTCCCACTGTTCTTTGATTACTACCCTACCACGGCTCTACTGAGTCGTGCAAACAGGTAGTAATTGGGAGCAGTCCCGAAGCACTTTGAGGCAGTGACGGTTAGACAGGATTCGTCTCTCCCGGTATTGGGGGTTGACATCACGCTGTGTCTAGGAGAGCCATTACACGAGTAGTCCCTGGCCAGGGCAAGCGAGATATACTGGTAGGTTTCCAGTGTTATCTCAGGGTGTTCTGGGCTTCACTCCGACACGACTTGTACCGCTATTAGGGGACTGGCGTTTACCGCCCCCTAGGCCCGCCATGTGATGTATCAGACGATCAGACCGGACTGTACGGAGATTGTCACATACAGACTCAGTAGGAGTTCGGATGGGTTTACCTCATCGGCCTTCTTTTCGACATCTACCTGGGGACCGTTACGCACAGCTAGTGTAGCTTGCGGTCTGTGGTTAAACCCACTGCCAGCGTAGTGTCGAGTCTTTAGAGTCCCACACAGAGAGTTTCCCTGCACTGAGCGAAACATGTAGAGGCCGTATGGTTTTACGGCAGGGCTACGATCACTTACGTATACTTGTATGCGTATGGTGTTCGGGCAGGCAATACTAGTGGGTTTTGGTTTAAGCCGGATCCTAGTATTGCACGGATGGATTTGTTTTGTCTTCTGTGCATCCGCATTCTACGGAATACGGATGCAGGTGTGTATGCACAGTTTTCGGGAGCGTTGAAGGAGGAGGTGCCTCATTAGGGTTTTGGCAGTTGGTTCGGCCAAAACCGTTATGCGGCAGGCTCATTAGGGTTTTGACAGTTGATTTGGTCAAAACCATTTTGAGGCGGACTCATTAGGGCTTTGACAGTTCGTTTGGTCAAAACCATTATGAGCCTCGGACATCATTTACTAATCCTATTAGTGATAATTTTATGATGGCTAATTGCATTGACCATTTGACCCTGTTGACCTCTCTTGACTTTGTTGACCGGTTGACCATGTTGACCATTGACTTTCAAGAGGGATCTACACTCTTCTTTTCTTTTTCTCTTTCTTTTGGATTATGATAATGGTCATTTCAATGTAGCCATCAAACTTTATCTTGATGGGATTAGTAATGATGTTGTTTTTACATTATTGCAACCATGGTTACTTTTCCTTTGTATTATAATTCCTTTCTCACTCTCTCTCTTGTTTTTTCAAGTGAGAAGAAAAGAAAAGCTCCATGGTTGCTAACGTTCCTCCTTCTTCTTCTTCCTCCTCTTGTTTTGATCTTTTGATCTCATGTGTTGAGAGATAAAGATTTCACAAAGACAAATCCATCCCTTCATCACTTCTACACAACCTAGGGCTTTTAGACTAGCAATATCTTTGCCCTAGTTATCTCGGCTCGAGGTGGAGCTCGGTGCACATCTCTCGGGTGGATCGTCTACGACTCAAGGAGGCCGCGGAGGTGACCAAAGTCCGGATCAAGCCTCGGAGCAAGCAAGGAGAAGAACAACAAGAAGAGAAGGAGTTCAAGTTGAGGTATAACCCCTAACCGAGTAGATAGATCTCTAGTTAGGATGCTAGTGTATTGTATAGCAAAGATCCGGCTTTTACGGTCCATGTTACAAAGTTTAGAAAAAAATTTGTTTTACCGTTTCCGCAACCCCGAAAGTACCGGGAGAGGTAACGTGGACCTAACAGTGGTATCAGAGCCTAACTAAACACACCCTAGCATGTTAGCAAAGTATTAAGAATATCGACCGGACGAAAACCCACAAAATTACCCCGGAAAATTCAGTTTCTGCCGAATTTTAGAACTGTTCCAAAATTAAAAATTTATACACTAAAAATCGGCTCAGGCTTTTATTTGAAAACTTGAAAAATTTCATCCCCCAACTCATCCAAAGCGCCGCGTTTCCGCGGCATAAGATTGCTTATGCCGCGGAACCGCGGCTCCCTTGGCTCTGTTGGGGAATCTTTTTCTTGCAGTTTTCATATTTGGGTATTTTGGGGTTTTTGGTAGATGACTTTTCTGCCCAGATTTTCCAGAAAGCAAAATTTGTTTTTGGGGCTTAAAAGTCCGTATTTTTGGTCGATGTTCTGTAGACTTTGGCTAATGGTTATATCTGTAATGTTATATGTGTATTGAACGTCTACTAATCGCTATACACCGATTAGTGGGGGTTATACACATCTGTGATCTGTGTTGTTGATGGTATGTGTATATGAACTCGTTGGATTGTCGCGGATGAATAGCCGGGGTGGATGTGAGATGAGTGTTTCTTTTTCTTTCATTCATGTAATAAATTTGTAAATTGATGTAATATTATTTGTATGGCCGCACAACCGGGTCGGGGTTGTAGCCGTCATTGTATAATTCTTTTTACTGTTTTTTCTCCTAGGATAGACCCATGGAGGGGGTGCACAAACTACCGGGTATCTCGAAGTGCCAAGTGGCCTACTCACGGCGTTGGGGGAGGTTGCTTCGCTTCGAGTACTGGCAGGTAGTTTGCCGCACCCATAGGGGTCTTGGGTGGGGTATTGGCTATTCATCGCGACCGTGTAATCCGCTTTTCGTTGCAGGCTCGAACGAATCACGGGTTCCTAGTATATCCAAAGTGTTCATCTGTGATCTGGATTGGCTATCATTGCTGTATATCTATATATAATAACTATTTAGGCGTTGCTTATGTTTTACAGCCGCGCTAGCCCAGCCCCCGCTCTGTCGTTAGTTAAGTAACCTAACGGGTGATGACTGGGCCCAGTGGCGAATGCGAATGGCATAAGCGTACGTCATATTTTGGTTGTTTTCTGCAATGGTAGGATTTAAATGATGGGACGCATTAAAAGAACTAATGCAAGAAAATAAACTTAAAAGACGTTGTTGGAACAAGTTTTTCA
Organism: Agapanthus africanus; assembly: GCA_030015575.1. Lineage (NCBI taxonomy): Eukaryota > Viridiplantae > Streptophyta > Magnoliopsida > Asparagales > Amaryllidaceae > Agapanthus > Agapanthus africanus. Next base: position 218,456,498 of record CM057345.1, on the reverse strand, counting down.
AAAAGCTGTTATTACAAGGACTTTCATCTTTTTGTTTTGCATCGAGGTATTCGGTTATGAATGCCCAGCACCTCAATCGACGAGGCAAGGGCCGAGATCCCCTTATCGGGAGTGACCCCTTGGACAAAAATTTTGCGTCAGGGCAGTAACTTCACCATAGTCGATTATTCTTACTTTGCATCGAGGTATTCATCTTACGAATGCCCAGCACCTCATTCGACGAGGAAAGAGCCAAGATCCCTTCACAGGGAGTGACCTCTTTAGCAAAAGTTTTTCACCACTATGTTTTCAAAAGGTCTATCATGTTCCTCCAACCACATCAAGTTCATTACGTTAACGGGTTTTTCGCCAAAAACTCAGCCGTAGCCCTCCGTCGTTTCAGAAAATTAATACTTAGTATTCGTGCTGTGTTTGTTGATTATTTGTCAAGACACAGTGAACGGTAGCTGAGTAATAATTCTCTGTTGCACTGATAGATGCGATTGGTTAGGACGGTCACATGATTTTGTTGATTATTCATCAAGGATCATGCGGGCGGGTCTAATGCAATCCTGGATAACGACGGGTTGAACTTGACTAGGACCTTTTGATTTGTTGATTATTCGTCAAGGTCGCTTGGGTCCTAGGGGTAAAAACCATATCGGGAGTTTCAAAAGAACTGAAACTTGCAGATTTAGCATACCTTCTGGAGTGTAGTGACTAGAGTGGATTCTATCTAGGTCATCACACAATGATAGTTGGATCCCGATCCCACTGATGAGTTGGATTACTCTCAGGAGATTACTTTCACTTAAACAATCAATGCTATAAACCTAGTAGGTGTCTAGAAAGGTGTTAGCGGGGCTAGCCCCCAGGGAAAAGAGGTTCTTAAATTAAGGAACTTCGCGAAAGCGTTGGAAAACCTCCCTCGAAGTACCAACACTAGCCTGGCTGAAAGGTTAAACAAGTATTGTGACGTGAATTAAATCCCGACTAGTTCTTCTTTTAAAAGGTTTTAAGAAGAATTTGAGGAAACAGTGGGAGACATCCTGGTTAGATAAACTAATAAACCAATCTAATCTTGCAAGAGCGCCCGCTGAGTGTTTCTTTTCTCTCTCTCCAGGTAGCAACCATTTCACGCCCTAATCAAGATATTAAAATGTATCGCTTGACCGATCCGAATTCTTATTCGGGGCTGGGGAACGTTGGTTCAGCTCTAACTTGTGACAACAGTCATAAGTATGAGAAAGGGAAAGGGGGTTGTATGGATTTCCAGGATACCCAGTTGAAGAAGATGCATGGTTTTGCATCTACTTCAGGTGTTCTTGTAATTGAGAACTGTTTTACGGTCAGCCCTACCTCCTGGGTACTTGATACCGGATCAGGATCTCATATCTGTAATTTATTGCAGGGACTGAGAAAAAGTAGGAAAGTTGCACCGGGTGATATGTCGCTCAGAGTAGCGAACGGAGCACAAGTAAATGCGGTATCACCTAGTATTGCCAAATGGCAAGACTATGATTTTGAACGATTGCTACTATGTACCCTCCATGGTTTGCAACATCATATCAGTTTCTTTACTCGATAAAGATGGATATAACTTTGTTCTTGATAGAAATATCATGAACATTTACCTTCATAAGGTACTGGTTGCAGAGGGTACACTGTGTAATGGTATCTACGTTCTAAATCAGAATACAGTTCTCAATATACAAAACACACGCAAGAGGAAGAATTCAGATACGAATGAATCCTACTTGTGGCATTGTAGACTTGGTCATATCGGAGAGAAAAGACTGAGTAAGTTGCATAAAGATGGACTCTTGAATGCGTTCGAGTTTTCATCTTATGAAACTTGTCAGTCTTGTCTCAAAGGGAAGATGACCAAATCTCCGTTTACCGGACATGGAGAAAGAGCAGCAGAGCTCTTGGGACTCGTACATAGTGATGTATGTGGTCCGATGTCTATACATGCAAGGGGTGGGTTCTCCTACTTCATCACATTCACTGACGATCTCTCTAGGTTCGGATATGTGTATCTGATGAAACACAAATCTGAAGCTTTTGAGAAATTCAAGGAATTCTGAAAGGAAGTAGAGACCCAGATTGGCAAAAGTATCAAGATCCTCCGGTCTGATAGAGGAGGGGAGTACTTAAGCACGGAATTCCTAGATTACTTAAAAGAGAATGGTATTCTCTCTCAGCTTACTCCTCCTTATACACCACAGCACAACGGTGTATCGGAGAGGAGGAATCGTACCCTTCTGGATATGGTTCGCTCCATGATGTGTAGTGCTGAGTCACCTCTTTCATTCTGGGGACATGCGCTTCAGACAGCGGCATACCTTTTGAATCAAGTTCCGTCCAAATCAGTGCTTAAAACTCCGTATGAAATATGGAGCAGTAAGAAACCATGTCTTAAGTTTATTAAGATATGGGGTTGTCCGGCCTATGTGAAAACACAGAAACCGGACAAGCTAGAGGCACGATCAGTTCTGTGTAAATTTGTGGGATATCCTAAAGACTCACTAGGATATCTGTTCTACCACACTGAGGAACAGAAGGTGTTTGTATCTCGCCATGCTACCTTCTTAGAAAGGGAGTTTCTTGCAAAAGAAACTAGTGGGAGTTCGGTAGAACTGGAAGAAATTCAGCGACCACAAAATGTAACTGAAAATTTGGAGGAACCGCTAGATTCAATAACCCCAAACGAACCTCAGCCACTCCCCAGATCTGGTAGGATTTCTCATCCGCCCGAGAGATACTACGGTTTTCTCATAGACGGGGATCGAGAGGATTGCATCTTGGAAGAAGATGACCCTACCAGTTTCAGGCAGGCCATTATCAGTAGGGACTCTGATAAGTGGCAGGAAGCAATGCAATACGAAATAGAGTCCATGCACGCCAATAAAGTGTGGACCTTGGATATTGCTCCACCTGGGGTAAAACCCGTTGGATGCAAATGGATCTACAAAAGGAAACTTGGTGTAGATGGGCAGGTGGAAACCTATAAAGCTAGACTCGTTGCAAAAGGTTTTCGTCAAAGACCTGGTTTGGACTATGGCGAAACTTTTTCTCCGGTGGCTATGCTCAAATCCATTCGGATCCTACTTGCCATTGCTGCCTTCCATGACTATGAAATCTGGCAGATGGATGTAAAAACGGCTTTCCTAAACGGTTGTTTGGAAGAGTGCGTTTATATGGATCAGCCAGAAGGTTTCGTAGACAGTGGGAGCAGCGGGAAGGTGTGCAAGTTGCTTAAATCCATTTATGGATTAAAGCAGGCATCGCGGAGCTGGAATGTTTTGATGAGGCAATCAAGGAATTTGATTTCATCAAGAACGAGGATGAACCTTGTGTCTATAAGAAGATTGTAGGACGAACTGTCGTATTCCTAGTCTTGTACGTGGATGACATTCTCTTGATAGGAAATGACATTCCTATGCTACAATTGGTCAAGCTATTTTTGTCACAACGGTTCTCCATGAAGGACCAGGGTGATGCCTCGTACATTCTGGGGATCAAGATCTATAGAGATAGATCCAAAAGACTGCTGGGACTTTCGCAGTCCAGGTACATAGAGACCGTACTAAAGAGATTTAGTATGGAGGATTCCAAGCGCGGTAACATACCCGCATTGCACAGAATTACCCTCTCCAAGAAGATGTCTCCTAAGACTGACGAGGAGAGGGTTCGCATGAGCACTATACCCTACGCTTCGGCGGTAGGATCTATAATGTATGCGATGCTATGTACAAGACCAGATGTAGCTTACACGCTGAGTGCGGTAAGCCGGTATCAGTCAGACCCAGGGGAGGACCACTGGACAGCAGTGAAGAACATTCTCAAGTACCTAAGAAGGACTAAGGAGATGTTCCTGGTTTACGATAATGGAGACCTCAGGGTCGAGTCCTTTACCGATTCAAGCTTCCAGAGTGACAAAGATGACAGCAAGTCTGTCTCGGGTTTTGTGTTTACCCTCAACGGAGGGGCGGTATGTTGGAGGAGTTCCAAGCAGGATACCGTCGCAGACTCGACGATGGAGGCTGAATACATTGCTGCAAGCGATGCCGCAAAAGAGGCGGTCTGGATGAAGAAGTTCATTTGTGAACTTCAGGTGGTTCAGTCCATTGTTGACCCAATACCTTTGTATTGCGATAACAATGGGGCTATAGCTTTAGCGAAGGAACCAAGGTCCCATCAGAAATCCAGGCACATCTTAAGGCGGTATCACCTGATCAGGGAGATCATTGATCGCCAGGAGATCGAGGTGCGGAGAGTGGACACAAAGGACAACACAGCGGACCCATTCACGAAGGCCTTACCCCAGACTCAGTTCGAGCGGCTGATGGAGATGATAGGTCTTCGATACGCCAGTATATGGCATTAGTGCAAGTGGGAGATTGTTAGTGTATATGCCCTAGAGGCCATTACTGTATCATACTAGTATGTATATTACTTGATGGAAGCTTGGGATATTCACAGTTGTACAGACAATATTGCTCAATATAGTAGTATGCTACTTGGTTTGTCTCTGCATTAATGTATACATGTGTGTTTATTTATTATATCACCTATACGCATTAGTAGAGCCCTTAGGATCTTTGCTTGATTACCGGCGTTGTGATCGCGATCACACTCGTGGGGGCTGGGTAATCTACAAGCACATCCTTATACACGTCCCTAGTCGTAGGAGTATCGAGATAGGGCATCGATACTCCGGAGTAGACTAGCGTATGCGCTTCTCATCCCAGCACGGGAGACGGTCTGTCCCACAGCCGTCGGTACGTCGTACTTGAAATAGTATGCGGGTGCTCGTTAGGTTACGAGTACACTGGACAGGACTCGTCGGGAACTGATGGTTGGTATTATACCTATCGTCAGTTATCAGTTCCCAGGTGACATGAGTACAGCTTAGTCCGCTGACTTGACACTGTCACTTCGCTTCGAGTGTGTTCCCACTATTCTTTGATTACTACCCTACCACGGCTCTACTGAGTCGTGCAAACAGGTAGTAGTAGGGAGCAGTCCCGAAGCACTTGGAGGCAGTGACGGTTAGACAGGATTCGTCTCTTCCGGTATTGGGGGTTGACATCGCGCTGTGTCTAGGAGAGCCATTACACGAGTAGTCCCTGGCCAGGGCAAGCGAGATATACTGGTAGGTTTCCAGTGTTATCTCAGGGTGTTCTGGGCTTCACTCCGACACGACTTATACCGCTATTAGGGGACTGACGTTTACCGCCCCCCTAGGCCCGCTATGCGATGTATCAGACGATCAGACCGGACTGTACGGAGATTGTCACATACAGACTCGGTAGGAGTTCAGATGGGTTTACCTCATCGGCCTTCTTTTCTACATCTACCTGGGGACCGTTACGCACAGCTAGTGCCGCTTGCGGTCTGTGGTTAAACCCACTGCCAGCGTAGTGTCGAGTCTTTAGAGTCCCACACAGAGAGTTTCCCTGCACTAAGCGAAACGTGTAGAGGCCGTATGGTTTTACGGCAGGGCTACGATCACTTACGTATACTTGTATGCGTATGGTGTTCGGGCAGGCAATACTAGTGGGTTTTGGTTTAAGCCGGATCCTAGTATTGTACGGATGGATTTGTTTTGTCTTCTGTGCATCCGCATTCTACGGAATACGGATGCAGGTGTGTATGCACAGTTTTCGGGAGCGTTGAAGGAGGAGGTGCCTCATTAGGGTTTTGGCAGTTGGTTCGGCCAAAACCGTTATGCGGCAGGCTCATTAGGGTTTTGACAGTTGATTTGGTCAAAACCATTTTGAGGCGGACTCATTAGGGTTTTGACAGTTCGTTTGGTCAAAACCATTATGAGCCGCGGACATCATTTACTAATCCTATTAGTGATAATTTTATGATGGCTAATTGCATTGACCATTTGACCCTGTTGACCTCTCTTGACTTTGTTGACCGGTTGACCATGTTGACCATTGACTTTCAAGAGGGATCTACACTCTTCTTTTCTTTTTCTCTTTCTTTTGGATTATGATAATGGTTATTTCAATGTAGCCATCAAACTTTATCTTGATGGGATTAGTAATGATGTTGTTTTTACATTATTGCAACCATGGTTACTTTTCCTTTGTATTGTAATTCATTTCTCACTCTCTCTCTTGTTTTTTCAAGTGAGAAGAAAAGAAAAGCTCCATGGTTGCTAACCTTCCTCCTTCTTCTTCTTCCTCCTCTTGTTTTGATCTTTTGATCTCATGTGTTGAGAGATAAAGATTTCACAAAGACAAATCCATCCCTTCATCACTTCTACACAACCTAGGGCTTTTAGACTAGCAATCTCTTTGCCCTAGTTATCTCGGCTCGAGGTGGAGCTCGGTGCACATCTCTCGGGTGGATCGTCTACGACTCAAGGAGGCCGCGGAGGTGACCAAAGTCCGGATCAAGCCTCGGAGCAAGCAAGGAGAAGAACAACAAGAAGAGAAGGAGTTCAAGTTGAGGTATAACCCCTAACCGAGTAGATAGATCTCTAGTTAGGATGCTAGTGTATTGTTTAGCAAAGATCCGGCTTTTACAGTCCATGTTACAAAGTTTAGAAAAAATTTTGTCTTACCGTTTCCGCAACCCCGAAAGTACCGGGAGAGGTAACGTGGACCTAACAAAAACTTGGGTGTTTGACTGTTCGATCGGAAAGTTTAACATTTTCTATTTATCTGGAATGTGATACAATACTTGGAATCCATAAGTAGTTATGAGATAACTAATATGAATGATATAAACATAGCAGTTTAGTCTCACTTGATCGGTTACCACGGAATTTTGATGCGATCAAAAGTCCATCGCAATCACGTAGCGTACGCAGATACTCGCCGGGTAAACTTAATAGACAACCTCACTCCATAGCCCCGACCAAGTGACTGTAGGAGAACCCCGTCGCAGAAAGCATCCGTTCGGGTGCTTGCGGCAGCGGTGTTCCACCTTGGTGCACTTCGTCAACGATATCGGGGGTGCGGCCGTTTACTAAAGTTTGCGACGAGTATTCGATCAGGATGTCGGGAATCTTGTTGTATTGCCCGACTTGATATTGAAAAGAGTTTTCGATTTTGAGACTAAAATGCGGGGTTTATAATTGTTAGACATGCGATGTCTAAGTAATTCATTTGATTAGGCATGTGATGTCTAAGGAGGTTGCGGATTCCAACTGTTGTAGTTTTACACTTTCTTTTCTGTGACCGTAAGTGTAATATGTGATATCGCCGGTTTCATTGCTATATGTCAACGACAATTGGGATACGCATGTTTACTTACGTTGATGGCATGTGATGTTATGTGTTGCTGGATATGTTATATTGGATCGTCGTGTTTGAATAGCCGGGGGTTTTTATGTGAGATGAGTGTTTTTCATTTTCATTCATGTAAAAACTTGTATGTAATATTCTTTTTTTAGGACACTTCCAGGTTGCGGAAGATGTCACCCTTTGTATATTATTTACTTTTCCGCACTAGGATAGACCCAAAGAGGAGGGCACAAGTAACCGGGTTCTAGGGTCCAATGGGAGACCAACTTGAGGAGTCGAGTCCGGGTCTCCTAACCCTAGAATTGGTAGGGTTGCTTGCCGCTCTCGTAGGGGTCTAGGGGTATGGGATTGGCTATTCATCACGACCGTGGAATCTGTGTTTTATACTGGCTCGTATTGAAAACACGGAAGTCCTAGTATATCCAATATTTCATATGTTTCTTCTGCTGCGATATCTGTGATGTGATCATGTGATGTTCTATGATAGATACAGTATATAGTATATATGATATATTATATAGACGTTACTTATGTTTTACACCCGCGCTAGCCCTGCCCCGCTCTGCCGTTAGTTACCTAACCTAACGGTGCACGAGGGGACATCGAGGCGAATGCGGATGGCATAAGTGTACGCCGTATTTATCTGTGATGTTTAGGTATTTAAATAATGGGACTTCATTAATGTGATTAATGAAATAAAAGAAACCTAAAGATGTTGTAGAATTGAATTTCAGAAATAAAACAGGTAGCTACAGTTCTTGCTTTGCATAGCGGTATATATGATATATCCTGCACCTTATTCGATAAGGAAAGGACCGAGATCCCTTCACCGGGAGTGACTCCGTTAGCAATAACTGGCAGATGCTACACACTCGGTTTGTCTTTTGATTGCCTTTAAGAGTTCTGCTTTGCACAGTGATATATATGATATATCCCGCACCTCATTCGACGAGGAAAGGACCGACGATCCCTTCACCGGGAGTGACTCCTTTAGCAAAACTAGAAAAGCCTCAAAAACACTCCATTTCAAAATTCATTCGATCCTTCAACGATATCAAGTTCATTACGCAATAGGTTTTCAGAAAAACCTGTCGTAGCCCTCCATCATTTCAGATAAGTCCTACTTAGTATTCGTGCTACGTTTGTTGACCTCCGTCAAGGCGTAGTGTGCGGTAGCTAACTAGTATTTATCTGCTTATGCATATGATGCAGATTGGATTAGGGTAGTCGTGCGGCCTTGTTGACCTCCGTCAAGGGTCGTGCGGGTAGGTTTAATTCGATCAAGAAATGACGGGTTGAACTTGACTAGTAGCCTATGGTTTGTTGACCTCCGTCAAGGTCATAGGACGCTAGGGGCAAAATATTATCGGGAATTTCTAGTGTTGAAATTTGCAATGAGATTGCATACCTTCTATGTGATAGTTGGATCCCGATACCCGCTGCGAGTAATTGTTACTCCTGAGAGAGTTTTACACATTAAAATTAGCCGATCAAGTAGGTGTCTAGAAAGGTGTCAACGGGGTTACGCCTCTGGGAAAACGAGGTTTACATTAATTAGGTTCGTGCGAAAGCACGGGGGACCTCCCTCAAAGTACCGACACTAGCCTGGCTGAAAGATTGGCGAACTTGTAGTGTGTAATTAATCCCGGCTAGTCTTTCCTTTTAGGGTTTGAAGGAAGATTTGATAAAAACAGTGGGAGCCATCCTGATTAGATAAAATAATAACCAATCTATTCTTGCAAGAGCGCACGCTGAGTGTTTTCCTCTCTCTCTCTCCAGGTAGCGACCATATCACGCCTTAATCAAGATAATAATACGGATGTATTGACTTAACCCGCTTGTTATACTGAGCTGGGGAACGTTGGTCCCGCTCCAACTTATAATTGTTATATGACAGAGCAGGAAATAGGGGATTACCAGAATTCCCGTGCCACCCAAACGAAGAGAGTGCATGCTGATGCATCATCTTCGGGTGTGTTCTTTACAGAGAACTGTTTCTCAGTATCCTTTACGTCCTGGGTATGTGATACCGGATCAGGATCCCGCAAATGTAATTTGTTACATAGGCTACAGATAGGTAAAGAACTGAGATCGGGTGATAAGTTTCATGAGACAGAAAAAGGGGCAAGTGTTGCAGCCAAGTCTGTTGGTCACTGTCACCCTGTATTCCGAATACATTGATTCTGAACGAATGTTATTAGATACCGAACCTGATATACAAAATCATATCAGTCTCTTTATTATTAAAGAAATGATAAAATTTTGTATTGTTGGATAATGTTTTGAACATTTCCTATATCAAAAGTTGATCGGTTCAGGCACGTTATCTAAAAGCATTGATGTTCTAAATCAAACTACAGTTCTTAGTATACGGAACACACACAAGAGAAAGAGTTCAGAAATGAACGGATCTTTCTTGAGGTATTGTAGACTAGGTCATATCAATGCGACCCGACTAGCTAAGTTGCACATAGATGCATATTTAAATCTGTTTGAATTTACATCTTGTGAAACTTGCCAGTCATGTCACAGAGATAAGATGACCATAGCTCTGTTTACTGGAAACAGAGAAAGAGTTAGTGAACTCTTGGGACTGATACATGATGATGTATGTAAGGTCCCCTGTCTACATATGCCAGGACTGGTTCATTGTACTTCGTTACATTCTCTGATAATCTCTCAAGATTCAGACATATGTTCCTGTTGAAACACAAGTCCGAACCTTTTGAGATATTCACAGAATATGATTTAGAAGTAGAAAACCAAAACACGGGTATAAGTATTATGTCCTTTGATGAGATCGAGGAGGAGAATACTTGAGCACGGAAATCCTGGATTATTCTAAAGGAGAATGAAACTCTCTCTCAGCATTACTCCTCCGTATACACCATAGCACGATGGTATATCGGGGCGGAACAATCACACCCTATATGATATGGTGCGCTCTATTATGAGTACTACTGAGTTTCCTATTTCCTTTTGGGAGTTATGCACTTATGAAGCTGCATACCTATTGAATAGGGTTCCGATCAAATCAGTTGCCTACCACTTCATATGTGATATGGAAAGGGAAGAGCCCATATCTTAAGTTAGTTAAGATTTAGGGTTGTCCGGCCTATGTCTAAAAGCAAAATCCGGACAAGCTCGAGGCAAGGTCTGTTATGTAGAACTGGAAATGTTCCAGCCATACAAACTGCAGCTGATGATTTGATAGAACCAAAGGATTCAGTAGATTCCAACGAACCTCAGCCTCTCCGCCGATCTAGTAGGGTTTCTCACCCACCTGAGAGATACTTCGGTTACTCTAAGACAGTGGGAGCGAGGATGGCATCATGAGATGATGACCCAACTAGTTTCGAGCAGGCCATCGAGAGTAGGGACTCTATAAGAATGGCTGGATACTTAGCGATCTGAGATGGAATCCATGTACACCAACAAAGTATGGACTTTAGTTGCTATATCTGAAGGGTTAAATCCCCATCAGGAGCAAGTATATCTTGAGAAGATTACTTGGTGTAGTTGGAAAAGTTGAGACTTTCAAAGCTAGACATGTTAAAGGTTTTCATCATCGACCAGGCGTGGATAATGATGAATCCTTTTTCAGTGGCTATGCTTAAGTCCATCCAGATCCTACTTGCCACGGCTACAAACCATGACTACGATATCTAGCGGTTGGGTGTCATGACTGCTTTTCTAAATGATGTTTTAGAAAAGGGCGTCTATAAGTACACAGCCAGAGGGCTTCGTAGACAGTGGGAGCAGCGGAAACGTGTAAAAGATGCTTTATAGGATAAAGCAGGCATCGCGGAGTTGGAACGTCTGTTTTGATTAAGTAGTTAAAGAGTTTGACATCATCAAAATGGTAGATGAACCTTGTATAAACAAAAAGGTAGTAGGGAGTATTGTGACGATCCTCGTAGAGTACGTGGATGACATACTCTTGATAGGGAAGAAGTTTCCTATGCTACGCTCGATCAATCTCCGCTTATCACAATGATTCTCCACATAGGATCAAAGTGATACCTACTAAATCCTGGGTTTTTGGATCTATGAGATAGATCTAAATGGATGTTAGGATACTCACTAGTTGTAGTGAGATGGTATCAGTTGATCCTGGGGAAAATCACTGGAAGTGTTCCAAGGTGATAAAGACGACTGAATGTCAGTCACAGGCATTGTCGTTACCCTCTATCGAGGGACGGTATGTTGGAAGAGTTCCAAGCTAGATACCGTGACATACTAGACGATATAGGCAGGATACATCGCTACTAAAGATGCCACCAAAGAGGCTGTTTGGGTGTATATTGGTTCATGAGATGAACTACGTTCCTACCATTGTGAGACAATGGAGTTGTGGCTTATGCCAAGGAACGCCGGTCCTATCAGTGATCCAGACATATTCTAAGGCAGTATCACCTGATCATGGAGATGGTTGATCTCCAAGGAGATCGAGGTTAGGAGAGTAGACTCAGAGGACAACACAGCGGATCCACTCACAAAGGCCTTTTCCCAGAGAGAGACTTTTATGGGATGGTTGAGTATGAGATACTACAACCACTGCTATCAGATGGCCCTAGTGCAAGTGGGAGATTGTTAGTTATATGTATGCCCTAGAGGCCATTACTATATATAGGATGTATATTGTAGTGGATGCTTGGACATATATAGGGAGGACTTTCTTGCTCGACATGATAGTATGCTATCTGGTTGATCTTTACCTTAACGTGTATACTGATTGTCTCTCTGTTATATGTTGGTAAAGCCCTTAGGATGTGTACTTGACTACCTGGACTATGATGCGGATCATACTAGTGGGGACAGAGTAGTCCATAAGTATATCCTTCAAGGTCCCTAGTCGTGGGTGTATCGAGACGGGGCATCGATATACCAGAGTAGACTAGCGTATACCTTCTCGACCCATACAGATGGGCGATGGATGATCCCATATCCATTGGTGTTTGACATCAGAGATGATATACGGGTGCTCAGTGGAGACTGGGTACACTGGACGGACTCGCCGAGAACTCCCAGATGGTATTATACCTTACGTCAGATGGCAGTTCTCTGGTGACACTGGTACAGAGTAGTCTGTTGACCCGAGATCATCATAGAGTCTTGTGTGGTTCCCACTGTGCTTTGATTTCCACCTTACCACGTCCAAGAGGGCGTGCAAAACGGTGGTTTTTGGGTACAGTCCCGAATCATATGGAGGCAATGAGCGATAGGAGGGGATTCGTCTCTCCCGGTATAGGGGGTTGATGTTGCGCTGTGTTCGATTGGCTATAACCGGAAATCCCTGGCCAGGGTTGCTGAGATTTACTGGTAAGTGTTACCTGTAGTTTCTCGAACTGTTATAGACCTCATATCGACACGACTTATCGAGCTATTGGGGTCTGACGTTTACCACCCCTAGGCGAGATATGCGACATATCAGACGACGAGACCGGACTGTACGGTAAGTGTTACTGGTTGGATTCACAGGAGTGTGAGCGGGCTTGCTCGTCGATCTTCTGATCACTCAATACCCGGGTGGCCGTTACGTTTAGCAGACCGCTTGCGGCTTGTGGGTGTTTGATATGATCATCACCTACTGCCGGCGTATTGACGAGTCTTTAGAGTCCTACACAGAGGTTTCCTGGCTCAAGCAAAACGAAATAGGAGCGCATATGAGATATGTGCGGGACCGAGAATAATGCGTGTATGTGATACCGTATTCTATTCTCGTGATGAATGTATCGATTGGTTGTATGCGATATAACCTAGTTATCGAATCAAGGATTGATTCGATAAGCCGATACATTGGATATTAGTCGGTTATATGCGATATGACCGGATCGTTAAATCAAGTGTTGATTTAATGATTTAATGTATAATTATATATTTGATATATTACTTAATGTGCACATTGTATATGTGATATATTTTTGTGCACTTGCTTGTACCATGTTTGATGATACATGTATGTTTGGGTGTATGTTTAGATTAAACCATGGTTATGTAATGGTTAGGGTTTTGTTTTTATTTATCTATTCATTTATTTATTTATTTCTATGGCATAAAAGAGAAAATGGTGGCTTTCTTTGTTTGATGTTGAAGCTTCATGAAGCTTTGACTAAGTCACCATTTTTTGTCTTCATGCTTAACCCTAACCATTCACCTAACCCTAGTTTACTCTCTACACTTGACCATGGTTAGAGTATGATAAGTATTCCTTTTATTTTCTATTTTAGAGAATACTTATCATATTCTATCATCTTCTTCTTCTTCTTCAAGAAGAAACCTTGGCTTCATCAATGGCAACTTGAGAAAAAGAGTGAGAAATCCAATTCTAAAGTGAACCCACTTCCTATTTCTTCATCCTCTACCACTTGCCAAGTAGTATAGGGTGTTTTCTTCATAAGTTTCATGGCTTAGTGAAGTTGGAGCTTGATCTAGTGTTGCCTCGACGTAGATCATCTTCGGCATCGAAGCCGACGACCAAGCCCGCCCATTTCTCCGATGAAGCCGACGCTAGAGCCCGGGATTCGATTTGGACAGCGAGGGACGTCATCACGGAGCCTAGGAGGTGGAGGACCGGATCTACAAAGGTTGTAGCTTCTTTCCTTTAAGTTAAAAGTTGTTTACTTGCATCGCATCACCTATAAATCTAGTTAACGATCCATATTAGGGTTTCTCGGCACTTGTAAAATTTGAATTTGGCATGGTTGATGCCTTGTGAGACCTCATTAGCATGCCTAGGAACCCTACAAAAACACCCTGAGAAACTACAGGAGTACCTACCAGTAAATCTCGCTTCCCTTGGCCAAGGACTTTGTGTAATGGCCTTCCGAACACAGCGCTATATCAACCCCCAATACCGGGAGAGACGAATCCTATCTAACCACCACTGCCTCCATGTGCTTCGGGACTGCACCCAATTACTACCAGTTTGCACGACTCCTTTGAGCCATGGTAGGGTAGTGATCAAAGTACTGTGAGAACACACTCGAGGCGAAGTAACAGTGTCAAGTCGACAGACTAAGCTGTATTCATGTCACCTGGGAACTGCTACCTGACGATAGGTATAATACTCACCAACAGTTCCCGACGAGTCCTGTCCAATGTACTCATAACCTAATGAGCACCTGCATACTATCTCCAGTGGAGTATCGATGCCCCGTCTCGATAATCCTATGAGTAGGGACCTGAATAAGATGTGCTTAAAGATTATCCATCCCCTACCAGTGTGACTGCCATTACAACGCTGGTAATCAAGCAAAGATCCTAAGGGCTCTACCAATATGTATAAGTGATATGCTAAAAGAAACACATGCACATATTGAGGTTGAAACAAACCAGGTAGCTGTAACGTTTTAGAAATAGTTTTGCGAATTTTTCCGTTTTAGGGTAAAATATTCGGTGTTTTCCGTTTTAACCCGATTGTGGTCAAACTTCTATATAGACTTGTCGGCACCTAGTTTAGCTAGAATGAAGCTAGTGCGCGAGCTCTGGGGGTCAATGGGAAGTTTTGGTTCACATAGAATTTTTCCCAAATTAAATATTATTTTAAGTTGTTATTTATGCATTTAATTATTGGTTAAGGTTTGTGTTTCATTTTTTTTGCCAAATTTTCTTCATCATTTGCTTTGGCCGAATCTTCTAGTGGAGTGGGGATTTTGTAATTGATAGTGAGTCATTGTGTGAGTCATGGGTTGAGGTGGCTTTGCATTCAATGATCATTGTCTTGCTTAAGATTTTTTCATGAGGATATTTGGATAGATATTATGTGTTGACATTCCTTTTGATCACCTCTTGAAGCTAATGGTCACACCCCCCCCCATCATTTCGCAGTGAAGGTTTTCCTTTATATATGGTCGAGACCAATTGTGTGCAGGGGCTTAATTTTTTTGTTTCTTCATGGGACAAAATTTCCTTTGAAATCCATAGCTCATTTTCATCACAACTCCATTTTGGCAACTTCTTTTGCCTTCGCCCGATTCGTTGGGTGCCTTGAGGTAAAGTATTCTATATTCTCTCTACTTCAATCTTGGGCTTGTCGGCTATCAAACTTGAGTTTCAAATCAAATTTAGAGGTATATAACCCTAACCTTAATCTCTTTGTTGTTCTAATATTTTAATTAGCTTTTTAGTTGTTAAAATTAAGCTATTTAATTGCATGTTTGAAATTCTAGAAATGGTTTTAAATAATTAATTATGATTTTGATTAGTGAATAGGTTAATTGTTAGTTTTAATCAAAAGAAAACATAACCTACTTTCTAGATTTGTTAAATGATATTTTTCCTAATTATCTAATTAGTCTAATTACAAACTAGACCTTTACTAAATCCTAATTAAGTGAGATTAAAATTCTAGTAAGGGTTTGTATGATTTAATCTTGCTAATTAGTGATGTTTGTAAATTCTAGCTTGGTAAAAGGTAGTAGTTTGGTGCTAAAATGATATATATTGCTTAGTAGGTTTCAGTGAATTTTAGACGTGGGTTTCTTATGACGTTGCGACGTTAATTATATTGATTCCGCGCTATATCTTGTGTTGTAAATGCGCGATCGGTACGATCAGGGTCTAGGCTTGGTAGTTGTGTCGCTTTGTGTTCCTAGCTAGGGTCGTGCCGATGTCGTTCGTATCTTCGTGTAGTTTTTGCTCTTGAGTTGGTTTCGTAGTGTCGCTATGCGCGTTAGCCACTTGACGAACACTTGAGAGTATGATTGGAGTTGGTGCGTCGGTCAAACGTAGTTTGTACGTGTTATTGGTCGATTGCTAATAAATACTTATTATATTGTTATTTGCTTTCAGGATCGCAGGCGAGGACTTCGGGCGCTGCGAACAGTGGAAAGCGAGTAGTTGGCTTTACTTAGCCAGGAACGTTGGTGAGTAGATTTAACAACTACAGGGGAATCGCCCGCATGGCGTTATGCGTCTGGGCTAGAGATGTTATGTTATTGTCGCATATTCTATTTCATATATAGAGTTGCGCATACATATTATTGCTTAGTTATTGTTGTGCTTGGACTAGTACCCTTAAGACACTGCACTATTATTGATGGCTTATGTTGCACGAGCACTGATTGTATGACATACACACCGTCAAGAATTGCCATGACATACACAACACCCATACTTATATGATATTATTTGGTTAGGGACTTTGAGACATTGATTTATATTCCTTTATGCATATGACATCTAACATACCTGTATACCTACATGCTTACACATATGCCTTGACATGCTTACATGCTAGTTACCTGTACACCTATAGGGTATTGTACCATTAGCGATAGGTACATACACACATAATGATATGGCTACATGTTTACCTTTATTTTGATGTTATATAAACTTAGAGAAATTAGGAACCGCATGATATTTATATTAACTTGTTGCAGTTAAATAGCGGCTTTTCCTTTATAAGCTCGCATTTCAGTTTTATGTTGCGTATATTATATTCATGGATTTTAGCATGGAGATATGGATTTTGCATGATGTTTTCTAGATTTGAGGACCGTGAGAGTTCATGAAATTATGTATTATTTGAAAAACCCGGTTCCTCTTGATATGATATTTTTGCATCCACCATGAGTTTTGTCGGTTCTGATATATATATATACCCCATGCGAGGAGGGGTCGAGGCTGCGTGCGGGACATGGTGGGGCCCGGAGGTACCCCGGGGCAAGACTGTCGACGGTACATGCCGATGCGCCTGACAGGGGAACCATACCTACCGGTGATAGTAATTGGACTCGATGTATATCTGGGGGATATCGATCGAGGTTATTTACGCACATGCCTTGCAGATTGCGGGTGGTGCTTACCCAGGTTCATAGGATGTACGTACATGACACCGGAGGGCCAGACTTAGGTGATGGCGCCTTAGATTTGAGTATTTTGTGTCGATGCTAGACACTTGTTTTCATGATGTTTTAGGGTGTAGATGTAGGACACTCAGGTTTCATTAGACATACTCGATATTGGATACTGGTTATATGAGATTTACTTGATATTGGACACTCAGGATATATGATAATTGTTGGAGATAGTGCCCTCAGAGTCAATTATTGGATCGCAGGTACGTGATTGCAATGATTGCGAAGGACCTATACCGGTAGGACAATCTTACTCAAGATGATAGTATGCTATCTGGTTTGCCTTTATCAGTCGTGTACATGTTCAGGTGACTGATTACATGTCACACTTTGATAGAGCCCTTAGGATCTTGCTTTACTACCAACTGTATGATGGCGATCATATACGTGAGAGTTGGATAGTTTATACGCATATCCTTAATTGTGGTCCCTAGTCGTGGGAGTTTCGAGACAGGGCATCGATACTCCGGAGTAGACTAGTGTATACAGTCGAGACCCCGACGAGGGGCGGTGGCCGGTCTCACAAGCTACTGGTGTCAGTTGGATCACCTAAGATGTATACAGGTGCTCATTGGGTTATGAGTACACCGGACAGGACTCGCCGGGAACCTGCTAGTTGGTATTATACATATCGTCAGATAGCAGTTCCCTGGTGACATGTGTACAGGTTAGTTCATCGACCTGAGGTCGTCATTTGTCTCGTGTGAGTTCCCACTGTGCTTTGATTTCTACCCTACCACGGCTCAAAGGAGTCGTGCAAACAGGTAGCTTTTGGGTACAGTCCCGAGCCATATGGAGGCACGTGAGCGGATCGGCAGAGGATTCGTCTCTCCCGGTATTGGGGGAGAGATCGTGCTGTGTCTAGGAGAGCCATTACACATAGCCCACGGCCGTGGCAGGAGATTTACTGGTAGGTACTCCAGTAGTATCTCAGGGTGTTATTAGGCTACACTCCGACACGACTTATACTGCTATTGGGGGACTGACGTTACTAGCCCCCTAGGCAGATATTGTTAGTTATATGTATGCCCTAGAGGCCATTACTGTACATACGATGTATATTGTAGTGGATGCTAGGACATATATAGGGAGGACTTTCTTGCTCGACATGATAGTATGCTATCTGGTTGTACTTTATCTTAACATGTACTCTGATTGTCTCTATATTACATGTTGATAAAGCCCTTAAGATATATACTCGACTACTGGGACTATGATGAGATCATACTAGTGGGGCCACGGTAGTCGACGAGTACATCCTATAACTGTTTCTAGTCGAGGGTGTATGGAGACAGGGCATCGATGCACCAGAGTAGACTAGCGTATACGCATCTTGACCCATATGATGGGCGATGGATGATCCCATATCCATCGGTGTTTGACATCAAGGATGGTGTACGGGTGCTCAGTAGAGACTGGGTACACTGGACGGACTCGCCGAGAACTCCCAGATGGTATTATACCATACGTCAGATGGCAGTTCTCCGGTGACACTGGTACAGAGTAGTCTGTTGACCCGAGATCGTCATAGAGTCTTGTGTGGTTCCCACTGTGCTTTGATTTCCATCATACCACGTCCAAGAGGGCGTGCAAAAAGGTGGCTTTTGGGTACAGTCCCGAATCACATGGAGGCAATGAGCGATAGGAGGGGATTCGTCTCTCCCGGTATAGGGAGTTGATGTTGTGCTGTGTTCGATTGGCTATAACCGGAAATCCTTGGCCAGGGTTGCTGAGATTTACTGGTAAGTGTTATCGGTAGTTTCTCGAACTGTTATAGACCTCAAATCGACACGACTTATCAAGCTACTGGGGTCTGACGTTTACCACCCCTAGGCGAGATATGCAACATATCAGACGACGAGACCGGACTGTACGGGAGTGTTACTGTTTGGATTCGCAGGAGAATGTACAGGCTTGCTTGTTGATCTTCTGAGCGCTCAATACCTGGGTAGCTGTTACGTTTAGCTGACCGCTTGCAGCTTGTGGGTGTTTGATATGATCATCACCTACTGCCGGCGTATTGACGATTCTTTAGAGTCCTACACAGAGGTTTCTTGACTCAGGCAAAACGGAGTAGGAGCACATATGTGATATGTGCGGGACCGAGGATAATGCGATATGTGATACCGTATTATATTCTCGCGATATTTGATATCAGCCGGGTCACCGGATCAAGTGTTGATTCGATGAATCGGTACGGATAAATATTAGTCGGTTATATGCGATATAGCCGGATTGTCGGATCAAGTGTTGATTCGATAATTTAATGTATAATAATATATATGATATATTAAATTACATTAACTAATATTAGCTCACTAAAAGATTCTTTTTCTCACTCGGGTAATACATTGATTTATATGCGATATATGTTAATTGTATTATTTTATTTGGTTACAATAAATATTATATATGTGATATATAATATTGTAACATGATATGATAATTAATGCAACATGTTTAGTAGAGATTAAACAAGATTAGGGTTTGATTTGGGTTAATGGTTTCTAGATGATTCTAGAAGGTTTTTGTTTTGTCATGATAAAGATATTTTCAAGTGAGTCATGCTTTAACCCAACCCAAACCCTAACCCTAGTTAATTCTCTACAATGGTTAAGTGAACCATGGTTGCATAATTGATCATTATCTCCTTTTCCTATTCATCACAAAAGGATTAACAAATATTGTTCATCTTCTTCCTTCATTCTTTCATGAAAAACCTTGCTTGATTTTTCAAAAGTGATGAATAAATATGAGAAAAAGATAAATAAAGAGAGCAAAAATCCTACTTCATCATCCTCATCTTCCCTTGCCATTTAGATGAGGGTGTTCACATCATTTCATGAGTGTTAGCTTGTGTTAAAGAAACTTCAAGGTAGATCATCTTAGTATCGAAGATCGGAAGCAAAGGTTGCGTCTTTCTCTTCGTGGAACCTCTCGAGAGTCCGGATCCCGATGATCGCAGCGAAGGGACCACAACACGGAGCATATGAAGTGAAGGACCGGATCTACAAAGGTTGTAATCCCTCTCACTTAGTGTTAAAATGTTTAGCATGTTAGTTTTCGCCTAATCTCTAGTTTAAAGTTCCGTATTCGGGTTGTTCGGCACGGCTAAATTTTTATTCGGGCATGGTTGATGCCTCGTAGACCCTTGTGCGCGTGCCTAGCAACCCTACAGTGGTATCAGAGCCAAGCTAGAGCTTTAGGCGAAGTCTAGACGAAGTTTGAAGTCCGATCGAACCAAAACCCTAACCCGAAACATGCTCTCTGGAAATTTTCTAAAAATTGGGATTTTTCCACATTAAAAATATCCAAAAATTACAGCAGGTAATTATAAGAACTACTGTGAAGCACGTGAGTGTAAGTCGCCCAAAGAGGCGCGGAACCGCGGCCCCACCCCAGCATGTGCGGCGTTTCCGCGGCCACATGGTCGATTCTTGGCACGTGGTTTTCACAGTAACTCCTATTTTGTAATGTTGTATTTTCTGGGAATTTTTAATATTTATTCAACTGTTGAATTTTCTGGGGTTGTTTAGGGATTCGATGATTCGATCGGATTATCAGATTTTGTCTATGTGTTTTGTCCGGATAACTTTTAGAAACTGTTAAAAATTTCGAACGGATATCAATAACTCACTTTTTCCCCTGTCGGAAATTTTTTCAAAAGTTGGATTTTTTCTCGTGTTTAAGAATGTTCTAAGTCGTGCAAGTAACTCGGTGGACCCTCTAGAAGACAACAAACCTTAACTCGATTATGTGACCGTCTTGAACTGCCTTTTGAACCTTAGGGTTTGGGGCAGTACGGCGTGCCACATGTGAGGCGTTGGCTTGACCCTTCTACGGCTGGACCATTGGTACTATGGCATGTAATGAATGTTTTTAAACTGATTTCAAGTGTTGAGATATATTGGGGAAATCTTGGGTGCTTGATGATTCGATCGGAAAGTTTAACTTTTTCTATTTATCTGGAATGTGATACAATATTTGGAATCCACAGGTAGTTATTGTAGGGTTCCTAGGCACTCTAGTTAAGTCTCACAAGTGATCAAACATGCACAAATAAAAATTTACGGGTGCCTACAAACCCGACTACGGATCGTTTACTAGATATTTAGGCGAAACATGCTAACTAGTTAACATTTTAACTAAGGGAACGGACATACAACCTTTGTAGATCCGGTCCACCACCTCCACGGCTCCGCAACGAGGTCCCCTCCGCTGTCCAAAATAAATCCGGAACTCAAGTGTCGGCTTCGTCGAAGAAATGGGCGGGCTTGATCGTCGGTTCGATGCCGAAGATGATCTACGTCGAGGCATCGCTAGAACAAGCTCCAACTTCACCAAGTCGGAAAAACTTGTGAAGGAAACACCCTATACTATTTGGCAATAGGTAGAGGATGAAGAAATAGGAAGTGGGTAAACTTTAGTTTTGGATTTCTCACTCATATGCATCAATTACCATTGATGGAGGTGAACTTTCTTCACTTGAAGGAAGAAGAAGAAGAAGCTCAAATATTATGATAAGAATAATAGAATAGAATAGAAAAAATCAATCCTTATCATATTTGAACCATAGTAAAGTGTAGAGAGTTAACCAAGGTTAGTGAGTGGTTAGGGTTTGAGATAAAAACAAAATGGTAACCTTTGGTCAAAGCTTCATGAAGCTTCATTAAGTTTCATGAAAGAATGAAAGCTAACCATTTTGTTTCTTTCTCATTATGCTTATTATAAATACCAAAATGAATAAAACAAATAAATAAAGGAATAAGCAAATAGTAAACCCTAATGATTTCATTTACCAAGGTTTAACTCTTTACACTTAACAAAAAAGATATGTATCATCAAACATGATACAAGCTAGTGCACAATATCATATCGCATATGCAATGCGCACATCCAAGTGAGAAAATCCATTTAAAGTGAACCATTACTAGTTAATGCAAAGTAATATATCAAATATATAATTATACATTAAATCATTAAATCAACACTTGATTCAATGATCCGGTCATGTCGCATATAACCGGCCAGTATCCTATGTATCGGCTTATCGAATCAATCCTTGATTCGATAACTAGGTTATATCGCATATAACCAATCGATACACAGATCACGAGAATGGAATACGGTATCACATACACGCATTATTCTCGGTCCCGCACATATCTCATATGCGCTCCTATTTCGTTTCGCTTGAGCCAGGAAACCTCTGTGTAGGACTCTAAAGACTCGTCAATACGCCGGCAGCAGATGATGATCATATCAAACACCCACAAGCCGCAAGCGGTCTGCCAAACGTAATGGACACCCGGGTATTGAGCGATCAGAAGATCGACGAGCAAGCCCGCTCACACTCCTGCGAATCCGACCAGTAACACTACCGTATAGTCCGGTCTGTTCGTCTGATATGTCGCATATCTCGCCTAGGGGTGGTAAACGTCAGACCCCAATAGCTCGATAAGTCATGCCGACGTAGGGTCCATAACATTCGTGAAACTATTGATAACACTTACCAGTATATCACTGCAACCCTGGCCAGGGATTTCCTGTTATGGCCAGTCGAGCATAGCACAACATCAACCCCCAATACTGGGAGAGACGAATCCCCTCCTATCGCTCATTGCCTCCATGTGAATCGGGACTGTACCCAAAAACCACCTGTTTGCACAACTCAGTAGAGCCGTGGTAGGGTGGAAATCAAAGCACAGTGGGAGACACACAAGACTCTATGACGACCTCGGGTCAACAGACTAAGCTGTACCAGTGTCACCAGAGAACTGCCATCTGACGTGAGGTATAATACCATCTGGGAGTTCTCGGCGAGTCCGTTCAGTGTACCCAGTCTCCACTGAGCACCCGCATACCATCTTCGATGTCAAACACCAATGGATATGGGATCATCCATCGCCCATCGCATGGGTCGAGAAGATATGCGCTAGTCTACTCTGGAATATCGATGCCCCGTCTCGATATTCCCTCGACTAGGAACTTTTCAAGGATGTACTCATGGACTACTCAGGCCCCATTAGTATGATCTACATCATAGCCCTGGAAGTCGAGCACACATTCTAAGGGCTTTATCAACATGTAATCAGAGAGACAGAAAGTATACATGTTAAGACAAAGTGCAACCAGATAGCGTACTATCATGTCGAGCAAGAAAGTCCTACCTATATATGTCCCAGCATCCACTACAATATACATCCAATGTACAGTAATGGCCTCTAGGGCATACATATAACTAACAATCTCCCACTTGCACTAGGGCCATCTGTAGCAGTGGTTGCAGTATCACATACTCAACCATCCCCTAAATTGTCTCTCTTTGGGAAAAGGGCCTTCGTGAGTGGATCCGCCGTGTTGTCCTCTGAGTCTTCTCTCCTAACCTCGATCACCCTGGAGATCAACTATCTCCATGATCAGGTGATGCTTCCTCAGAATTTGTCTGGGCCACTGATGGGACCAGGGTTCCAGGGTCGAAACCACGCTTCCATTGTCATACAATGGCAAGAACCTAGTTCATCTTATGAACTAATATACACCCAAACAGCTTCTTTGGTAGTATCTTTAATAGCGATGTTACCAGCCTTTATCGTCTAGTTTGCCACGGTATCGAGCTTGGAACTCTTCCAACATACCGTCCCTTTACTGAGGGTAAAGACAATGCCTGTGACTGACATTCAGTCGTCTTTATCACCCTGGAACTCTTCCAGTGATTCTCTTCAGGATCGATTGATACCATCTCACTACATCTAGTGAGAATCCTAGCATCCAATTACATCTATCTCATAGATGAAAACTCAGGATTTTAGGAGGTATCACTTTGATCCTATTTGGAGAATCCTAGTGATAATAGGAGATTGACCGATCGTAGTATAGGAAACTCTTTTCCTATCAAGAGTATGTTGTCTACGTACAATACGAAGATGACCACCTTACTCTCTACTACCCTTTTGTATATACAAGGTTCGTCTACCATTTTTATGAAGTCAAACACTTTGACTATCACATCAAAACAGACGTTCCAACTCTGCGATGCCTGCTTTATTATGTAAAGCAACTTGCACACGTTTCCGCTGCTTCCACTGTTTACGAAGACCTCTGGCTGTGTTCTTATAGACGTTCTCTTCTAAATCAGTATTTAGAACAACAGTCATGGCACCCAACCACCAGATATCGTAGTCATGGTATGTAGCCGTGGTAAGTAGGATCTGGATAGACTTAAGCATAGCTACTGGAAAAAGGTTTCATCATTATCCATGCCTGGTCGATGACGAAAACCTTTAACAAGTCTAGCTTTGAAAGTCTCAACTTCTCCATCTACACCAAGTAATCTTCTCAAGATATACTTGCTCCTGATGGGGATTTAACCCTTCAGATATAGCAGCTAAAGTCCATACTTTGCTGGTGTATGTGGATTCCATCTCAGATCGCTAAGCATCCAGCCATTCTTACAGAGTCCCTACTCTCGATGGCCTGCTCGAAACTAGTTGGGTCATCATCTCATGATGCAATCCTTGCTCCCACTGTCATCGAGAAAACGAGGTATCTCTCAGGCGGATGAGGAACCTTACTAGATCGGCGGAGAGGCTGAGGTTCGTCGGGAACTATAGAATCTTATGGTTCAGTCAAATCATCAATTGCAGTTTTGTATAGCTGGAACCTTTCCAGTTCTACAGAACTGATCCTGCCTCGATCTTGTCCGGATTTTGCTTTTGACATAGGCCGGACAATCCTAAATCTTAACTTACTTAAGAGATAGGTTCTTCCCATACCATATCTTATATGGAGTGGTAGGCAGTGATTTGATTCAAACCTAATTCAATAGGTATGCAGCTTCTCAAGTGCATTACTCCCAATAGGAAAAAGGTAACTCAGTAGTACTCATCATAGAGCACACCTTATCATATAGGGTGTTATAGCCCCGCCCCGATATACCATCGTGCTATGGTGTATACGGAGGAGTAATGCTGAGAGAGAATCTCATTCTCCTTTAGAATAGTCCAGGAATTCTATGCACAAGTATTCTCCTCACTGATCTCATCATAGGACATAATACTTATACCCGGTTATTGGTTCTCTACTTCTAACTTATATTCTGTGAATACCTCAAAAGCTTCGGACTTATGTTTCAGCAGGAACATACGACTGAATCTTGAGAGATTATCAGAGAATATAATGAAGTATAAAGAACCAGTCCTGGCATGTGTAGACAGGAGACCTTACATACATCATCATGTATCGGTCCCAAGAGTTCATTAACTCTTTCTCTGTTTCCAATAGACAGAGCTATGGTCATCTTATCTTTGTGACATGATTGGCGAGTTGCACAAGATGTAAATTCAAAACGATTTAAATATACATCTAAATGTAACTTCAGCCAGTCGGGTCGCATTGATCTGACCTAGTCTACAATACCTCAAGAAGAATCCGTTCATTTCTGAACTCTTCCTCTTGTGTGTGTTTCATATACTAAGAACTGTAGTTTGATTTAGAACATCAATGCTTTTAGATAACGCACCTGAACCGATCAACTTTTGATATCGGAAATGTTCAAAACATTATCCAACTATACAAAATTTTATCATTTCTTTACTAATAAAGAGACTGATATGATTTTGTATATCAGGTTCGGCATCTAATAGCATTTGTTCAGAATCAATGTATTGGTAATACAGGGTGACAGTGACCAACAGACTTGGCTGCAACACTTGCCCCGGTTTCTGTCTCATGAAACTTATCACCCGTTCTCAGTTTTTCTACCTTTTTGTAGCCCTATGTAACAAATTACATATCTGGGATCCTGATCCGGTATCATATACCCAGGATGCAGAGGATACTGAGAAACAGTTCTTTGTAATGAACACACCCGAAGGAGATGCATCATATGCACTTTCTTCGTTTGGGCGGCATAGGAATTCTGGTATTCCCCTATTTCCTGCTCTGTCTTATAACAATTATAAGTTGGAGCGGGACCAACGTTCCCCAGCTCAGTATAACAAGCGGGTTCGGTCAATAATCCGTATTATTATCTTGATTAAGGCGTGATATGGTCGCTACCTGGAGAGAGAGAGAAGAAAACACTCAGCGTGCGCTCTTGCAAGAACAGATTGGTTTTTATTTTATCTAATCAGGATGGCTCCCACTGCTTTTTATCAAATCTTCCTTCAAACCCTAAAAGGAAAGACTAGCCGGGATTAATTACACACTACAAGTTCGCCAATCTTTCAGCCAGGCCAGTGTCGGTACTTTGAGGGAGGTCCCCCGTGCTTTCGCACGAACCTAATTAATGTAAACCTCATTTTCCCAGAGGCGTAACCCCGTTGACACCTTTCTAGACACCTACTTGATTGGCTAATTGTAATGTATAAAACTCTCCCAGGAGTAACTCTTACTCGCAGCGGGTATCGGGATCCAACTATCTCATAGAAGGTATGCAATCTCATTGCAAATTTCAACACTTGAAATTCCCGATAATATTTTTACCCCTAGCACCTATGACCTTAACTATGGTCAACAAATCATAAGTACTAGTCAAGTTCTACCCGTCATTTCGTGATTAATTAGACCCACCCACATGACCCTTAACTAAGGTCAACAAAGTCACGCGACTGTCCTAACTAATCGCATCATATGCGGTGTAGGAAGACATCACTTAGCTACCGTACACTGTGCCTTGACTATGGTCAACAAACACAGCACGAATACTAAGTACTCTACTTCCTAAAATGACGGAGGGTTGCGGCTGGTTTTTGTGAAAACCTTTAACGCT
This sequence comes from Agapanthus africanus, assembly GCA_030015575.1. Lineage (NCBI taxonomy): Eukaryota > Viridiplantae > Streptophyta > Magnoliopsida > Asparagales > Amaryllidaceae > Agapanthus > Agapanthus africanus. Next base: position 218,429,616 of record CM057345.1, on the reverse strand, counting down.
TTGAACTTGATCTCGTTGCGGAATCAAATGGTTTTTAAATGGAATGTTTTTGAAGCTTTTCTAGTTTTGCTAAAGGGGTCACTCCCGGTGAAGGGATCGTCGGCCCTTTCCTCGTCGAATGAGGTGCGGGATATATCATATATATCACTGTGCAAAGCGGAAACTATAGAAGCGATCAAAGACAAACCGAGGGTTGTAGCATCTGCCAGTTATTGCTAAAGGAGTCACTCCCGGTGAAGGGATCTCGGTCCTTTCCTCATCGAATAAGGTGCAGGATGTTCTATAATGAACACCGCGATGCAAAGCAAGAACTGTAGCTACCTGTTTTATTTTGAAATTCGATTCCACAACATCAATTAGGTTTATTTTCTTTCATTAATCTCATTAATGAATATCCCATCATTTTAAGTTACCTAAACATCACAGATAGATATAACGTACGCTTATGCCATCCGCATTCGCCTCGATGTCCCCTCGTGCACCGTTAGGTTAGGTAACTAACGGCAGAGCGGGGCAGGGCTAGCGCGGGTGTAAAACATAAGTAACGTCTATATAATATATCATATATACTATAATATCCGTCACAGAACACAGAACATCGCATGATCACAGATAAAACACAGCAGAAGAAACATATGAAATATTGGATATACTAGGACGTCCGTGTTTTCAATACGAGCCAGTATAAAACACGGATTCCACGGTCGTGATGAATAGCCAATCCCACACCCCTAGACCCCTACGAGACCGGCAAGCAACCCTGCCAATTCTAGGGTTAGGAAACCCGGACTCGACTCCTCGAGTTGGTCTCCGACTGGACCCCAGAACCCGGTTACTTGTGCTCCCCTCCTTGGGTCTATCCTAGTGCAGAAAAGTAAATAATATACAAATGGTGACTACTTCCGCAACCTGGAAGTGCCCCAATAAAAGAATATTACATACAAGTTTTTACATGAATGAAAAAGAAAAACACTCATCTCACATAAAAAAAACCCGGCTATTCAAACACGACGATCCAATATAACATATCCAGCAACACATAACATCACATGTCATCAACGTAAGTAAATATGCGCATCCCAATTGTCGTTGACATATAGCAACGAAACCGGCGATATCACATATTACACTTACGGTCACAGAAAAGAAAGTGTAAAACTACAACAGTTGGAATCCGCAACCACCTCAGACATCGCATGCCTGACCAAATGAATTACTTAGACATCGCATGCCTAACAATTATAAACCCCGCATTTTAGTCTCATTATCGAAAACTCTTTTCAATATCAAGTCGGGCAATTCAACAGGATTCCCGACATTCTGATCGAATGCTCATCGCAAACTTCAGTAGGCGGCCGCACCCCCGATACCGTCGACAAAGAGCACCAAGGCGGAACACCGCTGCCGCGAGCACCCGAACGGATGCTTTCGGCGACGGGGTTCTCCTACAGTCACTTGGTCGGGGCTATGGAGTGAGGCTGTCTATTAAGTTTACCCGGCGAGTATCCGCGTACGCTACGTGATTGCGACGGACTTTTGATCACATCAAAATTCCGTGGCAACCGATCAAGTGAGACTAAACTGCTACGTTTATAACATTCATTCAGTTATCACATAACTTTTGCGAATTCCAATTATTGTATCCCATTCCAGATAAATAGAAAATGTTAAACTTTCCGATCGAACAATCGAACACCCAAGTTTTCCCGATACAGATCAACACATGAAATAAGTCTAACAACATTCCGTTCGTACCTCAGTACCAACGGTCCAGCCGTAGAAGGGTCAAGCCAACGCCTCACATGTGGCACGCCGTACTGCCCCAAACCCGAAGGTTCAAAGGGCAGTTCAAGACGGTCACATAATCGAGTTAAGGTTTGTGTCTTCTAGAGGGACCATCGCGTTACTTGCACTACTTAGAACGTCGTTAAACTACGGAAAAATCCAACACTTGGAAATTTCCCGACAGGGGAAAAATTGGGTATTTATATCCGGTCGAACTTTTTAACATATTCTAGAATTTATCCGGAAAACCAAATAGACAAAATTTGATACCCCGATCGAAACACCGAATCCCCAAAACAACTGCAGAAAATTCAACTCTTGAATAAAATTTCAAAACATCCAGAGAACTCAGAACCAGAAAATATGAATTACAGTGTAAAAATTTAGGGCTGACGTCATCAATGTGCGGCGGAACCGCCGCATAAACCTGTATTATGCCGCCCTTCCGCCGCGGTTTTAACTGTTCATCCAAAAAATTTTTTAGCCGTAATTCTTAGAATTCCCTGCTGAGTTCTCTGCATATTTTTAATTTGGAAAAATCACTGTTTTTGAAAAAAGTACAGAGAGCAATTTCCCGGGTGAGGTTTCGGTTCGATCGGACTTCAAATCGCGTCTAGACTTCGCCTAAGGCTCTAGCTAGGCTCTGATACCACTGTAGGGTTCCTAGGCACTCTAGTTAAGTCTCACAAGTGATCAAACATGCACAAATAAAAATTTACGGGTGCCTACAAACCCGACTACGGATCGTTTACTAGATATTTAGGCGAAACATGCTAACTAGTTAACATTTTAACTAAGGGAACGGACATACAACCTTTGTAGATCCGGTCCACCACCTCCACGGCTCCGCAACGAGGTCCCCTCCGCTGTCCAAAATAAATCCGGAACTCAAGTGTCGGCTTCGTCGAAGAAATGGGCGGGCTTGATCGTCGGTTCGATGCCGAAGATGATCTACGTCGAGGCATCGCTAGAACAAGCTCCAACTTTACCAAGTCAGAAAAACTTGTGAAGGAAACACCCTATACTATTTGGCAATAGGTAGACGATGAAGAAATAGAAAGTGGGTAAACTTTAGTTTTGGATTTCTCACTCATATGCATCAATTACCATTGATGGAGGTGAACTTTCTTCACTTGAAGGAAGAAGAAGAAGAAGCTCAAATATTATGATAAGAATAATAGAATAGAATAGAAAAAATCAATCCTTATCATATTTGAACCATAGTAAAGTGTAGAGAGTTAACCAAGGTTAGTGAGTGGTTAGGGTTTGAGATAAAAACAAAATGGTCACCTTTGGTCAAAGATTCATGAAGCTTCATTAAGTTTCATGAAAGAATGAAAGCTAACCATTTTGTTTCTTTCTCATTATGCTTATTATAAATACCAAAATGAATAAAACAAATAAATAAAGGAATAAGCAAATAGTAAACCCTAATGATTTCATTAACCAAGGTTTAACTCTTTACACTTAACAAAAAAGATATGTATCATCAAACATGATACAAGCTAGTGCACAATATCATATCGCATATGCAATGCGCACATCCAAGTGAGAAAATCCATTTAAAGTGAACCATTACTAGTTAATGCAAAGTAATATATCAAATATATAATTATACATTAAATCATTAAATCAACACTTGATTCAATGATCCGGTCATGTCGCATATAACCGGCCAGTATCCTATGTATCGGCTTATCGAATCAATCCTTGATTCGATAACTAGGTTATATCGCATATAACCAATCGATACACAGATCACGAGAATGGAATACGGTATCACATACACGCATTATTCTCGGTCCCGCACATATCTCATATGCGCTCCTATTTCGTTTCGCTTGAGCCAGGAAACCTCTGTGTAGGACTCTAAAGACTCGTCAATACGCCGGCAGCAGATGATGATCATATCAAACACCCACAAGCCGCAAGCGGTCTGCCAAACGTAACGGCCACCCGGGTATTGAGCGATCAGAAGATCGACGAGCAAGCCCGCTCACACTCCTGCGAATCCGACCAGTAACACTACCGTATAGTCCGGTCTGTTCGTCTGATATATCGCATATCTCGCCTAGGGGTGGTAAACGTCAGACCCCAATAGCTCGATAAGTCATGCCGACGTAGGGTCCATAACATTCGTGAAACTACTGATAACACTTACCAGTATATCACTGCAACCCTGGCCAGGGATTTCCTGTTATGGCCAGTCGAGCATAGCACAACATCAACCCCCAATACCGGGAGAGACGAATCCCCTCCTATCGCTCATTGCCTCCATGTGAATCGGGACTGTACCCAAAAACCACCTGTTTGCACAACTCAGTAGAGCCGTGGTAGGGTGGAAATCAAAGCACAGTGGGAGACACACAAGAATCTATGACGATCTCGGGTCAACAGACTAAGCTGTACCAGTGTCACCAGAGAACTGCCATCTGACGTGAGGTATAATACCATCTGGGAGTTCTCGGCGAGTCCGTTCAGTGTACCCAGTCTCCACTGAGCACCCGCATACCATCTTCGATGTCAAACACCAATGGATATGGGATCATCCATCGCCCATCGCATGGGTCGAGAAGATATGCGCTAGTCTACTCTGGAATATCGATGCCCCGTCTCGATATTCCCTCGACTAGGAACTTTTCAAGGATGTACTCATGGACTACTCAGGCCCCATTAGTATGATCTACATCATAGCCCTGGAAGTCGAGCACACATCCTAAGGGCTTTATCAACATGTAATCAGAGAGACAGAAAGTATACATTTTAAGACAAAGTGCAACCAGATAGCGTACTATCATGTCGAGCAAGAAAGTCCTACCTATATATGTCCCAGCATCCACTACAATATACATCCAATGTACAGTAATGGCCTCTAGGGCATACATATAACTAACAGTTATGAGATAACTGATTTGAATATTATAAACATAGCAGTTTAGTCTCAGATGATCGGTTGCCACGGAATTTTGATGTGATCAAAAGTCCGTCGCAATCACGTAGCGTACGCGGATACTCGCCGGGTAAACTTAATAGACAGCCTCACTCCATAGCCCCGACCAAGTAACTGTAGGAGAACCCCGTCGCCGAAAGCATCCGTTCGGGTGCTCCCGGTAGCGGTGTTCCGCCTTGGTGCACTTCGTCGACGGTATCGGGGGTGCGGCCGTCTACTAAACTTTGCGACGAGCATTCGATCAGGACGTCGGGAATCTTGTTGAATTGCCCGACTTGATATTGAAAAGAGTTTTCGATAATGAGACTAAAATGCAGGGTTTATAATTGTTAGGCATGCGATGTCTAAGGAATTCATTTAGTTATGCATGCGATGTCTAAAGAGGTTGCGGATTCCAACTGTTGTAGTTTTACACTTTCTTTTCTGTGACCGTAAGCGTAGTATGTGGTGTATCGCCGGCTTCGTTGCTATACATCAACGACAATCGGGATACGCATACTTGCTTACGTTGATGATATGAGATATTATGTGTTGCTGTGATATGTTATATTAGATTGTCGCGTTTGAATAGCCGGGGTTTTATGTGAAATGAGAGTTTTTTCTTTTTCATTCATGTAAAATTCATTTGTATGTAATATTCTTTTATTGGGGCACTTCCAGGTAGCGGAAGATGTCACCGTTGTATATTATTTACTTTTCCGCATTAGGTAGACCCAAGGCGGGGAGCACAAGTAACCGGGTTCTAGGGTCCAGTGGGAGACCATCTCGAGGAGTCGAGACCGGGTCTCCTAACCCTAGAATTGGCAGTGTTACTTGCTGCTCTCGTAGGGGTCTAGGGATGTGGGTTTGGCTATTCATCGCGACCGTGGAATCCGTGTTTTATACAGGCTCGTATTGAAAACACGGACGTCCTAGTATATTCATATATGTTTCTTCTGCTGCAATGTTCTGTGATGAGATCATATTACTGTCTGAGACGAATGTTTATATTATATATATATGAGATATATGTTATATTGCAGATTTCGTTTCAAAAGAGATTCTTGTGAAGCATAATAAAATGGGACTTCATTAATGAGATTAATGAAATAAAAGAAACCTAAGATGTTGTAGAATCGAATTTCAAAATAAAACAGGTAGCTACAGTTCTTGCTTTGCACAGCGGTATATATGATATATCCTGCACCTTATTCGATGAGGAAAGGACCGAGATCCCTTCACCGGGAGTGACTCCTTTAGCAATAACTGGCAGATGCTACACACTCGGTTTGTCTTTTGATTGCTTTTAATAGTTTTTGCTTTGCATAGTGATATATATGATATATCCTGCACTTTATTCGATGAGGAAAGGGCCGACGATCCCTTCACCGGGAGTGACCCCTTTAGCAAAACTAGAAAAGCCTCAAAAACACTCCATTTAAAATCACTCGATTCTACAACGATATCAAGTTCATTACGCAATAGGTTTTCTGAAAAACCTGTCGTAGCCCTCCGTCATTTCAGATAAGTCCTACTTAGTATTCGTGCTACGTTTGTTAGCCTCCGTAAAGGCGTAGTGTGCGGTAGCTGACTAGTATTTATCTGCTTATGCATATGATGCAGATTGGATTAGGGTAGTCGTGCGGCCTTGTTGACCTCCGTCAAGGGTCGTGCGGGTGGGTTTAATTCAATCAGGAAATGACGGGTTGAACTTGACTAGTAGCCTATGGTTTGCTGACCTCCGTCAAGGTCATAGGATGCTAGGGGTAAAATATTATTGGGAATTTCAAGTGTTGAAATTTGCAATGAGATTGCATACCTTCTATAAGATAGTTGGATCCCGATACCCGCTGCGAGTAATTGTTACTCCTGAGAGAGTTTTACACATACCAATTAGCCGATCAAGTAGGTGTCTAGAAAGGTGTTAACGGGGTTACGCCTCTGGGAAAACGAGGTTTACTTTAATTAGGTTCGTGCGATAGCACGGAGGACCTCCCTCAAAGTACCGACACTGGCCTGGCTGAAAGATTGGCGAACTTGTAGCGTGTAATTAATCCCGGCTAGTTTTTCCTTTTAGGGTTTGAAGGAAGATTTGATTAAAACAGTGGGAGACATCCTGATTAGATATATTAGATAACCAATCTAATCTTGCAAGAGCATATGCTGAATGTTTTCTTCTCTCTCTCTCCAGGTAGCGACCATATCACGCCTTAATCAAGATAATAATACGGATATATTGACCGAACCCGCTTGTTATACTAAGCTGGGGAACGTTGGTCCCGCTCCAACTTATAATTGTTATAAGACAGAGCAGTAAATTGGGGAATACCAAATTTCCCGTACCGCCCAAACGAAGAAAGTGCAGGCTGATGCATCATCTTCGGGTATGTTCCTTACACAGAACTGTTTCTCAGTATCCTTTACGTCTTGGGTATGTGATACCGGATCAGGATCCCGTATATGTAATCTGTTACATGGGCTACAGATAGGTAGAGAACTGAGAACGGGTGATAAGTTTCATGAGACAGAAAACGGTGCAAGTGTTGCAGCCAAGTCTGTTGGTCACTGTCACCCTGTATTACCAGAATACGTTGATTCTGAACAAATGTTATTAGATGCCGAACCTGATATACAAAATCATATCAGTCTCTTTATTAGTAAAGAAAGGATATAATTTTGTATTGTTGGATAATGTTTTGAACATTTCCTATATCAAGAGTTGATCGGTTCAGGCACGTTATCTAAAAGCATTGACGTTCTAAATCAAACTACAGTTCTTAGTGTACGAAACACACACAAGAGGAAGAGTTCAGATATGAACGAATCCTTCTTGAGGCATTATAGACTAGGTCATATCAATGCGACCCGACTGGCTGAAGTTACATATAGATGCATATTTAAATTAGTTTGAATTTACATCTTGTGAAACTTGCCAGTCATGTCACAAAGATAAGATGACCACAGCTCTGTTTGTTGGAAACAGAGAAAGAGTTAGTGAACTTTTGGGATTGATACATGCTGATGTATGAAAATCTCCTGTCTACACATGCCAAAACCGGTTCTTTGTACTTCATTATATTCTCTGATAATCTCTCAAGATTCAGACATGTGTTCCTGTTGAAACATAAGTCCGAACCTTTTGAGATATTCACAGAATATAAGTTAGAAGTAGAGAACCAAAATACGGGTATAAGTATTATGTCCTTTGATGAGATCAGGGAGGAGAATACTTGAGCACGGAATTCCTGGACTATTCTAAAGGAGAATGAGATTCTCTCTCAGCATTACTCCTCCGTATACACCATAGTACGATGGTATATCGGGGCGGAGCAATAACACCCTATTTGATATGGTGTGCTCTATGATGAGTACTACTGAGTTTCCTATTTCCTTTTAGGGAGTTATGCACTTGTGTAGTTGCATACCTATTGAATAGGGTTCAAATCAAATCAGTTGCCTACCACTTCATATGTGATATGGAAAGGGAAGAGCCCATATCTTAAGCTTGTTAAGATTTGGGGTTGTCCGGCCTTTGTTTGAAAGCAAAATCCGGACAAGCTCGAGGCAAGATCTGTTATGTAGAACTGGAAAGGTTCCAGCTATACAAAATGCAGCTGATGATTTGGTAGAACCAAAGGATTCAATAGTTTCCAACGAACCTCAGCCTCTCCGCCGATCTAGCAGGGTTCCTCACCCACCTGAGATATACTTTGGTTTCTCTATGACAGTGGGAGTGAGGATTGCGTCATGAGATGATGACCCAACTAGTTTCGAGCTGGCCATCAAGAGTGGGACTCTGTAAGAATGGCTGGATGCTTATCAATCTGAGATGGAATCCTTATACACCAACAAAGTATGGACTTTGGTTGCTCTATCTGAAGGGTTAAATCCCCATCAGGAGCAAGTATATCTTGAGAAGATTACTAGGTGTACATAGAAAAGTTGAGACTTTCAAAGCTATGCTTAAGTCCATCCAGATCCTACTTGCCACGGCTACATACCATGACTACGATATCTGGTGGTTGGGTGTCATGACTGCTTTTCTAAATGATATTTTAGAAAAGAGCGTTTATAAGTACACAGCCAGAGGGCTTCGTAGACAGTGGGAGCAGCGAAAACGTGAGCAAGATGTTTTATATGATAAAGCAGGTATCGCGGAGTTGGAACATCTGTTTTGATGTGGTAGTCAAAGAGTTTGACTTCATCAAAATGGTAGATGAACCTTGTATATACGAAAAGGTAGTAGAGAGTATGGTGGTGATCCTCGTAGAGTACGTGGATGACATACTCTTGATAGGGAAGAAGTTTCCTATGCTACGCACGGTCAATCTCCGCTTATCACAAGGATTCTCCATATAGGATCAAGGTGATACCTCCTAAATCCTGGGTTTTTGGATCTATGAGATAGATCTAATTGGATGTTAGGATACTCACTAGTTGTTGTGAGATGGTATCAATCGATCCTGGGGAGAATCAGTGGAAAGGTTCCAGGGTGATAAGGACGACTGAATGTCAGTCGCGGGCATTGTCTTTACCCTCAGTGGAGGGACGGTATGTTGGAAGAGTTCCAAGATAGATACCGTGACATACTAGACGATTAAAGGCAAGATACATCGTTACCAAGGATACTACCAAAGAGGCAGTCTGGATATATATAAGTTCATAAGATGAACTTCGTTCCTACCATTGTGTGACAATGGAGTTGTGGCTTATGCCAAGGAACTACAGTCCCATCAGAAATCCAGATATAATTCTTAGGCAGTATCACCTGATCATAGAGATGGTTGATCTCCAGGAAGATCAAGGTTAGGAGAGTAGACACAGAGGACAACAGCGCGGATCCACTCACGAAGGCCTTTTTCCCAGTAGAGACTTTTATGGGATGGTTGAGTATGAGATACTTCAACCGCAGCTAATTGTTGGGTATGCGATTGTAAGTCCGTGTTGCCCACCCCGGTGCTTACGGGGAGGCGGAAAACATAATAAAAAACGGATTTTTAATGACTTAGGCAACATGGACTATGCTTGTGAGGATCTTTGCTAAACTTAAACTAGCTAACCCTAACTACAAAGTAGCTAAGTGATGAAAGGTTATACCTTTGGTCTTTAGTCCTTCTCTCCTTGCTCCTAGGTATGGTAGAAAAGGATCACCTTGCTTGTCTTCTCCCGTCAAAGAAGGATCCACCCGAAAGCCACCACCTTTAGCTTCAACTCCAAGCTAGGAGTAACTAGAGTGCAAGAAATGCTAAGACTTGAACCCTAGAAGGGAGTAGAGAAGATCAAGAGAGGGTTTTTCTCAAGCTTTTTGTTTCTCAACACATGAGAGGGAGAGAGCTTGAGGGAGAGGATGAGCAAGAGAGAGAAAAGAAATGAGAGAATGAGCATAATAGTGAGCCATTCTCACTAATATGTGTGAGTTATTTTAATTAATCAATTAGCAAGAAAATTGTCATGGTTTAATCAAGAGGTGACCATTATCATTTCATTATTAATGCAAATTGCAAGAATCAAAGAGCATCTTCCAAATGAAATGATCATGGTCAAATTGTCAACTTGGTCAACAAGTCAACAAAGTCAAAGTGTCCACAACAACAACCATGCACAATAATTAAGCTAATTATTAATTAACAATAACACACACAAAAACAATAGGGTTAATAAAATGACAATAGTCATTAACCCTAAACAAGGTCCTCTCCCTCAATCTCAAGCAACCGTGCATACGCACCCGCATTCGTGAACCGAGGAACACGAACACAATGAGAAAAACCAATCTCAAATCATATACTAGGATCCGGCTTAAACCAAAGCCCGCTAGTATAAACTGTCCGGACAGCAAACGTGCACAAGTGCGCGGATGCGAACGAACCCTGTCGCAAAACCATGCGACCTCTACTCATTTTGCCTAAAGGCGAATAGCTCTCTGTGTGGGACTCTAAAGACTCGACACTACGTGGCAGTGGGTTTAACCACAGACCGCAAGCGGCACTAGCTGTACGTAACGGTCCCCAGGTAGATGTCGATAAGAAGACTGACGAGGTGAACCCCATCTGCACTCCTACTGAGCCTGTATGTGACAGTCTCCGTACAGTCCGGTCTGTTCGTCTGATACATCGCATGGCGGGCCTAGGGGGGCGGTGAACGTCAGTCCCCTAATAGCGGTACAAGTCGTGTCGGAGTGTAGCCCAGAACACCCTGAGATAACACTGGAAACCTACCAGTATATCTCGCTTGCCCTGGCCAGGGACTACTCGTGTAATGGCTCTCCTAGACACAGCGCGATGTCAACCCCCAATACCGGGAGAGACGAATCCTGTCTAACCGTCACTGCCTCCAAGTGCTTCGGGACTGCACCCAAAAACTACCTGTTTGCACAGCTCCTTTGAGCCGTGGTAGGGTAGTAATCAAAGTGCAGTGGGAACACACTCGAGGCGAAGTGACAGTGTCAAGTCAGCGGACTAAGCTGTACTCATGTCACCTGGGAACTGATAACTGACGATAGGTATATTACCAACCAACAGTTCTCAACGAGTCCTGTCCAGTGTACTCGTAACCTAACGAGCACCCGCATACTATCCCAAGTACGACGTACTAACGGCTGTGGGACAGACCGTCTCCCACACTGGGATGAGAAGCGCATACGCTAGTCTACTCCGGAGTATCGATGCCCTGTCTCGATAGTCCAACGACCAGGGACCTGTATAAGGATGTGCTTATAGATTACCCAGCTCCCACGAGTGCGAGCGCCATCACAACGCTGGTAATCAAGCAAAGATCCTAAGGGCTCTACTAATATGTATACCAGCAATATGCTAAAAGAAACACATGCACATATTAAAGCAGAGACAAACCAAGTAGCATACTACCATTTCGAGCAAGATTGTATATACAACTGTGAATATCCCAAGCTTCCATTAAGTAATATACAAGCTAGTATGATACAGTAATGGCCTCTAGGGCATATACACTAACAATCTCCCACTTGCACTAAGGCCATGTACTGGCGTATCGAAGACCTATCATCTCGATCAGCCGCTCGAACTGAGTCTGGGGCAAGGCCTTGGTGAATGGATCTGCTGTGTTATCCTCTGATGCAACTCTCCGGACCTCGATCTCCTGGCGATCCACGATCTCCCTGATCAGGTGATACCGCCTTAAGATGTGTCTGGATTTCTGATGGGACCTGGGTTCCTTCGCTAAAGCTATAGCCCCGTTGTTGTCGCAATACAGAGGTATTGGGTCAACAATGGACGGAACCACCTGAAGTTCTTTCAAGAACTTCCTCATCCAGACAGCTTCTTTTGCGGCATCAGATGCAGCGATGTATTCCGCTTCCATAGTCGAGTCAGCAACGGTTTCCTGTTTGGAGCTCTTCCAACACACCGCCCCTCCATTGAGGGTAAAGACAAAACCCGACATGGACTTGGAATCATCCTTGTCACTCTGGAAGCTGGAGTCAGCAAAGGCCTCAACCTGCAGGTCTTTTCCGCCATACACCAAGAACATCTCCTTAGTCCTTCTCAGGTACTTGAGAATGTTCTTTACTGCTATCCAATGTTTCTCCCCTGGGTTTGACTGATACCTGCTTACCACACTCAGTGCATAAGCCACATCCGGTCTGGTACATAACATCGCATACATTATAGAGCCTACCGCAGAAGCGTAGGGTATAATAGACATGCGATCCCTCTCCAAATCAGTCTTGGGAGACATCTCTTTGGAGAGGGTGATCCCGTGACAAGCCGGTAGATTACCGCGCTTGGAATCTTCCATACTGAATCTCTTCAGTATGGTGTCGATGTACCTGGACTGCGAGAGTCCTAATATCCTCTTGGATCTGTCACGGTAGATCCGGATACCCAGAATGTAGGAGGCATCACCCAGGTCTTTCATGGAGAACCTGTGTGACAAGAACCCCTTGACAGATTGTAGCATAGGAATGTCATTTCCTATTAAGAGAATGTCATCCACGTATAAAACGAGGAATACTACAGTCCTCGCTACAAATCTACAATAGATGCATGGTTCATCTGGATTTTTGATAAAGCCAAATTCTTTGACCGTCTCATCAAAACAGATGTTCCAACTCCGCGATGCCTGCTTGAGTCCATAAATGGACTTGAGCAACTTGCACACCTTTCCGCTGCTCCCACTTTGAATGAAACCCTCTGGCTGGTCCATATAGACACACTCCTCTAAATGACCATTTAGAAAAGCTGTCTTTACGTCCATCTGCCAAATCTCATAATCGTGGAAAGCAGCGATGGCAAGAAGGATCCGAATGGATTTCAGCATAGCTACTGGAGAAAAGGTTTCGTCATAGTCCAAACCAGGTCGCTGACGAAAACCCTTTGCTACCAGTCTAGCTTTATAGGTCTCAACCTGTCCATCTACACCAATCTTCCTTTTGAAGATCCACTTGCATCCTACGGGTTTTACCCCGTCTGGAGCAATGTCCAACGTCCATACTTTGTTGGTGTACATGGACTCCATCTCGGTCCGCATTGCATCCAGCCATTTTACCGAGTCGACGCTCTGAATGGCTTGCTGGAAGCTAGTAGGCTCATCACAATCTAGGATGCAGTCCTCTCTATCCCCGTCAATGAGGAAACCGTAGTACCTCTCGGGCGGATGAGACTGCCTACTACTCCTGCGGAGCGGCGTAGGAATGTCCTGTTCTTTTGAACCTTCTGGTTCCACTAAACTTTCAGTAATAGTTTGTGGTTCTGGAATTTCTTCCAGTTCTATTGCGCTCCCACTTAATTCTTTTTCTATGAACTGATGTTCTAGAAAGTGGGCATGGCGAGAAACAAGGACTTTTTGTTCCTCTTCGTAATAGAAGTAATATCCCTTGGAGTTCTTTGGATATCCCACAAACTTGCACTGTACTGAGCGTGCCTCGAGCTTGTCCGCATGCTGCTTTTTTACAAAAGCTGGACATCCCCATGTCTTAATGTGATTAAGATAGGGTTTCTTCCCACTCCATAACTCATATGGTGTGGTAGGCACAGTCTTAGTGGGAACACGGTTCAAAAGATATGCAGCTGTTTCTAGCGCATACCCCCAGAACGATCGCGGTAACTCAGCGTTACTCATCATGGACCGTACCATATCCAATAGGGTTCGGTTCCGTCTCTCCGATACACCGTTATGTTGCGGAGTGTATGGAGGAGTAAGCTGAGAGAGAATTCCATTCTCTTTTAAGTAGTTCAGGAATTCGGCACTTAAGTATTCTCCTCCTCGATCCGATCTTAGGATCTTGATACTTTTGCCGGTCTGTTTTTCTACTTCAGTCTTATATTCCTGGAATTTTTCAAAAGCCTCGGATTTATGTTTCATTAAGAAGACATAACCGTACCTTGAAAAATCATCCGTAAAAGTTATGAAGTAAGAAAAACCGCTTCGCGCATGTGTAGACATTGGACCGCACACGTCGCTGTGTACGAGTCCCAAGAGCTCGCTCGCTCTTTCTCCGTGTCCAGAAAACGGAGCCTTTGTCATCTTTCCTTTGAGACAGGATTGACAAGTTGCATACGATTGATATTCGAACGAATCTAAATATCCTTCAGTATGTAACTTAGTCAATCTTCTCTCGTTGATGTGACCCAGTCTACAATGCCATAAGAAAGTTTTATTAATTTCTGGAGACTTTCTTTTGTGTGTATTCTGGATATTGAAAACCTGTGGTTGGTTTAAAACGTAAATACCGTTGTTCAATGTACCTGACCCAATCAACACTTGATTAAGGTGAATGTTCACTACATTACTTACAAATGCAAATTCATAACCTTCTTTAGATAATAAAGATACAGAAATGATATTACAGGTTGCATTTGGTACATAATAACAACTACGCAAAACCAAAAAGTGTCCATCTGATAATCCCAGGTGATAGTCCCCCACGGCCTCAGCATCCATGCTAGCACCGTTCGCAACTCTGAGGGTCATGTCACCTGCCTTCAAAACTCTACGCTTTCTCAACGCCTGCAAAGAATTATAGATATGAGATCCCGATCCGGTATCCAATACCCAGGAAGTAGAGTTTATAGATAGACAGTTTTCAATAACATACACACCTGAAGCTGAAGCTGCAACTCGCTTCAAATCCTGTGTTCTGGCTTTCCAAGCCTTGCAATCTTGTTTCCAGTGACCACTTTTGTGACAATAGAAGCATTCTTCCTTCCCCACCAGCTTCCCCGCTACTTTTGTTGCTTTACCCTTTCCCTTCGTATCCACTTTACCGACACCGCCTCTTGGTTTGGCGGGGGCTTTCTTCTTCTTGCCCTTGGCTTTCGCCCTGGACCTAGAAGAGGAAGATCCTCCTACAAACAAAGTGGATGTCTCCCTACCCTTCTGTAGGGTGCCCTCAGCAGTCCTCAACATGTTCAGAAGCTCGGCAAGTTCAACCTCCTTTCCTTGCATGTTGAAGTTAAGAATGAACTGGGCGTAAGTGGAAGGAAGGGACTGGAGAATCAGATCAGTATAGAGTTCATTCTCCAACGTGGTCCCAAGGTCCGCGAGCTCCTCTATGTAGCCGATCATCTTAAGCACGTGGTCCGCTACCGATGATCCGACGGCCAACCTTGCCGAAAAGAGCTTCTTCGACACTTCGTATCTTGCGATACGAGACTGCTCTCCATACAGTTCTTTTGTATGGAGAAATATGGACTCTAGGTCCATATTCTCGTGCCTCCTCTGATGGTCATTGTCCATCGAGGCTAGTACGAGGCATTTGGCCCTCGCGCAATCTATCTCCCATGTCTTACGGATTTCTACATCCGCGACGCTGGAGGTGGGACCTGGGACGGGGGGAGCTTTGGTGGTAAGTATATACCCCAGCTTGTCATAAGTGATAGCCATCTTGACATTCCTGAGCCAATCTTTGTAGTTTGGCCCTGTCAATATGTTTTTATCTAATAGTAACTTAAGTCCGGTCATCTTGAATGGTCGCTGCAATAAGGAGAGAGAAAAGAAACACTTTAGCATGATGCTCTTGCAAGTTTAGAGTGGTTTTTAGTTTGTCTAAACTGGATGGCTCCCACTGTCTCTCGAATCCCTTCTCAAACCATAAAGAAAAGGATTAGCCGGGATCATTCTCACCGTACAATACTTGCTTAACCGTTCAGCCAGGCCAGTGTCGGTACTTCGAGGGAGGTTTTCCAACGCTTTCGCGAAGTTCCTTAATTAAGTAACCTCTTTTCCCTGTGGGCGTAGCCCCGCTAACACCTTTCTAGGCACCTACTAGGTTTATAGCATTGATCGTTAAGTGAGAGTTTTCCCGAGGAGTAGCATATACTCACAGTAGGATCGGGATCCAAATATCATCGCGTGATAAAGCCGAAGGAATCCTACCAGAATTATCACACTCCAAATGGTATGCAACGCTAGCAAGTTTCAGTGCTTATGAAACTCCCGATGTGGATTTTTGCCCCATGCTCTTATGACCTTGACTTTGGCCAAAATATCATAAGTCACATGTCAAGTTCTACCCGTCATTCTCCTGGTTAATTTGGACCCACCCGTACCTACCCTTGGCTTTGGCCAAAATGGCAGCACGACTGTCCCAAACCAACGCATCTATCTATGCTGCACATGAATACCCAAACGCTACCAATCACTATGCCTTGACTTTGGCCAAAATACATAGCTTGAATACTTTTGACCATTCATGTGGAATGACGGAGGGCTACGGATGGTTTTGGCGAAACCGTGAACGTAGTGAACTTGATATAATCGATGGAACGAGATAGCTTTTAAAAGGAGTGGTTCAAGCTCCGCGTTTAAAAGTTTTAGTTTTGAAAAGAACCGAGTGGTTTTCAAAGTGTTCCAATCGACTTTTACTTGGTTCATTTCTTGCATTAGTTCTTTTAATGCGTCCCATCATTTAATCCTACCATTGCAGAAAACAACCAAAATATGACGTACGCTTATGCCATTCGCATTCGCCACGGGGCCCCGTCATCACCCGTTAGGTTACTTAACTAACGACAGAGCGGGGGCTGGGCTAGCGCGGCTGTAAAACATAAGCAACGCCTAAATAGTTATTATATATAAATATATAGCAATGATAGACATTACAGATCACAGATGAATACATTGGATATACTAGGAATCCGCAATGCGTTCGAGCCTGCAACGCAAAGCGGATTACACGGTCGCGGTGAATAGCCAAAACCCCACCCAAGACCCCTACGGGTGCGGCAAACTACCCGCCAAGCACCCGAAGCGAAGCAACCTCCCTCACCACCGTGAGTAGGCCACTCGGCGCTTCGAGATACCCGGTAGTTTGTGCACCCCTCCATGGGTCTATCCTAGGAGCAAAAACAGTAAAAAGAATTATACAATGACGGCTACAACCCCGACCCGGTTGTGCGGCCATACAAAGAATATTATTACATCAATTTACATGTTACAAATGAATGAAAGAAAATAACGCTCATCTCACATCCAACCCGGCTATTCACCCGCGACAATCCAATCCATTCATATCCACAAACCAACAATCACAGATCACAGAGATGTATAACCCCGACTAATCGACTTATAGCGATTAGCCGACGTTCAATACATACAAGCATCACAGATATAACCGATATAGTTAAAGTGTAGTGAAGTTCCGAAAAATACGGATTTATAGGCCCCCAAAAGTAAATTTTAGTTCTGGAAAATCTGGGCACATATAACATATCCTAAAAATCCTAAAACCAACTCAGAAACAAACTGCAGCAAAAACGATACAGAGAGTTGACAAGACGGCCGCGCTTCCGCGGCAAGAGCTTCCTTATGCCGCGGAAGCGCGGTCCTCTTGGCTCCTCTCTGGTTCGTATTTGGTGGTGTTTCACACAAAACCCTGAGACAATTTTACAAGTATACAGTTTTTCATTTTAACCAGGAAAAATTTTAACAGAAAGTTGGATTTTGAAAAAGTTTGGTTTTAGGGTTTTTCGGTTTCGAAACTTCGTTACACTTAACTACTTAGCTAGTTTGAGTTTAGTTAGGCTCTACAGCGATACCATAACAGATGGCCCTAGTGCAAGTGGGAGATTGTTAGTTATATGTATGCCCTAGAGGCCATTACTGTACATACGATGTATATTGTAGTGGATGCTAGGACATATATAGGGAGGACTTTCTTGCTCGACATGATAGTATGCTATCTGGTTGTACTTTATCTTAACATGTACTCTGATTATCTCTATATTACATGTTGATAAAGCCCTTAGGATATGTACTCGACTACTAGGACTATGATGAGATCATACTAGTGGGGACACGGTAGTCGACGAGTACATCCTATAACTGTTCCTAGTCGAGGGTGTATCGAGACAGGGCATCGATGCACCAGAGTAGACTAGCGTATACGCATCTTGACCCATATGATGGGCGATGGATGATCCCATATCCATCGGTGTTTGACATCAAGGATGGTGTACGGGTGCTCAGTAGAGACTGGGTACACTGGACGGACTCGCCGAGAACTCCCAGATGGTATTATACCATACGTCAGATGGCAGTTCTCCGGTGACACTGGTACAGAGTAGTCTGTTGACCCGAGATCGTCATAGAGTCTTGTGTGGTTCCCACTGTGCTTTGATTTCCATCATACCACGTCCAAGAGGGCGTGCAAAAAGGTGGCTTTTGGGTACAGTCCCGAATCACATGGAGGCAATGAGCGATAGGAGGGGATTCGTCTCTCCCGGTATAGGGAGTTGATGTTGTGCTGTGTTCGATTGGATATAACCGGAAATCCCTGGCCAGGGTTGCTAAGATTTACTGGTAAGTGTTATCGGTAGTTTCTCGAACTGTTATAGACCTCAAATCGACACGACTTATCAAGCTACTGGGGTCTGACGTTTACCACGCCTAGGCGAGATATGCAACATATCAGACGACGAGACCGGACTGTACGGGAGTGTTACTGTTTGGATTCGCAGGAGAATGTACAGGATTGCTTGTTGATCTTCTGAGCGCTCAATACCTGGGTAGCTGTTACGTTTAGCTGACCGCTTGCAGCTTGTGGGTGTTTGATATGATCATCACCTACTGCCGGCGTATTGACGATTCTTTAGAGTCCTACACAGAGGTTTCTTGACTCAGGCAAAACGGAGTAGGAGCACATATGTGATATGTGCGGGACCGAGGATAATGCGATATGTGATACCGTATTATATTGTCGCGATATTTGATATCAGCCGGGTCACCGGATCAAGTGTTGATTCGATGAATCGGTACGGATAAATATTAGTCGGTTATATGCGATATAGCCGGATTGTCGGATCAAGTGTTGATTCGATAATTTAATGTATAATAATATATATGATATATTAAATTACATTAACTAATATTAGCTCACTAAAAGATTCTTTTTCTCACTCGGGTAATACATTGATATATATGCGATATATGTTAATTGTATTATTTTATTTGGTTACAATAAATATTATATATGTGATATATAATATTGTAACATGATATGATAAATAATGCAACATGTTTAGTAGAGATTAAACAAGATTAGGGTTTGATTTGGGTTAATGGTTTCTAGATGATTCTAGAAGGTTTTTGTTTTGTCATGATAAAGATATTTTCAAGTGAGTCATGCTTTAACCCAACCCAAACCCTAACCCTAGTTAATTCTCTACAATGGTTAAGTGAACCATGGTTGCATAATTGATCATTATCTCCTTTTCCTATTCATCACAAAAGGATTAACAAATATTGTTCATCTTCTTCCTTCATTCTTTCATGAAAAACCTTGCTTGATTTTTCAAAAGTGATGAATAAATATGAGAAAAAGATAAATAAAGAGAGCAAAAATCCTACTTCATCATCCTCATCTTCCCTTGCCATTTAGATGAGGGTGTTCACATCATTTCATGAGTGTTAGCTTGTGTTAAAGAAACTTCAAGGTAGATCATCTTAGTATCGAAGATCGGAAGCAAAGGTTGCGTCTTTCTCTTCGTGGAACCTCTCGAGAGTCCGGATCCCGATGATCGCAGCGAAGAGACCACAACACGGAGCATATGAAGTGAAGGACCGGATCTACAAAGGTTGTAATCCCTCTCACTTAGTGTTAAAATGTTTAGCATGTTAGTTTTCGCCTAATCTCTAGTTTAAAGTTCCGTATTCGGGTTGTTCGGCACGGATAAATTTTTATTCGGGCATGGTTGATGCCTCGTAGACCCTTGTGCGCGTGCCTAGCAACCCTACAGTGGTATCAGAGCCAAGCTAGAGCTTTAGGCGAAGTCTAGACGAAGTTTGAAGTCCGATCGAACCAAAACCCAAACCCGAAACATGCTCTCTGGAAATTTTCTAAAAATTGGGATTTTTCCACATTAAAAATATCCAAAAATTATAGCAGGTAATTATAAGAACTACTGTGAAGCACGTGAGTGTAAGTCGCCCAAAGAGGCGCGGAACCGCGGCCCCACCCCAGCATGTGCGGCGTTTCCGCGGCCACATGGTCGATTCTTGGCACGTGGTTTTCACAGAAACTCCTATTTTGTAATGTTGTATTTTCTGGGAATTTTTAATATTTATTCAACTGTTGAATTTTCTGGGGTTGTTTAGGGATTCGATGATTCGATCGGATTATCAGATTTTGTCTATGTGTTTTGTCCGGATAACTTTTAGAAACTGTTAAAAATTTCGAACGGATATCAATAACTCACTTTTTCCCCTGTCGGAAAATTTTTCAAAAGTTGGATTTTTTCTCGTGTTTAAGAATGTTCTAAGTCGTGCAAGTAACTCGGTGGACCCTCTAGAAGACAACAAACCTTAACTCGATTATGTGACCGTCTTGAACTGCCTTTTGAACCTTAGGGTTTGGGGCAGTACGGCGTGCCACATGTGAGGCGTTGGCTTGACCCTTCTACGGCTGGACCATTGGTACTATGGCATGTAATGAATGTTTTTAAACTGATTTCAAGTGTTGAGATATATTGGGGAAATCTTAGGTGCTTGATGATTCGATCGGAAAGTTTAACTTTTTCTATTTATCTGGAATGTGATACAATATTTGGAATCCACAGGCAGTTATGAGATAACTGATTTGAATATTATAAACATAGCAGTTTAGTCTCAGATGATCGGTTGCCACGGAATTTTGATGTGATCAAAAGTCCGTCGCAATCACGTAGCGTACGCGGATACTCGCCGGGTAAACTTAATAAACAGCCTCACTCCATAGCCCCGACCAAGTAACTGTAGGAGAACCCCGTCGCCGAAAGCATCCGTTCGGGTGCTCCCGGTAGCGGTGTTCCGTCTTGGTGCACTTCGTCGACGGTATCGGGGGTGCGGCCGTCTACTAAAATTTGCGACGAGCATTCGATCAGGACGTCGGGAATCTTGTTGAATTGCCCGACTTGATATTGAAAAGAGTTTTCGATAATGAGACTAAAATGCGGGGTTTATAATTGTTAGGCATGCGATGTCTAAGGAATTCATTTAGTTAGGCATGCGATGTCTAAAGAGGTTGCGGATTCCAACTGTTGTAGTTTTACACTTTCTTTTCTGTGACCGTAAGCGTAGTATGTGGTGTATCGCCGGCTTCATTGCTATACATCAACGACAATCGGGATACGCATACTTGCTTACGTTGATGATATGAGATATTATGTGTTGCTGTGATATGTTATATTAGATCGTCGCGTTTGAATAGCCGGGGTTTTATGTGAGATGAGAGTTTTTTCTTTTTCATTCATGTAAAATTCATTTGTATGTAATATTCTTTTATTGGGGCACTTCCAGGTAGCGGAAGATGTCACCGTTGTATATTATTTACTTTTCCGCATTAGGTAGACCCAAGGCGGGGAGCACAAGTAACCGGGTTTTAGGGTCCAGTGGGAGACCATCTCGAGGAGTCGAGACCGGGTCTCCTAACCCTAGAATTGGCAGTGTTACTTGCTGCTCTCGTAGGGGTCTAGGGATGTGGGTTTGGCTATTCATCGCGACCGTGGAATCCGTGTTTTATACAGGCTCGTATTGAAAACACGGACGTCCTAGTATATCCAATATTTCATATATGTTTCTTCTGCTGCAATGTTCTGTGATGAGATCATATTACTGCCTGAGACGAATGTTTATATTATATATATATGAGATATATGTTATATTGCAGATTTCGTTTCAAAAGAGATTCTTGTGAAGCATAATAAAATGGGACTTCATTAATGAGATTAATGAAATAAAAGAAACCTAAGATGTTGTAGAGTCGAATTTCAAAATAAAACAGGTAGCTACAGTTCTTGCTTTGCACAACGGTATATATGATATATCCTGCACCTTATTCGATGAGGAAAGGACCGAGATCCCTTCACCGGGAGTGACTCCTTTAGCAATAACTGGCAGATGCTACACACTCGGTTTGTCTTTTGATTGCTTTTAATAGTTTTTGCTTTGCATAGTGATATATATGATATATCCTGCACCTTATTCGATGAGGAAAGGGCCGACGATCCCTTCACCGGGAGTGACCCCTTTAGCAAAACTAGAAAAGCCTCAAAAACACTCCATTTAAAATCACTCGATTCTACAACGATATCAAGTTCATTACGCAATAGGTTTTCTGAAAAACCTGTCGTAGCCCTCCGTCATTTCAGATAAGTCCTACTTAGTATTCGTGCTACGTTTGTTGGCCTCCGTCAAGGCGTAGTGTGCGGTAGCTGACTAGTATTTATCTGCTTATGCATATGATGCAGATTGGATTAGGGTAGTCGTGCGGCCTTGTTGACCTCCGTCAAGGGTCGTGCGGGTGGGTTTAATTCAATCAGGAAATGACGGGTTGAACTTGACTAGTAGCCTATGGTTTGCTGACCTCCGTCAAGGTCATAGGATGCTAGGGGTAAAATATTATTGGGAATTTCAAGTGTTGAAATTTGCAATGAGATTGCATACCTTCTATAAGATAGTTGGATCCCGATACCCGCTGCGAGTAATTGTTACTCCTGGGAGAGTTTTACACATTACAATTAGCCGATCAAGTAAGTGTCTAGAAAGGTGTTAACGGGGTTACGCCTCTGGGAAAACGAGGTTTACTTTAATTAGGTTCGTGCGATAGCACGGGGGACCTCCCTCAAAGTACCGACACTGGCCTGGCTGAAAGATTGGCGAACTTGTAGCGTGTAATTAATCCCGGCTAGTTTTTCCTTTTAGGGTTTGAAGGAAGATTTGATTAAAACAGTGGGAGACATCCTGATTAGATATATTAGATAACCAATCTAATCTTGCAAGAGCATACGCTGAGTGTTTTCTTCTCTCTCTCTCCAGGTAGCGACCATATCACGCCTTAATCAAGATAATAATACGGATATATTGACCGAACCCGCTTGTTATACTAAGCTGGGGAACGTTGGTCCCGCTCCAACTTATAATTGTTATAAGACAGAGCAGGAAATTGGGGAATACCAGATTTCCCGTACCGCCCAAACGAAGAAAGTGCAGGCTGATGCATCATCTTCGGGTATGTTCATTACACAGAACTGTTTCTCAGTATCCTTTACGTCTTGGGTATGTGATACCGGATCAGGATCCCGTATATGTAATCTGTTACATGGGCTACAGATAGGTAGAGAACTGAGAACGGGTGATAAGTTTCATGAGACAGAAAACGGTGCAAGTGTTGCAGCCAAGTCTGTTGGTCACTGTCACCCTGTATTACCAGAATACGTTGATTCTGAACAAATGTTATTAGATGCCGAACCTGATATACAAAATCATATCAGTCTCTTTATTAGTAAAGAAAGGATATAATTTTATATTGTTGGATAATGTTTTGAACATTTCCTATATCAAGAGTTGATCGGTTCAGGCACGTTATCTAAAAGCATTGACGTTCTAAATCAAACTACAGTTCTTAGTGTACGAAACACACACAAGAGGAAGAGTTCAGATATGAACGAATCCTTCTTGAGGCATTATAGACTAGGTCATATCAATGCGACCCGACTGGCTGAAGTTACATATAGATGCATATTTAAATTAGTTTGAATTTACATCTTGTGAAACTTTCCAGTCATGTCACAAAGATAAGATGACCACAGCTCTGTTTGTTGGAAACAGAGAAAGAGTTAGTGAACTTTTGGGATTGATACATGCTGATGTATGAAAATCTCCTGTCTATACATGCCAAAACCGGTTCTTTGTGCTTCATTATATTCTCTGATAATCTCTCAAGATTCAGACATGTGTTCCTGTTGAAACATAAGTCCGAACCTTTTGAGATATTCACAGAATATAAGTTAGAAGTAGAGAACCAAAATACGGGTATAAGTATTATGTCCTTTGATGAGATCAGGGAGGAGAATACTTGAGCACGGAATTCCTGGACTATTCTAAAGGAGAATGAGATTCTCTCTCAGCATTACTCCTCCGTATACACCATAGTACGATGGTATATCGGGGCGGAGCAATAACACCCTATTTGATATGGTGTGCTCTATGATGAGTACTACTGAGTTTCCTATTTCCTTTTAGGGAGTTATGCACTTGTGTAGTTGCATACCTATTGAATAGGGTTCAAATCAAATCAGTTGCCTACCACTTCATATGTGATATGGAAAGGGAAGAGCCCATATCTTAAGCTTGTTAAGATTTGGGGTTGTCCGGCCTTTGTTTGAAAGCAAAATCCGGACAAGCTCGAGGCAAGATCTGTTATGTAGAACTGGAAAGGTTCCAGCTATACAAAATGCAGCTGATGATTTGGTAGAACCAAAGGATTCAATAGTTTCCAACGAACCTCAGCCTCTCCGCCGATCTAGCAGGGTTCCTCACCCACCTGAGATATACTTTGGTTTCTCTATGACAGTGGGAGTGAGGATTGCGTCATGAGATGATGACCCAACTAGTTTCGAGCTGGCCATCAAGAGTGGGACTCTGTAAGAATGGCTGGATGCTTATCAATCTGAGATGGAATCCTTATACACCAACAAAGTATGGACTTTGGTTGCTCTATCTGAAGGGTTAAATCCCCATCAGGAGCAAGTATATCTTGAGAAGATTACTAGGTGTACATGGAAAAGTTGAGACTTTCAAAGCTATGCTTAAGTCCATCCAGATCCTACTTGCCACGGCTACATACCATGACTACGATATCTGGTGGTTGGGTGTCATGACTGCTTTTCTAAATGATGTTTTAGAAAAGTGCGTCTATAAGTACACAGCCAGAGGGCTTCGTAGACAGTGGGAGCAGCGAAAACGTGAGCAAGATGTTTTATATGATAAAGCAGGTATCGCGGAGTTGGAACATCTGTTTTGATGTGGTAGTCAAAGAGTTTGACTTCATCAAAATGGTAGATGAACCTTGTATATACGAAAAGGTAGTAGAGAGTATGGTGGTGATCCTCGTAGAGTACGTGGATGACATACTCTTGATAGGGAAGAAGTTTCCTATGCTACGCACGGTCAATCTCCGCTTATCACAAGGATTCTCCATATAGGATCAAGGTGATACCTCCTAAATCCTGGGTTTTTGGATCTATGAGATAGATCTAATTGGATGTTAGGATACTCACTAGTTGTTGTGAGATGGTATCAATCGATCCTGGGGAGAATCAGTGGAAAGGTTCCAGGGTGATAAGGACGACTGAATGTCAGTCGCGGGCATTGTCTTTACCCTCAGTGGAGGGACGGTATGTTGGAAGAGTTCCAAGATAGATACCGTGACATACTAGACGATTAAAGGCAAGATACATCGTTACCAAGGATACTACCAAAGAGGCAGTCTGGATATATATAAGTTCATAAGATGAACTTCGTTCCTACCATTGTGTGACAATGGAGTTGTGGCTTATGCCAAGGAACTACCGTCCCATCAAAAATCCAGATATAATTCTTAGGCAGTATCACCTGATCATGGAGATGGTTGATCTCCAGGAAGATCGAGGTTAGGAGAGTAGACACAGAGGACAACAGCGCGGATCCACTCACGAAGGCCTTTTTTCCAGTAGAGACTTTTATGGGATGGTTGAGTATGAGATACTTCAACCGCAGCTAATTGTTGGGTATGCGATACCATAACAGATGGCCCTAGTGCAAGTGGGAGATTGTTAGTTATATGTATGCCCTAGAGGCCATTACTGTACATACGATGTATATTGTAGTGGATGCTAGGACATATATAGGGAGGACTTTCTTGCTCGACATGATAGTATGCTATCTGGTTGTACTTTATCTTAACATGTACTCTGATTGTCTCTATATTACATGTTGATAAAGCCCTTAGGATATGTACTCGACTACTAGGACTATGATGAGATCATACTAGTGGGGCCACGGTAGTCGACGAGTACATCCTATAACTGTTCCTAGTCGAGGGTGTATCGAGACAGGGCATCGATGCACCAGAGTAGACTAGCGTATACGCATCTTAACCCATATGATGGGCGATGGATGATCCCATATCCATCGGTGTTTGACATCAAGGATGGTGTACGGGTGCTCAGTAGAGACTGGGTACACTGGACGGACTCGCCGAGAACTCCCAGATGGTATTATACCATACGTCAGATGGCAGTTCTCCGGTGACACTGGTACAGAGTAGTCTGTTGACCCGAGATCGTCATAGAGACTTGTGTGGTTCCCACTGTGCTTTGATTTCCATCATACCACGTCCAAGAGGGCGTGCAAAAAGGTGGCTTTTGGGTACAGTCCCGAATCACATGGAGGCAATGAGCGATAGGAGGGGATTCGTCTCTCCCGGTATAGGGAGTTGATGTTGTGCTGTGTTCGATTGGCTATAACCGGAAATCCCTGGCCAGGGTTGCTGAGATTTACTGGTAAGTGTTATCGGTAGTTTCTCGAACTGTTATAGACCTCAAATCGACACGACTTATCAAGCTACTGGGGTCTGACGTTTACCACCCCTAGGCGAGATATGCAACATATCAGACGACGAGACCGGACTGTACGGGAGTGTTACTGTTTGGATTCGCAGGAGAATGTACAGGCTTGCTTGTTGATCTTCTGAGCGCTCAATACCTGGGTAGCTGTTACGTTTAGCTGACCGCTTGCAGCTTGTGGGTGTTTGATATGATCATCACCTACTGCCGGCGTATTGACGATTCTTTAGAGTCCTACACAGAGGTTTCTTGACTCAGGAAAAACGGAGTAGGAGCACATATGTGATATGTGCGGGACCGAGGATAATGCGATATGTGATACCGTATTATATTCTCGCGATATTTGATATCAGCCGGGTCACCGGATCAAGTGTTGATTCGATGAATCGGTACGGATAAATATTAGTCGGTTATATGCGATATAGCCGGATTGTCGGATCAAGTGTTGATTCGATAATTTAATGTATAATAATATATATGATATATTAAATTACATTAACTAATATTAGCTCACTAAAAGATTCTTTTTCTCACTCGGGTAATACATTGATATATATGCGATATATGTTAATTGTATTATTTTATTTGGTTACAATAAATATTATATATGTGATATATAATATTGTAACATGATATGATAAATAATGCAACATGTTTAGTAGAGATTAAACAAGATTAGGGTTTGATTTGGGTTAATGGTTTCTAGATGATTCTAGAAGGTTTTTGTTTTGTCATGATAAAGATATTTTCAAGTGAGTCATGCTTTAACCCAACCCAAACCCTAACCCTAGTTAATTCTCTACAATGGTTAAGTGAACCATGGTTGCATAATTGATCATTATCTCCTTTTCCTATTCATCATAAAAGGATTAACAAATATTGTTCATCTTCTTCCTTCATTCTTTCATGAAAAACCTTGCTTGATTTTTCAAAAGTGATGAATAAATATGAGAAAAAGATAAATAAAGAGAGCAAAAATCCTACTTCATCATCCTCATCTTCCCTTGCCATTTAGATGAGGGTGTTCACATCATTTCATGAGTGTTAGCTTGTGTTAAAGAAACTTCAAGGTAGATCATCTTAGTATCGAAGATCGGAAGCAAAGGTTGCGTCTTTCTCTTCGTGGAACCTCTCGAGAGTCCGGATCCCGATGATCGCAGCGAAGAGACCACAACACGGAGCATATGAAGTGAAGGACCGGATCTACAAAGGTTGTAATCCCTCTCACTTAGTGTTAAAATGTTTAGCATGTTAGTTTTCGCCTAATCTCTAGTTTAAAGTTCCGTATTCGGGTTGTTCGGCACGGCTAAATTTTTATTCGGGCATGGTTGATGCCTCGTAGACCCTTGTGCGCGTGCCTAGCAACCCTACAGATATGCGATACTCATAGACGAACGGACCAGACTGTATATATATTGTCACTGTTAGGCTCAGTAGGGTTTCTAGATGAGTTCGCTCATCAGCCTCCCTTGAGGTCAGTCCATGGGCAGCCGTTACGCATAGCTAGTGCCGCTGACGGTTTGTGGTTAAACCCACTGCCAGGGTACTGACGAGTCATTAGAGTCCCCCACAGACAGTTTCCCAAGTTCGGGCAAAACGTTGTAGAGGCCGTATGGTTTTATGGCAGGGTTCGGAAAATGCACGTGCGTTTACGCACGTGTCGGTTTTCGGGCAGATGATACTGGTCGGCTTTGGTTTAAGCCGGATCCGAGTATTATATTGAGTAGATATAATATCTTTGTCTCAGTTGCATTTGTATTCGGTCGTAATACAAATACGGGTATATTTATACAGTTGCGGGGTTATCCTGAAATTCGTTTCAGGATCACTTTTGGAAGTTGCCAGTTTCCAGTTTTCTATCAGCCGTCTTTTAACATTCGGTTAAAGACGGATTTATCTTTTCTTGAGATGAGTGTGGAAGTTTCTAGAAGCATCTAGATAAGGTGACTAGGTTAAATGGTGTTGTATTTTCATTGGTTGCTTTTGGTGTGTTCACACTTTGTGTTCACACTTGAGATATTTGTTTGTGTTCACACTAGAGATATTTGTTTGTGTTCACACATGATATTTTCTTGTGGTCACCCTCCCTCTCCTTCACTCACCCTCCTCCTCCCTATATATGGCCGGCCCCCTCCTCTCTCTCTCTCACTTGAGTTTTCATCTGGTAAAAAAAAGATTATGATAGATTTTGGGGTATATGGAATTTCACAGCTCATTTCATTCCATCACCCGATTCGAGTGGCAACTTCATTAACCGTTCGTCCATAACTTTGGACGGAACGAGACAAAGTCTTCTACTCATTCTCTACATCAATCTTGGTCGTCTCTTTTATCAAACTTGACGACCGAGTTGCCTCGAGTCAGAGGCGGGAGCCCGTTTAAAGAATCGTCGACGTGGTGCCACCTGGACGAGCAGATCGGAGATCGACGAGATCGGAGCAGCCGCAACGGAGCGTAGGATGATGGTTAAAGAACGAAGGACTCGGATCGTTCGGTATAACCTTTCTACACTCTTTACAGTTTGTTAGTTTAGCAATAATGGCAGATCCGGGTTAAAGTATACGATAACGCCAGTTAAAAAGTTTTTGTTCCGCATTTGGCGTCTGTAGACGGCCGGGGCGCTACCGTAGACTTACAGTGGTATCAGAGCCTCACCATTTTGCTTTACTAACTTGTGCTAACGCGTTTAAAATATCGATCGAACCGGATATCGAAAACTGCAAAATCTCCATTCACAGTTTCTGTCGATTTTAAATGAAGTCCTAAAATTATTCTACATATCACAGAAAGTTGTGCAGGGTTTTAGAAGCACACCGACCAAATTTGAGCACGTGATTCCACCAAACTGCCGCGGAATCGCGGCCAAACCCATGATTTGGCCGCGCATCCGCGGCCGTTCTATTGAATCAGTGCACCAAATTTGCACAGTGTCTTCTCTGTTGGAATTTGGGGTTTTTGGTATATATCTTTTGGGCCCAGATTTTGTTACTGTTCACCAGTTGTTCGTGGGGCCCACTTTGTGATATTTAGTCGATCGAAATTTAAACATGTTAGTTTACAGTACTTGCATTATATCTCCGACCGGGAATGTCATTTGATCGGTAAACCGCGTCTGATTGCTATAGTTCTTTTAGACGGGTTTGCGAACGTGACATTCGCGTTGATGTTCTGTGTTGTGCTGTGATGTTGCGGATTTGTCGTGGTAGATAGCAGTGTGCAATGGTAGTGCAGTTTGGATTTATTTGTACATTTGATATTGCGGGGCGAGCGTCCAACATGTGGACTACCGTCACTGCCTGTTGTATAATATTCTTTTGGGGCACGACCAGGTTGCGGTCGATGTACCTGTTGTACTATTATTTATTACTGTACTAGGTTTTGCCCCGTGACGGAGTGCATGGATAGCCGGGTTCTGGGGGGCAACGGGTCCGCATCTCATGGCTTTGAGAGGCAGAGGGGCCTCACTCTAGAATTGACAGACTATTCGCCGTACTCATAGGGGGTACAGGTTGACCCAAGGAGGGGTGCCCAAGATTACCGGATTCCGTGAAGTGCTGGGTGGTCCATTCACTTTGCTGTAGGGGGCTGCCTCACTTCAGGTTTTGGCGGGTAACTTGCCGCACCCGTAGGGGTCTAGGTTTCATTGCACAGGCTATCCACACGACCAGGGGAACGTCGGGTTTCAGCAGCGGCTCTGTGAAACTCGGGGATCCCAGATTATCTGTATTGTTCTGTGATGCTTATTACTTTTCTGTAATGTTGCATATTATCACGCCTGGAGCGATTATTGTATATTGGTTTATATACTATTAGATGTTGTATATGTTTTACACCCGCGCTAGTCCAGTCCCCGCTCTGTCGTTAGTTAAGTAACCTAACGGGTGATGACGGGACCCAGTGACGAATGCGGATGGCATATACGTACATTTTATTTTCGTTCTTTTCTGGTGTGATTAATTGATGGGACTGCGTTGATTCTGATCAATGCAAAGGAAAGCAAACCTATTTGGTAGTTGTTGGAACAATTTAAAAAGTGTTATTGCAAAGACGTTTCCTTTTGTTATGCATAGCGGTATTCAGTGGAATATCCTGCACCTCATTCGACGGGGCAAGGGCCGATATCCCTTCACCGGGACTGACCCCTTGGGCAGAAGTTTGCGTCAGGGTAATAACTTCACTATAGTCGATTACATGTTGCTTTGCACCACGGTATTCAGTGGAATATCCTGCACCTCATTCCATGAGGAAAGAGCCGAGATCCCTTCACCGGGAGTGACCTCTTTAGCAAAAGGTTTTCGCCACTATATTTTAAAAAGCTATCAGGTTCCTTCAGTGATATCAAGTTCGTTACGTTAAAGGTTTTTTCGCCAAAAACCAGCCGTAGCCCTCCGTCACTTCTTTTGAGTATTCAGTAGTATTCAAGCTATGCATTTTAGCCAAAGCTAAGGCATAGTGTTTGGTAGCTGCTGGGTATTCACTTGTTGCATAGATAGATGAGTTGGTTTGGGACAGTCGTTCTACCATTTGGCCAAAGCCAGGGGCATGTGAGGATGGGTTCAAATTAACAAGATAGTGACGGGTAGAACTTGGCATGTGACTTATGACATTTTGACCAAAGCCAAGGTTATAAGAGCATGGGGCAAAAATCATATCGGGAGTTTCTAAAGAAACTGAAACTTGCCAAGTATGCGCATACCTTCTGGAGTATGAGTAACGTGGATGCATTCCATCACGTTATCATGCGATGAGAGTTGGATCCCGATTCCCACTGATGAGTTGGTTTACTCTTCGGATGATCCCGATTGATTCTTCTTTCAGGTTTGGAGGAGAATTTGACAGGACAGTAGGAGGTTTCCGGATTAGATAAAGTGATAACCATTTTGATCTAGGTTAGAGTGCACGTAGAGTGTTTCTTTTCTCTCTCTTTGGCAGCGACCTTTGACCGACCCTAGACTATGACTCAGTGACCAAGTTGACCGAACCTTCTTAAAATACTGGCTTTTGGATTGTCTGAGTTGCATAAGTCATTGCCACTCCTTCTTTTACCCTTTGGATTTCTCAGAACACCCGTATTACTACGGACATCCACTTCCATTGGATAGATCCATCGTATGGTTATATACGAACTCGAAGGGACTTCTTCGAGGATGGATCAAGGTTCAGGAGAAATAGAATTGGTTTATTCAGTTGTCTTTTATTATCACCTTCTCCCAGGTTGCGAGGGCTCCTTGGTTTAGGAGAGTACACCTATTACGCTTATTGGATAGTCTTATTCCAAACCATAGGCAGGTGCCGAAAGGTAGGGAATTAAGAAAACCAATTAGCCTAAGTAGGGTGTGCAGAAGGTAATATGTAAAGACAAAATAAAGGGATTAGAAAGAGAGCAAAGTAAATTGCAACTGTTATCATTCACGACCAAAACCGCGTACTTCATCGCCACTCCTATTTCACCTTTAAAAGAATAAGGTATTATTCAGATGTCTTTTATCATCACCTTCTCTCAAGATGCGAGTACTCCTTAGTTTAGGAGGATACACCTATTATGCTTACTGGATAGTCTTCTTCCAAACCATAGGCTAGTGCCGAACGGTAGGGAAGGAATAAAACCATTTAGCCTAACGATGGTGTACAGAAGGTAACGACTAAAGACAAATAAAGGGATTTGGAGAGATGGCAATAAAATATACGGTTGAAGTTATGAATTGGATTATGGAAGAGGCATTACTAGGAATACCAAGATACCCCTATGAAACATTTTCATGTTTCAGTGCATTGTTAAAGGAAAACTGTTTTCCCGATTAGATACTTACTCCAAGGGTATGTATTTACCAGGTTTCATTATCGTATCTGTATGGTTTTACAGATGATGAGTGGGAGTAAGTTATTGGGAATTAGGTAATTATCCTCATTATATCGGAATTCGTTGCAATTGGTGATATTTGAGGAAATCGCCAGGGTACAGTTTTCAACCTACAACGCACAGGTTATGAGTTGTTTAACTCAGCGGACTTATGCAGAGTATTGTATGTTGTCCAAGTGTCCTTCAGGACAAAGGGGTAGGTCCTCGTACTATGTTCTGTTTACTTATAACTTCTCTAGTTTTTAGACAAGTGTTTCATAGAAATACATGGTCTAAGTTTTGAGAAGTTGTGGGTATAAGAATAAAGTAGAGAACCAGGTATCACAAGTATCGAGATTCTTCAAAGAGATCGAAGATGTAGATTCTTGTGATTGGTATTCAGATGATAGTAATGGTTTTGAGAAACATATTTCTCTTTCAGGTTACTCATAATTGGATGGATTCCTAAGTTGAGTAATGCTGATTAGCCTCTTTCCATTAAGGTGATATGCACTGGAGACAGCTGCATGATTTGAATCTGGTTCCAATTAAATTAAGTGCCAAAGTTTCTATATTGGATATAGAATGGATCATACCTTATAAGATATTAAGGTACGGGGAGTTGTCCAGCTTATGCTTAAAATCAGACTCTGGATAACTCAGGGCACGTTTCTGTAATGGCTGCTCGTGGGTTGACCCTGGCTATGACGAGGGTTGATATTCTACCATTTGGAAGATCAATAGTGATATTGTTCTTGACTCGCTACAGTTTTAGTAAAATGGACTTTTTCAGAAAACAGTAGTGGGAGTATGGTAGAACTGGAAGTGTTTCCAGAACCGCAGACGATTACGGAAAATTTAATAGGACCTATATATTCAATCAGGTTTGACATTCCATTAGCCACTCCGCAGATACGGTAGGTAACCTCAGACACCCGAGAGGTACTTCGGTAGCCTCAAGGACGGTGACAGGGAGGTTCTTATCTACCCAGACTTGACACTACTGTTGTTCCAGGCTATAAGACCCGGTAGGAAGGTTGTCGTAGTCAGTGGGAGCAGCGGAAGCATAGTAGGCAAGATGCTTATATCTATTTATAGACTTGAGCAGTTATAGCGGAGATAGATCATCTAATTTTGATGTGACAGTCATGAGTTTGACTTCAATCAGAATAGGGGATGGATCTGTTAAGAAGGTAGTAGGGTGTGATGTCATGGTATCTGGATGACATACACAGAGTAGGAAGTAAAATTCCAATACTACGATCGGTTGTACTGTGGTCGTCACACAGTTGTTTCTCCAGATAGGATATGGATATAATATTTGACATTCTGGTTTCTGGATCTATGGTTTTAGATCTGGATTTGGGTAGTTTCCCAATGTGGGTACTTTGACAGTATTCTAATTGTTTTTAGAATAGATGACTCCTAGCATGGTGGTGTACCTGCAGGTGATGGAGTCACCCTCTCTAAAGGTGTCTTACAGACTAAAGGGGAGAGGGATGGGCATGATTGACAGATCACTTGCTTAGGTAACTGAGTCAATCATGAGATGCCAAGTACCACACCAGATATTGTTTTTGCATTTGATGCGATAAGTTTGTATTAATCCAATCCTGGAGAAACATAAGGAAGCAGTTTTAGAACATAAGTACATGTTCTATGGATTTGATGACGGCAGCCTCTTTCGGGAGACGGTTATCATTCCAGGCTTCAAAGGTGACATGGTTGACAGAGAGATTGTCAGAGTTATAGTTTTCCCTCTGATGAGGGACAGTATTATGGACAGGTGGTCCAAGAGGATACTGTGGGAGGCATGGTGCCGGATACTGATTAGGTTCAGTGATCGATACAGTCTAAGAAGTTTGGATTTGGAGTTCATTTATGAACTAGGTCCCATCAGATATCCAGACATATTCTAAGACAGGTATTACTCAATTCGGAAGATGTCTTTCTCCGCGAACTTGAGATTAAGAGAGACATAGAAAGAAAAATCTAGGCGGATCCACTCACTGAGGCTATTTCTCGAACACAATAGTTTTACAAACGGGCTTTGTGAAACAGATTAGTAGAGGAGTTGGATGTTCGGTTTCACACGAGCTGTGAGTAGTCGACATCGCAATAATTAGCCTTGAGTGCAAGTGGGAGATTGTTGGAGATAGTGCACTCAGAGTCAATTATTGGATCGCAGGTACGTGATTGCAATGATTGAGAAGGACCTATACCGGTAGGACAATCTTACTCAAGATGATAGTATGCTATCTGGTTTGCCTTTATCAGTCGTGTACATGTTCAGGTGACTGATTACATGTTACACTTTGATAGAGCCCTTAGGATCTTGCTTTACTACCAACTGTATGATAGCGATCATATACGTGAGAGTTGGGTAGTTTATACACATATCCTTAATTGTGGTC
Organism: Agapanthus africanus; assembly: GCA_030015575.1. Taxonomy (NCBI): domain Eukaryota; kingdom Viridiplantae; phylum Streptophyta; class Magnoliopsida; order Asparagales; family Amaryllidaceae; genus Agapanthus; species Agapanthus africanus. The sequence continues at coordinate 218,394,813 of CM057345.1, read as the reverse complement.
CCTAGTCGTGGGAGTTTCGAGACAGGGCATCGATACTCCGGAGTAGACTAGTGTATACAGTCGAGACCCCGACGAGGGGCGGTGGCCGATCTCACAAGCCACTGGTGTCAGTTGGATCACCTAAGATGTATACAGGTGCTCATTGGGTTATGAGTACACCGGACAGGACTCGCCGGGAACCTGCTAGTTGGTATTATACATATCGTCAGATAGCAGTTCCCTGGTGACATGTGTACAGGTTAGTTCATCGACCTGAGGTCGTCATTTGTCTCGTGTGAGTTCCCACTGTGCTTTGATTTCTACCCTACCACGGCTCAAAGGAGTCGTGCAAACAGATAGCTTTTGGGTACAGTCCCGAGCCATATGGAGGCACGTGAGCGGATCGGCAGGGGATTCGTCTCTCCCGGTATTGGGGGCGAGATCATGCTGTGTCTAGGAGAGCCATTACACATAGCCCACGGCCGTGGCAGGAGATTTACTGGTAGGTACTCCAGTAGTATCTCACGGTGTTATTGGGCTACACTCCGACACGACTTATACTGCTATTGGGGGTCTGACGTTACTAGCCCCCTAGGCAGATATGCGATACTCATAGACGAACGGACCAGACTGTATATACATTGTCACTGTTAGGCTCAGTAGGGTTTCTGGATGAGTTCGCTCATCAGCCTCCCTTGAGGTCAGTCCATGGGCAGCCGTTACGCATAGCTAGTGCCGCTGACGGTTTGTGGTTAAACCCACTGCCAGGGTACTGACGAGTCATTAGAGTCCCCCACAGACAGTTTCCCAAGTTCGGGCGAAACGTTGTAAAGGCCGTATGGTTTTATGGCAGGGTTCGGAAAATGCAGGTGCGTTTACGCACGTGTCGGTTTTCGGGCAGATGATACTGGTCGGCTTTGGTTTAAGCCGGATCCGAGTATTATATTGAGTAGATATAATATCTTTGTCTCAGTTGCATTTCTATTCGGTCGTAATACAAATGCGGGTATATTTATACAGTTGCGGGGTTATCCTGAAATTCGTTTCAGGATCACTTTTGGAAGTTGCCAGTTTCCAGTTTTCTATCAGCCGTCTTTTAACATTCAATTAAAGACGGATTTATCTTTTCTTGAGATGAGTGTGGAAGTTTCTAGAAGCATCTAGATGAGGTGACTAGGTTAAATGGTGTTGTATTTTCATTGGTTGCTTTTGGTGTGTTCACACTTTGTGTTCACACTTGACATATTTGTTTGTGTTCACACTAGAGATATTTGTTTGTGTTCACACATGATATTTTCTTGTGGTCACCCCCCCTCTCCTACACTCACCCTCCTCCTCCCTATATATGGCCGGCCCCCTCCTCTCTCTCTCTCACTTGAGTTTTCATCTGGTAAAAAAAAGATTATGATAGATTTTGGGGTGTATGGAATTTCACAGCTCATTTCATTCCATCACCCGATTTGAGTGGCAACTTCATTAACCGTTCGTCCATAGCTTTGGACGGAACGAGACAAAGTCTTCTACTCATTCTCTACATCAATCTTGGTCGTCTCTTTTAGCAAACTTGACGACCGAGTTGCCTCGAGTCAGAGGCGGGAGCCCGTTTAAAGAATCGTCGACGTGGTGCCACCTGGACAAGCAGATCGGAGATCGACGAGATCGGAGCAGCCGCAACGGAGCGTAGGATGATGGTTAAAGAACGAAGGACTCGGATCGTTCGGTATAACCTTTCTACACTCTTTACAGTTTGTTAGTTTAGCAATAATGGCAGATCCGGGTTAAAGTATACGATAGCGCCACTTAAAAAGTTTTTGTTCCGCATTTGGCATCTGTAGACGGCCGGGGCGCTACCGTAGACTTACAATACTTACCGGATATGAGGGCCAATTTGGGGGCTGATTTGTGGAAATTTGGGATTTTTTCTATCTTGTTGGACATTAGTCCTGCCACGAGGTCAGGATTCCGTGAGGATGACATATTCTATCACATACTCCGCATTTATTTTATATGTATTGTTCATGTAGTAGTAGTACCTGATAGAGTACCTTACATGACCGTTGCATACATATTGTCATTTATTGCTATCAGCTTGCATGCATTAGTTTCGCGCTGTACGTGCATACTTGCGATTACCTGCATATGTTATTTACTATTCACGAGCAGGCAACTCACCCCCGTTGTGCCACAGTGTTTTGCAGGTGTTTCTCAGAGTAGTCGAGGCAGGCTATTTTCATCCATCGTATCATCTTTTGCTGCGGGTACCGCTTCACCTGACAGTGTGCAGTTTTGCTTAGGTAGGTTTTGCGGTTATCCGATGTTGCTTGTTGTATATTCGTTGTATCATGTACTCTCCATATACCACTTTCATGTATGACTTAGAGGCTTGGTGTGAGGACGATATTGTATTTCATTTTGTGACTTGGAAGACTTTTATGCAGTTTTATTTATTTCTTCTCTTTCTTCGCTACGTCATCGTATATCTGTTGTGGTGGTTGTTTTCCACCGTTGGGCGTGGATTATGCTCCTGTTTCGGATGCTTTTACTTATATTATGTTGTACCCATTTTTGGAGGCTTGTTTTACAAAGGAGATGCTGTCAAAATTTTAGAGGAAGAAAAGTTGGACTTTAAAGAATTTGGTTTGAGATTTCAAAAGTTTTAACAATGTTCTTATTTTTTACTATATTTGATGGTTTAGATTGCTGGGTTTTCGGCTTACTTAAATTGCGTTACGCCTGTAAACGTTGCGCGGTTTAAGGGCCGTTACGTGCCAATTTCGGGTCGTGACAAAGTTGGTATCAGAGCGCTAGGTTTTACCTTTCGGAGTGTAGGATGACCTTGGTATGATGGAGTAGGTAGCTTAAGCAGAGTAACGCAATGTGTGTATGTCCACGGCATACTCACAACACGATACTCCGCCTAAAGTGACCTAAATACTAATTGCTTTAAATTCCTTCCTTGATGATACATATCCTTGTGATTCGATTTCCGTGTTCATATCGAATCCTTTTCCATTTATGGCCTTTTCCGCCGATGACTATGGGGACTCAGAGTGATGCAGGGAGAGCCAAGGTCAGGGTTGACTCGTTTGGGACGAGGACTGACCAGGACGGTACGCCCGTTGCACAGGAGTAGATGGATCCGCCTTCTACAGATCATCTCGCTAAGCTTGTGGCAGATATGCAGGACTTACCCCAAACGATGAGTTCATTGGTTGAGGATATTCGAAGGCAGCAATAGGAGGTTGCCACCCCTGTTACCCAGATATTCCTTGCGATCAGCACACAACATAATGTTACGTATACTGCACCAGTGGATGCAGCCATAGTTGACGAGGCACGTCTTCCAGAGACTGTGAGAGTTTGAGGACCGAGGAGGGCTAGTACAGGTGTGTCAGCCCCGAGACAGAGGTTTAGTCGCCGATACAGATATCGTGACCATTGCGGGAGTAGCAGAGGCTTGGGACGAGGACAGTCATTCAGCTCTCATCCCCAGGAGGGTCAGCAGTTTTTATCAGGATGCTACCGGTGCGGGAGTTTTGGTTATCGGGATCGAGATTGTACAGAGCCACGTGGGTGCGAGGCAGTTGTACCGCAGAGAGGTCGTGGTCGCGGAGGATTCGTTCCGAGTGTACAAGATGGCAGAGGAGGAGTTCAGCCAGTTGCGGGTAGAGGGCAGACACGAGCATTTGCTTCTACTCATCGGGACGCGCGGGCGTCCAATGCAGAGTTTTCAGGTATTCTTAATTCGTATGTTCTTTTGATGCACTTGTTTGCTTTACACACTTTGTGCCGTGGTTGGGCCGAGAGTCATGTTAGCTAGATCAGCCGTTGTTGTGTTAACTTCTGTCAGCGATTCTTTTGTTGCGTGACACATATTTCAGTCGTGTGCCAATCGGATAGGAGATAGAGATTCGTCCGTCATTGTGATCCTTCTAGAAATGTTGGATTTGACGTTCTCCTGGGCACGAACCGGTTAGCTACGTGCTAGGCGTCTGTGGGCTACCGCGAGGAAACAGTCAGGTTTTGTTTTCCCGACGAGTCAGTTCTCGTTGTGCAGGGGGACTATGGTGCCACCTCTTACAACATGAATTCATCTTTTCGCTAGTCAGCTTTTGAGGAGAGGATGTCGAGGATTCTTGGCTTTCATTCAGGATGCTGGAGCCACAGTGGGTTTGTTGGACCGGCTTTCCATCCTGCGGGAGTTTCCGACTTTGTTCCAGATGAGCCGGCGGAGCTTAAGGAGCTTAAGGATCAGCTGCAGAGTTGTTTGTTGGGGGACTTGTACACCCTTGTGTTTCTCTTTGGGGAGCTCCTATTCTGTTCGTCAGAGAAAAAGACGGCAGTTTGAGGTTGTGTGTTGATTTATCGTCAATTGAACCGAGTTACGGGGCGGACGGGTATCCTTTACCTCGCATTGACAATTTGTTCGACTTGCTTCAGAGTGCGAGACATTTTCTAAGTTTGTTTGGGATCTGGTCATCATTTGTTGCGGGTTCGGAGCGATGTCATTCCAAAGAATGCTTTTGTGCGTGCTACGGGCTTTATGAGTTTTGGTGGTGTCGTTGGACTCACAAATGCCCTAGCAGCATTCGTGGATATGATGAACCAGATTTCTTTAGGCCGTTCCTCGACCAGTATATTATTGTGTCATTGATGACATTCTAGTCTTTTCCAAGAGTCGTGAGGAACAGGAGCAACACTTGAGGATTTGCTTTGCAGACATTGGGAGAGCACCAGCTGGTTGCTAAATTCTCGGAGTGTTCCTTCAGGCTTGATTGTGTTGACTCCTAGGTCTTGTAGTTACGGGAGATGGTTTTCGTATGGTCCTGAGGAAGATCGAGGCCGTACAGCTTGGGCCAGACTTGTGTACGGGACGGAGGTCCATAGATCTTTAGGCTTAGCAGGTTTTTACCGCCGTTTCGTGTAGGATTGCAAGTGTATCGCTGCACCATTGACTGGACTGACCGGAAAGTAGGTTCTTTTTCTTTGGACTGAGGCATGTGTGTGGAGTTTTCAGTAGTTGGAGATTTGGTTGACAACTGCACCAGTTCTTTCTTTGCTTTCTGGTTCGGGCGACCTTGTTGTTTAACTGTGATGTTTCGCGTGTGGGGCTCGATTTTGCGCTGATGTGTCACTATAGAGTTACTACTTATGCTTCCCGACAGTTGGAGGATGTACGAGCAGGATATCCCACTCATGATCTGGAGATGGCCGCGGTGGTCATACGTTGGAGATTTGGAGACACTACATATTCAGAGAGTCGTGTCAGATTTTCACGGACCACCAGAGCTTAATGTACATCTTCCTGCAGCGGGTTTTGATTGGTGAGGCAGCACCGTTGGATGGAGCTTGTAAAGGATTGTGTTTGTGTGATCCTCGTTGCCCGTAGCAAGGCGATTGTGGTAGTTGATGCTGGAGTCGTAGGCCAGGGGTTAGCTTGTTCCAGCTGTGCGCAGTTCTGAGACAGTCTTCTGCAGATTTACAGTTCTTGTGCGATCGTTGAGTATAGCTTAAGTTCTCCTCTGCTGAGGGGATAGCTTGCTCGTGTCCGTGCCCGTCCACTTTTACTTAATCGTTTTCGTGAGGCACAGCCCATCAATGCTCGTTGTCTGTGATACTTGAGCATGTTCGGTAGGGTAAAGATTCGGAGTCCTTAATTTGTGACCAGGGTGTGCTACGTTTAGGGATGCGTTGTGTGTACCAGATACTGATGGGTAGAGACGCGAAATCCTAGAGCAGGCACAGCAGTCAGCTTTCTGTGTTCATTCAAGTTCCACCAATATGTGACGTGACTTGTGAGATAGTTACGGGTGGGCAGGGATGAAGAGTGAAGTTTCAGATTTCGTTTCGAGGTGTCTATATTGTTGCGAGCTAAGGTTGAGCATTTGAGACCGGCTGGAGAGTTGCAACCTTTAACCATTCCAGAGTGGGAATGGGAGCAGATCTCCATGAATTTCATTATGGTGTCTACCCATGGTTAGATGGGGTGTGACTCTATTTGGATGTTTGTTGTCCGATTATGCTCAGTTTTCTTAGTTGTTCTTCGGTAAGTTTGTGCGTTTGCACGGAGTTCCTTCATGTGTTGTATCCAATAGAGGCACCCAGTTTGCTTGCCGTCTTGGCAAGATCTTCAGGAAGCCTTGGGTACTGGTTGAGCTTTAGCTCCGCTTCCCATCCGTAGGGCGATGGTCAGTTAGAGCGGACCATACAGACTCTGGAGGATATGCTTGTGTGTACGTACTAATGGTTGTTAGCAGTTGGGATCGTCACTTGCCATTGTTAAGGTTCTCCTTCAATATCTGTTGTCAGGAGACATTCCAATTGGCAACCTTTAGGTTTTGTTTGGTAGGATGTGTCGATCGCCGGTCTGTTTTTCTAACTCTGCGAGAATAGGATTTTTGGACCCCAGCTAGTCCAGAGACTTCAGAGATGATCCAGTAGGTTCAGGACAGGACGAGAGCAGCCCAGTGCAGACAGAAGTCTTATGCCGACCGTGGTGGTCGCAGACTTGAGTTCGCGGAAGGAGATCATGTATTCCTACGGATTTTTCTGATGGAATGGCGTGTTGTGTTTTGGGAAGCTTAGTCCCAGAATTGTAGGTCCACTTGAGATCCTTGGAGCGAGTTAGCTCTGTTGCCTATAATATGGCACTTCCGCCCAGATTTTTGAGTATTCACCCCGTATTCCTTGTGTCGATACTTCACAATACCTTCATGACCTTTCTCACATGATTCAGCACCAGACCATTCTTTTGGACGCGGTCTTTCGTTCACCAGCAGCCGATAGTTTTAGAGGATCGGCAGGTGGAGAGACTTCGGTCAAGGGTCTTGCTATATGTGAAGGTTCTTGGCGTAGCCGTTTAGTGAGGTGATCACTTGGGAGGCAGCGAGCGAGATTGGGGAGTTTTTGTACTCATCTCTTTGAAGGTACGCTTAGTAAGAATTTTAATTCGAGGACCGAATTTCTTTAAGGGGGGAAGATTGTAAAGTTTTAGAAATCGTTTTGCGAATTTTTCCGTTTTAGGGTAAAATAGTCCGTGTTTTCCGTTTTAACCCGATTGTGGTCAAACTTCTATATAGACTTGTCGGCACCTAGTTTAGCTAGAATGAAGCTAGTGCCCGAGCTTTGGGGGTCAATGGGAAGTTTTGGTTCACATAGAATTTTTCCCAAATTAAATATTATTTTAAGTTGTTATTTATGCATTTAATTATTGGTTAAGGTTTGTGTTTCATTTTTTTTTTGCCAAATTTTCTTCATCATTTGCTTAGGCCGAATCTTCTAGTAGAGTGGGGATTTTGGAATTGATAGTGAGTCATTGTGCGAGTCATGAGTTGAGGTGGCTTTGCATTCAATGATCATTGTCTTGCTTAAGATTTTGTCATGAGGATATTTGGATTGATATTATGTGTTGACATTCCTTTTGATCACCACTTGACGCTTATGGTCACCGCCCCCATCATTTCGCAGGGAAGGTTTTCCTTCATATATAGCCTAGACCAATTGTGTGCAGGGGCTGAATTTTTTTGTTTCTTCATTGCACAAAATTTCCTTTGAAAATCCATAGCTCATTTTCATCACAACCACATTTTGGCAACTTCTTTTGCCTTCGCCCGATTCGTTGGGTACCTTGAGGCAAAGTATTCTACATTCTCTCTACTTCAATCTTGGACTTATCGTCTAGCAAACTTGAGTTTCAAATCAAATTTGGAGGTATATAACCCTAACCCTAATCTCTTTGTTGTTCTAATATTTTAATTAGCTTTTTAGTTGTTAAAATTAAGCTATTTAATTGCATGTTTGAAATTCTAGAAATGGTTTTGGATAATTAATTAGGGTTTTGATTAGTGAATAGGTTAATTGTTAGTTTTAATCAAAAGAAAACTTAACCTACTTGCTAGAATTGTTAGATGATATTTTTCCAAATTATCTAATTAGCCTAATTACAAACTAGACTTTTTTTAAATCCTAATTAAGTGAGATTAAAATTCTAGTAAGGGTTTGTATGATTTAATCTTGCTAATTAGTGATGTTTGTAAATTCTAGTTTGGTAAAAGGTAGTAGTTTGGTGCTAAAATGATATATATTGCTTACTAGGTTTCGGTGAATTTTAGGCGTGGGTTTCTTTCGATGTTGCGACGTTAATTATATTGATTCCACGCTATATCTTGTGTTGTGAATGCACGATCGGTACGATCAGGGTCTAGGCTTGGTAGTTGTGTCGCTTTGCATTCCTAGCTAGGGCCGTGCCGATGTCGTTCGTGTCTTCGTGTAGTTTTTGCTCTTGAGTTGGTTTCGTAGTGTCGCTACGCGCGTTAGCCACTTGACGAACACTTGAGAGGATGATTGGAGTTGGTGCGTCGATCAAACGTAGTTTGTACATGTTATTGGTCGATTGCTAATAAATACTTGTTATATTGTTATTTGCTTTCAGGATCGCAGGCGAGGACTTCGGGCGCTGCGAACAGGGGAAAGCGAGTATTTGGCTTTACTTAGCCAGGAACGTTGGTGAGTAGATTTAACATCTACAGGGGAATTGCCCGCATGGCGTTATGCGTCTGGACTAGAGATGTTATGTTATTATCGCATATTCTATGTCATATATGGAGTTGCGCATACACATTATTGCTTAGTTATTGTTGTGCTTGGGCTAGTACCCTTAAGACACTGCACTATTATTGACGGCTTATGTTGCACGAGCACTGATTGTATACCACACACACCGTCAATAATTGCCATGACACACAAAACACCCATAATTATTTGATATTATTTGGTTAGGGACTTTGAGACATTGATTTATATTCCTTTATGCATGACATCTTGCATACCTGTATACCTACATGCTTACACATATGCCTTAACATGCTTACATGCTAGTTACCTGTACACCTATAGGGTATTGTACCATTAGCGATAGGTACATACACACATAATGATATAGCTACATGTTTACCATTATTTTGATGTTATATAGACTTGAAGAAATTAGGAACCGCATGATATTTATATTAACTTGTTGCAGTTAAATAGCGGCTTTTCCTTTATATGCTCGTATTTCAGTTTTATGTTGCGTATATTATATTCATGGATTTTCGCATTGAGTTATGTATTTTTCATGATGTTTTCTGGATTTGAGGACCGTGGGAGTTCATGAAATTATGCATTATTTGAAAAACCCGGTTTCTCTTGATATGATATTTCTGCATCCACCATGAGTTTTATCGGTTCTGATATATATACCCCATGCGAGGAAGAGTCGAGGCCGCGTGCGGGGCATGGTGGGGCCCGGAGGAATCCCGGGGAAAGACTGTCGACGGTACATGCCGATGCGCCTGACAGGGGAACCATACCTATCGGTGATAGTAATTGGACTCGACGTATATCTGGGGGATATCGATTGAGGTTATTTACGCACATGCCTTGCAGATTGCGGGTGGTGCTTACCCAGGTTCATAGGATGTACGTACATGTCACAGGAGGGCCAGACCCAGGTGATGGCGCCTCAGATTTGAGTATTTTGTGTCGATGCTAGACACTTGTTTTCATGATGTATTCGGGTGTAGATGCAGAACACTCAGGTTTCATGAGACATACTCGATATTGGCTACTGGTTATATGAGATTTACTTGATATTGGACACTCTGGATACATGATACTTACCGGATATGAGGGCCAATTTGGGGGCTGATTTGTGGAAATTTAGGATTTTGTTTGTCTTATTGGACTTTGGTCCTGCTACGAGGTCAGGATTCCGTGAGGATGACATGTTCTATCCCATTCTCCGCATTTATTTTATATATATTGTTCATGTAGTAGTAGTACATGATAGAGTACCTTACATGATTGTTGCATACATATTGCCATTTATTGCTATCATCTTGTATGCATTAGATTCGCGCTATACGTGCATACTTGCGATTACCTGCATATGTTATTTACTATTCATGAGCTGGCAACTTACCCCCGTTATGCCACGGAGTTTTGAAGGTGTTCCTCAGAGTAGTCGAGGCAGGCTATTTTCATCCATCGTATCATCTTTGGTTGCGGGTACCGCTTCGCCTGACAGTGTGCAGTTTTGCTTAGGTAGGTTTTGCGGTTATCCATTGTTGCTTGTTGTATATTCGTTGTATCCTGTACTCTCCATCTACCACTTTCATGTATGACTTAGAGACTTGGTGTGAGGACGATATTGTATTTCATTTTGTGACTAGGAAGTCTTTTATGCAGTTTTATTTATTTCGTCTCGTTCTTCGCTACAGCGTCATATATCTGTTGTGGTGGTTGTTTTCCACCGTTGGGCGTGGATTATGCTCCGGTTTGGGATGCTTTTACTTATATTATATTGTACCAATTTTTGGGGGCTTGTTTTACAAAGGAGGTGCTGTCAAAATTTTAAAGGAAGAAAAGTTGGACTTTAAAGAATTTGGTTTGATATTTCAAAAGTTTTAACAATGTTCTTATTTCTTACTACTTTTGATGGTTTAGATTGCTGGGTTTTAGGCTTACTTAAATTGCGTTACGCATGTAGACGTTGCGCAGTTTATGAGCCGTCACGTGCCAATTTTGGGTCGTGACCGTAGCATACTACCATTTCGAGCAAGACTGTTACTACATCCGTGTATATCCCGAGCTCCCAATAAGTAATATGCAATCCAGTATGATACAATAATGGCCTCTAAGGCATATATCACTAACAATCTCCCACTTGCACTGAGGCCATAAACTGGCATATCGCAAACCAAAGATCTCGAATAGCCTCTCGAACATTGTCTGAGGGTGGCTTCTGTGAGTGGATCTGGAGTGTTGTTTTCTGTATCTACTCTCCTCACCTCGATCTCCTGGGGATCAACGATCTCTCTGATCAGGTGGTACCGCCTTAAGATATGTCTGGATCTCCGATGGGACCCGGGTTCCTTCCCTAAAGCTGTAGCGCTGTTTGTTGTCATAATACTAAAGTATTAGACCAACAATGGAAGGAACCACCTGAAGTTCAGTTAAGAACTTCCTTATCCAGACTGCCTCTTTTGCGGCGTCTCATGCAACGAACTAGTCCGTTTCCATTGTCAAGTCTGCAATGGTGTCCTGCTTGGAGCTCTTCCAACAGACCGCATCTCCATTAAGGGTAAAGACATAACCCGACATGGACTTGGAGTCATCCTTATCACTCTGGAAGCTAGAGTCAGCAAAGGCCTCGATCTGGAGGTCTTTTCCGCCATACACCAAGAACATCTCCTTAGTCCTTCTCAGGTACTTGAGAATGTTCATTACTGCTATTCAGTGTTTCTCCCCTAGGTTTGACTGATACCGGCTTACCACGCTGAGTGCGTAAGCAATTGTAAGTTGATGCGCAACACCCCACGAGTTGCGGGAAGGCGGAAATATGAAAAACAATCTTGTTCTTAAAGCACACATCGACTAACCGAAGATCTTTGCTAAACGATAATTAACAACTACCATAGAACTTCTAAACTACTATGTAAAGAGATTATACCTAGTGATACGTGTCCTTCGTCTTTACGATCTCTTCGTCCTCCTCGGCCTCTTCTAAGTGATAGATGATCCACCCGAGAACCCTAATCCAAGCTTCACCTCAAGACTTGAGGTAACTAAGTTTCTCTAGTTGCTAACCAAAGGGACTTAGGTCATATAGAGTTAGGTTATGGGATGTTTAGTCTTTTCTGTTAGTTATATGTATGCCCTAGAGGCCATTACTGTACATAGGATGTATATTGTAGTGGATGCTGGGACATATATAGGGAGGACTTTCTTGCTCAACATGATAGTATGCTATCTGGTTGCTCTTTACCTTAACGTGTACACTGATTGTCTCTCTGTTACATGTTGGTAAAGCCCTTAGGATGTGTGCTTGACTACCTGGATTATGATGCGGATCATACTAGTGGGGACATGGTAGTCCATAAGTACATCCTTCAAAGTCCCTAGTCGTGGGTGTATCGAGACGGGGCATCGATATACCAGAGTAGACTAGCGTATGCCTTCTCGACCCATACAGATGGGCGATGGATGATCCCATATCCATTGGTGTTTGACATCAGAGATGATATACGGGTGCTCAGTAGAGACTGGGTACACTGGACGGACTCGCCGAGAACTCCCAGATGGTATTATACCTCACGTCAGATGGCAGTTCTCTGGAGACACTGGTACAGAGTAGTCTGTTGACCCGAGATCGTCATAGAGTCTTGTGTGGTTCCCACTGTGCTTTGATTTCCATCTTACCACGTCCAAGAGGGCGTGCAAAACGGTGGTTTTTGGGTACAGTCCCGATTCACATGGAGGCAATGAGCGATAGGAGGGGATTCGTCTCTCCCGGTATAGGGAGTTGATGTTGCGCTGTGTTCGATTGGCTATAACAAGAAATCCCTGGCCAGGGTTGCTGAGATTTACTGGTAAGTGTTACCAGTAGTTTCTCGAATTGTTATAGACCTCATATCGACACGACTTATCGAGCTATTGGGGTCTGACGTTTACCATCCCTAGGTGAGATATGCGACATATCAGACGATCAGACCGGACTGTACGGTAGTGTTACTGGTTGGATTCACTGGAGTGTGAGCGGGCTTGCTCGTCGATCTTCAGATCGCTCAATACCCGGGTGGCCGTTACGTTTAGCAGACCGCTTGCGGCTTGTAGATGCTTGATATGATCATCATCTGCTGCCGGCGTATTGACGAGTCTTTAGAGTCCTACACAGAGGTTTCCTGGCTCAAGCGAAACGAAATAGGAGCGCATATGAGATATGTGCGGGACCGAGAATAATACCAGTATGTGATACTGTATTCGATTCTCGCGATGTGACGTTGATCGGTTATATGCGATATAGCCGGGTTATCGGATCAAGTGTTGATTCGATAAGTTGTTACTAATGATACTAGTCGGTTATATGCGATATGACCGGATCGTTAAATCAAGTGTTGATTTAATGATTTAATGTATAATTATATATTTGATATATTACTTTGCATTAACTAGTATCGGTTCACTTTAAATGGATATTCTCACTCGGGTGTGCGCATTGTATATGCGATATATTTTTGTGCGCTTGTTTGTATCATGTTTGATGATACATGTTTACATGGTTAAGTGTAAAGAGTTAAACCATGGTTAAACTTATGATTAGGGTTTTATTTCCTTTTCTCTTTTCCTTTATCTATTTATTCATTTAGGAAAATAGATGGAAAAAGGAGAAAAAGAATTGTGGCTTTTTTTGTTGTTTAGTGGAAGCTTCATGATACAAACCCTAACCATTCATCTAACTTGAGTTAACTCTCTACAATTAACCATGGTCTTGTTATGATAAGGTTGGATTATTCATTTCATTTTTAATAATCTTATCATAATAATTATCATCTTCTTGCTTTCTTCTTCTTCTTCATTTCAAGAAGAAAAGCTTGACTACATCAATGGTGGATTGATGAAATGAGTGAGAAATCCAATTCTAAAGTCTACCCACTTCCTATTTCTTCATCCTCTACCTCTTGCCAAGTAGTAGAGTGTGTTTCCTTCACAAGTCATCATGGTTTGGTGAAGGTGGAGCTTAATTTAGCGATGCCTCGACGTAGATCATCTTCGGCATGGACATCGACGACCTAGCTCGCTTATTCTCCGAAGAAGCCGACTCTAGAGCCCGGATTCCTTTTGGACAGCGGAGACGACTTCGTTGTGGAGCTATGGAGGTGGAGCACCGGATCTACAAAGGTTGTATTTCCGATATCTCATAGTTAAGTGTTAACTAGTTAGCCTTTTCGCCTAGTTTTCTAGCAAACGATCCGTAGTCGGGTCTCTCGGCACCTAGAATTTTTGAAAATGACATGGTTGATGCCTTGTGAGACCTCACTAGAGTGCCTAGGAACCCTACAGTGGTATCAGAGCCTAGCTAGAGCCTTAGGCGAAGTCCAGACGGATTTTGAATTCCGAACGAACTCGAATCCCTAATACAAATTGCTCTCTGTACTTTTTCTGAAAATTGGGATTTTTCCATATTAAAAATATTCAGTAAAATCAGCAGGAAATTATAAGGGATACTGTAAAATTCGTGTGCCTGAATCCATCAATGCGCCGCGTTTCTGCGGCAGGAGCATGGCTCGTGCGGCGGAACCGCGGCCGTTTTGTCGTTTGTGGCATCTAAATTTGCACAGTAATTTATAATATGCAGTACTGGTTTTCCTGGGTATTTTTGATATTTTTTCAAGAGTTGAATTTTCTGGGGTTGTTTTGGGGATTCGTATGTTCGATCGGATTATCAAATTTTGTCTGTATGGCTTTCCGGATATTTTACAATATGTTAAAAAGTTCGACCGGATATAAATACCCAATTTTTCCCCTGACGGAAAATTTCCAAGAGTTGGATTTTTCCGAGGTTTAAAGACGTTCTAAGTAGTGCAAGTAACGCGATGGTCCCTCTAGAAGACAACAAACCTTAACTCGATTATGTGACCGTCTTGAAGTGCCCTTTGAACCTTCGGGTTTGGGATAGTACGGCGTGCCACATGTGAGGCGTTGGCTTGACCCTTCTACGGCTGGACCGTTGGTACTAGGCATGAACTGAATGTTTTAAAACATGTTTCATGTGATGAGCTGTATCGGGAAAACTTGGGTGTTCGAGTGTTCGATCGGAAAGTTTAACATTTTCTATCTTATTCGGAATGTGATACAATAATTGGAATTCACAAATAGTTATGAGATAACTAAATGAATGTTATAAACGTAGCAATTTAGTCTCACATGATCGGTTGCCACGGAATTTTGATGTGATCAAAAGTCCGTCGCAATCACGTAGCGTACGTGGATACTCGCCGGGTAAACTTAATAGACAGCCTCACCCCATTGCAGAAAACAACGAAAATACAACGTCCTCTTATGCCATCCGCATTCGCCACTGGGTCCCGTCATCACCCGTTAGGTTACTTAACTAACGACAGAGCGGGGGCTGGGCTAGCGCGGGTGTAAAACATAAGTGACGTCTAAATAGCTATCATAAATATAGATATTTTACATTCATCTGACGCAATGATATTCATTCCAGAACACAGATAAACAATATTGGATTTGCAAGCAATCTGTATTTCTTTTGAGCCTGCAAGAAAAGACAGATTACACAGTTGTGATGAATAGCCGATACCCCACCCTCGACCCCTACGGGTACGGCAAACTACCCGCCCGGCAGTTTGTGTACCCCACCTTGGGTCAGTCCTAGGAGCAAAAACAGTAAAATGAAATAATACAACGGTGGCTACAACCGCAACCTGGAAGTGCCCCGCAAAAATAATATTACAA
Organism: Agapanthus africanus; assembly: GCA_030015575.1. Classification (NCBI taxonomy): domain Eukaryota; kingdom Viridiplantae; phylum Streptophyta; class Magnoliopsida; order Asparagales; family Amaryllidaceae; genus Agapanthus; species Agapanthus africanus. Next base: position 218,379,537 of record CM057345.1, on the reverse strand, counting down.
CAAATTACATTTACAACAAATGAATTAAACAAAAACCCATTGCAAACCCCGGCTATACACCACAACAGTCCAATACAGTTTATATACACAAACAGATATAACCATTACAGAAATATGCAACCCCCTGCCAACCGACATACTAGCAGTTAGGGGAGGTTTACGAACACATTAAACAATCACAGATATAATCCAACATGCAAATACTGTACAATTTCGATCGATTAAACAACATTAATATTGCTCCAAAAACTGCTCTGTTAAACTGAAACCTGGGAAAATATTAAATATTCCAGAAAACCCCAAATATATCAGAGAAGCAACAGAAGAAAAATCGGCTCCTGACTCGCCAACTCGGCGGCGGAAGCGCGGCGCCTCAGTAGGCTGAGGCCGCGCTTCCGCGGCGAGTTTGGCGATTCAGGCGACTGTTTTTCTTGGGTGTTCTACTGTGGTCATTTCTAGCTTTCTGCACTCACCTGAAAAATTTTAGGACTTCATTTTAAGTTCGACAGAAACTGAACAGATTTAGGGTTTTCCGGCTTTGTTTTTCCGTTCGAAATTCGTACAAATTTGCAATTAAGTTATTTAGTGTTTAGCGAGGCTCTGATACCACTGTAAGTCGATGTACTTCACCCCAGTACTTGTGGGGAGGCGGAATTTTCAAAAACGATCATGTTTAAAGAACGAACATCGACTAACCGCTTAAATCGAAGCTAAACTATAAATAACCGTACACAAAGTGTTTCTTAACTATTGTGTTTAGGGATTATACCAAATGAAACTAGTCCTTCGTCTTTGTGTCCTCCTTTGTTCTCCTCGACCTTCTCTAGGTAGTAGACGATCCACCCGAGAGCAAAACACCAAGCTACGCCTCTAACTTGAGGTAACTAATCTACTTTGATTGCTAATCAAAGAAGAAAGGATGATATAGAGTGAAGGTTATGGATGTTTAAGTCTAACTAAACCTTTGATCTCAACACATGAGGATTAAGGATTAGTCTCTTGAAGATGAGAGCTTGAGGAGAGAGAATGTGAGATGAGATAATGAGATGAGAGAGAGTGTATCATAATATATTATGAAGCATTCTTATTTTAGAATAATGAATAAAAGAAATGAATAAGCATGCTTCATAAATGAAAAGAGGTGATTCATTAACATGAGTCATTAAGCATTTATGGTGCATTAATGATCATGATGAATCACCCTCATGACATCACTAATCTTATCCAAAGCTTATGTCACCTTAACCTCCTTAGTCACATCTTCTAGAAGCTTCTCGTACAATTACGAGAACGCCCCTCCAATCCGCAAAAATACGGAAAAACTTTAGACTGTAAAAATCCAATAACCGGATACCAGTAACTGGCTTAAACCAAAGCCGACTGGTAAAAACTGTCCGAAAGTCGTACGTGCGTAAACGCACGTATGCGTCCGAACCCTTTGTCGCAAAACCATGCAACCTCTATATCGTTTCGTCTGGAGTAGGAAACTCTCTGTGTGGGACTCTAGAGACTCGACTACTACGCTGGCAGTGGGTTTAACCACAGACCGCAAGCGGCACTAGCTGTACGTAACGGTCCCCAGGTAGTTGTCGATAAGAAGGCCGATGAGGAAACCCATCCGAACTCCTACTGAGTCTGATGTGACAATCTCCATACAGTCCGGTCCGTTCGTCCAAGACTATCGCATATCGGGCCTAGGGGGGCGGCAAGCGTCAGTCCCCTAATAGCGGTATAAGTCGTGTCGGAGTGAAGCCCATTACACCCTGAGAAACTACTGGAACCTACCAGTAAATCTCGCTTGCCCTGGCCAGGGACTTTGCGTAATGGCTCTCTGACACAGCACGATATCTACTCCCAATACCAGGAGGGACGAATCCTGTCTAACCGCCACTGCCTCCAAGTGCTCGGGACTGCACCCAACTGCTACCTGTTTGCACGACTCCTTTGAGCCGTGGTAGGGTAGCAATCTAAGAACAGTGGGACACACTCGAGGCGAAGTAGCAGTGTCAAGTCTGCGGACTACGCTGTACTCATGTCACCTGGGAACTGTTCACTGACGACTGGTATCAAACCAACCAACAGTTCCCTGTGAGTCCTGTCCGGTGTACCCGTAACCTAACGAGCACCTGCATACTATCTCCAGTACGACGTACTGACAGCTGTGGGACAGACCATCTCCCCAACTGGGATGAGAAGCGTACACACTAGTCTACTCCGGATATCGATGCTCTGTCTCGATAATCCAACGACCAGGGACCTGAATAAGGATGTGCTTGTAGACTACCCAGCCCCCACTAGTGTGACTGCCATCACAACGCTGGTAGACAAGCAAGATCCTAAGAGCTCTATCAATACGTACACTCACATATTAAGATAGAAAAACCAAGTAGCATACTACCATGTTTAGCAAGACTGTTATATACATGTGAATATCCCAAGCTTCCATTAAGTAATATACAAACTAGTATGATACAGTAATGGCCTTCTAGGGCATAAACACTAACAAAAACTTGTATGTAATATTCTTTTATTGGGGCGCTTCCAGGTTGCGGAAGTAGTCACCCTTTGTATATTATTTACTTTTCCGCACTAGGATAGACCCAAGGAGGAGGGCACAAGTAACCGGGTTCTGGAGTCCAGTGGGAGACCAACTCGAGGAGTCGAGTCCGGGTCTCCTAACTCTATAATTGGTAGGGTTGCTTGCCGCTCTCGTAGGGGTCTAGGGGTGTGGGTTTGGCTATTCATCACGACCGTGGAATCCGTGTTTTATACTGGCTCGTATTGAAAACACGGACGTCCTAGTATATCCAATATTTCATATGATTCTTCTGCTGCGATATCTGTGATGTGATCATGTGATGTTCTGTGATAGATACAGTATATAGTATATACGATATATTATATAGACGTTACTTATGTTTTACACCCGCGCTAGCCCTACCCCGCTCTGCCGTTAGTTACCTAACCTAACGGTGCACGAGGGGACATCGAGGCGAATACGGATGGCATAAGTGTACGTCGTATTTATCTGTGATGTTTAGGTACTTACATGATGGGACTTCATTAATATGATTAATGAAATTAAAAGAAACCTAAGATGTTGTAGAATCGAATTTCAAAATAAAACAGGTAGCTACAGTTATTGCTTTGCACAGCGGTATATGTGATATATCCTGCACCTTATTCGATGAGGAAAGGACCGAGATCCCTTCACCGGGAGTGACTCCTTTAGCAATAACTGGCAGAAGCTACACATTCGGTTTGTCTTTTGATTGCTTTTAAGAGTTTTTTCTTTGCACAGTGATATATATGATATATCCCGCACCTCATTCGACGAGGAAAGGACCGACGATCCCTTCACCGGGAGTGACTCCTTTAGCAAAACTAGAAAAGCCTCAAAAGCACTCGATTTTAAAATCATTTGATTCTACAACGATATAAAGTTCATTACAAAAAAGGTTTTCTTAAAAACCTGTCATAGCCCTCCGTCATTTCAGATAGGTAATAGTTAGTATTCGTGCTGCGTTTGTTGACTCAATCAAGGCGTAGTGTGCGGTAGCTGATTATTGCTTATCTGTAAAGCATATGATGCGATTGGATTAGGGTAGTCGTGCGGCCTTGTTGACTCAGTCAAGGGTCGTGCGGGTGGGTTTAATTCAATCAGGAAATGACGGGTTGAACTTTACTTGCGGTCTATGGTTTGTTGACTTAGTCAAGGTCATAGATCGCCTGGGGCAAAATATTATCGGGAATTTCAAGTGTTGAAATTTGCAATGAGATTGCATACCTTCTATGAGATAGTTGGATCCCGATACCCGCTGCGAGTAAGTGTTACTCCTGGGAGAGTTTTATACATTACAATTAGCCGATCAAGTAGGTGTCTAGAAAGGTTTCAACGGGGTTACGCCTCTGGGAAAACGAGGTTTACATTAATTAGGTTCGTGCGAAAGCACGGGGGACCTCCCTCAAAGTACCGACACTGGCTTGGCTGAAAGATTGGCGAACTTGTAGTGTGTAATTAATCCCGGCTAGTCTTTCCTTTTAGGGTTTGAAGGAAGATTTGATAAAAGCAGTGGGAGCCATCCTGATTAGATAAAATAATAACCAATCTATTCTTGACAGAGCGCACGCTGAGTGTTTTCTTCTCTCTCTCTCCAGGTAGCGACCATATCACGCCTTAATCAAGATAATAATACGGATTATTGACCGAACCCGCTTGTTATACTGAGCTGGGGAACGTTGGTCCCGCTCCAACTTATAATTGTTATAAGACAGAGCAGGAAATTGGGGAATACCGGATTTCCCGTGCCGCCCAAACGAAGAGAGTGCATACTGATGCATCATCTTCGGGTGTGTTCATTGCAAAGAACTGTTTCTCTGTATCCTCTACGTCCTGGGTATGTGATACCAGATCAGGATCCCAGATATGTAATCTGTTACATAGGGCTACAAAAAGGTAGAGAACTGAGAACGGGTGATAAGTTTCATGAGGCAGAAAACGGGGCAAGTGTTGCAGCCAAGTCTGTTGGTCACTGTCACCCTGTATTACAAATACATTGATTCTGAACGAATGTTATTAGATACCGAACCTGATATACAAAATCGTATCTATCTCTTTATTAGTAAAGAAATGATAAAATTTTGTATTGTTGGATGATGTTCTGAACATTTCTTATATCAAAAGTTGATCGGTTCAGGCACGTTATCTAAAAGCATTGATGTTCTAAATCAAACTACAGTTCTTAGTATATGGAACACACACAAGAGGAAGAGTTCAGAAATGAACGGATTCTTCTTGAGGTATTGTAGACTAGGTCAGATCAATGTGACCCGACTAGCTGAAGTTACATTTAGATGTATATTTAAATTAGTTTGAATTTACATCTTGTGAAACTCGCCAGTCATGTCACAAAGATAAGATGACCACAGCTCCGTTTATTGGAAACAGAGAAAGAGTTAATGAACTCTTGGGACTGATACATGATGATGTATGTAAGGACTCATGTCTACACATGCCAAGACCAGTTCTTTGTACTTCATTACATTCTCTGATAATCTCTCAAGATTCAGACATATGTTCCTGTTGAAACACAAGTCCGAACCTTTTGAGATATTCACAGAATATGATTTAGAAGTAGAGAACCAAAATACGGGTATAAGTATTATGTCCTTTGATGTGATCGAGGAGGAGAATACTTGAGCACGGAAATCCTGGATTATTCTAAAGGAGAATGAGATTCTCTCTCAGCATTACTCCTCCGTATACACCATAGCACGATGGTATATCGGGGCGGAGCAATTACACCCTATATGATATGGTGTGCTCTATGATGAATACTACTGAGTTGCCTTTTTCCTTAAGGGAGTTGTGCACTTAAGAAGCTGCATACCTATTTAATAGGGTTCCAATCAAATCTGTTGCCTACCACTTCATATGTGATATGGAAAGGGAAGAGCCCATGTCTTAAGCTAGTTAAGATTTGGGATTGTCCGGCCTATGTCTAAAAGCAAAATCCGGACAAGCTCGAGGCAAGGTCTGTAATGTAGAACTGGAAAGGTTCCAGCTATACAAACTACAGCAGATGATCTGATAAAACCAAAGGATTCAATAGTTACCAACGAACCTCAGCCTCTCCGCCGATCTAGTAGGGTTCTTCACCCAACTGAGAGATACTTCGGTTTCTCGATGACAGTGGGAGCGAGAACTGCATCATGAGATGATGACCTAACTATTTTCGAGCTGGCCATCAGGAGTGTGACTCTGTAAGAATGGCTGGATGCTTAGCGATCTGAGATGGAATCCTTATACACCAACAAAGTATGGACTTTGGTTGCGATATCTGAAGGGTTAAATCCCCATCAGGAGCAAGTATATCTTGAGAAGATTACTTGGTGTACATCGAAAAGTTGAGACTTTCAAAGCTAGACTTGTTAAAAGTGTGCATCATTGACCAGGTGTGGATAATGATGAAACCTTTTTCAAGTAGCTATGCTTAAGTCCATCCAGATCCTACTTGCCACGGCTACATACCATGAATACGATATCTGGCGGTTGGGTGCCATGACTGCTTTTCTAAATATTGATTTAGAAGAGAACGTCTGTAAGTACACAGCCAGAGGGCTTCGTAAACAGTGGGAGCAGCGGAAACGTGTGCAAGATGTTTTATATGATAAAGCAGGCATCGCGGAGTTGGAACATCTGTTTTGATGTATTAGTCAAAGAAGTTGACATCATCAAAATGGTAGATGAACCTTGTATAAACAAAAAGGTAGTAGGGAGTATGGTGGTGATCCTCGTAGAGTACGTGGATGACATACTCTTGATAAGAAAGGAGTTTCCTATGCTATGCTCGGTCAATCTCCGATTATCACAATAATTCTCCATAATAGGATCAAAGTGATACCTCCTAAATCCTGGATTTTGGATCGATGCGATAAATCTAAATGGATGTTAGAATACTCACTAGCTGTAGTGAGATGGTATCAATCGATCCTGGGGAGAATCACTGGAAAGGTTCCAAAGTGATAAAGACGACTGAGTGTTAGTCACAGGCATTGTCTTTACCCTCAGTAAAGGGACGGTATGCTGGAAGAGTTTCAAGCTAGATACCGTGACATACTAGACGATAAAGGCAGGATACATCGCTACTTAAGATGCTACCAAAGAGGCTGTTTGGGTGTATATTGGTTCATGAGATGAACCATGTTCCTCCTATTGTGTGACAATGGAGTTGTGGCTTATGCCAAGGAACGCCGGTCCCATCAGTGATCCAGACATATTCTATGGCAGTATCACTTGATCATGGAGATGGTTGATCTCCAGGGAGATCGAGGTTAGGAGAGTAGGCTCAGAGGACAACACAGCGGATCCACTCACAAAGGCCTGTTCCCAGAGAGAGACTTTTATGGGATGGTTGAGTATGAGATACTACAACCACAGCTACAGATGGCCCTAGTGCAAGTGGGAGATTGTTAGTTATATGTATGCCCTAGAGGCCATTACTGTACATAGGATGTATATTGTAGTGGACGCTGGGACATATATAGGGAGGACTTTCTTGCTCAACATGATAGTATGCTATCTGGTTGCTCTTTACCTTAACGTGTACACTGATTGTCTCTCTGTTACATGTTGGTAAAGCCCTTAGGATGTGTGCTTGACTACCTGGACTATGATGCGGATCATACTAGTGGGGACATGGTAGTCCATAAGTACATCCTTCAAAGTCCCTAGTCGTGGGTGTATCGAGACGGGGCATCGATATACCAGAGTAGACTAGCGTATGCCTTCTCGACCCATACAGATGGGCGATGGATGATCCCATATCCATTGGTGTTTGACATCAGAGATGATATACGGGTGCTCAGTAGAGACTGGGTACACTGGACGGACTCGCCGAGAACTCCCAGATGGTATTATACCTCACGTCAGATGGCAGTTCTCTGGTGACACTGGTACAGAGTAGTTTGTTGACTCGAGATCGTCATAGAGTCTTATGTGGTTCCCACTGTGCTTTGATTTCCATCTTACCACGTCTAAGAGGGCATGCAAAAAGGTGGTTTTTGGGTACAGTCCCGAGTCACATGGAGGCAATGAGCGATAGGAGGGGATTCGTCTCTCCCGGTATAGGGAGTTGATGTTGCGCTGTGTTCGATTGGCTAGAACAGGAAATCCCTGGCCAGGGTTGCTGAGATTTACTGGTAAGTGTTACCAGTAGTTTCTCGAATTGTTATAGACCTCATATCGACACGACTTATCGAGCTATTGGGGTCTGACGTTTACCACCCCTAGGTGAGATATGTGACATATCAGACGATCAGACCGGACTGTACGGTAGTGTTACTGGTTGGATTCACTGGAGTGTGAGCGGGCTTGCTCGTCGATCTACAGATCGCTCAATAACCGGGTGGCCGTTACGTTTAGCAGACCGCTTGCGGCTTGTAGATGCTTGATATGATCATCATCTGCTGCCGGCGTATTGACGAGTCTTTAGAGTCCTACACAGAGGTTTCCTGGCTCAAGCGAAACGAAATAGGAGCGCATATGAGATATGTGCGGGACCGAGAATAATACCAGTATGTGATACTGTATTCGATTCTCGCGATGTGACGTTGATCGGTTATATGCGATATAGCCGGGTTATCGGATCAAGTGTTGATTCGATAAGTTGTTACTAATGATACTAGTCGGTTATATGCGATATGACCGGATCGTTAAATCAAGTGTTGATTTAATGATTTAATGTATAATTATATATTTGATATATTACTTTGCATTAACTAGTATCGGTTCACTTTAAATGGATATTCTCACTCGGGTGTGCACATTGTATATGCGATATATTTTTGTGCACTTGTTTGTATCATGTTTGATGATACATGTTTACATGGTTAAGTGTAAAGAGTTAAACCATGGTTAAACTTATGATTAGGGTTTTATTTCCTTTTCTCTTTTCCTTTATCTATTTATTCATTTAGGAGAAAAAGAATGGTGGCTTTTTTTGTTGTTTAGTGGAAGCTTCATGATACAAACCCTAACCATTCATCTAACTTGAGTTAACTCTCTACAATTAACCATGGTCTTGTTATGATAAGGTTGGATTATTCATTTCATTTTTAATAATCTTATCATAATAATTATCATCTTCTTGCTTTCTTCTTCTTCTTCATTTCAAGAAGAAAAGCTTGACTACATCAATGGTGGATTGATGAAATGAGTGAGAAATCCAATTCTAAAGTCTACCCACTTCCTATTTCTTCATCCTCTACCTCTTGCCAAGTAGTAGAGTGTGTTTCCTTCACAAGTCATCATGGTTTGGTGAAGGTGGAGCTTAATTTAGCGATGCCTCGACGTAGATCATCTTCGGCATGGACATCGACGACCTAGCTCGCTTATTCTCCGATGAAGCCGACTCTAGAGCCCGGATTCCTTTTGGACAGCGGAGACGACTTCGTTGCGGAGCTATGGAGGTGGAGCACCGGATCTACAAAGGTTGTATTTCCGATATCTCATAGTTAAGTGTTAACTAGTTAGCCTTTTCGCCTAGTTTTCTAGCAAACGATCCGTAGTCGGGTCTCTCGGCACCTAGAATTTTTGAAAATGGCATGGTTGATGCCTTGTGAGACCTCACTAGAGCGCCTAGGAACCCTACATTTTCTAACCCTTGTACTCAACTCATGAGTGGTAGGATTAGAGCTTGAAGAAAGAGAGAGCTTGAGGAGAGAGAAGGTGAACTAGAATAATGAAATGAAAATTGCTTCTCACTTAATATATCAAGCATAATGAAATATCAATAAAATGAATAATAAAAGATTATTCATCATGCTTCATAAATGAATATGAGTGATTCACTATGTGAGTCATTAAGCATTTAATGATGCATTAATGACATAGTGAATCACACATAATGAGTCACAATTTACATTAATGACAATGCCACCTTAACCCCTAAAGTCACCATGCTTCTAGAAGCTTCCCGGAAATTACGAGAACGCCCCTCTCATCCGTGAAAACATGGAAAAACTTTAGACTGTATAAATCCAATAACCTAATACTAGAATCTGGCTTAAACCAAAGCCGTCTAGTAAAAACTGTCCGAATGTCGTACGTGTGTTTAAATACGTATTCATTCGAACCCTTGTCGTAAAACTCTGTATGGGACTCTAAAGACTCGACACTACGCTGGCAGTGGGTTTAACCACAGACCGCAAGCGGCACTAGCTGTACGTAACGGTCCCCAGGTAGATGTCGATAAGAAGGCCGATGAGGATACCCATCCGAACTCCTACTGAGCCTGTGCATGAAAATATCCGTGCAGTCCGGTCTGTTCGTCTAAGAGTATTGCATGTATGGTCTAGGGAGGTGGTAAACGTCAGACCCCTAATAACCGTACAAGTCGTGTCGGTATGGCTCTATCACCATCCGAGAATTCACTGATCAATCTATCAGTAATTCTCAATCAGCTCTGGCCAGGGACTTATGACAATGACCAACCGATCACTGTGCGACATCAACTCCCTATACCGGGAGAGACGAATCCCTAACAGTCACTCACTGCCTCCACGTGGCTCGGGACTGTGCCCAACTAAAACCTGTTTGCACGACTCCTTTGAACCGTGGTAGGGTAGTAATCAAAGCACAGTGGGAACTCACACGAGACAAATGACGACCTTAAGTCAACGGACTATCTACACACATGTCACCTGAGAACTGCTATCTGACGTTAGGTATAAATACCATCCAGTCAGTTCTCGGCGAGTCCTGTCTGGTGTACTCACACCCAGTGAGCATCTGTATATAATCTTAGGTGCACTCCACCAATGGCTGCGAGACCAATCCATCGCCCCTCCTTAGGGTCTAGATATGTATACACCAGTCTACTCCGGAGTATCGATGCCCAGTCTCGATACTCCTACGACCAGGGACATCTAAGGATGTGCCTATTGACTATCCAGCTCCCACTAGTATGACTGCCATCACAACGCCGGTAGTCAGGCAAACACCCTATGGGCTTTATCAACATGTATATATGTATGAATACTACGCAAAATATATCATATGTTAAGATAAAGACAAACCAAATAGCGTACTATCATATTAAGCAAGACTGTCATGTACATACATATCCCCAGCATCCTATACAATGAAGGCCTCTAGGGCATATATAGCCAACAATCTCCCACTTGCACTAAGGCCTATAATTGGCGCAATGAGTACCCACTGTCTTCACTATATCCAGTTGCTGGAGTACCGCATGCCCAACATCTCAAACAGCCTCTCGAACTGAACTTGAGGGATGGCCTTGGTGAATGGATCTGCCGTGTTGTCTTTTGTGTCCACTCTCCGTACCTCGATCTCCCGACGATCAACGATCTCCCTGATCAGGTGAAACCGCCTTAAGATATGCCTGGATTTCTGATGGGACCTCGGTTCCTTCGCCAATGCTACAGCCCCATTGTTATCACAATACAAAGGTATTGGATTGGCAATGGACGGAACCACCTGAAGTTCAGAGATGAACTTCCTCATCCAGACAGCCACTTTTGCGGCTTCACTAGCAGCTATATACTCAGCCTCCATAGTTGAGTCTGCGACGGTATCCTGTTTGGAACTCTTCCAACATACCGCCCCTCCATTGAGGGTAAACACAAAACCTGAAATGGATTTAGAATCATCTTTTTTACTTTGGAAGCCGGAGTCGGTAAAAGCCTCTACCTGGAGGTCCCCATTACCGTAAATCAAGAACATCTCCTTAGCCCTTCTCAGGTATTTGAGAATGTTCTTTACCGCTATCCAATGCTTCTCACCTGGGTCAGACTGATACCTGCTTACCACACCAAGTGCGTAAGCTACATCCGGTCTCGTACATAACATCGCATACATTATAGATCCTACCGCCGAAGCGTAGGGTATAATGCCCATGCGATCCCTCTCTTCATCAGTCTTTGGAGAGGGTGATCCCGTGACAAGAGGGCATATTACCGCGTTTGGAATCTTCCATACTAAATCTCTTTAATATAGTGTCAATATACCTGGACTGTGAATGTCCCAACATTTTATTAGATCTATCACGATAGATCTTAATGCCCAAAATGTAGGTTGCATCACCCAAGTCGTTCATGGAGAATTTCTGTGACAAGAAGAGCTTTACTGATTGTAGCATAGGGACATCATTCCCTATCAGTAGTATGTCGTCGACGTACAAAACGAGGAAGACTACTGCTCCTTCTACAATCTTCCTATAAATACACGGTTCATCTACATTTTTGATAAAGTCAAACTCTTTGACTGTCTCATCAAAGCAGATGTTCCAACTTCACGATGCTTGCTTTAATCCATAGATGGATTTAAGCAACCTGCACACTTTTCTGCCACTCCCACTGTCTAAGAAACCTTCTGGTTGATCCATGTAAACACTCTCTTCTAAATGTCCATTTAGAAAAGCTGTCTTTACATCCATTTACCAGATTTCATAGTCATGGAAGGCAGCAATGGCAAGCAGGATCCGAATGGATTTAAGCATAGCTACAGGTGAAAAGGTTTCATCATAGTCCAATCCTGGTCTTTGACGAAAACCTTTTGCAACGAGTCTAGCTTTGTAGGTTTCCACTTGTCCAAGTGCACCAATCTTCTTTTTGAAGATCCATTTGCATCCAACTGGTTTCACCCCAGGAGGAGCAACTTCTAAAGTCCATACTTTATTGGTGTACATGGATTCCATTTCGGATCTCATAGCATCCAGCCATTTCATCGAGTCAATACTCGTGATAGCCTGCTGAAAACTAGTAGGCTCATCATCATCGATGATGCAATCCTCTCGATCCCCGTCTAGAAGAAAACCATAGTATCTCTCAGGAGGATGAGAAAGCCTACCAGATCTGTGGAGTGGTGTTAGTTCGTCATGTTCTATTGAAATCTGAGGTTCTTCTAAGTCTTCGGTAGCAGTTTGAGGTTCTGGAATTTCTTCCAGCTCTACCGCGCTCCCACTAATTTCTTTTGCAAGAAATTCGCTTTCTAAGAAGACAATGTGGCGAGCGACAATCACCTTTTGTTCTTCAGTGTGGTAGACCATGTACCCCCTTGAATGTTTGGGGTATCCTACAAACTTGCACAAAACCGATCGTGCCTCGAGCTTGTCCGGTGTCACGACCCGAAAGTACGGAACGTGACCGGCACTTAGATTACGAAGCGTCTAGAGGCGCCACGTGACCTAAGTAAACCGAAGCCCAGAAATCTAAACCATAAAAGAAGAAAAAGAAGAAAAGAAAAGAAAACAAGTATAAAAGCATCAGCAAATTTTACCAAAAATTTCGGCAGAGTCTCCTCTGTAAAAACTGGCCCCCAAACGGTTACAACAAGTATAATATAAATAAACAATAAAAAGCATCCCCAAACGGGTGCTAGCTCAACGCCAACAGGCGGAAACAACCACAACAAACACAATAATATACAACGCCAAAGGGCGAGGCTCAAAACTCAAAAGAAAACAAAACCACCAGATCAGAATAATACATGCGCGACTCTAAGGTCGAAATAAAAGACTGGTCCAATAAACTTATCAAGTAATACAAGTATGGTTGATGGAGCTTACTAGATACAAATGAAAGAATAAAAGTACAATGGTGGTTCGGATACAAGTGAACCAACCTACCGTGCAAATCACCCTGAAGAATAGATGTGCCAGCAAGCTGCCAGGGAAACCTGTACATCGAACCTGTAATAAAATTTGGCACAACGGGGGTGAGTTGCCAACTCGTGAGTAGAAGACATCTACGAAAAGAAATCGAATGCACGACGCTATCCTAGGTCATAATAATACACTACTAAATCCCAAACATCTAGTAATAGCAGGGTAATACTATGTGTAAGTGCAGATACTCCGTGTTCGTGTCAGTGCCTCATATAATACTATGTCATATGGAATGAAATGCATGCAACATGAATGTAAAGTAACAAATCCTGAAATCCAGATATATATGTATAAGAAATCTTTAGCTATTATCATAGTAAAATGTGTATAAGAATCTGAAATCTCAACAATGAAATCCATGGAAATCCGTGTCAAGCATCGACACAACACATGTAATCTCAAGTCTCAATATCTCGGGCTCCGTCAGTCCGGATCGGCCCATATCATCAAATCTCACGACAACGGTCGGTATCCTCCGGATATCCGCCGCGCCAGACATCACCGGTAGGTAGCCTTCCCCTGCCAGGCTCATCGTCTACAACTCGATCTTCTTGCCCCGGGGTACCATACCGGGCCCACCATGTACCCGAGACGGTTCATCCACTCCTCGAATCGGGTCTCGAAATCCAACAGAAAACATGAAATACTCATGGTGGACGACACGTACATCACGAGAAAACCGCATCTTATTTTAAAAAGAGAGGAGGAGAGAGAGAGAAGGTTTTATAATTTCTTGCGGTTTTCCCCAAAAATCCAGAAATCTCATAAAAATCCAAATCTTAAAATCATGAGTAAGTATATGATAAGTGTCGGCATATGCCCATAATACTGCAGGATAACATGAAAATATGAATGCATGAATGTCTAAGCAATAAATATCATGTCTGTACTAATGTCAGAGAATAATCACAATGTTATATCGGTCTAGTTGTTAACTGATTCTATCCATAAAAGACAATATGATCTAAAGTGTACGTGACATAGCAATTACCGATGATGATGTGTGTGAGCCGGCAAATAAGTGTGCGTAGAATATGCGCATCATCGGTAATAGTGCTGGTGTCCTAACAGGTAAAGTTTATACTGATTATAGCAACATATAAAAGAACATGCACTATGATGATTACAGTATGAATGCAAGACAGATGTGCATTATCCACTCCTCTGCGATATACGAGTATAACTACCACTATGTGAGTCGAACCTAAACTAGTGTCCATCTAATATCGTAAGGAACTAACCTAAGAAACTAGTCAATAAGAAACAAGCATCTACCTAAGGTCTGAACCAATATCTCTAATAGTCGGCGATCCCGCCTCAATAGCGTCACGTACGTAGTACGGCTTCCTCGAATCAAGAGTGCGGATCAATCATCATATCTAAGCCTCGTACGGTAAAATCCATCGTACGGCATCCCAATATCGGGGTACGGGTCAAGTATCTCCTAGGTGTCTCATTATTCGTAATGTGTCATCATCAACACATCTCATGATCAAGGTGCTAAACTATAATCGCATACATAAATCATATATCATTGCCATCATGGAATAATCATTAGTTTATCCTCAGAAATATCATGTCACATGTATCATATTATGATTAAGTCCTACCGATATCTTATCGTCATCAAGTCACAAGCTACAGTCCAGGTACTATGTTAGCGTCCCATGTACCTCAATATCACCACCACCCTTCATAATTTATATATATTCATGTTCATTATCTCATTCTCTAATGATCCGCTAACCCTTTAATACGACTGTATAATCAAGAATCACGGCATCAAGCCCAGTTATACTGTTTCATCATACCTCAGATATCATATCACATCAATGAATCCCATATACGTGTTGTGTATATATATACACCTATACCTAGTTTTATATATATACACACATATACGTACACGCCATGTCGAGTTTCAGTGTGTGCGTGCGTGTTTCTATCAGAAACCTACGAACCTCTCCCAAAGTATTCATCCTTAGGTATGGTTTTCCTAAATCAGTCTAGTCCAGCCTAGGGTCAATACTAGGGTCCTACTGATTAAGAATCTAGGGTCACATCTGGTTTCCTAATGTCAATAAGCATTATTCCTATTCTACGTTGCGGGGGTGCTAAACGCCATCCACCCGACTTCCCCCCGTAGATATACATCTACTCACCTGGTCCATGTCTGCCGAAGACGGTGTCGCCATCCTCCTCTTCATCGCCCGCAGTCCACGTGAGGGGTACCTAAACGCAAACATATAAATAGCATCGTAAACTGAATCACATACAAAAGTCAAAACGACGCAATGAACCAGCATAGGTTAAAGCCTATGTCCCGTCCACGCAAAAGAACCAAATATCGCTCGATATCGGCGTACAACTCCGATGGATCGAGATAAACATTAACAAATAACTCGTAGTTTTAAAACACATTACTTGTATTATAAAACATGATTAAATCCATCGAAACCCTAAAATCCATCAAATCGTCCAATTTCGTAAAAAACCGAAATTGCCAATTTACCGTTTTTCATCAAAACTTAACATTTAAATGAAACCAATAGTTATAAAACTCATTATATAACATAACTAGACTATACAAACCATTACTATATTTTTATTACACAAATTTATATTAATTTGAAATTTCTAGTTTGCAACATTTAACAATTTTCAACATTTTTCACGTAAAACACCACAATTCCACCACAAAACATGATTTGCACGTATTAATGTATTAAACCACAATTCATAATGATAATGATTCAATGAAACCATAAATTATATTTTTAATCACATTTATTTAGAAGTTCCTAAAATCTAGTTTACAAAATAATAGCATTTTATTGCTACTTTTCCAATTATCAAAGTAATCTAGTGATCAAACTAAGTTTTTCATTCAATTAATATGCTCATATTCTTATTAAAACTATCATCTAATGATAACAACCTTAATAAAAAATTTATTTTACCCACAAACACATTTTAGAAAAATCTAGTTAGCTAAATAGTTTAATTAAAACAATTTCGATAAACAATTTATTATACCACCACCATGCAAGAATTTTCCACTCTAAAAGATGTTAAACTAGCTATTATAACCCTAATTAATTAATAAAAACCACCTCTTGAATTTGCAAACCCTAACTTGAATGTTTAAAATTGCAACTAGAATTAATCTAATTAATCTAATTATGCTTTAAAAGAAACATCTAATGGAAATAAAACAAAAGAGAAAGATTTATACCTCCACAACCTCATGTCCAAACTTGAAAATGAGCCTCAAAAATACATGCTTTCCCACTCCAAAATCCATGTAAAGAAGAGTAGAGAATAAAGGGTATGAAGAAATTAGGATTTTGTGGAATTTTAATTGGATTTTTGAAGTATTTTTGATGAATTTTGAAATAAAATGAAGTGGGAAATGGGGGGGCTGCCATGGGTGAGGCCGGCCACTAGTGGGAGGTGAGGGAGAGAAAGAAGAGGGTGTGATGTTGTGTAGAACTTTCAAGAGAAGAAACATCACATAAAGTCTTTTCATGCTTTATTTAATTATTTATTTATTTATTTACTATAGCAACTCAAGAAAGCTCTAGAAAATAGGAAAAATTTGCAAATAATTTTTGCATGATAGACACTAATTTCTAACATGCCATGGTTCATTTTTACAAATTAAAACCATTTAAATTTGTAATTTACACTAATTTAGTGTAAAAATAAAGCTTATGTTAATATTTAAAATAATTAATTTAGGAAAAATATTTTATTAAACTAAAAATTTATAAGTGGCTAAATAAACACCATTTACTAGTAATTTCATAATTAAAATAGATATTTTAAAAATTATAATGAAAACAATCACGGTTTGGTTTTACGAAAAATACATTTTACTTTACCGAAAATCCTAAAATTCACTTAAACACTTTTATTCATTTAATTATTTATTTAATCATTTTTAACACGTTACAATCTTCCTCCCTTTTAGAAATTCGGTCCCCGAATTTAAATTAAAACTCCCCCTCCAAATACTAAAACGTTTAGCAAAACATCCAAATCGTCGGGGCTCCGAAATCATCAATACATAACAAAAATCAACTCCGTCAAGCATAACGCAATCATCGGAGTTATGGCGAGAATAAAATATCAAAACTCAATATGAAAACCATCATAATATACATCAATCTATAACTTATATATAGTTCGCATCCTAGTAAAATCGCCGAATCATCATAATAAAGAAGCATACAAAAACCCCTCTTGAAAATCGCCGTGCAATGCACGTGTCACGGCATAAGTAACGGACGTTTAATTTTAAAAATAACTATATATATATATGTCGTTTATTTAACATACACGTCCCGCCTGGTTACTAAATCAATAATAATAATTAGGAAAACATACTGCTCAAACTAAAATCAATCCCAATCACATCAATAAAATGTCATGTGCGTCCGGTGCGCACTGAAATCGAAACCAAATACAGATACCATGAATACCCACAAAACAAAACTAAGTGCAACAGGTGTGCACCAAAAACATCTGTCAAGTGCAACGGGCGTGCACGACACAATATCAGGTGCATCTAATCTGCACATAACCCCGATTTAGTGCATCTGGTGTGCACAAAATCGCATCAAGTGCGCAAAGTATGCGCAAGAATCCTAATCAGGTGCACATGGTGCACGAAAACATACATTGAATATCAAAATCGAAATCACAGTACAAAAATGCATGAAAACTAGGTCGAAACATATGTAAAAATCATGTGTAACCCCTATGCACGAAATCAATCAAAAATCCCAAAATATATATAAAACCAAATCAAGTGTACTGGGTGTGTACTAAACAACATCAATACAACTGATATATGAAACACAAATAGAATGAAGGTACACACATGAAATACCAATCGTAGAACAAAATCCTCAAAATACAAAAATCCAATCAATGAAAATATGAAATTCAAATCACTAAATCACAATTGTAAACACTATCGTCAATGTGCGCCTCTTTCCTCTGATGTCGACTGCTTCGAACTCGTTCTTTCATAGGTGTGCTGACTGCGCTACCAACGGCAATCCTCATGTCTAGAGTCTCCCACATAGTCGATCCCTTCACTTGATATCCGGACTACATTAAACTTTTCGATCGATCCATCAAAATCCCATAATTCCCCGAGAGCTCAACACTCAAGTACAGTTTAAAAATATCCGGTACATACCCCAGCATCGATGATCCAGCCGTAGAAGGGCAAACCCAAGCCTCACTAATGGCACAGTGGAACTGCCGTAAACCCTAAGGTTCAAGGGCGTTCTCATGGTCATTATGTCGAGTTAGGGTTTCATTCTTCTAGAGGGTCCATCGAAATACCTGCATGTTCTTCCGAATACCTTAAACTTAGGAAAATGGTTTTCTGATAATCGTTCGAACCCTTTAACTTCATCCGGACGGCATGTGAATACCCTTCATCCGCACGCTAAGCAATACTTCAATCCTCAAGAATAACCAATACTCTAATGGTTATCGCATTCGAGCCGCAGCTCCCTCTGCCCGTGCGCCCGTGGTAACAGAACCACCCTCCGGCATCGACGAAGATAGATCAAAGGAACAAATGAAATACGGTGCAAACAAATGTACATCCTAAGGCTCCTTAAGCAGAGTAGCGTATCGTAAGTATACCGCGGACCATACCCACTATACGTTACTCTACCTAAATCGCCTACTCCATCAACCAAGGGTCACCTAGACTTATACAGGGTTAAACCTAGCGCTCTGATACCAACTTTGTCACGACCCGAAAGTACGGAACGTGACCGGCACTTAGATTACGAAGCGTCTAGAGGCGCCACGTGACCTAAGTAAGCCGAAGCCCAGAAATCTAAACCATAAAAGAAGAAAAAGAAGAAAAGAAAAGAAAACAAGTATAAAAGCATCAGCAAATTTTACCAAAAATTTCGGCAGAGTCTCCTCTGTAAAAACTGGCCCCCAAACGGTTACAACAAGTATAATATAAATAAACAATAAAAAGCATCCCCAAACGGGTGCTAGCTCAACGCCAACAGGCGGAAACAACCACAACAAACACAATAATATACAACGCCAAAGGGCGAGGCTCAAAACTTAAAAGAAAACAAAACCACCAGATCAGAATAATACATGCGCGACTCTAAGGTCGAAATAAAAGACTGGTCCAATAAACTTATCAAGTAATACAAGTATGGTTGATGGAGCTTACTAGATACAAATGAAAGAATAAAAGTACAATGGTGGTTCGGATACAAGTGAACCAACCTACCGTGCAAATCACCCTGAAGAATAGATGTGCCAGCAAGCTGCCAGGGAAACCTGTACATCGAACCTGTAATAAAATTTGGCACAACGGGGGTGAGTTGCCAACTCGTGAGTAGAAGACATCTACGAAAAGAAATCGAATGCACGACGCTATCCTAGGTCATAATAATACACTACTAAATCCCAAACATCTAGTAATAGCAGGGTAATACTACGTGTAAGTGCAGATACTCCGTGTTCGTGTCAGTGCCTCATATAATACTATGTCATATGGAATGAAATGCATGCACCATGAATGTAAAGTAACAAATCCTGAAATCCAGATATATATGTATAAGAAATCTTTAGCTATTATCATAGTAAAATGTGTATAAGAATCTGAAATCTCAACAATGAAATCCATGGAAATCCGTGTCAAGCATCGACACAACACATGTAATCTCAAGTCTCAATATCTCGGGCTCCGTCAGTCCGGATCGGCCCATATCATCAAATCTCACGACAACGGTCGGTATCCTCCGGATATCCGCCGCGCCAGACATCACCGGTAGGTAGCCTTCCCCTGCCAGGCTCATCGTCTACAACTCGATCTTCTTGCCCCGGGGTACCATACCGGGCCCACCATGTACCCGAGACGGTTCATCCACTCCTCGAATCGGGTCTCGAAATCCAACAGAAAACATGAAATACTCATGGTGGACGACACGTACATCACGAGAAAACCGCATCTTATTTTAAAAAGAGAGGAGGAGAGAGAGAGAAGGTTTTATAATTTCTTGCGGTTTTCCCCAAAAATCCAGAAATCTCATAAAAATCCAAATCTTAAAATCATGAGTAAGTATATGATAAGTGTCGGCATATGCCCATAATACTGCAGGATAACATGAAAATATGAATGCATGAATGTCTAAGCAATAAATATCATGTATGTACTAATGTCAGAGAATAATCAACAATGTTATATCGGTCTAGTTGTTAACTGATTCTATCCATAAAAGACAATATGATCTAAAGTGTACGTGACATAGCAATTACCGATGATGATGTGTGTGAGCCGGCAAATAAGTGTGCGTAGAATATGCGCATCATCGGTAATAGTGCTGGTGTCCTAACAGGTAAAGTTTATACTGATTATAGCAACATATAAAAGAACATGCACTATGATGATTACAGTATGAATGCAAGACAGATGTGCATTATCCACTCCTCTGCGATATACGAGTATAACTACCACTATGTGAGTCGAACCTAAACTAGTGTCCATCTAATATCCTAAGGAACTAACCTAAGAAACTAGTCAATAAGAAACAAGCATCTACCTAAGGTCTGAACCAATATCTCTAATAGTCGGCGATCCCGCCTCAATAGCGTCACGTACGTAGTACGGCTTCCTCGAATCAAGAGTGCGGATCAATCATCATATCTAAGCCTCGTACGGTAAAATCCATCGTACGGCATCCCAATATCGGGGTACGGGTCAAGTATCTCCTAGGTGTCTCATTATTCGTAATGTGTCATCATCAACACATCTCATGATCAAGGTGCTAAACTATAATCGCATACATAAATCATATATCATTGCCATCATGGAATAATCATTAGTTTATCCTCAGAAATATCATGTCACATGTATCATATTGTGATTAAGTCCTACCGATATCTTATCGTCATCAAGTCACAAGCTACAGTCCAGGTACTATGTTAGCGTCCCATGTACCTCAATATCACCACCACCCTTCATAATTTATATATATTCATGTTCATTATCTCATTCTCTAATGATCCGCTAACCCTTTAATACGACTGTATAGTCAAGAATCACGGCATCAAGCCCAGTTATACTGTTTCATCATACCTCAGATATCATATCACATCAATGAATCCCATATACGTGTTGTGTATATATATACACCTATACCTAGTTTTATATATATACACACATATACGTACACGCCATGTCGAGTTTCAGTGTGTGCGTGCGTGTTTCTATCAAAAACCTACGAACCTCTCCCAAAGTATTCATCCTTAGGTATGGTTTTCCTAAATCAGTCTAGTCCAGCCTAGGGTCAATACTAGGGTCCTACTGATTAAGAATCTAGGGTCACATCTGGTTTCCTAATGTCAATAAGCACTATTCCTATTCTACGTTGCGGGGGTGCTAAACGCCATCCACCTGACTTCCCCCGTAGATATACATCTACTCACCTGGTCCATGTCTGCCGAAGACGGTGTCGCCATCCTCCTCTTCATCGCCCGCAGTCCACGTGAGGGGTACCTAAACGCAAACATATAAATAGCATCGTAAACTGAATCACATACAAAAGTCAAAACGACGCAATGAACCAGCATAGGTTAAAGCCTATGTCCCGTCCACGCAAAAGAACCAAATATCGCTCGATATCGGCGTACAACTCCGATGGATCGAGATAAACATTAACAAATAACTCGTAGTTTTAAAAACATTACTTGTATTATAAAACATGATTAAATCCATCGAAACCCTAAAATCCATCAAACCGTCCAATTTCGTAAAAAACCGAAATTGCCAATTTACCGTTTTTCATCAAAACTTAACATTTAAATGAAACCAATAGTTATAAAACTCATTATATAACATAACTAGACTATACAAACCGTTACTATATTTTTATTACACAAATTTATATTAATTTGAAATTTCTAGTTTGCAACATTTAACAATTTTCAACATTTTTCACGCAAAACACCACAATTCCACCACAAAACATGATTTGCACGAATTAATGTATTAAACCACAATTCATAATGATAATGATTCAATGAAACCATAAATTATATTTTTAATCACATTTATTTAGAAGTTCCTAAAATCTAGTTTACAAAATAATAGCATTTTATTGCTACTTTTCCAATTATCAAAGTAATCTAGTGATCAAACTAAGTTTTTCATTCAATTAATATGCTCATATTCTTATTAAAACTATCATCTAATGATAACAACCTTAATAAAAATTTTATTTTACCCACAAACACATTTTAGAAAAATCTAGTTAGCTAAATAGTTTAATTAAAACAATTTCGATAAACAATTTATTATACCACCACCATGCAAGAATTTTCCACTCTAAAAGATGTTAAACTATCTATTATAACCCTAATTAATTAATAAAAACCACCTCTTGAATTTTCAAACCCTAACTTGAATTTTTAAAATCAACTAGAATTAATCTAATTAATCTAATTATGCTTTAAAAGAAACATCTAATGGAAATAAAACAAAAGAGAAAGATTTATACCTCCACAACCTCATGTCCAAACTTGAAAATGAGCCTCAAAAATACATGCTTTCCCACTCCAAAATCCATGTAAAGAAGAGTAGAGAATAAAGGGTATGAAGAAATTAGGATTTTGTGGAATTTTAATTGGATTTTTGAAGTATTTTTTATGAATTTTGAAATAAAATGAAGTGGGAAATGGGGGGGCTGCCATGGGTGAGGCCGGCCACTAGTGGGAGGTGAGGGAGAGAAAGAAGAGGGTGTGATGTTGTGTAGAACTTTCAAGAGAAGAAACATCACATAAAGTCTTTTCATGCTTTATTTAATTATTTATTTATTTATTTACTATAGCAACTCAAGAAAGCTCTAGAAAATAGGAAAAATTTGCAAAAAATTTTTGCATGATACACACTAATTTCTAGCATGCCATGGTTCATTTTTACAAATTAAAACCATTTAAATTTGTAATTTACACTAATTTAGTATAAAAATAAAGCTTATGTTAATATTTAAAATAATTAATTTAGGAAAAATATTTTATTAAACTAAAAATTTATAAGTGGCTAAATAAACACCATTTACTAGTAATTTCATAATTAAAATAGATATTTTAAAAATTATAATGAAAACAATCACGGTTTGGTTTTACGAAAAATACATTTTAATTTACCGAAAATCCTAAAATTCACTTAAACACTTTTATTCATTTAATTATTTATTTAATCATTTTTAACACGTTACATCCGGTCTATGTATTTTAACATATGCCGGACACCCCCATATCTTGATATACTTGAGATATGGTCTCTTTCCGCTCCACATTTCATATGGAGTGGTAGGCATAGACTTAGTTGGAACTCTATTCAATAAATATGCTGATGATTCTAGAGCAAATCCGCAGAAGGAAAGTGGTAACTCAGCACTACTCATCATAGAACGCACCATATCTAATAGCGTGCGATTCCTTCTTTCTGATACACCATTATGCTGAGGTGTATAAGGCGGAGTAAGCTGAGAGAGAATTCCATTCTCTTTTAAGTATTCAAGGAAACTGGTACATAAGTATTCTCCACCTCGATCAGATCGAAAGTCTTGATGCTTTTACCAGTTTGTTTCTCTACTTCATTTTTATACTTCTTAAACTTCTCAAAGGCCTCGGATTTATGTTTCATTAAGAACACATGTCCATACCTAGAGAAGTCATCAGTAAAAGTGATGAAGTAGGAGTGACCGCTTCGCGCATGTGTAGACATTGGACCACATACATCACTGTGTACAAGTCCCAAGAGTTCAGTAGCTCTTGCTCCGTGTCCGGAGAACGGAGATTTGGTCATTTTTCCTTTGATACATGATTGACAAGTTGCATATGATGAATATTCAAACGGATCTAGATATCCATCTTTATGTAACTTAGTCAACCTTATTTCGTTTATATGACCAAGTCTACAATGCCATAGGAAGGCTTGATTTGAATCTGGAGCCTTTCTTTTAAGTGTGTTTTGAATATTGAAAATTCGAGGTTGATTAAGTATGTATATGCCGTTTTCCAGTGTGCCATACCCAATCAGTTCTTGATTTAGGATAATGTTCATGACATTTCTTTCAAGCGCAAAATTATATCCTTCATTAGATAACAAAGATACTGATATAATATTACACAACATACTGGGAATACAAAAACAGCTGTACAACACCAAAATGTGCCCACTAGTCAGCCCTAGGTGATATTCCCCTATTGCAATAGCATCTACATGCATTCCATTGCCCATCCGGAGAGTCATATCACCTGCCCCCAGTACTCTACTATTTCTCAGATCCTGCAATGAATTACAGATGTGAGAACCAGAACAGGTATCAAGTACCCATGATGTAGAGTTTACTGAAAGACAATTTTCGATTAAGAACACACCTGAAGCAGAAGCAACAGCTTGCTTCGTGTCCTTTGCCTTGAAGGCCATACAGTCCTTCTTCCAGTGCCCTTGCTTATGACAATAATGGCATCGTTTATATCCGCTTTCATCCTTCCTGCCTTGTTCTTTCCCTGCACCTTCTTGACCCCACCCTTCGATTTGGTGGCTTTTATCTTCTTCTTCCCTTTAGCTTTCGCTTTAGATTTAGAAGAGGATGATTGGCCAACATACAGAATGGGGGTCTTCTCCTTTTTCAAAAAGGTGTCTGCTACCCTCAACATGTTGAGGAGCTTTGGAAGATCAGCTTCCATTTCGTGAATGTTGAAGCTAAGCACGAACTGAGAGAAGGTGTGGGGAAGGGACTGCAAAATCAAGTCGATATACAAATCATTCTCTAGCACGCATCCCAGGTTTGCGAGTTCCTCAATGAGGCTGATCATTTTGAGGACGTGCTCTCCTACAGGCGATCCTGGAGCTAACCTCATCTGGAAGAGTTTCCTTGAGGTCTCGTACCTTGTGATACGGGAGTGCTCTCCATATAATTCTTTAACATGGAGAAAGATGGATACAATATCCATACTCTCGTGCTGTTTCTGGAGTTCATTGTTCATGGACGCCGGCACGATACACTTAGCTCGCTCACAATCTAGATCCCAGGTTTTGCGAACTTCCTTGTCCACAACTGAGGAATCTGGTCCAGGGATAAGGGGAGGAACAGCGGTGGTAACATATGCTACTTTGTCATAAGTCAGTGCAATGTTGACGTTCCTTAACCAATCTTTATAGTTCTGCCCGGTCAGTATATTTTTTTCAAGTAATAGTTTTAGTCCTGTCATGGTAGCTGCTAGAGAGAGAGAAAAGAAAACACTCAGCATATGCTTCTTGCAAGTTTAGATTGGTTATTAGTTTATCTAAACAGGATGGCTCCCACTGTTCCCTCAAATCCTTCTTCAAAACCTAAAAGAAGAACTAGTCAGGATTTAATCACACGTCACAATACTTGCTTAACCTTTCAGCCAGGCCGGTGTTGGTACTTCGAGGGAGGTTTTCCAACGCTTTCGCGAAGTTCTTTAATTAAATAACCTCTTTTTCCTGGAGGCGTAGCCCCTCTAACACCTTTCTGGACACCTACTTGGTTTATAGCATTGATTGTTAAGTGAGAAAGTTTCCCGAGAGTAATCCTACTCATCAGTGGGATCGGGATCCAACTATCATTGCATGATGTACTAGATGGAAGCCACTCTAGTCACCACACTCCAGAAGTTATGCTAAATCTGCAAGTTTCCATTATGTTTGAAACTCCCGATGTGATTTTTACCCCAAGCTCTTATTGACCTTGACGTAGGCCAACAAGTTATAAGACGCAAGTCAAGTTCTACCCGTCGTTGTCCTGATTAATTTAGGTACATCGTACATGCCCTTGACGTAGGCCAGCAAGGCTGTACGTCTGTCCTATACTAATGCATCTATCTATGCAACAAATAAGCAAGCCACACTGCTACCATCCACTATGCCTTGATGTAGGCCAACAAGCATAGCATGAATACGATGTGCTGTCTATTTGAAACGACGGAGGGTTACGGCTGGTTTTTGGCAAAAAACCGTTAACGTAGTGAACTTGATTTGATCGAAGGAACTAAGATAGCTTTTTATTAAAAGGAGTGGTTTAAGCTCCGCATTTAAAATTTGCTTTTTCAAGAAAACCGAGTGGTTTTAGAAATTGTTCCAACGATTCAGTTTAGGTTTTATTTTTCATTGCATTAAAAAATAATGCGTCCCATCTTTAACCTATCATTACAGATAACAACGAAAATACAACATCCTCTTATGCCATCCGCATTCTCCACGGGGTCCCGTCATCACCCGTTAGGTTACTTAACTAATGGCAGAGCGGGGGCTGGGCTAGTGCGGGTGTTAAACATAAGTGACGTCTAAATAGCTATCATATATAGATATTGTACATTCGTCAGACGCAATAATAGGCATTCCAGATCACAGATAAACTTTATTGGATATGCAAGCAATCCGCGTTTCTTTTGAGCCTGTAAGAAAAGACGGATTACACAGTTGTGATGAATAGCCATTACCCCACCCCAGACCCCTACGGGTACGGCAAACTACCCGTCTAGTACCCGAAGTGAAGCGGCTTCCCTCAGCAACGTGAGTAGGCTACTAAGCACTTTGAAATACCCGGTAGTTTGTGCACCCCTCCTTGGGTCTATCCTAGGAGCAAAAACAGTAAAAAGAAATAATACAACGGTGGCAACAACTGCAACCTGGATGTGCCCCGCAAAATAATATTACAACTTATTACAATTACAACGAATGAATTAATACAATAACCCATCACAAAACCCCGGCTAATCATCACAACAGTCCAATAGAGTTCATAATCATAAATTGTTAAAAACATTACAGATATATGCAACCCCCTGCCAACCGACATACTAGCAGTTAGGGAAGGTTTACGAACACATAATACAGTTCACAGATATAATCAAACAAGCAAATATCGTATAATTTCGATCGATCAAACCCATTAGATTCTGCTCCAAAGCTTCTCTGTAAACCTGAGACCTGAGCAAAAAATAAACTATACCAGAAAAGACAAAATATCACAGAAGATGCACAGAGAAAAACTGGGCTGAATCGGCCCCAACTCGGCCGCGGATCCGCAGCGGATCGGTGGTATCAGCAGTGGTTCCGCGGCTCAGTGGCCGATTCAGGGGCCTATTTTTTTTTTGTGTTCTTATAGTTTCATGTAGGGTGTTCTGGAGGAACCTGAAAAATTTTAGGACCTCATTTTAAAATCGACAGAAACTATGTGATATCGGGGTGTTTTCCGGTTCGTTTTGCGTTCGAAATTCATACGAATTTGCAAGTGAGTTAATTATTGTTTAGTGAGGCTCTGATACCACTGTAAGTCGATGTGCAACACCCCACGAGTTGCAGGTGTAAGTCGATGTACAACACCCCACGACTTGCGGGGAGGCGGAAATATGAAAAACGATCTTGTTCTTTGCTTAAACATCGACTAACCGCATGAATCGAAGCTAAATGATAACTAACATCAAACATAGAAGTTAACAACTACTATGTAAAGGGATTATACCTAAAGAACCGTGTCCTTCGTCTTTACGAACTCCATCTCCTCCTCGGCCTTCTCAAAGTAGTAGACGATCCACCCGAGAGCTTTACTCCAAGCTTAGCCTCTAAACTTGAGGCAACTAACTTTCTTTAAGTGCTAATCAAAGAAGCTAGGTGATATAGAGTGAGGGTTATGGTTTAATTAGTCTAACTAATCCTTGTACTCAACACATGAGAGGGGAGGATTAGGGTTTGAAGAGGGAGAGCTTGAGGAGAGAGAAGATGAACATAATAATGAGAAGAGAAAATGAGTTATCATAATATATATTAAGCATTTTGTAATATCAAGAAAAGAAAAGAAAAATGATTTACAACCATGCTTGATAAATATCTTGTGGTGATTCATCTCCATGAGTCATTAAGCAATTATGAAGCATTAATGACATGGATGAATCATCCATATGACTCACTAATCTCATTCAATGTATATGCCACCTAAACCTCCTTAGTCACCACCTTCTAGAAGCTTCTCGCGCAATTACGAGAACGCCCCTCCTTTCCGCAAAAATACGGAAAAACTTTAGACTGTATAAATCCAATAACCGGATACCAGTAACTGGCTTAAACCAAAGCCGACTGGTAAAAACTGTACGAAAGTCGTACGTGTGTAAACACACGTATGCATCCGAACCCTTATCGTAAAACCATACGACCTCTATATCGTTTCGCCTGGAGTAGGGAAACTCTCTGTGTGGGACTCTAGAGACTCGACTACTACGCTGGCAGTGGGTTTAACCACAGACCGCAAGCGGCACTAGCTGTACGTAACGGTCCCCAGGTAGATGTCGATAAGAAGGCCGACGAGGAAACCCATCCGAACTCCTACTGAGTCTGATGTGACAATCTCCGTACAGTCCGGTCCGTTCGTCTAAGACTATCGCATATCGGGCCTAGGGGGCGGCAAGCGTCAGTCCCCTAATAGCGGTATAAGTCGTGTCGGAGCGAAGCCCATTACACCCTGAGAAACTACTGGAACCTACCAGTAAATCTCGCTTGCCCTGGCCAGGGACTTTGCGTAATGGCTCTCAGACACAGCGCGATATCAACCCCCAATACCGGGAGAGACGAATCCTGTCTAACCGCCACTGCCTCCAAGTGCTCGGGACTGCACCCAACTGCTACCTGTTTGCACGACTCTTTTGAGCCGTGGTAGGGTAGCAATCTAAGAACAGTGGGACACACTCGAGGCGAAGTAGCAGTGTCAAGTCTGCGGACTATGCTGTACTCATGTCACCTGGGAACTGTTCACTGACGACTGGTATAAAACCAACCAACAGTTCCCTGTGAGTCCTGTCCGGTGTACCCGTAACCTAACGAGCACCTGCATACAATCTCCAGTACGACGTACTGACGGCTGTGGGACAGACCATCTCCCCAACTGGGATGAGAAGCGTACACACTAGTCTACTCCGGAGTATCGATGCCCTGTCTCGATAATCCAACGACTAGGGACCTGAATAAGGATGTGCTTGTAGACTACCCAGCCCCCACTAGTGTGACTGCCATCACAACGCCGGTAGTCAAGCAAGATCCTAAGAGCTCTATCAATTCGTATACTCACATATTAAGATAGAAAAACCAAGTAGCATACTACCATGTTTAGTAAGACTGTTATATACATGTGAATATCCCAAGCTTCCATTAAGTAATATACAAACTAGTATGATACAATAATGGCCCCTAGGGCATATACACTAACAGCGGGGAGGCGGAAATATGAAAAACGATCTTGTTCTTGAAGCATACATCGACTAACCGAAGATCTTTGCTAAATGATAATTAACAACTACCATAGAAGTTCTAAACTATTATGTAAAGAGATTATACCTAGTGATACGTGTCCTTCGTCTTTACGATCTCTTCGTCCTCCTCAGCCTCCTCCAAGTGATAGATGATCCACCCGAGAACCCTAATCCAAGCTTCACCTCAAGACTTGAAGTAACTAAGTTTCTCTAGTTGCTAACCAAACGGACTTAGGTCATATAGAGTTAGGTTATGAGATGTTTAGTCTTTTCTAACCCTTGTAATCAACTTATGAGTGGTAGGATTAGAGCTTGAAGAAAGAGAGAGCTTGAGGAGAGAGAAGGTGAACTAGAATAATGAAATGAAAATTGCTTCTCACTTAATATATCAAGCATAATGAAATATCAATAAAATGAATAATAAAAGATTATTCATCATGCTTCATAAATGAATATGAGTGATTCACTATGTGAGTCATTAAGTATTTAATGATGCATTAATGACATAGTGAATCATACATAATGAGTCACAATTTACATTAATGACAATGCCACCTTAACCCCTCAAGTCACCATGCTTCTAGAAGCTTCCCAGAAATTACGAGAATGCCCCTCTCATCCGTGAAAACACGGAAAAACTTTAGACTGTATAAATCCAATAACCTAATACTAGAATTGTAGGGTTGCTAGGCACGTGCACAAGGGTCTACGAGGCATCAACCATGCCCGATTAAAAATTTAGCCGTGCCGAACTACCCGAATACGGATCTTTAAACTAGAGATTAGGCGAAAATTAACATGCTAAACATTTTAACACTAAGTGAGAGGGATTACAACCTTTGTAGATCCGGTCCTTCACTTCATATGCTCCGTGTTGTGGTCCCTTCGCTGCGATCATCAGGATCCGGACTCTCGAGAGGTTCCACGAAGAGAAAGATGCAACCTTTGCTTCCGATCTTCGATACTAAGATGATCTACCTTGAAGTTTCTTTAACACAAGCTAACACTCATGAAATGATGTGAACACCCTCATCTAAATGGCAAGGGAAGATGAGGATGATGAAGTAGGATTTTTGCTCTCTTTATTTATCTTTTTCTCATATTTATTCATCACTTTGGAAAAATCAAGCAAGCTTTTTCATGAAAGAATGAAGGAAGAAGAAGAATAGTGATCCATTTTTATTTGTGATGAATAAAGAAAGGATTAATATGACAAATAATGCAACCATGGTTGACTTAACCATTGTAGAGAATTGACTAGGGTTAGGGTTTGGGTTGGGTTAAAGCATGAGTCACTTACAAATATCTTTTCCAAAACAAAAAGAAAACCTTCTAGAAACATCTAGAAAGCTTAACCCTAATCCAAACCCTAATCATGTTTAAACTCCACTAAACAAGTTGCATTAGTTATCATATCATGTTACAATATTATATATCACATATATAATATTTATCGTAACAAAATAAAATAATACAATTAACATATATCGCATATATATCAATGTATTACCCGAGTGAGAAAAAGAATCTTTTAGTGAGCAAATATTAGTTAATGCAATTTAATATATCAAATATATTATTATACATTAAATTATCGAATCAACACTTGATCCGACAATCCGGCTATATCGCATATAACCGACTAATATTTATCCGTACCGATTCATCGAATCAACACTTGATCCGATGACCCGGCTGATATCAAATATCGCGAGAATATAATACGGTATCACATATCGCATTATCCTCGGTCCCGCACATATCACATATGTGCTCCTACTCCGTTTTGCCTGAGTCAAGAAACCTCTGTGTAGGACTCTAAAGAATCGTCAATACGCCGGCAGTAGGTGATGATCATATCAAACACCCACAAGCTGCAAGCGGTCAGCTAAACGTAACAGCTACCCAGGTATTGAGCGCTCAGAAGATCAACAAGCAAGCCTGTACATTCTCCTGTGAATCCAAACAGTAACACTCCCGTACAGTCCGGTCTCGTCGTCTGATATGTTGCATATCTCGCCTAGGGGTGGTAAACGTCAGACCCCAGTAGCTGGATAAGTCGTGTCGATATGAGGTCTATAACAGTTTGAGAAACTACTGATAACACTTACCAGTAAATCTCAGCAACCCTGGCCAGGGATTTCCGGTTATAGCCAATCGAACACAGCACAACATCAACTCCCTATACCGGGAGAGACGAATCCCCTCCTATCGCTCATTGCCTCCATATGATTCGGGACTGTACCCAAAAGCCACCTTTTTGCACGCCCTCTTGGACGTGGTATGATGGAAATCAAAGCACAGTGGGAATCACACAAGACTCTATGATGATCTCGGGTCAACAGACTACTCTGTACCAGTGTCACCGGAGAACTGCCATCTGACGTATGGTATAATACCATCTGGGAGTTCTCGGCGAGTCCGTCCAGTGTACCCCGTCTCCATTGAGCACCCGTACACCATCCTAGATGTCAAACACCGATGGATATGGGATCATCCATCGCCCATCATATGGGTCAAGATGCGTATACGCTAGTCTACTCTGGTGTATCGATGCCCTGTCACAATACACCCTCGACTAGGAACAGTTATAGGATGTACTCATCGACTACCGTGGCCCCACTAGTATGATCTCATCATAGTCCCAGTAGTCGAGTACATATCCTAAGGGCTTTATCAACATGTAACATAGAGACAATCTGAGTACATGTTAAGATAAAGTATAACCAGATAGCATACTATCATGTCGAGCAAGAAAGTCCTCCCTATATATGTCCAAGCATCCATTACAATATACATCGTATGTACAGCAATGGCCTCTAGGGCATACATATAACTAACAATCTCCCACTTGCACTAGGGCCATCTGTTATGGCATCGCATACCCAACAATTAGCTGCGGTTGAAGTATCTCATACTCAACCATCCCATAAAAGTCTCTACTGGGAAAAAGGCCTTTGTGAGTGGATCCGCGCTGTCGTCCTCTGCGTCTACTCTCCTAACCTCGATCTCCCTAGAGATCAACCATCTCCATGATCAGGTGATACTGCCTAAGAATTATATCTGGATTTCTGATGGGACGGTAGTTCCTTGGCATAAGCCACAACTCCATTGTCACACAATGGTAGGAACGAAGTTCATCTTATGAACTTATAAATATCCAGACTGCCTCTTTGGTAGTATCCTTGGTAACGATGTATCTTGCCTTTAATCTTCTAGTATGTCACGGTATCTAGCTTGGAACTCTTCCAACATACCGTCCCTCCACTGAGGGTATAGACAAGCCTGCGACTGACATTCAGTCGTTCTTATCACCCTGGAACCTTTCCAGTGATTCTCCCCAGGATCGATTGATACCATCTCACTACAACTAGTGAGTGTCCTAACATCCAATTAGATCTATCTCATAGATCCAAAACCCAGGATTTAGGAGGTATCACTTTGATCCTATATGGAGAATCCTTGTGATAAGCGGAGATTGACCGAGCGTAGCATAGGAAACTCCTTCCCTATCAAGAGTATGTCATCCACGTACTCTACGAGGATCACCACCATACTCTCTACTACCTTTTCGTGTATACAAGGTTCATCTATCATTTTGATGAAGTCAAACTTTTTGACTACCACATCAAAACAGATGTTCCAACTCCGCGATGCCTGTTTTATCATATAAAACATCTTGCACATGTTTCCGCTGCTCCCACTGTCTACGAAGCCCTCTGGCTGTGTACTTATAGACGTTCTCTTCTAAAACATCATTTAGAAAAGCAGTCATGACATCCAACCACCAGATATCGTAGTCATGGTATGTAGCCGTGGCAAGTAGGATCTGGATGGACCTAAGCATAGCTTTGAAAGTCTCAACTTTTCCATGTACACCAAGTAATCTTCTCAAGATATACTTGCTCCTGATGGGGATTTAACCCTTCAGATAAAGCAACCAAAGTCCATACTTTGTTGGTGTATAAGGATTCCATCTCAGATCGATAAGCACCCAGCCATTCTTACAGAGTCCCACTCCTGATGGCCAGCTCGAAACTAGTTGGGTCATCATCTCATGATGCAATCCTCGCTCCCACTGTCATAGAAAAACCGAAGTATCTCTCAGGTGGGTGAGGAACCCTACTAGATCAGCGGAGAGGCTGAGGTTCGTTGGAAACTATTGAATCCTTTGGTTCTACCAAATCATCAGCTGCATTTTGTATAGCTGGAACCTTTCCAGTTGTACATAACAGACCTTGCCTCGAGCTTGTCCGGATTTTGCTTTTAGACATAGCCCGGACAACCCCAAATCTTAACAAGCTTAAGATATGGGCTCTTCCCTTTCCATATCACATATGGAGTGGTAGGCAACTGATTTGATTTGAACCCTATTCAATAGGTATGCATCTTCTCAAGTGCATAACTCCCTAAAGGAAATAGGAAACTCAGTAGTACTCATCATAGAGTACACCATATCACATAGGGTGCTATGGCTCCACCCCGATACACCGGCATGCTGTGGTGTATACGGAGGAGTAATGCTGAGAGAGAATCTCATTCTCCTTTAGAATACTCCAGGAATTCCGTGCTCAAGTATTCTCCTCCTTGATCTCATCAAAGGACATAATACTTATACCCGCATTTTTTTTTTGGTTCTCTACTTCTAACTTATATTCTGTGAATATCTCAAAAGCTTCGGACCTGTGTTTCAACAGAAACATATGTCTGAATCTTGAGAGATTATCAGAGAATGTAATGAAGTAGAAAGAACCGATCTTGGCATGTGTAGACAGGGGACCTTACATACATCAACATGCATCAATCCCAAGAGTTCACTAACTCTTTCTCTGTTTCCAATAAACAGAGCTATGGTCATCATATCTTTGTGACATGACTGGCAAGTTTCATAAGATGTAAATTCAAAATAATTTAAATATGCATCTAAATGTAACTTCAGCCAGTCGGGTCGCATTGATATGACCTAGTCTACAATACCTCAAGAAGGATTCATTCATTTCTGAACTCTTCCTCTTGTGTGTGTTCTGTATACTAAGAACTGTAGTTTGATTTAGAACGTCAATGCTTTTAGATAACGTGCCTGAACCGATCAACTCTTGATATAGGAAATGTTCAAAACATTATCCAACAATACAAAATTATATCCTTTCTTTACTAATAAAGAGACTGCTTTAATAATATACAAACGGTGACAACTTCCGCAACCTGGAAGTGCCCCAATAAAAGAATATTACATACAAGTTTTTACATGAATGAAAATGAAAAACACTCATCTCACATAAAAAAAACCCGGCTATTCAAACACGACGATCCAATATAACATATCCAGCAACACATAACATCACATGTCATCAACGTAAGTAAATATGTCCATCCCAATTGTCGTAGACATATAGCAACGAAACCGGCGATATCACATATTACACTTACGGTCACAGAAAAGAAAGCGTAAAACTACAATAGTTGGAATCCGCAACCACCTTAGACATCGCATGCCTGACCAAATGAATTCCTTAGACATCGCATGCCTAACAATTATAAACCCCGCATTTTAGTCTCAAAATCGAAAACACTTTTCAATATCAAGTCGGGCAATTCAACAAGATTCCCGACATCCTGATCGAATGCTCATCGCAAACTTCAGTAGACGGCCGCACCCCCGATACCGTCGACGAAGTGCACCAAGGCAGAACACCGCTACCGCGAGCACCCGAACGGATGCTTTCGGCGACGGGGTTCTCCTACAGTCACTTGGTCGGGGCTATGGAGTGAGGCTGTCTATTAAGTTTACCCGGCGAGTATCCGCGTACGCTACGTGATAGCGACGGACTTTTGATCACATCAAAATTCCGTGGCAACCGATCAAGTGAGACTAAATTGCTAGATTTACAACATTCATTCAGTTTTTTCATAACTACTTGTGAATTCCAATTATGGTATCACATTCCAGATAATTAGAAAATGTTAAACTTTCTGATCGAACATTCAAACACCCAAGTTTTCCCGATACAGATCAACACATGAAACAAGTCTAAAAACATTCAGTTCGTGCCTCAGTACCAACGGTCCAGCCGTAGAAGGGTCAAGCCAACGCCTCACATGTGGCACGCCGTACTGCCCCAAACCCGAAGGTTCAAAGGGCAGTTCAAGACGGTCACATAATCGAGTTAAGGTTTGTTGTATTCTAGAGGGTCCATCGCGTTACTTGCACTACTTAGAACGTCGTTAAACTACGGAAAAATCCAACACTTGGAAATTTCCCGACAGGGGAAAAATTGGGTATTTATATCCGGTCGAACTTTTTAACATATTCTAAAATTTATCCGGAAAGCCACACAGACAAAATTTGATAATCCGGTCGAACATTCGAATCCCCAAAACAACCCAGAAAATACAAACTCTGGAAAAATATTAAAAATACCCAGGAAAACCAGAACTGATAACTAAGAATTAAGGTGCAAATTTCGATGCACAAAAGGACAAATTGGCCGCGGAACCGCCGCATGAGCATGCTCATGCCGCGGATCCGCGGCGATCTTATGGAATTAGACGCTCGAATTTTTCAGTAATCCTTAGATCTCCCTGCTGAGTTTTCTGAATATTTTTAATCTGGAAAAAACCACGATTTTAGAAAATGTCCAGAGAGCTATTTTGGGGTTAGGTTTTCGGTTCGTCCGGCTTTCAAACTCCGTCTAAACTTCGCCTAAGGCTCTAGCTAGGCTCTGATACCACTGTAGGGTTCCTAGGCATCCTAATGAGGTCTCACAAGGCATCAACCATGCCAATTTCAAATTTAAACGGTGCCGAGAAACCCTAGAACGGATCATTGGCTAGATTTCTAGGCGAAACAATAAACTAGTTAACTACTTAACTACAAGAATGCGGAAATACAGCCTTTGTAGATCCGGTCCTCCACCTCCACGGCTCCGTGATGAAGTCCTATCCGCTGTCCAAATCAAATCTCGGGCTCTAGCGTCGGCTTCATCGGAGAATGGACGGGCTAGGTCGTCGACGTCGATGCCGAAGATGATCTACGTCGAGGCATCACTAGATCAAGCTCCAACTTCACCAAGTCAAGAAACTTGTGAAGAAAACACACTCTACTACTTGGTAAGAGGTAGAGGATGAAGAAATAGGAAGTGGGTAGACTTTAGAATTGGATTTCTCACTCATTTTCATCAATCACCATTGATGAAGTGAAGGTTTCTTCATTGAAGAAGATGAAGAAGAAGAAGAAAGTGTTATGATAAGTTAATTAATATTGAAAAGAAAATCAATACTTATCATATAATGAACCATGGTCAAGTGTAGAGATTAAACTAGGGTTAATGGAGTGGTTAGGGTTAAGCATGAGACAAAATGGTCACTTTGGTCAAAGCTTCATGAAGCTTCAACTAGAAAACAAACAAAGCCACCATTTTCCTTTATGCTTATCATTTTTCCAAAAATCAATAAATAAATAAATAAGTGAATAAAACATAACCCTAACCATTAACATGTAACCATGGTTTGATCTTTACACAAAAACCCTAGCAAACATGTATCATCAAACATGATACAATCAAGTGCACAAAAAGTATATCACATATACAATGTGCACATCCGAGTGAGAAAATCCATTTAAAGTGAACCAATACTAGTTAACGCAAAGTAATATATCAAATATATAATTATGCATTAAATCATTAAATCAACACTTGATTTAACGATCCGGTCATATCGCATATAACCGACTAGTATCCAATGTATCGGCTTATCGAATCAACCCTCGATTCGATAACTAGGTTATATCGCATATAACCATTCGACACATTCATCGCGAGAATGAAATACGGTATCACATACACGCATTATTCTCGGTCCCGCACATATCTCATATGCGCTCTTATTTCGTTTCGCTTGAGCCAGGAAACCTCTGTGTAGGACTCTAAAGACTCGTCAATACGCCGGCAGCAGGTGATGATCATATCAATCACCCACAATCCGCAAGCGGTCTGCTAAACGTAACGGCCACCCGGGTATTGAGCGATCAGAAGATCGACGAGCAAGCCCGCTCACACTCCTGTGAATCCAACCAGTAACACTACCGTACAGTCCGGTCTAATCGTCTGATATGTCGCATATCTCGCCTAGGGGTGGTAAACGTCAGACCCCAATAGCTCGATAAGTCGTGTCGATATGAGGTCTATAACTGTTCGAGAAACTACAGGTAACACTTACCAGTAAATCTCAGCAACCCTGGCCAGGGATTTCCTGTTATAGCCAATCGAACACAGCGCAACATCAACCCCCTATACCGGGAGAGACGAATCCCCTCCTATCGCTCATTGCCTCCATGTGACTCGGGACTGTACCCAAAAACCACCGTTTTGCACGCCCTCTTGGACGTGGTAAGATGGAAATCAAAGCACAGTGGGAACCACACAAGACTCTATGACGATCTCGGGTCAACAGACTACTTTATACCAGTGTCACCAGAGAACTGCCATCTGACGTGAGGTATAATACCATCTGGGAGTTCTCGGCGAGTCCGTCCAGTGTACCCAGTCTCTACTGAGCACCCGTATATCATCTCTGATGTCAAACACCAATGGATATGGGATCATCCATCGCCCATCTGTATGGGTCGAGAAGGTACACGCTAGTCTACTCCAGTATATCGATGCCCCGTCTCGATATACCCACGACTAGGGACTTTGAAGGATGTACTTATGGACTACCATGTCCCCACTAGTATGATCCGCATCATAGTCCAAGTAGTCAAGTACAGATCCTAAGGGCTTTACCAACATGTAACAGGGAGACAATCAATGTACACGTTAAGGTAAAGATCAACCAGATAGCATACTATCATGTCGAGCAAGAAAGTCCTCCCTATATATGTCCCAGCATCCACTGCAATATACATCCTATGTATAGTAATGGCCTCTAGGGCATACATATAACTAACACATCCATCGCCCATCATATGGGTCAAGATGCGTATACGCTAGTCTACTCTGGTATATCGATGCCCTGTCACAATACACCCTCGACTAGGAACAGTTATAGGATGTACTCATCGACTACCGTGGCCCCACTAGTATGATCTCATCATAGTCCCAGTAGTCGAGTACATATCCTAAGGGCTTTATCAACATGTAACATAGAGACAATCTGAGTACATGTTAAGATAAAGTACAACCAGATAGCATACTATCATGTCGAGCAAGAAAGTCCTCCCTATATATGTCCAAGCATCCATTACAATATACATCGTATGTACAGCAATGGCCTCTAGGGCATACATATAACTAACAAGAATCTGGCTTAAACCAAAGACGTCTAGTAAAAACTGTCCGAATGTCGTACGTGCGTTTAAACACGTATTCGTCCGAACCCTTGTCGTAAAACCGTACGACCTTTATATGGTTTCGCCTGGAGTTAGGAAAACTCTGTGTGGGACTCTAAAGACTCGACTACTACGCTGGCAGTGGGTTTAACCAAAGACAGCAAGCGGCACTAGCTGTACGTAACGGTCCCCAGGTAGATGTCGATAAGAAGGCCGATGAGGATACCCATCCGAACTCCTACTGAGCCTATGCGTGAAAATATCCGTGCAGTCCGGTCTGTTCGTCTAAGAGTATCGCATGTATGGTCTAGGGAGGTGGTAAACGTCAGACCCCTAATAACCGTACAAGTCGTGTCGGTATGGCTCTATCACCATCCGAGAATTCACTGATCAATCTATCAGTAATTCTCAATCAGCCCTGGCCAGCGACTTATGACAATGACCAACCGATCACTGTGCGACATCAACTCCCTATACCGGGAGAGACGAATCCCTAACAGTCACTCACTGCCTCCACGTGGCTCGGGACTGTGCCCAACTAAAACCTGTTTCCACGACTCCTTTGAACCGTGGTAGGGTAGTAATCAAAGCACAATGGGAACTCACACGAGACAAATGACGACCTTAAGTCAACGGACTATCTGCACACATGTCACCTGAGGACTGCTATCTGACGTTAGGTATAAATACCATCCAGTCAGTTCTCGACGAGTCCTGTCCGGTGTACTCACACCCAGTGAGCATCTGTATACAATCTTAGGTGCACTCCACCAATGGCTGCAGGACCAATCCATCGCCCCTCCTCAGGGTCTAGATATGTATACACCTGTCTACTCCGGAGTATCGATACCCAGTCTCGATACTCCTACAACCAGGGACATCTAAGGATGTGCCTATTGACTATCCAGCTCCCACTAGTATGACTGCCATCACAACGCCGGTAGTCAGGCAACACCCTATGGGCTTTATCAACATGTATATATGTATGAATACTACGCAAAATATATCATATGTTAAGATAACTTTGTCACGACCCGAAAAGAGCACATGACTGGCACCTGAACCATATGAAGTCTATAGGACTCCATCTGATCCAAGTAAGCCAAAAGCCCAGAAATCTAAAACCATTTTAAGTGTAAATAAGAAAATTGGTTTAAAGAAGTGAAGAAAAACATATTTGAAGTCAAGGTTTTTAAAATAACTAAGCCGAATATGCATTTAAAAAAAAGTAAAGTCCTTTCTAAAAATTTCGGCAGAGTTTCTTT
Organism: Agapanthus africanus; assembly: GCA_030015575.1. NCBI lineage: Eukaryota > Viridiplantae > Streptophyta > Magnoliopsida > Asparagales > Amaryllidaceae > Agapanthus > Agapanthus africanus. The sequence goes on along the minus strand of CM057345.1, from coordinate 218,339,419 downwards.
TGTAAAAACTGGCCCCGAACGGGGTACAACAAGAACAATATATATATATATGCAGTGATAAAAGGCATCCCCAAGCGGGAGCTAGCTCTTCGTCAATTGACGGTCACAACCACACAACAATATAATATACAACGCCGAATGGCGAGGGTCAAAACCAAAAGAAACTCAATAAGCATGAAAACCGCAATACTACTAAGCGCGGCTCTAAGGTCGAATAATACATCATCAGTGTCTAAGTCTGAAACAATATACAAGTTTTGGTTGATGGAATTTCTATATACAAGAATAATACAAGTACAATGGTGGTTCTTGATGCAAAAGAACCCACCTACCAAATGCAATTCACCCGCAAGGAAGCAGTGTGCCAGAAATGCCGCAATGAAACCTGTACGGCAAAACCTGCAAGAACTGTGGCACAACGGGGGTGAGTTGCCAACTCGTGAATAGAAAACATCTACAAGCAGAAACCGAATGCAAGACATAATCCTAGGTCAACACGATCAAATATAAACCTCCAAGAATAAGCCTGAAGCATGATAAGGTGGCAAAGTAGCATCTAAACATGTATGTAGTGCCAAGTACTCAGGTAATAACATGTCATGAATGTAAGGTATGCTGCATGAAGTAAATATGATGAAGTATCAAATGAATATCAATACACATATATTAGCGTCCCATACCACTAATATTGGTGTAAGGGTATATATAACAGCGCCCTCATACCCTGTTATATATACAAATGAAGTATGATCAATGTAAATCCAGGCTGTATGTGATCAATGTCTGTAATATATATGGATCCCGTCCACCTGTCACCCAATGACAATACGCATCGTGCATGTAAACATCGTAAAGCATATGCATGGAAATATGAGGATATAATCAAATCATGGAACCTGAGTGCCTAGCATCGACACTCGAAAACATCATGAAACCTATGCCTAGCATCAGCACGTAAATCCTCGTCTATCAGGCGCTGTCACCAAGACTGGCCCTGATAGGTACGTATCATACGCTATCTCGAAAACCCGAGTGCCCAGTTTCGACCCTCGAATTCCGACGTATCCATACGTACATACTCCGGTCGGTATCCCCAAGATAACTGCCGAGTCCAAATACTATCACCGGTAGGTAGTGTAAGTGCACGGCGGCGCCCCGGCCGTCAATCCGACGCCGGAATGCGGAAGCGGTGAATAACTTAAATTTTGCGGACTTTGCAAACCGGCACCACCGCGCACTTTAACCGGATCGGACCATTAACTAGTCTAAGCTATCAACAAGAATGGGAATAGAGATATACCGACGATCCAAGTCCTCCGGTCTTCATCTCCACTCCGATCTCCTCGCGGGATCTCCGTCCACATCGTCGCCTCCTCGCCGGAAAGGGCACCACATCGCCTTCGTCTTTTACGGGCTCCCGCCTCAATACCGAGGCAACTCGAGCATGAAGCCGGCAACTCGACATGCTCAAGAAGTGCTGTAGAATGTAGTGTAGAATACGCTTTGTCTCAATGGGGTTTTGTTGCCATGATGGAGGAAAGAGGACAAGGAAAATATGGTGCTTTCATTTTTCCTTGCATGAAAGCAAGATCAAGAAGGAAACTCTCAAGAATGAAGCTCTCTCTTTTTCTTCTCACTTTCTTGAAAGACTTATCATCAAGTGAGAATGAGAAGGGTGGAGGAATGATAATATGATAGCAAGAGGGAGGTGAGTGTAGGAGCAAGAGAGGGGTGACCACATCCAAGGTCAACAAAACATCAACCATGCTTAAAAACACTATGCCACCATAACCTTTCACTTCACTTTAAAACAAGTCAATGGATGAAAGAAATGATATCTATCATAATCAAACTTTATGCAAGAAACCCCCTCCACAAATGTTATTTGCACAATTGCAAATAACCCCCTCCATCGGGAAAGTCCGGCCGGGAAAGAACAAAGGAAAACCGGCCGGAACGGAATGCAAACTGGCAACTCCAGAAAACTGGTCCCGTAATAAATTACAGGAAAACCCCAATACAGTGCATACACACCCGCATCTGTATTCCATCCGGATACAAATGCAATGAGACAAAATCTACACTGTACTAAACTAGGACCGGCTTAAACCAAAGCCGGCTAGTAATATCCGTTCGATCCTGATCCGTGCAATACCGCACGTATCTGATCGAACCCTGCCATATACCTATACGGCTACTAGTACAAACCGTCCGATCCTGATCCGTGCAATACCGCACGTATCTGATCGGACCCTGCCATATCTCCATACGGCCTCTACAGCGTTTCGCCCGAAAGCTGAGTAACTGAAAGTGTGGTAGACTCTAAAGACTCGTCAATACTATGGCTGTGGATTTAACCACTAGCCCGTCAGAGGTATAAGCCAATACGTAACGGGCCACCAGCTATTGACTAAAAGGGACGTCGACGAGCGAACTCATCCTGACACCCTACTGAGCCTGTCAGTGACAATATCCGTGCAGTCCGGTCCGTTCGTCTATGAGTATCGCATGGCGGGCCTAGGGGGTTGGTAAAAGTCAGACCCCCAAAAGCGGTACAAGTCGTGTCGGAGTGTAGCCCAGAACACCCTGAGATACTACTGGAATACCTACCAGTAAATCTCCTTGCCTTGGCCAAGGACTTTGTGTAATGGCTCTCCTAGACACAGCACGACCTCACCCCCAATACCGGGAGAGACGAACCCCTGAAGATACGCTCACTGCCTCCATGTGGCTCGGGACTGTACCCAACTAAAACCTGTTTGCACGACTCCTTTGAGCCGTGGTAGGGTAGTAATCAAAGTACAGTGGGAACTCACACGAGACAAATGACGATCCCCAGGTCGATGAACTAACCTGCACACATGTCACCAGGGAACTGCCATCTGACGTCTGGTATATGACCAACTAGCATGTTCCCGGCGAGTCCTGTCCGGTGTACTCATAACCCAATGAGCACCTGTATACATCTTAGGTGATCCAACTGACACCAGTGGCTTGTGAGACCAGCCACCGCCCCTCGTCGGGGTCTCGACTGTATACACTAGTCTACTAATGGAGTATCGATGCCCGGTCTCGAAACTCCCACGACTAGGGACCTTTTAAGGATATGCTTGTAGACCCCCAGCTCCCACTTATATGATCGCCCTCATACTGCTGGTGGTCAAGCAAGAATCCTAGGGGCTCTATCAACGTGTAATAGCGACGTGTCATGTCACCTAAAGCAGTACACGATGATAAAGGTAAACCAGATAGCATACTATCATCTCGAGTAAGACTGTCCTACCGGGATAGGTCCTCCCTCAATCATTACAATCACGTACCTGTGACCTAATAATTGACTCTGAGGGCACTATCTCCAACAATCTCCCACTTGCACTCAAGGCTAATTATTGCGATGTCGCATACTCACAGCCCGTGTGATACCGAACATCCAACTCCTCTACTAGTCAGTCTCACAAAGCTCGTTTGCGGAACTATTGCGTTCGAGGAATAGCCTCAGTGAGTGGATCCGCTTTGTTGTTTCCTTCCATGTCTCTCTATATCTCATGTTCGCGGAGAAACCCATCTCCCGAAATGAGCAATACCTGTCTTAGAATGTGTCTGGATGTCTGATGGGACTTAGCTCATAAATGAACTCCAAATCCAAACTTCTTAGACTGTATCGTCAACTGAACTTAATCAGTATCCTGCGCCATGCCACCCTCAGTATTGCCTTGGACCACCTGTCCAAAATACTGCCCCTCATCAGAAGGAAAACTATAACTCTGACAACCTCCTTGCCGTCCATGTCACCTTGGAAGCCTGGAATGATAACTGTCTCCTAAATGAGGCTGTCGTTATCATCTCCCTAGAACATTTGCTTATGTTCTAAAACTGCTTCCGACTGTTTCTCCAGGATTGGATCAATGTCAGCTTATTGCATCTGGTGCAAGAACAACATCTGGTGTGGTACTTGACATCTCATGATTGACTCAATTGCCTTGGCAAGTGATCTGCCAATCATGCACATCCCTCTCCCCTTTAGTCTGTAAGACACCTTTGGAGAGGGTGACTCCATTACCTGCAGGTACGCTACCGTGCCAGGAGTCGTCCATCCTAAATACTCTTAGAATGCTGTCAAGTACCCTGATTGGGAAACCACCCAAATCTAGATCTAATACCATAGATCCAGTAACCAGTATGTCTGATATAATGTCCAATTCCTGTGCGGAGAAAACACTGTGTGACGACCAAAGTATAACCGATCGTAGTGTAGGAGTTTCTTTTCCTACTCTGTGTATATCATCCAAATACCAGGATATCACACCCTACTACCTTCTCAACCCCTATTCTGATGAAGTCAAACCCATGACTGTCACGTCAGAAATAGATGATCTATCTCCGCTACATCTGCTTTAGTCTATAAATAGACATAAGCAACCTGTCCACCAATGCTTCCGCTGCTCTCACTGACTACGACAACCCTCTGGCAGAGTCATATAGACGTACACTTCTAAAACTGGTTTAGAACGACGCTATACTCATTCTCCCGCCGGGTCTCGCAGCCTGGAACAACAGCAATGGTAATTGTGGGTAAACAAGAACTTCCTTGTCACCGTCCTTGAGGCCACCGTAGTGCCTCTCGGGTGCCTGAAGTTACCCACCTTATCTGCGGAGTGGCCAATGGAATGTCAATCCAGATTGAATCTTTAGGTTCCTTATCAAATCTTCAGTAATCGTTTGTGGTTCTGGAATCACTTCCAGTTCTACCATACTCCCACTACTGTTTTCTGAAAAAATCCATTTTTAATAAAACTGTGGCGAGTCTAGAACAATATTGCTATTGTTCATCCAGATGGTAGAAAATCAACCCTCGTCATAGCCTGGGTCAACCCACAAACAGCCATTACAGAAACGTGCCTTGAGTTGTCCAGTGTCTGGTTTTAATCATAAACCGGACAACTCCCCGTACCTTAACATCGTTAAGATATGAACTGTTCTATATCCAATATAGAAACAGAGGCACTGATTTAATTGAACCAGATTCAAATCATGCAGCTGTCCCCAGCGCATGTCAACTAAATGGAAGAAGGCCGATCAGCGTTACTCAACTTAGGAATACTTCCAATTATGAGTAACCTGAAAGAGAAGCAAGATCTCTTTATCAACTGAATACCATACACAAGTATCTACATCTTCGATCTCTTTGAAGAATCCCGATACTTGCTATACATGGTTCTCTACTCTATTCAAATACCTATAACTTCTCCAAATTCGGACCCTGTGTTTCCACGAAACACCTGTCTAAAAATTAGAGAAGTCATAAGCAAACTGAATGTAGTACGAGGACCAACCCCTCTGTCCTGATGGACCCTGGACAACATACAATACTCTGTATAAGTCCCTTGAGTCTGATAACTCATTCACTGTGTGTCGTAGGTTGAAAACTGTACTTATGGTTAAGAAGAATTACACCGCTGTTTAATGCTCCTTACCTAACCATCCACTGATATAGGTAAATGTCGTAGACATAATTTCAGAAAGGTATATCTCACTTTATGAAAATAGACGTACAGATATATCAATTTGAAATTGGTGCATAACTGCGGATATTCAAAACCAAATATTTGCCGACCGGCAAACAGCCCAGGTGATTTCTTCAAATATCACCGATTACAACGAATCCCGATATAATGAGGATGATCACCCAATTCCCAATAACCTACTCCCACTCATCATCTGTAAAACCATACAGATGTGAGAATCATACCTGGTAAATACATACCCTGGAGTAAGTATCTAATCGGGAAATCAGTTTTCTTTTAATAGTACACAGTGAAACTGAAACATTGAAATGTTTCGGTGGGGTATCCCGGTATTCTTAGTAATGCCTCTTCCATTATCCAAATTCACAACTATAACCGTATAATTCTTTGCCACCTCTCCAAATCCCTTCATATGTCTTTAGTCTTTACCTTCTGCACACCCCTTTAGGCCAAATGGTTTTCTTCCTTCCCTACCGTTCGGCACCAGCCTATGGTTTGGAAGAAGACTATCCAATAAGCATAAAGGGTGTACTGTCCTAATCCTAGGAGCACTCGCAACGCGAGAGAAGGTGAAGATAAAAGACACCTGAATGTACTTTATTCCAATTTCTCCTGGACCAGAATCCATCCCCGAACTGGAACAAGTTCCATTCGAGTTCGTATATAACCATACGATGGAGTATCCAAATAAACTGTAGATCTTCGTAGTGATACGGAGTGTCCTGGAGAAATACAAAGGTGATGTGGGAGTGGTAACGAAATATTTGGTTTGGTCGTGAATATCTGTTGCAATTTACTTTGCCCTCTTACTAATCCCTTGCTTTGTCTAAACTTAATACCTTCTGCACACCATCGTTATGCTAATTGGTTTTCTTCATTCCCTACCGGTCGGCACCAGCCTAAGGTTTGGAAGAAGACAATCCAATTTGCGTAATAGGTGTACTACCCCTAAACCAAGGAGTACTCGTAACCTGAGAGAGGGTAAAAGGAAAAGACAACTGAATAATCCTATCCGTTTTCTCCAGAACCAGAAACCATCCTCGAATTCCTTCGAGTTCGTATCTAACCATACGATGGTTTTGTCCAATGGAAGTGGACGTTCGTAGTAATACGGGGTGTCCTGGAGAAAAGGGTAAAAGTAGGAGTGGCAATGAGGTCTGCAACTCTGACAATCCAAAAGCCGGTGTTTAAGAAGGTTCGGTCAACTTGGTCACTGAGTCAAAGTCTTAGGGTCGGGTCAAATGGTCGCTGCCAGAGAGAGAGAGAGAAAAGAAACACTCAGCGTGCACTCTAACCTAGATCAGAATGGTCACCAATTTATCTAATCTGGAATCCTCCCACTGTACCTCAAATTCTCCTCCAAACCTAAAAGAAGAATTAGTCGGGGTCACCCGAGGAGTAAACTAACTCATCAGTGGGAATCGGGATCCAACTCTCATCGCATGACAACGTGACGGAATCCGCTCACGGTATCACACTCCAGAAGGTATGCGCATATCTGGCAAGTTTCAGTACTTTTGAAACTCCCGATGTGATTTCTGCCCCATGCTCTTATGACCTTGACTAAGGCCAACAAATCATAAGTCACATGTCAAGTTCTACCCGTCATTGTCCAGGTTAATTTGAATCCACCCGTACAAGCCCTTGACTAAGGCCAACAAGGCTATACGACTGTCCCAAACCAACGCATCTATCTATGCAGCATATGAATACCCAATAGCTACCAAACACTGTGCCTTGACTAAGGCCAACAAACACAGCTTGAATACTATTGACTACCCATATGAAACGACGGAGGGCTACGAATGGTTTCTGGCGAAAACCTTTAACGTAGTGAACTTGATATCGTTGAAGGAACGGATAGCTTTTAAAAATATAGTGACGAAAACCGTTGCTAAAGAGGTCACTCCCTGTGAAGGGATCTCGGCTCTTTCCCCGTAGAATGGGGTGCAGGATACTCCAAATGAATACCACGGTGCAAAGCAAAAGTAATCGGCTATAGTGAAGTTAATGCCCTGACGCAAACTTCTGTCCAAGGGGTCACTCCCGGTGAAGGGATCTCGGCCCTTGCCTCGTCGACTGAGGAGCAGGATATTCCAATGAATACCACGATGCAAAACAGAAATGAACGTCCTTGCAATAACAGCTTTTTGAAAAGTGTTCCAACAACATCAGATTAGGTTTGTTTTAACTTGCATTGATCCGAATCAACGCAGTCCCATCAATTGATCACACCACAAAGAACGAAAATATACTGATGTACGTATATGCCATCCGCATTCGCCACTGGGTCCCGTCATTACCCGTTAGGTTAGCTAACTAACGACAGAGCGGGGACTGGACTAGCGCGGATGTAAAACATATACAACATCTACTAATATATATACCAATATATTATATTCGCTCAAGGCGTGAATAAAATGCAACATCACTGATAATGAACAGCATCACAGAAACAATACAGATATCTGGGATCCCCGGGTTTCACAGAGCCACTGCTGAAACCCGACGTTCCCCTGGTCGTGTGGATAGCCTGTGCAATGAAATCCTAGACCCCTACGGGCGCGGCAAGTCACCCGCCAAAACCTGAAGCGAGGCAGCCCCCTTCAGCGCCGTGAATGGACCACCCAGCACTTCACGGAATCCGGCAACTTGGGCACCCCTCCTGGGTCAAACCTGTACCCCCTACGAGTGCGGCGAATAGCCTGCCAATCCTAGAGTGAAGCCCCCTCCGTCCCAATGCCATGAGATGCGGGCTTGCTGCCCTCTAGAACCCGGCTATCCGTGCACCCCTCCGCGGGGTAATCCTAGTACAAAAAGTAAAATATACATACACCGGGTACATCGACCGCAACCAGGTCGTGCCCCAAAAGAATAATACAATCAGGCAGTGACGGCAGTCCACATGTCGGACGCTCGCCCCGCAATATCAAATGTACATAATACAACAACACAGTACTAGCATTGCATCCAGGCTATCCCCCACGACCGATCCGCAACATCACAGCAAATACATAGAACATCAACGTGAAAGTCACGTTCGCAAATCCGTCTAACCGGGCTATAGCAGTTAGACCGGATTTACCGATCGAGTGACATTCACGGTCGCAGATATAATGTAAATACTGTGAAAAATGTGTTTAAAATTTTCCGATTGATCAAACATTAACAAGTGGGCCCCCAAACAAAACTGTAGCAACCACAGAAAACCTGGGCCCAATTTTAATATTCCAAAAACCACATTTCTTACTCAGGAACACACTACAAAAATTTGGATTGGTGAACAGTTAAATACGCGGCGGAAGCGCGGCCAAACCAAGGGTTTGGCCGCCCTTCCGCGGCGGTATGAGGAGATCGTTGAACCAAATTTTTACAGTGACCTTAGAATTCCCTGCACATCACTCTGAGACAACCTGAAAAATTTTTGGACTCAAAAAAAATTCGACAGAAACTGATGTGGGAAAAATACGGGTTTTTGGACTTTTTGATCGATCGGAAATGCAAACACATTACACAAAGCTAGACTAAGTTAATGGTGAGGCTCTGATACCACTGTAAGTGCACGGCGGCGCCCCGGCCGTCAATCCGACGCCGGAATGCGGAAGCGGTGAATAACTTAAATTTTGCGGACTTTGCAAACCGGCACCACCGCGCACTTTAACCGGATCGGACCATTAACTAGTCTAAGCTATCAACAAGAATGGGAATAGAGATATACCGACGATCCAAGTCCTCCGGTCTTCATCTCCACTCCGATCTCCTCGCGGGATCTCCGTCCACATCGTCGCCTCCTCGCCGGAAAGGGCACCACATCGCCTTCGTCTTTTACGGGCTCCCGCCTCAATACCGAGGCAACTCGAGCATGAAGCCGGCAACTCGACATGCTCAAGAAGTGCTGTAGAATGTAGTGTAGAATACGCTTTGTCTCAATGGGGTTTTGTTGCCATGATGGAGGAAAGAGGACAAGGAAAATATGGTGCTTTCATTTTTCCTTGCATGAAAGCAAGATCAAGAAGGAAACTCTCAAGAATGAAGCTCTCTCTTTTTCTTCTCACTTTCTTGAAAGACTTATCATCAAGTGAGAATGAGAAGGGTGGAGGAATGATAATATGATAGCAAGAGGGAGGTGAGTGTAGGAGCAAGAGAGGGGTGACCACATCCAAGGTCAACAAAACATCAACCATGCTTAAAAACACTATGCCACCATAACCTTTCACTTCACTTTAAAACAAGTCAATGGATGAAAGAAATGATATCTATCATAATCAAACTTTATGCAAGAAACCCCCTCCACAAATGTTATTTGCACAATTGCAAATAACCCCCTCCATCGGGAAAGTCCGGCCGGGAAAGAACAAAGGAAAACCGGCCGGAACGGAATGCAAACTGGCAACTCCAGAAAACTGGTCCCGTAATAAATTACAGGAAAACCCCAATACAGTGCATACACACCCGCATCTGTATTCCATCCGGATACAAATGCAATGAGACAAAATCTACACTGTACTAAACTAGGACCGGCTTAAACCAAAGCCGGCTAGTAATATCCGTTCGATCCTGATCCGTGCAATACCGCACGTATCTGATCGAACCCTGCCATATACCTATACGGCTACTAGTACAAACCGTCCGATCCTGATCCGTGCAATACCGCACGTATCTGATCGGACCCTGCCATATCTCCATACGGCCTCTACAGCGTTTCGCCCGAAAGCTGAGTAACTGAAAGTGTGGTAGACTCTAAAGACTCGTCAATACTATGGCTGTGGATTTAACCACTAGCCCGTCAGAGGTATAAGCCAATACGTAACGGGCCACCAGCTATTGACTAAAAGGGACGTCGACGAGCGAACTCATCCTGACACCCTACTGAGCCTGTCAGTGACAATATCCGTGCAGTCCGGTCCGTTCGTCTATGAGTATCGCATGGCGGGCCTAGGGGGTTGGTAAAAGTCAGACCCCCAAAAGCGGTACAAGTCGTGTCGGAGTGTAGCCCAGAACACCCTGAGATACTACTGGAATACCTACCAGTAAATCTCCTTGCCTTGGCCAAGGACTTTGTGTAATGGCTCTCCTAGACACAGCACGACCTCACCCCCAATACCGGGAGAGACGAACCCCTGAAGATACGCTCACTGCCTCCATGTGGCTCGGGACTGTACCCAACTAAAACCTGTTTGCACGACTCCTTTGAGCCGTGGTAGGGTAGTAATCAAAGTACAGTGGGAACTCACACGAGACAAATGACGATCCCCAGGTCGATGAACTAACCTGCACACATGTCACCAGGGAACTGCCATCTGACGTCTGGTATATGACCAACTAGCATGTTCCCGGCGAGTCCTGTCCGGTGTACTCATAACCCAATGAGCACCTGTATACATCTTAGGTGATCCAACTGACACCAGTGGCTTGTGAGACCAGCCACCGCCCCTCGTCGGGGTCTCGACTGTATACACTAGTCTACTAATGGAGTATCGATGCCCGGTCTCGAAACTCCCACGACTAGGGACCTTTTAAGGATATGCTTGTAGACCCCCAGCTCCCACTTATATGATCGTTCTCATACTGCTGGTGGTCAAGCAAGAATCCTAGGGGCTCTATCAACGTGTAATAGCGACGTGTCATGTCACCTAAAGCAGTACACGATGATAAAGGTAAACCAGATAGCATACTATCATCTCGAGTAAGACTGTCCTACCGGGATAGGTCCTCCCTCAATCATTACAATCACGTACCTGTGACCTAATAATTGACTCTGAGGGCACTATCTCCAACAGGTAGTGCTCCCCTGCCAGGCTCACCGTCTAACATATACGAGTCTTCTTGCCCCGGGGTACCTTACCGGGTCCACCATGTACCCGCAGACAGTGCCTACCGCTCCTCGAATCGGGTTTCATATGCCACTCTCAGAACCGAGAAAACACATGGTGGACGCACTGAAATATCATATCAAGGGAAACCGGGTTTTTAAAGACAATACATATTCTCAGTTGAAATAGCCACGGTTCCCAAATCCAGAAATATCATAGAAACAACATATCTCAATGCGTATAATTAGAAAACATGATGCATGCAACATATAAAAGAATGTAAGCATATCGATATATCATGCAATACGGAATAGTAATATGCACATATTGGGGAAGCCGCTCTTTTAAAATGAATCAGTTTTAAAGAGTATCTTGCGGTTCCCAAATCTAGAAATATCATCTGTGTATGTGCAAACAAGTATGTGTACAAATATAAGTGTACAATGAGTATGTATATAAGTATGCCATGCAAGGGTCGTATCCTGAATGCAACAGTACTACAGTGTAGTGACATGGCAATTATCGATGATGAAGTGTGTGAGCCGGCAAGCAAGTGTGCGTGGAACATACGCATCATCGATAATGGTGCTGGTGTCCTAACAGCATGATGGTAACATAGCAATAACCCATGGTATGCAATACGAACAGTAATGAAAATGCGGAATCGAATAAAGCAACGCTATAGTGAAGTGTCTACATCAAAATGTATATATCATGCGATTATGCCATTTGAAATAAGACGAATCAGGGTTTTTAGTAAAATAAGGGCTACGGTGTTTTTAAGAAAAGATACACCTTTTAAAGTATCCGTAGAATCCCTTTGTTTGTCTTTAAGATATTCCTGATTCGCAGTTTTTGAAATAGGTATAACTCGGGTCTAGTCTAACATCTACTATGCAAGCTACTGATCTAAGTATCAAGCCAATCGGGAGGGGTATGGAAACCACCTAAATCTGAGTCGATATGTATATATAGTAGTCGGTGATCCCGCCTCAGTATTATCGCGTACGATACAATATATCATATGACCTCCTCAAGTCATGAGTGCGGATTTATCATCAATGTAAAGCTCGTGCGGTAAATCGTCGTACGGCATCCCAATAGCTGGGTACGGGTCAAAATCATATTCCTCTTATTAAATATCAGGTATCATTATCATCATATCACATAATCTGGGTACTGATCTAAGTCTAGTACATCTGATACCATCTATAAAGTATGAATGCGGGGGTAAACACACATCCCTAGCCCGCAAGAATCACATGTCGTATCCCAAATACGAATCATATCAAATCACCGATCTCACGGCACAATGCCCAAAATCATCGACTCATCACCAATGTTATCCAATATCATCAACAAAGTGTAAGTATAAGGAATATACAAGTGTGTGCGTGTGGGTGTAAATCTATCCTAGGGTTCGCAACTAAGAACTACGCTAGTTATTTCTAACCCTGACTAACCATAACACACCTAACACAAAACCATGACACACTATAACTATCATATATAATATACATAGTATACTAACTACGGACTGCGGGGGTGCTATACGCCATCCACCCGACTTCTCCCTGTAGATATAATCTACTCACCTTGCGTCTTCATTTGTCGACGTCGCCACGCGCCTTCTTGTTGTCCCGAAGTCTTCATGGGGTACCTACACATTAACGTATCGCAAATGCGTATCAAAACCAATTCAAAACTAAAACAGCATACGAATCCCAAAACGATACGATAAGGGGCATATAGGTTAGAACCTATGGGCACGCCATCAAAACCATCTATCAATCCTCGATATCGTTATAAAAACGCCAAATAGTCGAGGTAAAACACGGATACACAAATTCCAGAATTCAAAATACGAAATACAGAAACAGAATCAAAACAGCAACTGGAGAAAAGGGTCCCAGATTTTACCCTAGGTCAAATTAGACAAATCTATACATGTCAGGGGTCTAAACTACTGGAAATAGGGCCATGCACAAAAAACGAGGCAATTCCCTCCTGCTCTGGCCGCAATTTGCGGCCAGAAGGAATTAATTGGCGGCCAGAACATGGTGGTTGGGGCTAGGGCTTTGGGTGTTGGTTTCTATTTGCCTGCACATCTCACTGTCCAATCAATTTTATTTTAGGGGTCTCGGGGTGATAGCAGATTCCTAATTACAACTCCAGATTTACAGTTTTCCCCTGATATCGATTTGCTAAATCCGTATTCTGGGTTCAAGTTCAGGTTTGGGTCCAAATTTGTATCACACACGGGGTTCTAAGGTCAAAACAAGCCTCAATTTCACCTTTGACTTCAGATCTCACCTAACCCTAACTTGAATTCTCCAAAGCCCACAAAATGACACAATATCGATATGAAACTAGCATGGATGCACAAGGGAAATGAAATACTACTCTAGGGTGCAGAAATTATCTTCTTTGGCAACTCAAGAAAATTCTTGAGTTGCTCAAAGTCCTCAAAATCCTATCTTGCTTGGATCATAGTGTAGCTAGCGAGCTCGGGAACAAGTTTCGTGAAGTGGGAATGGGGTTTTGGGGTTGATTTCATTATGTTGTAGGGGACTTTAAGAGGAGGAAGAAGAAGGAAGGGCAGGAGCAGCAGCAGCTCCATGAGAGGGGAGAGAAAAATGAGAGTGAAGAAATGATGGGAGCATGGCTTCAAAAGAGAAAAGTTGACCTATACCTACCCTCTCTCTCTCTCTCATCATCATTCCATTTCCTTTTTCCCTTTTCTTTTCTTCTCACTCAAATAGTGAACCCAAAAAAACAACCATGGCAATAGAAAAGTAACACAAGTGTAACAAGTGTGGGAAATGATATGTGCACATTTTTGCACAAAAAAAGCCAAAAATCCAATTAACGATTTTTAATCGCGACTAGCACTAAATTAGCATATAATTAATCATAAAAACTTTAAAATGGCATAATTCTATAAATTACCTTATTTTAGAATTTTCCTTAATTTTTCTAAAATTTTTACCATTTATTTGTATTTAATAATACTAAAATATTAAAATATTCAATAAATATTAATATTAATTTATAAAAATTCCCAAAAATAATATTTATATATTATTATTTTTTTGAGATGTTACAAAAAACAAACCAAATAGCGTACTATCATATTAAGAAAGACTGTCATGTACATACATATCCCCAGCATCCTATACAATGAAGGCCTCTAGGGCATATATATCCAACAGCAACATCTGGTATGGTACACAATATCGTATACATTATAGTGCCTAGCGCAGAAGCGTAGGTTATAGATGTGATGCGAACCCTTTCCAAATTAGTCTTTGGAGACATCTCTTTGGAGAGGGTGATTCAGTGACAAGCCGGTAGACACCGTGCTTAGAATCGTCCGTACTAAATATTTTTAGTATTGTGTTGATGTACCTTGACTGTGAAAGTCCTACCATCCTTTTTGATCTATCACGATAGATCTGGATCCCCAGAATGTAGTTAGCATCACCCAGGTCTTTCACGGTGAACCTTAGTGACAAGAATCCTTTGACTGATTGTAGTATAGCAGTGTCATTTCCTATCAAGAGAAAGTCATCCACGTACTAGACGAGGAATCCTACAGTTCTCCCTACAATCTTACTATAAATGCATGGTTCATCTGGATTTTTGATAAAGTCGAATTCTTTTGACTGTCTCATTAAAATAGATGTTCCAACTCCACGATGCCTGTTTTAGTCCATAAATGGAATTAAGCATCTTGCACACTTCCCGCTGCTCCCACTCTGATTGAAACCCTCTAGCTGATCCACATAGACGCACTCTTCCAAATGTCCATTCAGAAAAGCAGTCACTACGTCCATCTGCCGCATCTCAAAATATTGGAACGCGGCAGGGGCAAGAAGGATCTGAATGGATTTGAGTATAGACACTAGAGAAAAGGTTTCATCATAGTCCAAACCAGGTCTTTGACGAAAACATTTTGCAACAAGTCTAGCCTTATAGGTTTCAACCTGTCCATCTACACCAATCTTCTTTCTGAAGATCCATTTGCAGCCTACGGGTTTTACCCCTTCTGGAGCAATGTTAAAAGTGCATACTTTATTGGTGTACACGGACTCTATCTCGGTCTGCATTGCATACAGCCATTTTATCGAGTCGCCGCTCTGAATGGCTTGCTGGAAGCTAGTTGGCTCATCATTGACAATGATGCAATCCTCTCTATCCCTGCCTATGAGAAAACCGTAGTATCTCTCGGGTGGATGAGACTGCCTACTAGTCCTACGGATGGCGCAGGGATGTCCTGTTCTTCTGAAATCTCTGGTTTTACCATACTTTCAGTAAAAGTTTGTGGTTCTAGAATTTCTTCCTGTTCTATTGCACTCCCAATAGTCCTTTTTCAAAAAATTGATTTTCCAAAACATGGGGATGACGAGGGAAAAAACCATTTGTTCCTCTGCGTAATAGAAAAGATACCCCCTAGAGTTCCTTGGGAATCCATCAAACCTACACTGTACTGAGCGTGCCCCGAGCTTGTCCGCATACTAATTTTTAACAAAAGCTGGACATCCCTATATCTTCAGCTACTGAAGATAGGGTTTCTTCCCATTCCACATCTGATATGGTGTGGTAGGCACAGTCTTGGTAGGAACTTTATTCAAAAGATATGCAGCTGATTCTAGTGCATAACTTCAAAAGGATTGCGGTAACTCAGTATTACTCATTATGGAACGAACCATATCCAATAGGGTTCTGTTCCGTCTTTCCGATACACCGTTGTGTTGTAGTGTGTATGGAGGAGTAAGCTGAGAGAGAATTCCATTCTCTTTTTAAGTAATCCAGGAACTCGGCAATTATGTATTCACCACATCGATCAAACCTCAGTGTCTTGATACTTTTTCCTGTTTGTTTTCCACTTCATTCTTATATTCTTGGAATTTTCAAAGGGTCCCGGATTTATGCTTCATCAAGAAAACATGTCCTTACCTAGAGAAATCAATCGTAAAAGTAATGAAATAGTAATAACCACTTCGTGCATCTGTAGATATTGGACTACACACGTTGTTGTGTATGAGTCTTAAGAGCTCGCTCGCTCTTGCTCCGTGTCTAGTGAACGGAGTCTTTATCATCCTTCCTATGAGACAAGATTGACAGGTTTCATAAGGCTGATATTCGAACGGATCCAAATATCCCTCTATATTTAACTTCGACAACCGTTTTTTATTGATGTGATCCTGTCTACAATGACATAAGAAAGCCTTATTTAATTCTGGTGACTTTCTTTTAAGTGTGTTCTGGACGTTGAAACCCTGAGCTTGATTTAACACGTATATAATGTCCTCTAGTGTATCTAACCCAATCAAACTTTGAATTAGGTGGAAGTGAACCACATCGCTCACAAACTAGACTAGGTACACACAAACAATTACGTAGAATCAATATCTGCCTACTTGTCAATCCTAGGTGATATTCCCTACGGATACAGCGTCCATGCTCATTCCATTAGCAACCCTGAGAGTCATATCACCTGCCCTGATAACTCTACGGTTTCTTAAAGTCTGTAATGAATTACAGATATGAGATCCTGATCCCGTATCTAGTACCCAGGAAGTAGAGTTAATTGACAGACTGTTTTCAATCACAAACACAGCCGAAGTTGAAGCCACAATATGCTTTGGATCATGGATTCTAGCTTTCCAAGCCCTGCATCCCTTCTGCCAATGCCCTTTCCCGTGACAATAGGAATATCCCACCTTCCCCACTGTTAGCCACGAAACTTTTTCCCTGCCCTTTCCTTCTACCTTACTGACATCGCCTATCGGCATTATAAAGGTTATCTTCTTTTCACCCTTGGCTTTCGCCGGGGATCCAGAAGATGAAGATTCCCCAATAAGCAGAGCGGGTGTCTCCCTGGTTTCTTTCAGGGTGCCCTCAACTGGAAGTATAACTTTCTTTCTCTTGGCACAAGTGGAAGGTAGGGGCTGTAGAATTAAGTCAGTACATGACTCGTTCACCAACGTGGTCTCCAGCTCCGTGAGATGTTTAATACAGCTGATCATTGTAGGGATGTGGTCCCCTACAGATGACCCGACAGCCAACCTCGCTCGAAGCAATTCCTTCGAAGGTCACATATCTTGCGATACAGGATTGCTCTCCATATAATACTTTGTTATGGACGAAGATGGAAACTAAGTCCATCTTCTCATGCTGCCTCTGGTATACACCATCAACTAAGGCCAACACAAGACATTTGGCATTTGCACTGTCTTTTTCCCTTGTCTTACGGATATCCATATCCGGGACGGTGGAAACTGGACCTGGGACGGTGGGGGCTTAAGTAGTAATGAGGTGGTCCAACTTGTCATAGCTAATGGACATCTGGACAAACCTTTGCCTATCAATATAGTTTAACTCGGTCATTTTATTATCCAACTGTAACCTAATCTGGTCATCTGGTCGCTGCAATTAGGAGAGAGAGAAGAAAACACCCAGCATGATGCTCTTGCAAATTTAGATTGGTTTTTAATTTATCTAAACAAGATGGCTCCCACTGTTTCTCGAATCCTTCCTCAAACCATAAAAGAAGAATTAGTCAAGATTAATCTCACCGTACAGTACTTGCTTAACCGTTCGGCCAGGCTAGTGTCGGTACTTTGAGGGAGGTTTTACGACGCTTACGCGAAGTTCCTTAATTAAATAACCTCTTTTCCCTGGAGGTGTAACCCCGCTAACACTATTCTAGATACCTACTTGGTTTATAGCATTGATCGTTAAGTGAAAAATCTCCCAAGAAGTAGCGGATACTCACAGTTGGATCGGAATCCAAATATCACTGTGTGATAATCCTGAAGGAATCCTACCAACAATATCACACACCAAATGGTATGCAGCACTAGCAAGTTTCAATTTCATTAGAAACTCCTGATGTTGATTTTTGCCCCATGCTCTTATGATCTTGACGAAAGCTAACCTATCATAAGTCACATGTCAAGTTCTACCCGTCATTGTCCAGGTTAATTTGAACCCACCCGTACATACCCTTGACGAAGGCTAAAATTATAGTACGACTGTCCCAAACCAACGCATTTATTTATGCTACAGATGAATATCCAGCATGTACCAAACACTATGCCTTGGCGAAGGTCAAAATACATAGCTTGAATACTACTGAATATTCAACTGAAATGACGGAGGGCTATGAATGGTTTTGGCGAAACCGTGAACGTAATGAACTTGATATAATCGAAAGAACCTGATAGCTTTTAAAATGAGTGGTTTAAGCTCCGCATTTAAGAGTCTCCTGTTTTAAAATAACCGAGTGGTTTTTAAAATTTATTCCAACGATTCAACTTTGGTTTGTTTGCTTTACATTAATAATGCAGTCCCATCATTTACACATATCATCACAGAAAAAGACAAAAATACCGTGTCCACTTATTACATCCGCATTCGCCACTAGGCCCCGTCTAACACCGTTAGGTTACTTAACTAACGCCAGAGCGGGGGCTGGACTAGCACGGATGCAAAACAGAAGCAACGTCTACTATATAGCATATATATAATACACATTCGTCTAACGCAATAATAGGCATTGCAGATCACAGATGAACATATTGGATATACTAGGAATTCCGCGTTTCGTTTAAGCCTGTAACGAAAGACGGATTCCACGGTCGTGATGAATAGCCAAACCCCACCCCAGACCCCCACGGGTGCGACAAACTACCCTCCAAATACCCGAAGTGAAGCAACCTCCGTCATCAAAGTGAGTAGGCCACTCGGCACTTCAATGTATCCGGTAGTTTGTGCACCCCACCTTGGGTCTATCCTAGAAGTAGAAAACAGTAAAAGAAAATAATATAAAGGTGGCTACAACCTCAACACGGATGTGCCCCGCAAAAGAATATTACATCATATTACAATTTTACATCGAATGAAAGAATGAAAAACCCTCATCTCACATCCCCGTCTATTCATCGACGACGTTCCAATAAAGTTCATATACACAAACCAACAAGAAAAGCAACACAGATATGTGCAACCGCGACTAATCGACGTATAGCAATTAGTCGACGTTTCCAAACACATATATCACAACTTAAAACTTTAAACGACGTTAAAAATACGACTTTGAAACACTCCATATTTCCACAGTAAAAAGATAACAGTATATTAAAAATTGGCAAAAACAAACAACACCTGAGACCTTAGATCCAAGCAACTAGAACAGAGACAAAAATTCAAAGCATTTCACCACAACAAAAAAGGTGACATCCGTTTTTTTGCTAATGTGGCCGGTCCAAATCAAGTGAAAATACCACGTTTTTTGTGTGTGTTCATCTCACAAGAAGTAGATCTCTGCAATTGTTTAAAAAAATTTTAGAGGCTCGGGAAAATTTGACAGAAACTTGGAGTTTTGTCTCGATGTTTCGGAGTTATTTCGGTTTCATAGTTTTACACTTCGTATAAACTGTTAGCTATGGTTTAGTAGGCTCCAATACCACTCTAAGTCGATGTCGCGCACCCCGCGTGTCCGCGGGAAGGCGGAATATGCAAAAAACGATTTTTCAAAGCTCGCAACACCGACTTGAACTCCAGGATCGATGCTAAACCCTAGCTATGTAACAGGCAATGATGTTTAACTACTCGGATAGAAGTTATAGCTCACGATACCAAGTCCTTCAGGTATTCATCGATGTCCTCCACCTCATCGTCAGCTCCAAGGATCGGAACGGATCGAAGCAACCTCGACGGCCTCCTCGAGTCAAAGACGGTCCACCCGAGAGTCTATAGTCCGAGCTCCTACCTCCAATACGAGATAACTACGGCATCTAGCTCGCTAAACTAGATGTCCTAAGTTGTGTAGAGTGAGAAGATGGAGTGATTTTTCTCTTGGAACTCTAGGTTTCTCAACTCATGAGAGTTCTAGGGTTATGACGAAGAAGAAGGTCACTTGAGGAAGAGAGTGTGTGAAAGCAACTAAAGAAAAAGAGCTTGGCTGCCCTTGTGATAAATAAAACACCCTTAGAAAAATATCAAGCATGTTAGATAAATATCTAGCATGGCTTGATAAAATATCTTTGATGTGTAATAATCACAACATTAGTCATGGCATGAGTCATGCCATGAGTCACCAAGAGCCATGCTCATCTTTTGTCAAGATAACATCTCATTTCCTCCACCCAATTAGTTTAATCCAAAAAGAATCAAACCCTAATTAGGTGTACCCTTTTTAGAAGCTTTCCCGACAAATTATGAGAATGCCCCCTCATCTGTATATACATACCCGCATCTGCATTCCGAAGAACACGAATACAAAGAGACGAAACAATCCATCAATGTAATATTAGGATCTGACTTTAACTAAATCCCACTAATATTATCCGTCCGATCATCATACGCGCATAAGTGCACGTACGTGATCGAAGCCCTGCCGTATAAACCATATGGCATCTACACCTTTTGCCCAGTGCAGGGAAACTCTCTATGTGGAACTCTAAAGACTCGACACTATGCTGGCAGTGGATTTAACCACAAGCCGCAAGCGGTACAAGCTGCACGTAACGGCTACCCAGGTATGTGTCGATAAGAAGGCCGATGAGCTAACTCATCCGAACTCCTACTGAGCCTGTATGTGACAATCTCCGTACAGTCCGGTCTGTTCGTCTAAGAATATTGCATATCGGGCCTAGGGGGCGGTACTTGTCAGACCACTAATAGGGCAATAAGTCATGTCGGAGTATAGCCCAAAACACCCTGATAAACTACTGGAGTACCTACCAGTAAATCTCATTTTCCTTGGCCAAGGACTTTGTGTAATGGCCTTCCGAATACAGCGCGATATCAACCCCCAATACCGGGAGAGACGAATCCTATCTAACCACTACTACCTCCAAGTGCTTCGGGGCTGCACCCAACTACTACCTGTTTGCACAACTCCTTTAATTCGTGGTAGGGTAGTGATCAGAGTACAGTGGGAACACACTCGAGGCGAAGTAGCGGTGTCAAGTCGACAGACTAAGCTGTATTCATGTCACCTGTGAACAGCTACCCGACGATAGGTATAATACCCAACAACAGTTCCCGACAAGTCCTGTCCAGTGTATTCATAACCTAATGAGCACTTGCATACTAACTCTAGTACGATGTACTAATGGCTGTGGGACAGACCATTTCCCCTGCTGGGATGATAAGCGTATACACTAGTCTACAGTGGAGTATCGATGCCCCGTCTCGATAATCCTACGACTAGAGACCTGTATAGGATGCGCTTATAGATTACCCAGCCCCTACTAGTGTGACTGCAATCACAACACTGGTAATCAAGCAAAGATCTTAAGGGCTCTACCATTATGCATAAGCGATATGCTTAAAGAAACACATTCACATATTGAGGCAGAAATAAACCAGGTAGCATACTACCATTTCGAGCAAGACTGTTACTATATCCGTGTATATCCCAAGCTCCCATTAAGTAATATACAATCTAGTATGATACAATAATGGCCTCTAGGGCATATATCACTAACATTTAGTCTCCGCTTTTAAAACTTCTGGTTTTGAAAAAAACCGAGTAATCTACAGTATAGACTTTTGCTCAAGAGGTCACTCCCCGCAAAGGGATCTCGGCACTTGCCTCCTGGAATGAGGTGCTGGATATTCACAACCGAATACCACTATGCAAAGTGAAAGAATATAACTGTAATTTTTCGAAATTTGTTCCAATGTCTTTTTAGGTTTCTTTTCTTTCATTAATCAAAATTAATGCGGTCCCATCAATTAATCCTATCACACCAGAAAAGAACAAAAATACAATGTATGTATATGCCATCCGCATTCGCCACTGGGCCCCATCATCACCCGTTATGTTACATAACTAACGGCAGAGCGGGGGCTGGACTAGCGCGGGTGCAAAACATATACAACATCTACTAGTGTATATATATATATAACATTCTTCCCAGGCAGATAATAAGCAACATCACAAAATCTCAGCAAGCATCACTGAATGGTGGATAATCTTGGAGCCTCGGGTTTAACTTAAGCCGCAAATAAAACCCGACGTTCCGGATCGTGTGGATAGCCTATGCAATGAAAACCTGGACTCCTACGAGCGTGACAAGTTACCTTCCAATTCTAGAAGTGAGGCAACCCCAATCAACAAAGTGAATGGGCCACCCAGCACTCCACGGGATCCGGTAACTTAAGCGTCCCTATATGGGTCATCCTATACCCCCTACGAGTGCGGAGAATAGCCCGCCAATTCTAGATTGAATCCCCCTCCCTCTCAACGCCATGAGATGCGAGCTTGTTTCCTTCTAGAACCCAGCTATTCGTGCACTCCACAGCGGGATAATCCTAGTATAGAAAATGAAACTAATATGTACAATAGTGATATCAACCTCAACCCGGTCGTGCCCCAAACAAATAATATACAACCCGGCAAAAACGGCAATCCACATGTCGGACGCTCGCCCTGCAATAACAAATGTACAAATGAATCATAACTGTACTACTAACATTGCACCACAAGTTATCCACCACGACAATCCAACCACAGTCTTAGCACTAACACAGAACATCAACGTGAATGTCATGTTCGCAAACCCGTCTAATAGAACGTATAGCAGTTATACGGGTTATACCGCTCTAATAACATTCACGGTCGCAGATAGTAATATATGCACTGAAACACTAACGCATTTAAAATTTCGATCGACAGAAAACTTATCCATATTGGCCCTATGTGCAATCCAATACTCAGACAAATCTGGGCCAGAATCTAAACATCCCCTAAATCACTTTTCCAAATATTAGAACACCAGATGAAATTTTGTGCACTGATTCCTTAATTAGACCGCGGAACCGTGGCAAACAAAGCTGTTTTGCCGAGGTTCCATGGCCTTCTTATGGGGACACGTGCCCAAATTTCATATAGGATTCTAAAAAACCCTGCACTAATTTCTATGACACAGAAAATGATTTTTTGAACACATTTAAAAAACGGCAGAAACATGAAGTTTGAAAACGTGATGTCGGAAAGTTTTGTCGATTGATCTTTTAAGTACGTTAGAACTAGCTAGTTTCGATTTTATGGGTTGGCTCTGATACCATAAAAGGTTATGCTAACGTCCTGGACATCAACTGAGACCGATTGCGGAACAAAATTTTTTCTTACAATGTAAACTTGGCGCTAAAATAACCCTAAACCGGATCTACCATAAACCTAACTAGCAACTAAAGAAGCTATCTACTATGAAAAGAGTATATACCAAAAGGCACAAGTCCTTCGGGTCTTCACTATTCTCCTTTAGCACGCTCCTTGTGGCCTCCATGATCGAGCTTGGTTGATGGCTTTCTTATGTCAAAGATGATCCACCCGAGAGTATGTACTTTGAGCTCCTACCTTTAAACTCAGGTAACTAAGTTACGTAGTATGGTAATCTAAGTAGCCTAGATGATCTAGAGTGTGATGATGGATTAATTAGTCTCAAGATACCTTAGGTTTCTCAACACATGAGACATTTAGGGTTTGAGGTAGAAGAAGTAAGCTTGGAGGAGATGCGAGTGTTGTAGTGAGCATAATAGAATATAATGAAGAATGGCTAAGTCTTGTGACTAATAAAGCAAGCATCCCAAAATAATAATAAAAAATTATCTTCACCTCAAAATATCTAGATATTATCCACAAAATATCTAGATATTATCCACAAAATGTCTAGATGCCACCTTGCCTCAATAATAATCCATAACTCACTAAGTGAGTCACCAAGTAGCCATGCTTCATTTAATGAATGATAACACCTCACCCTCCACCTCATTAACCATTTAACTAAATGGTTAAAACAAATTGTAACGCCTTAGATTTCGGTTAGTATTAGTTTAGACGGTAATGCGGGTTTACTGTAACAAGTTTACCAATTCGGGTTCCTCACATTTTATAACATTTAATTAATAATTTATTATTATTTGTTATGGGCATGCACGCACGTGTGCACGTAAATGTGAGAGTTTGTTTGTGCTAATCTAGTTTAGTGACCATGACACTTAACCTAATCCTTTGCTTAAATCCAATCCTAATCCTTTTCCTTAACCCTAATCCTTAGATATTTCTTTTGGGTTTTGTTTCAGAGAAAGGTGGCATGGCGACTAATGGTGGGCTTTAATGGTGCATTTATGTGAGAGTTATTTCAAGGTGCACTCACCTTAACCTCACCTCTCTCTCTCCCCTTCTCATTTCTTTCTCTAATTCTCTCACACTTATTCCCTTCTCTTTTTCTTCATCTCTCTCATATCTCAACTGAACACTCTCTATTCCTTTACAAATCCATCACAAAACTTCATCAAAACTTACAAAAATCACATCTTTTGCCTAGTTTTGCCTCTTGGATGCCTTGGAGCTTGGGAAGCTAGGATCTTTGAGTTCTTTTTGATAGGTAATGATCTCTTTCTGTTAGTTAAGTGTTTATGTTGTAGCATAGCTTATTAGTTTCAGTTTAGATAGCGTTATGTATCGTTTCGGGTAAATATCGTATTTTTAGTGTCTATATATGACATCTGTGATCTGATGTGACCCCGAGAGTTTACTAGAAAACCAAACAATATAGTTGTGTTGTACCTGTGACCATAGGACTTCACCTGAAGAATGAGACCCTATAACATTTCAAAAAACAAAATATTATTTTTGGGAATTTTCATAATTTAATATTAATTTTTAATGAATATTTTAATAGTCGGTATAATTAAATACCGATAAATGGTGAAAATTCCGGAGAAAATTTTGGAAATTTTTAAATAGGGTATTTTATGGAAATATGCCATTGATGAGTTTTTATGGTTAAGTATATGCTATTTTAGTGTTAATCGCGATTAAAAATCGCTAATTGGATTTTTTGTTTTTTGTGCAAAAATGTGCACATAACATTTTCCACACTTGTCTCATGTTTTGGTCATGGTAGCCTAGGGTTAACCATGTCTAATTGGGCTTGATGGTTTAAACCTTTTGGTTATGTTGTTTTGGTTTGACTAAGGGTTTTGGCCTTGTCTAAGGGTGATTAGGGTTAGTTGATCTTGTGATAAGAAGAGAGAGCCATGATGGCTTTGTGTCTTGTGAGCATTGTTTTGGAGAGAGATAAAGGTGGCTATGGTAGTGTCATGTTAGCTTTTGATGTTGAGTAAGGGTGATGGGAGTTAACTCATCTCATTCCAAACCTTTTGTTTGCCTCTCAAACACTCACATCTCTCTCACTCTCACACATCAGCCCCAAAATCTCCAAATTCAGCCCCCATAGCAACACATCAGCTCCTGTTGCATCAGCCAACATCAGCAGCTGAAACAATACTTCAGCCAACCCTACACTTGCTCCTAACACCATAGCCCAACACCTACACACCCTACATCAGCCACAGCAGCAACCTCAGCCAAACAAAAGCAACAGCCACATCAACTGCTGCAACAGCAGCTGATGTAACAGCTTCAACCCCCAAAGTCAAACTTTAGCCCCCAATACCACAACATCAGCCCAATTTTTATCACTTCAGCTGCAACACCATCAACCCATATCAACACTTCAACCACCCCTACATGTGCTGCTGCTCAACATCAGCAACAAAAGCACCAGCTCAACACATTTCAGCCCCACTGCATCAGCAGCAGCTGAACCTGCAGCTGCTACATCATCATTCAAGCAACACCAACACAATGTCATACCCCAACACAAACCAACACCTCACAACTACAACAGCTGCACACCACTAAGACACCAACACTTCAGCTGCTGCCTCACACTGAGAAAAATAAAACAAAGGGAATTTCAAGCAGCAGATTCAGCATCAGCTGCACCAGCAACCTCAGTAGCAACAGAAGCAGTCCAGCAGCAGCACAACACCCCTCCTTCCTTCATCCTCTCTTCTACTTCATTCTAGGATTCCTTAAGGTATAATCTTGCAACCCAGCTCCTATCTTGTTAACTTATAGTTGTTTAGCTAAAAATTTAGTGTTATATTTGTGATCTAGTGCTAGTTTAGGCAAATTTGAGTGAGACTTGACCAAGTGTTGGTTTTGAATGTTAGTGTAACCTTATTAGGTGCTGTTAAGACCAGTTTAACCCAAGATTGTTCCAGATTTCACCCAAATACCAGATTGTTCGATTTAGTGTCGGTTAGCGTTTTGTCGACTTTTTAAGCTTTTCTGGAAACTGCTATCAACCCGGACCTCCTAAAATAATTTTGACTTGGCAGTAGGATGTGCAGGTAGATAGGAACCAGTACCCAAAACCCTAGCCCCAACCACTTTACCCCGGCCACAGATTTAATCCCTCTGGCCGCAATTTGCGGCCAGACCAGGGTGAAACTGCCTCGTTTTGCGTGCACGGCTCTTTTAACTGTAGACTTGACCCTGGGTATGTCTAGTTTTGTCTGGTTCCAACCAGGGTAGAATCTGGGTTGATTTTCTTGAGTTGGCCTATGATTTACGACTTGTTTTAGTATGAATTTGGTGTTCGATAATTCGTTTCTGTCGGGTGGCGTTTGAACGCCAACGGCAGAGGGTTATTGGTCGTGTTTGCACGCAAGGCTGTAGGTTTTTACCTATGGGCGTAGCGTGCACCATTTTGGTTTCCGATGTGATTTTCATGTGTTTTAGCGTTTGTGATATCCTTGTAGGTACCCCACGTGGCGTCGAGGCGTTGGAGATGCAAATGGCGATATCGGCACCGGCACGCACAAAATAAGGTGAGTAGATTTATATCTACGGGGAGAAGTCGGGTGGATGGCGTATAGCACCCCCGCAGTTCGTGGTGATGTATACGGATGCGTATACACACCAACAATTATTATATGTTATTTGTGATTCATTATTGATGTTTAGGATGGATAATTGGTGTGTTGGATTGGGAAAAGGTTACGAAACCCTAGGATAGTGGGTGCACTACACATATACACTCCCACACATACATACTTGCATACATCCTTACTTCATATGTGCATAGATGGGATTCTATATAAATATGTGTTCACGTAGTATGGGACTATGTGTTCACATACGGATTTGAGGATGATACTTGGGTTGAGATGAGTCGATGATATTTGATCCGAGATTATGATATCGGTGATATGGTAGAATTCGTATCTGAGATACGTCTTGATGCTTTAGTGGATTTTGGGATTATGATGCCATAGAAATAGTGACATGTATATGTAAAATGATCGACATGTGATTATGATACGAGATAGGTATGATATGATATGATATGACAAGATATTTATGATAGGCCGCCTTGGGCGTTGTTTACTCCTTGAGATGATATGTGCTGATGATATCGTTTTTGCTAGAGGCTGTCAATCGGAAGCCGGATTATGATTATATTGACGATATATGATGATGATATTGATTTATACGAGACTGTCGATCAGTAGTCAGATCTTGATTATAGTGATGATGTTAGCATTGTACTAGACATAGGTCAGTACCCAGATTATGATATTTGACAAAGAGAATACCATATGAATGATATGACA
The DNA here is from genome assembly GCA_030015575.1 of Agapanthus africanus. Taxonomy (NCBI): domain Eukaryota; kingdom Viridiplantae; phylum Streptophyta; class Magnoliopsida; order Asparagales; family Amaryllidaceae; genus Agapanthus; species Agapanthus africanus. The sequence continues at coordinate 218,311,590 of CM057345.1, read as the reverse complement.
AATGTGATATTGACCCGTACCCAGATTTGGGGATGCCGTACGACGGATTTACGTACGAGCTATAACTTGATGTTTGATCCGCACTCTTGATTTAGGAATAACTGATTATAGAAATATGGTATCGGATGTGATATTATCGAGGCGGGATCACCGACTATATATGTATATTTATGTATCGACTCAGAAGTTAGGCGGTTTCCCTTACCTACTGTTAGCTTTAGATCGGCCTTATAGTGGTGTAGCTATATGACTCTTATGACATTAGATGCAGTTCAGCCATCATTGCGTAGTATTCATCTCCCGCACTTTATTATTGTTGCTCTGCATCGCATACTGTTGTGATTCATATTTCATTATTGATATCCTGCTGTTAGGACACCAGCACCATTACCGATGATGCGTATGTACCACGTACACTTATTTGCGGCGCACACACATCTTCATCGGTAATTGCCATGTCACGCACACTTAGAGAATATTATTGCTTGATTTAGCTTGTTAGTTAGTAGTGACATGATATTAGTGTACTTGCCATATATGCCAGCTTGACATTGCAGTTATTACTTGTCACTTCATGCATACTGTTATTCATTATATGCCACATTCATGGATTCTCATGCTTATATTCATGGTTTACATGCTATTGATGATTCGGATTTCCATGATATTTCCTGGATTTGGAGGAAAACCGCAAAACATATATATAAACTGCTTTCACTCTTTTTTTAAATAAAAATGCGGTTTTCCCATGATGTATGAGTCGTCCACCATGAGTTTTGCTGATGGATTTCGAGACCCGATTCGAGGAGGCGGATGAACCGTTTCGGGTACATGGTGGGCCCAGTGCGGTACCCCGGGGCAAGAGGATCGCAGGAGATGGCGTTGAGCCTGACAGGGGAGCACTACCGACCGGTGATTTTACCCGACGCGTCGGATATCCGGAGGATACCGTCGTAGCCATGAGATGGATGGTAGGGGCCGATCTGGACTGACGGCGCCCTGGATATTATGATTGAGACATTGAGATTTGAGATATTGAGATACAGAGATTGTGATACAGAGATATCGAGATATTGAGATTTATGTTTTGTGCCGATGCTAGGCACTGTTTTATGCTGATTTCGTTATGATACCTCATTTTAAAATACAGAAATCTCACTAATTTATGAAAGCAGTTTTCTTCAGTACATGCATTCTGTTTCATGCATTCATATGATACATTGCCACCTGATGCACGAACACGGGCACATGGGTTTACACTTGGGCTAGATATTTACCCTAGTCTGGTTATAGATTGCTGGTTTTATATTTAAGGATTATATATTTTGATCGTATGACCTAGGATTGCGTCATACATGCGATTTCTGTTCGTAGATCTTTTTCTACTCACGAGTTGGCAACTCACCCCCGTTATGCCCCAGTTTCTTGCAAGTGTTGCCGTACGGGTTTCATTACAGCTTTGCAGGCACTGTTCCTTTCGGGTGACTTGCTAGTAGGTGGGTTTATTGTATCGTACCCATCATTATACATTGTATATTATATTTCAGTTGTATCTAGAAGTTCCATCAACCAAACATGTACTTATTTGAGATAGAGACCAGTGATGTTTATTCTTTCGACCTTAGAGTCGCGTGTTACATTTCTATGGATTTCTTGCTGGTTGGAGTTTCCTTTTCTGTTGTGATCCTCGCCTTTAGGCGTTGTATATTATGTTGCTAGCTGGTTGACTCATAATGGTTTTCCTACACTCTACTTCTTTTCTTGGTTTGGATTTCTAGGCTCGGCTTACTTAGAGCACGTACGCCTTGGGACGTTCGTAGCCTAAGTGCCGGTCATGTTCCGTACTTTCGGTACGTGACAGACCCCCTGCTCGGACCATGGCCGGTGACACTCCATTGAATTCCGGCGACCTCGGCTTAGTGAAGGAGTTGGGGTTTGGGTTTTTGAGGGTAGCTCTATGCTTGGGTTTAGGTGTGTTTGGTTTTGTTTGATTGTTAGGTTTTCTCTGTATACAAAATCTGGATCACATAGGTAGTTTCTAGTGTTACGACTACGCGCGATACGTTATCCGATACGGTCCGTGCACTTCGTGTTGGTTTTACTCTTGGGTTGGTTTCGTAGTGTTGCCACGCACGTTAGCCACTAAACGAACACTTGGGAGTATGTTTAGAGTTGGTGTGTCGGTAAAGCGTAATGTGTACGTGTTTTGGTCATTTGCTAATATATACCTGTTAAATTGTTTTATGTTATAGGTTCGCAGGCGGGGACTTCGGACGCTACGAAGAAGGGGAAGCAGGTGGTTGGCTTCACATAGCCAGGACGGTTGGTGAGTAGATTTAACATCTACAGGGAAATCGCCCGCATGGCATTATACGTCTGGGCTAGAGATGACATGATTTTGTCGCATATTCTATTGCATATATAGAGTTGCGCATACACCTTATTGCTTAGTTACTAGTTGTGCTTGGACTTGTACCCTTAGGACACTACACTATTATCGACGGCTCATGTTGCACGAGCACTGATTGTATGCCATACACACCATCAATAATTGCCATGACATGCACAACTAACATACATATATGATATTGTTTAGTTAGGGACATTGATTCATATTCCTTATTTTCCTTAGTGCTATGACATATAGCATACCTGTATACCTTACATGCTTACACATATGCCTTGACATGCTTACATGTTAGTTACCTGTATACCTATAGGGTATTGTACCATTAGCGATAGGTACATACACACATAATGACATAGCTACGTGTATACCTTGCATACATACTTCACTTATACCTGGAGGGTATATTATATCATTACTGATAGGTAGATACATATACCTTGCTATACCCTTATGGTTACACATATATCTGGCTATAGCTACATGTTCACCTTTATTTGATGTTATATATACTTGGAGAAATTAGGAACCGCATGATTTATATTTTAACTTGTTGCGGTTAAATAGCGGCTTTTCCTTTATATGCTCGCATTTCAGTTTTATGTTGCGTATATTATATTCATGGATTTTCGCATTGAGATATGGATTTTTCATGATGTTTTCTGGATTTGAGGACCGTGGTAGTTTATGAAATTATGCATTATTTGAAAAACCCGGTTTCTCTTGATATGATATTTCAGCAGCCACCAGAGTTTTATCGGTTCTGATATATATACCCCATGCGACGAAAGGAAGGGTCCGTGTGCGGGTACATGGTGGGGCCCGGAGGTACCCCGGGGCAAGAATTCGTGGAGCTAGACGTTGAGTTAGTGGGGGAACCATACCTACCGGTGACAGTACCTATGAATTGGCGGTTATCATGGGGATACCGACGGGAGTCGTGTACGTATGGATATATGAAAAGACGAGGGTCGAAGCTAGGCAATCGGGTTTTTCGGGATAGCGTATGATATGTAGCTATCAGGGGCCTGTCGTGGTGACAGCACCTGATAGATCAGTATTTTTGTGTCGATGCTTGACACATTTGTTTCATGATATTTTTACTCCTGGGTATATATATATTAGTGGAGTGGGATGCTAATATATATGTATACATATCACTTTATATACCTCATCATAATAATTCATGCAAATTTACTTAGTCATTTATGAGATTACTGGATATATGAGATTACTTGATATTATACACTACAGGATATATTGAGATTTACTTGATGTTGCACATTCAGGATATATCATATTTACTTGATATTGTACATTCAAGATATATGAGACTTAAATGATATGAGAGCCAATTTGGGGGCTGATTTGAGAAAATTAGGATTTGGATTGTCTTGATGGATTTTGGTCCTACCACCAGGTCAGGATTCCGTGGGAATGACATGTTTTATCCCATACACCATATTTATTGTTTATGCACTTCTTCATGCATTAGGAGTACCTGATCGAGTACCTTCTATGACTGTTGCATTTACATACTTTTGTTTTATATGCATTGCTTCATGTATTAGTTATACCTGCTAGAGTACCTTTCATGATTGTTTCATATTTACATTGTCATATCATTGCTTCATGTATTAGTTGTACATGCTAATGTACCTTTCACGACTGTTGCATTCATATGACCTTTTATTGCTATTAGCTTGCCAATGTTAGATTCTCGCTGTACGTGCATACTCGCGATTACCTTCCTATGTTATTTACTATTCACGAGTTTGCAACTCACCCCCATTGTGCCACAGGATTTTGCAGGTTGTTCCCCAGAGTAGTCGTGGCAGGCTATTTATCTATCACATCAACTTTTGCTATGGATACCGCTTCGGCTCACAGTGTGCAGTTTTGCTTTAGGTGAGTTTGTGGTTATCCGTTTATGTTCTTTGTATATTCGTTGTATCCTCTACTCTACATCTATCATTATCTTGTATGACTTAGAGACTTGGTGTGAGGACGATATTGTATATTATTTTGTGACTTAGAGGTTTTTATGCAGTTTTATTTATATCGTCTTTTATTTCTTCGCTACGGCATCGTATATCTGTTGTGGTGGTTATTTTCCGCCTTTGAGCGTGTTTTGCTCCCATTTGAGGATGCTTTACTTATATTTATGTTATTCTCATTTTTGGGGTTGGTTTTTACAGAGGAGGTGCTGCCAAAATTTTAAAGGAAGAAAAGTGAGACTTTAAAGAATTTGGTTTGAGATTTACAAAGTTTTAACAATGTTCTTATTTCTTACTACTTTTGATGGTTTAGATTGCTGGGTTTTTGGCTTACTTAAATTGCATTACGCATGTAGACGTCGCGTAGTTTAAGGGCCATCACATGCCAATTTCGGGTCGTCACAAAGTTGGTATCAAAGCGCTAGGTTTTACCTTTCGGAGTGTAGGATGACCTTGGTATGATGGAGTAGGTAGCTTAAGTAGAGTAACGTAATGTGTGTATGTCCGCGGCATACTCACGACACGGTACTCCGCCTAAAGTGACCTAAGTACTAATTACTTGAAATTCCTTCCTTGATAATACATATCCTTGTGATTCGATTTCCGTGTTCATATCGAATCCTTCTTCCATTTATAGCCTTTGCCATCGATGACTATGAGGACTCAGAGTGATGCAGCGAGGGCCGAGGTCAGAGTTGACTCGGGTGGGACGAGGACTGACCAGGATGGCACGCTCGTTGCACCGGAACAGATGGATCCGTCTTCGATAGATCGTATTGATGGGCTTGTGGCAGAGATGCAGGACTTGCGCCGGACGATGAGTTCATTGGTTGAGGCCATTCGAGCGCAGCGACAAGAGGTTGCCACCCCTGTTACCCTGTTGTTCCTTGCGGTTAGCACACAACACTTCTTCACTTACACAACACCAGTGGATGCAGCCCTAGTTGACGAGGAACGTCTTCCAGAGACTTTAGGAGTTCCGGAGCAGTGGAGGACTCGTACCGGTGTACCAGCCCCGAGACAGAGGTTCAGTTGCCGAGACAGATTTCGTGACTGTCACGACCCGAAATATTAGCTTGTGACCAGCACTTGAATCACGCAACGTCTAAAGGCGTAACGGAATTCAAGTAAGCTGAAACCCAGAAATCTAAACTTTTTTAAGAAAATAAAAGAGGTGAAGTTTTGAAATAAAGGTATAATGAAATCAAGTTTCCATAAATGCATGGAAAAGGGACATAAATAATGCAAGTGAAATTTACTAGTTTGAAAACAGGTTTCGTCTTTTAAAAATTTGGGCGGCACCTCCTTTGTATTTTTTTGATCCAAAACCACAATACATGAAAATATAAAGGCATCCCCAAGCGGGAGCTAGTGTCACGACCCGAAATAGCCCGTGACTGGCACTTGAATCATATGAAGCCTATAGGACCCCATCTAATTCAAGTAAGCCAAAAGCCCAGAAATCTAAAACCATTTTAAGGAGTAAATAAGGAAAACTAGTTTTTAACGAGTAAGAAAACATGTTTAAAAACAAGTTTTTTAAATAAGTAACCGAATATGCATTTTTAAAATCCTCAATGTCTTTTCTGAAATTTTCGGCAGAGTTTCGTTTGTAAATACTGGCCCCAAACGGAGTACAACAAGAATAATATATATGCAATGATAAAAGGCATCCCCAAGCGGGAGCTAGCTCTTCGTCAATCGACGGTCACAACCATGTAAGCAATATAATATACAACGCCGAAGGGCGAGGATCAAAACTCAAAAAGAACTCAAAATCAACATGAAAACCATAATACTACAATGCGCGACTCTAAGGTCGAAATAATACATAACTGGTTTTCTAAGTCTGAAACAATATACAAGTTTTGGTTGATGGAATTACTAGATACAACTGAATAAAATAATACAAGGGTAGTCACGATGCGAGTGAACCCACCTACCAATGCAATCACCCAGAAAGGGAGCAGTGTGCCAGAAAGCCGCAATGAAACCTGTACGGCAAAACCTGCAAGAACTGTGGCACAACGGGGGTGAGTTGCCAACTCGTGAATAGAAAACATCACAGAGCAGAAATCGTATGTATGACACAATCCTAAGTCAATACGATCAGTAATAATATAACCTCAAATGAAAAAGTCTGAAGAATGATAAGGTGGCAATAACATCTATACATGAGTGTAGTGCCAAATGCTCGTCCAGTGCCTCAGGTAATAACATATCATAAATATGAGGTATGATCTGTTAGTTATATGTATGCCCTAGAGGCCATTACTGTACATAGGATGTATATTGTAGTGGATGCTGGGACATATATAGGGAGGACTTTCTTGCTCGACATGATAGTATGCTATCTGGTTACCCTTTACCTTAACGTGTATGCTGATTGTCTCTCTGTTACATGTTGGTAAAGCCCTTAGGATCTGTACTTGACTACCTGGACTATGATGCGGATCATACTAGTGGGGACATGGTAGTCCATAAGTACATCCTTCACAGTCCCTAGTCGAGGGTGTATCGAGACGGGGCATCGATATACCAGAGTAGACTAGCGTGTACCTTCTCGACCCATACAGATGGGCGATGGATGATCCCATATCCATCGGTGTTTGACATCAGAGGTGATATACGGGTGCTCAGTAGAGACTGGGTACACTGGACGGACTCGCCGAGAACTCCCAGATGGTATTATACCTCACGTCAGATGGCAGTTCTCTGGTGACACTGGTACAGAGTAGTCTGTTGACCCGAGATCGTCATAGAGTCTTGTGTGGTTCCCACTGTGCTTTGATTTCCATCTTACCACGTCCAAGAGGGCGTGCAAAACGGTGGTTTTTGGGTACAGTCCCGAGTCACATGGAGGCAATGAGCGATAGGAGGGGATTCGTCTCTCCCGGTATATAGGGGGTTGATGTTGCGCTGTGTTCGATTGGCTATAACAGGAAATCCCTGGCCAGGGTTGCTGAGATTTACTGGTAAGTGTTACCAGTAGTTTCTCGAACAGTTATAGACCTCATATCGACACGACTTATCGAGCTATTGGGGTCTGACGTTTACCACCACTAGGCGAGATATGCGACAGATCAGACGATCAGACCGGACTGTACGGTAGTGTTACTGGTCGGATTCACTGGAGTGTGAGCGGGCTTGCTCGTCGATCTTCAAATCGCTCAATACCCGGGTGGCCGTTACGTTTAGCAGACCGCTTGCGGCTTGTGGGTGTTTGATATGATCATCATCCGCTGCCGGCGTATTGACGAGTCTTTAGAGTCCTACACAGAGGTTTCCTGGCTCAAGCAAAACGAAATAGGAGCGCATATGAGATATGTGCGGGACCGAGAATAATGCGAGTATGTGATACCGTATTCCATTCTCGCGATGAATGTATCGAATGGTTGTATGCGATATAACCTAGTTATCGATTCAAGCGTTGATTCGATAAGCCGATACATTGTATACTAGTCGGTTGTGTGCGACATGACCGGATCATTGAATCAAGTGTTGATTTAATGATTTAATGTATAATTATATATTTGATATATTACTTTGCATTAACTAGTATTGGTTCACTTTAAATGGATTTTCTCACTCGGGTGTGCGCATTACATATGCGATATGATTTTGTGCACTTGCTTGTATCATGTTTGATGATGCATGCTTTTTGGTTAAGTGTAAAGTATTAAACCTTGGTTAATGAAATGGTTAGGGTTTATAATTTAGTTATTCATTTATCTTATTTAGTTATCCATTTATTTTTGATAAATGAATAAAATAAAGAGAAAAGGATGGTGGCTTCTTTTGTTGTTTTGTTAAAGCTTCATGAAGCTTTGACTTAGTCCACTATTCTTATCTCATCCTTAACCCTAACCATACCACTCAACCATGGTTAATTCTCTACACTAAACCATGGTTCTAAGATGATAAGAATGTATTATTCTTTTATTTTAGAATTATCTTATCATAAGCTTTCTTCTTCTTCTTCCTTGACTTCAAGAAGAAAAGCTTCACCTCCATCAATGGTGATTGATGTTTTTGAGTGAGAAATCCAATTCTAAAGTTAACCCACTTCCTATTTCTTCATCCTCTACCTCTTGCCAAGTAGTAGAGTGTGTTTACTTCACATGTTTCATGACTTGGTGAAGTGAGAGCTTGATCTTGCGATGCTTCGACGTAGATCATCTTCGGCATGGACATCGACGACCTAGCTTGCCCATTCTCCGACGAAGCCGATCCTAGAGCCCGGATTTGATTTGGACAGCGGAGACGACTTCATTGCGGAGCTATGGAGGTGGAGGACCGGATCTACAAAGGTTGTATTTTCGTTTCCCATTAGTTAAATGTTAACTAGTTTACTTTTCGCCTAAACTTCTAGTTGTCGATCCGTAGTTTAGGGTTTCTCGGCACCATATTTTTTGAAATTGCCATGGTTGATGGCTTGGGAGAACTCACTAGTGTGCCTAGGAACCCTACAGTGGTATCAGAGCCTAGCTAGAGCCTTAGGCGATGCGTAGACGGAGTTTGAAGTCCGATCGAACCGAAACCCAAACCTTAGAATGCTCTCTGTACTTTTTTGAAATTCGTGGATTTTTGAGAATTAAAAATATGCAGAAAAATCATCAGGAAATTATAAGAATTACGGTGCAAAAATTACCTAATGATCTTTCTAAAGTGCGGCGGAACCGCGGCATTAGCGTGCTAATGCGGCCCTTCCGCCGCACTTTTGTCTTATTAGGCATTCAATTTTGCACAGTAATTCCTATTTTGCAGTGTTGGTTTTCCTGGAATATTTTTTTTCTGAAATCAAGAGTTGAGTATTTTGGGTTGTATAGGGGGTTCGTACATACGATCGGATTATCAAATTTTGTCTATGTGGCTTTCCGGATAAATTTTAGAATATGTTAAAAAGTCCGACCGGATATAAATACCCAATTTTTCCCCTGTCGGGAAATTTCCAAGTGTTGGATTTTTCCGTAGTTTAACGACGTTCTAAGTAGTGCAAGTAACGCGATGGTCCCTCTAGAAGACAACAAACCTTAACTCGATTATGTGACCGTCTTGAACTGCCCTTTGAACCTTCGGGTTTGGGGCAGTACGGCGTGCCACATGTGAGGCGTTGGCTTGACCCTTCTACGGCTGGACCGTTGGTACTGAGGTACGAACTGAATGTTGTTAGACTAGTTTCATATGTTGATCTGTATCGGGAAAACTTGGGTGTTAGGATGTTCGATCGGAAAGTTTAACATTTTCTATTTATCCGGAATGTGATACAATAATTGGAATTCACAAGTAGTTATGTGATAACTAAATGAATGTTATAAACATAGCAGTTTAGTCTCACTTGATCGGTTGCCACGGAATTTTGATGTGATCAAAAGTCCGTCGCGATCACGTAGCGTACGCGGATACTCGCCGGGTAAACTTAATAGACAGCCTCACCCCATAGCCCCGACCAAGTGACTGTAGGAGAACCCCGTCGCCGAAAGCATCCGTTCGGGTGCTCGCGGCAGCGGTGTTCCGCCTTGGTGCACTTCGTCGACGGTATCGGGGGTGCAGCCGTCTACTGAAGTTTGCGACGAGCATTCGATCAGAGTGTCGGGAATCTTATTGAATTACCCGACTTGGTATTGAAAAATGTTTTCGATTTTGAGACTAAAATGCGGAGTTTATAATTGTTAGGCATGTGATGTCTAAGTAATTCATTTGGTCAGGCATGCGATGTCTGAGGAGGTTGCGGATTCCAACTGTTGTAGTTTTACACTTTCTTTTCTGTGACCGTAAGTGTAATATGTGCTATCGCCGGTTTCGTTGCTATACGTCAACGACAATTGGGATGCGCATATTTACTTACGTTGATGACATGTGATGTTATGTGTTGCTGGATATGTTATATTGGATCGTCGTGTTTGAATAGCCGGGGGTTTTTATGTGAGATGAGTGTTTTTCATTTTCATTCATGTAAAAACTTGTATGTAATATTCTTTTATTGGGGCACTTCCAGGTTGCGGAAGTGGTTACCGTTTGTATATTATTTACTTTTCCGCACTAGGATAGACCCAAGGAGGAGGGCACAAGTAACCGGGTTCTGGAGTCCAGTGGGAGACCAACTCGAGGAGTCGGGTCCGGGTCTCCTAACTCCAGAATTGGTAGGGTTGCTTGCCGCTCTCGTAGGGGTCTAGGGGTGTGGGTTTGGCTATTCATCACGACCGTGGAATCCGTGTTTTATACTGGCTCGTATTGAAAACACGGACGTCCTAGTATATCCAATATTTCATATGATTCTTCTGCTGCGATATCTGTGATGTGATCATGTGATGTTCTGTGATAGATACTATATATAGTATATATGATATATTATATAGACGTTACTTATG